>CM062820.1:1206939779-1207539779 GCA_031772625.1 Pinus tabuliformis | reverse complement strand
GTTGGCCAGCAGGGCTGGCTCCCACCACCCCCATCATCGGAAACAAACATGCTTCAATAAAAACTTGTGGCAACAATTTTCAAAGTAACCGCTGGTGGTCTAACAGTTTGGCAAGGAAATCGGGTGGGGGAGGTCATGGGTTCAAAACCTGCCTCCGCCCAATGAATGTATGTTTTGACATGTGATATGTGCGCCATTTAAAATATGTGCCATTCATATATATTTTGATGCCAAACTTTGGATTTATGTGCCATTTGAAATATGCGCCATATGAAATTCGAATTTGGATGGTTTATATATGTGGAATTTTGTAATTAATATATCAAAATATATAATATGTATATTAACAAACAAACAAAAAATCCACCTTAGAGTCAACTAGCCAATTTTACCTTCCCTTAGACAAACTAGTGAATTAGGAGATCACACTTGTCATAGCCCCATTGGGTTAAAACTGAAGAAGATTCCCTTTACTAACTGGACTGCCATGTCATCATTTTGTCCCATTCTGCAATTTTTTTTATTTGTTTAGGAAAAAGAACAACATGCCTTTTCTCCTTCATCCGGACTCTGTTTTCTATGAAACAAATTGCGTTGTGATTGTCTTGACGAGACAGATGCAGCCATACAGTTTTTGAGCCAAGCTGAGAACTTTGAATTTTGAGCTAAATACTGAGCACCTAATCAACTAATGAGCTTTCGGGATGCCAAAATTCTTATCAGTCAAACGAAAAGTGAGGGAATTGTTCCCTCACTTTCTCCTTTTCAATCCAACGGGACTTACTTGTATGCATTCCATTGAAACCAATACGAAGGTAATCCACGTTTTCCCATCGTGATGTCTTAGTTCTCCTGCCAAGAATATTGACATCTTCAAGTAGCTTGTCCAAGTATTCAAGTGTGAAATCATCCACTGTAGGAACCTATCCAACCTCTTTGATATCCATGATCAAAGGAGGCTCGTAAAGTTTCAAGTTTTTAACATTAACCATTGATTACATCTACATGTATGATGGAAAATCGAGGCAAAAAGCATTGTCTCCAATCTTCTCTAATATGGTGAAAGGACCATATCGTATTGGTCTCAACTTATTTCCTTCCCCTTTCATTATGTCTTTGCTGATGTGGAGCCACACATTGTCTCCAACCTGAAATTGGTGATCAACCCAATGCTTGTCATGTCGAGTCTTGTATCGAGCTTGAATTTCATCCAATTGCTCCTGCACTGCTTTGTGAATCATCTAAATCCATTGAATGAACTTTTGTGCCTTGTCCCTGTCATTTTTCTCACTTGAATCTTCATCTCTCCAAAAGACCATGTCAAAGGGATCCTTTGGAAAATATCCAAAGCATATCTCGAATGGTAAGTTATGGGTGAATGAATGCACAACCATGTTGTATGCATGTTGTACATAAGAAAGTTGCTCGTCCCACAACTTAGGATGCTTGCCACAATATTCCTAGAGTAAATGTATCACTATGCGGTTGGCAACCTCTATTTTCCCATCGATCTGCAGATAAAATGTTGTATTCCTCTTAAGCTTGGTGTCCATTGTTCTCCACAAACTTGTCCATAACTCTCCAAAGAAATGAGAGTCCCGATCAGACATAATGGATTTGGCCAACCCAAAGTGAACCTAGACAAATTGGAAGAAGAGATGAGTAGTCTGCTCTACAGTGATATGCTTTTTACAAGGCATTAAGACACACATTTTTCTAAATCGATCCACAATGACATACAAATAGTCATGACCTCTCCTAGACAAAGGAAAACCGCCAATAAAATCCATTGACACACTTTCCCATGGACAAATCGGAACAGGGAGTGGTGTGTAGAGCCCCAATTTTCTATTAGTGGGTTTGCAAACTAAACACAACACACATCCCTTTACATATATTGTTACAATTTTTTTCATGTGAGGCCAATAACAAAACCTCTGCAAATGACACAAAGTTTTCCCTACACTGAAATGACCCGACACAAGAGAGGTATGTGCCTCTCTGATTACATGTATTCTTTCACTGGTGGGGATACAAAGTTTGCCAAGGTGGTACAACAATTTTCCCTACAAATGGTAATTGTCTACCTATGATCCATGAGTCAGCTTTGCATAAATCTCCTTAAAATATTCATCAACAACATACTGTTCAGCATAAATTTCAAAATATAATGAAGCATTTTGCAAAACAATAGATGCAATAATAGGAGGACGAGAGAGCATATCTGCCACTTTGTTGCTAGTGCCCTTCTTGTACTTTATTACCAGATGAAACTGATGAAGAAAACTCATCCATCTGAAATGAAAATCCTGTTGAAGTTTGGTCTGCAACTGGAGGTACTGCAAGGGCTAGTGGTATGTGTGAATGATGGTCTCCTTGCCAATCAAATAGTGCTTCCACTTCTTCACGCTTTAGACCAAGGCATACAACTCCTTGTCATATGTGGGATAGTTCACAACAACTTGGGAGAATGTCTCTGAATGGTAACATACAGGTTTCCTCTGCTGCATCAACACGGCTCCCATGGCGTACCCACTAGCATCTGTCTCAATCTCAAAAGGATACTAGAGGTCAGGTAAGGCAAAAACTGGTGCAGTACCAATCTTTTCTTTTAGTGTATCAAAGGATTTATGCTGCTTTCCTCCCCACCGAAAGGTTTTCTTCACACTCATCAAATCATGCAAGGGAGATGAAATGACAGAGAAGTTGGCATTGAATCTTCTCTAGTACTGTATTGCACCAAAAAATCTATGAACCTCTGTAACATTGGTGGGTTTAGGTCGCTTTATAATCACATCAAATTTAGAAGGATCTATTTTTAATTGTCCACCTCCAATAATGTGACCCAAGTAAACCAAATAGGTCTTACCAAATTCAAACTTAGACATTTTGACATACAATTTTCTTTTTGCAAAACATCAAGCACATTTTTAACATGACTCACATGATCTTCCCAAATTTTACTGAAAACAAGAATGTCATCAAGATACACAAGTAAAAAATGATCAAGAAAAGGTCTGAAAATGTCATTCATCACCCTCATGAATGTGGTCGGAGCATTGCACAACCCAAATGGCATCACCAACCATTCAAACAACCCCTATTTTGTCTTGAATGCAGTCTTCCATACATCCTGTTCTGCAATCTTGACCTGTTGATAACCACTGCGCAAGTCCAATTTTGTGAAATAGACAACATTTTTCAATTGGTCCAATAAATCATTAATGCAAGGGAGAGGGTACCAATTCTTCATCGTTATTTTTTTTATTTCCCTGTAGTCCATGCACATCCTCCATGTGCCATCCTTCTTTGCTACCAACACGATGGGTGAGCCACATGTAGAAGAACTTGGCCTTATGAATCCTTGGTTCAACAATTCTTGCACTTGTTTCTTTATCTCCTCCATCTCAATGGCTGAAAACCTGTACATACCAATATTTGGTAAAGTAGCATCCTGCTGCAAGTGAATTTCATGTTGGATCTCACACTTTTGAGGAAACCCACTTGGTTCCTGAAAAACCCCATTATAGTTAGAAACAATTTCATACAATTTTTTTTTATGAGTGGGATCACAACCTTGGAAAGCTTCATATGTCTCTACATCTTTGGCTCTCACAACCATGAGCATGCACCCTTTGCTGGAATTGATCAATCTCTTCATTTGACCTGCACTTACAAGACTTGCACTGATCTTGGCATGATGAGCCCTAACAATGTATTCCACCTCATCTTTCATGAGATGGTACTTGTTTTCATGGAGAACAAAAATCATTTTCCTGACATACAAGTATGGCTCCCCAATACAATGCCACAAATATCCAAAGGTACAACATCAAGATCAACCTCATCTACAAGTTTGGATGAAATCACAAATCGAGCCCTACATTGTTTGGTTACATGCAATTTTTCTTTGTCACACACCCAACCAAGAGGGTAGGGTTTTAGATGAGGCTTGGTTTCCAACCCTAATTTATTAACCAAGGATTCTAAAATCAAATTTACTTGAGAGCTCAAATCAAACAAGGTTTCCACTTTAGTATGTTTCATCACAACTCTAATATGGAACAATTCAGTCCTCTTTCATTCATTAACAAGAGACTCATTTGAAGAACTTGTACTTGCATGCATTTCAGAATTTTCATTAGCATGAAGAGAAATGTTACCTTGTATTCCCACTATTGTGATCTGTTTCTCGTCACTGGAGTCAGATCCAAGGACCCACTGCATGGTTTCCACCGTCTTTTGTTTGCCCTTTCCACCAAATCTCTTTGGCTTCAATTCTGGTTGCAACTTCCAATGATGTTCATCGTCATGGCCTTCCTTCTTGCAATGTCTGCGAGACAGATTTACTCCTTACTTCTTGGTTGTAACTGCCTTCTTGTCCTTTCCCTTGCCTTTTCCTTTGAACTTGCCATTACGAGGTTTAAAAGATGATTTCTTGGGATGATCCTATTTTCCATTCTTGCCCCTTCTTTCAAGGTGAATAACCTCAACTCTTGCTACATCAATAGTAGTAGGCTCAAATAACAACAAAGAATGCATGATGTAACTATGTAAAGTGTTGGCATTATGATACAGGTGTTGTCCTTGATGGCAACTCACTTAGATGACAGATCATAGTGCAACAGGTCAATAGCAAAGAATTAATGATCAGAGAGAGGTATACGCAGGTTCACCTTGACAAAGAAGTGTATACATGCAGGTTAACAGACCAAAAGGAGCGTATAACATTCACACGCACTTTCATAGAAAGAAAGGCGTGTACATGTTGGAAAACTAAGTTTTGGTCCATGGTATTTTGATGCATGGTTTTGGTCCAAGGCATCTGGTCCGAGGTATTGACCGTAGGTATTTGGTCCAAGGTATTGGTCCTAAGTGCTTTTCGACCATGGTATTGAGAAAGGCCTAACACTATAAAAAGAGGAGAAGATCATTAGGCCACGTGTGCAAGTATTGAATATCTGATGAAGTGTGAGATCCAGTATGCAAGTAATGGGTTTGTGATGCTTTGCTTGATCTGAACCAAGGATGCACCTATGTGGATGATGATGGATGATGGATCGAGATCTTAAGGTTTGGAATGTATTATCATTATGTGGTTTGATCATGGATATACTAGATCTGAATACTGACGCATGTTTTATTCTGCAAATGTTATGATCTAGGTATGACTGAATACTAAAATAGTTGTGAAGTTTATAAATTAGTATTTGCAGATCTATACGCGAGTTCGCTTTGGTAAAATCACATATACACATTGGTTCGATTCATCAGAGTAACATATACATTATGAAATGTGATATCTAAACTTGCAGTTGGCTCTAGTGGTTGTTGCAGAATTCTAGGGTCTGCTCTGTGTTCTGGTGACTGTGTTTTGATGACAGAGCTTCAGTGATTCAGTTGTTGGGTGATTCAGAGATTGATGATTGATGATTAGTTAATGCAATGGTTGTGTTGTAGTGGTGATTGATTTTGAGCTTCAATTTTGTTGATGGGTCCAGTTTGAAAATTGGATGAAACGTGGCCTTCATATATTGGTGTTGTGTTCCAGGAATATCCAGTCTCAAAATTTATGAAACGTGGTCCCTGGAGGAAGAGTGAAGGTTGGAGCCTTCAGTAGGCCAGCGCCTACGTACTGGTAAACAAATCGGCTAGTATAAGAGCCAGCGGGTTGGAGCTCCCTTCCAGTAGCATCTGGAAAACGAGAGAGGGTTGTAGCCTTCTATAGGCTGACGCCTACGTACTAGTAAATATATCAGCTAGTACAAGAGACAGGGGGTTGTAGCTCCCTTCCAGTGGTAGCTGGAGAACGAGAGAAGGTTGTAGCCTTCTGCAGGTGGGTGCCTACATACTGGTATGAGTCTGCACCAGTACAAGATTGTAAATAGGTTTTTCTTATATTAAAGGAAGACGGCAGCAAGTGGTTTTTGTCCTGCATTGGGTTTCCACCTTATATCTTGATGTTCATGTGTGTTTCTTATGTGTGATGATTTGTTCTGTTTTTACTGCACCTGGTTACTGTTTATATGGTTAATGAAGTTCTAATGCAGTAATTAAAGATCAACATATGATGAATTAACTAAATCATAAGTTTGTTGGATATATGCTAGTTTCATTAAACACAGTTGCGTGTACACGCGAGTTCCCTTAACTGAAGTAGCATATATGAATCTGATTATGGAAATGAAAAAGTTATTGATTTGCTAATACTGATTCACCCCCCCCCCCCCCCCCCCCCGCCCCCTCTCAATATTATTTCCAACAATTGGTATCAGAGCTAGGTACTTTGGTAGAAGCTTGATCGCTTGAAGGAGATCCGTAGAATAATGGGAAAGAAAGTGCATCAGAAGAAGAAGACAACTAAAAGGAACAATGACAGCTTGCCATTAGGTGGAAGAAAGTATTCAGATTCTTAATCATCTTAGATTGAAAATGAACAAGCAAATGAAACATCAGATAAAATCATAGATCAACAAGATCTATTTAACAAAAGGGAGTTTGCCCTCAAAGAACAAGTTACCAGATTAAAAGCTCAGCTAGAGTGTGCCTTCAAAGTACGTCAAATGATGTAGGATGAAGTGATATCATTAAAAAATAAGCAGAATGAAGCAGATAAAGAATAAGAAAATGAAATCCTCAAATTAAGGTAACAAGTGGAAGAAGGAAGAAACGCTGCAGAAATCTTGAAGAAGCAACATCTGGAAAAGGAAGAGAAATATCAGGTTGAGGTAAATATCTTAAAAGGTAAATTAGAAGAAAAGGATAAACTGTTACGATTTCAAGACAGTACTAAGATTTTGGATGATATTCTTAGTATTCAAAGATCTCCTGCTATCAAAACTGGTCTTGGTTTTTATGAATCTATTGAAGGTGAATCTAGCTCACAGGGTGAGGCAAGGAACTCTAATGCAAAACCTGAAATGCTCAACAAGGAGATAAGAGGTCAACCACATCAACAACCAAGGAAAGAAATCCGTCAAAGAAAATATTTTACTCCAAACTATGGAAATGATAGTCGGTTATTTTCTCAGATGAATAATGTTGAGTGTTATGTATGTCATAATCTTGGACATGTTGCAGCGAGATGCAGAAGTAGAATGGTGCAAGACCGTCACATAGAAAGATCATCACGTTCCAGGTACTTCAAGGGATATTGTTTTTCTTGCAATATGTTTGGTCACAAAGCCATTGACTACTACAGAAGGAATATGAAACATGTAAGATGTTATGCATGTAACAAGTTTGGACACATAGCAAAGGAATGCAAGAGAAGATTTTGGGCACCATACCAAAAGGAGAAAACATCATCATAGTCGAAGATATGGAAGAAGAAGGAAGTACAGTCAGAAAGATGTGGCATAGCAGAGTATACAGACATGACAGACTCAGAGGGAGCTGAAAGTGTGAAACTTCAGTGTTCTAAATCTCATACGCAGGTTTCATGAAGACAAGTCGCATATATACGCGAGTTCGAAGCTACACAGTCGTGTATATGTTGGTTTGAGGAAAAGCAGTGGGACAGACTCAAGAAAAAGGGTCTGATATGGTTCAGACAATTATTTGCTCTGTTTGATGATGGTTACAATCTGTTGATGATGTGTGGAAATGTGTTGGTACTCATAAGATGTTATTTAGAAGTATTTTTGATCCTCACAAGTTAACTTGATGTATATCTTATTGATGATGTGTTGAAGCTCAAAAATCGGGTCAAAAACAAGGGGGATACCCGCCCGGTCCGGACCTTGGTTGGCAGCTCCTTATCCGTTTGGTATAGCAGGTCTGACTGGGGATAATGGGACCAGTTTCCCAATCTATGGGTGTGTGTGTGTGTAGAATTGGATGTTGCTGATCTAACAGTGACTATCTAATTTATTCTAATTCAAACTTTAATCTAATTCTATATTATGGTAATCTAATAAAAACAGCACATCTAATCTATGCTAACCCGGGATGTAACTCTTCTATTATGCGATCTAAAGAGATTTCATATAACAACTGGTAATAAAGATCATTCAGTGATTATAAGAAAGGAAATCAATTAAGATGAACTATTTCGCATAAAAAGTTAGGCAAAACAGTTATGAACAACATATCGCATAATAAGCTATTCATACATTAAACATAAATAAATAGCTACCACCGTACAAAAGTGCCAAATGGTAACTCAAGCATTCATGCAATAACATATAAACAACTAAAAACTGTATATCACTTTAACATATAAGCAGAAATGGTCAAGAGATAAAAGTACCATTTATGACTGGTCCTACTCATAAGCTTCAAGCAATAATGATTTATTTCTCCTTGCTCTAACATCTACTAAGAGTACAAAAGTGCAACATCAGTAGCAGATATCAAATGCAAACATCAACAAATCTTGATCCATTCATTCACCAAAACCTCCTCTGAGGGTGCAAAAGTGCATGTTCTGAGGACAAGTTTTTGATAAATTTCTGGACCCTTCTCTAAATGCATGAGAAGGGTTTAAATACTACTAACTAAATAACTTAATTACACATATTCAGGATACGGTTTAAATGACCGCCCTTTTTCTAAGCAAAATTATTTCTAAAAATTAAATCTAATATCTAACTATTTCTGCATTTTCTCCTTAATGTTGCGAGCATTCAATATTTGCCTGGGTAGAGTCGGCTGACTGTCTTCCGCTTTTGGTTGAGCTAAGAAAACAGAAATGGCAAGTGCTGGCACCATTTTTTCCAGCAAAATAGCAGATATGCTTTAGAATCATCTCTGGCTATGTGGATTTACTGTGTATGCTCAGTAATAACCCAAATTCCACTTGGTTAACCCTTAAATTGCCTCTGCCCAGAAACGCAAGAAAGCAAAGGCCTTTCTGGTGCGTTTTTCGCCTTTAGCGCCTTTCCTTCACCAGGTATAAGCTTTAAAATTTTGCAAACATACTGCTTTTGTGAACTTCTACCCTTGAGCGTTAAATCGCCTGTTGATATCAGCATTGTTCAACCATTCATTGAACCATGGCTCTGACTGATAGATCTGTAATGAATAGCTCAGCAGCGCTCTGAAATTTGCGGCTCTGTTGCATGCGGTATCCGTTCATGAGGGCATTTCTTCTCTGCTTCCGAGCATTGGAGCTTTACCTTTTTCCTTAATCGCTCCCTGCACATTGCTTCATATTGTTTCTGTCTTTCCTTCCTGCAGTTCACACATAAGGAGAGCGTAATGATAATAAAAATTGACAAGAAAGCTCTGAGCTCTACGGATGTACAAAAACATGCCACCTGACGTGAACTAACTCTTCGAAAAACACAAAACTATCTTTCATTAACACTTGGCATACATTCATTAATTTTCATTAACGCGCGTATTCGATTTTTCTTGAATGTTGAGCCGGGGAAAATCTGCGATGGACGATCTCTGCGATTCGCATCGCATCATCGCGTTATCGCATTTTATCAAGATGTGTTATCGCAGGGTTAGCCGATCACGTTTATCGCAGAATCGCAGATTGTTGTTTCGTGCGATCGCAAGATCGTCGATCGCATTATCGCAAGATCGCAGATTGTTACAATTCGTTAAATAGTTATGTGTTGTTTTTGCGATGTTGCGATATGCAATGTCGCATATCGGCCATCGGCAATTTCTTAAAGTTTTCGTTTATGAGCGTTTCTTAATGCATGCGATGCGATGGATTTCGCGTCGCATTCTCGCAGTTTATCATTTTACTCACAAGGAAATGTCCTATCTTCTTCGCGCGATGCGATATTTTCTTAAGGAGTATAATACATGAGTTTTAATTGAATTTTTTGAATTTTTTACTAAGGGTCCCCACTTACCTAGTGTTATTTCTAATACTAAATAAGGAGGGGGCTTGTTGGTGGCCACAACATGATGATGCCTTGATACTTCTTGTTGATATATGCATGATCAAATCTGACAGTGAACATATGGAACAGGTTCAGGGGGAGCATATGCTTCGAATAATGCATTGTTGGCATTATGGTTAGAAGTCTTTGGTGATGATGCTTATGTGGCTAAATGATACATCTTGCTACTTATTGTTGGTTGGTCAAGAGAATGGTATTGCAGGTTACAGGTATGGATGCTGTTGATAGATGCCTATGGTGCAGATCATATATGGTGTATGATAGTTGTTGATGACTATCATGGTCTTGTTTAGATTGCTAGTCTTTGTTATAAAAGTCATGTATATCATTTGATGTAAAGGTCATGCAAAGACCTAATTTGTAACCCCACTATGCATGGGATGGATGATGTAATGTTTCTTGTTTTTTAGTCATGTATAAACATTTGGTATATCCCCACTTGGTTGGGTGGATGAGTCAAAAATGGTGTATCCCCACTTGGTTGGGAGATTGATGTATGTATGAGTCATTGGTGATAGGAAGTTCATACTCACTTAGTTGAGTTGTAGAGTCATGTTATTCTTTTGAAAAATATTTTTGCAGACTCTGCATATGCTCAGGGGGAGCATGGACGGATTGGTACATCTTAGCATGTACAAAGGGGGAGCTCAATCAGAGATTTCAGCATGTACTTAGGGGGAGTATGGACAACATAATGTATATCAAGGGAGAGAATATATTGGTCTTCCCTTTGCCCTTGATGTCAAAGGGGGAGAGTGACTTGGTGTTGTTGTTGCCATCAAGTCCAAAGGGGGAGATTGTTGGCATTATGATACAAGTGTTGTCCTTGATGGCAACTCACTCAGATGACAGATCATAGTGCAGCAGGTCAATAGCAAAGAATTAATTATCAAAGAGAGGTATACACAAGTTCACCTTGACAAAGAAGCATATACACGCGGGTTAACAGACCAAAAGGAGCGTATAACATACACACGCACTTTCACAGAAGGAAAGGCGCGTACATGTTGGAAAACTAAGTTTTGGTCCATGGTATTGGTCCAAGGTATCTGGTCCGAGGTATTGACCCAAGGTATTTGGTCCAAGGTATTGGTCCTAAGTGGTTTTGGACCATGGTATTGAGAAAGGCCTAACACTGTAAAAAGAGGAGAAGATCATTAGGCCAAGTGTGCAAGTATTGAATATCTGATGAAGTGTGAGATCCAGTATGAAGGTAATGGGTTTGTGATGCTTTGCTTGATCTGAACCAAGGATGCACCTATGTGGATGATGATGGATGATGGATAGGGATCTTAAGGCTTGGAATGTATTATCATTATGTGGTTTGATCATGGATAGACTAGATTTGAATACTAACTCATATTTTATTATGTAAATGTTACGATCTGGGTACGACTGAATACTGAAATAGCTGTGAAGGTTATAAATTAGTATTTGCTGATCTGTACACCGGTTCGCTTTGGTAAAAGTGCGTATACACGTTGGTTCGGTTCATCAGAGTAGCGTATACATTATGAAATGTGATATCTAAACTTGCAGTTGGTTCTAGTGGTTGTTGCAGAGTTATGGGTTCTGCTTTGTGTTCTGGTGACTGTGTTTTGATGACAGAGATTCAATGATTCAGTTGTTGGGTGATTCAGAGATTGATGATTGATGATTGGTTAATGCAATGGTTGTGTTGAAGTGGTGATTGATTTTGAGCTTAAATGCTGTTGATGGGTCAAGAATGAAAATTGGATGAAACTTGGCCTTCATATATTGGTGTTGTGTTCCAGGAATATCCAGTCTGAAAATTTATGAAACATGGTCCCTGGAGGAAGAGTGAAGGTTGGAGCCTTTAGTAGGCCGGTGCCTATGTATTGGTAAACATATCGGCCAGTATAAGATCCAGGGGGTTGGAGCTCCCTTCCAGTAGCAGTTGGAAAACGAGAGAGGGTTGTAGCCTTCTGTAGGCTGGCGCCTACGTACTAGTAAATATATCGGCTAGTACAAGAGCCAGGGGGTTGTAGCTCCCTTCCAGTAGTAGCTGGAGAATGAGAGAAGGTTGTAGCCTTCTGCAGGTGGGTGCCTGTGTACTGGTATGAGTCTGCACCAGTACAAGATTGTAAACAGGTTTTTCTTATATTAAAGGAAGACGACAGTAGGTGGTTTTTGTCCCGCATTGGGTTTCCACCTTATATCTTGGTGTTCATGTGTGTTTCTTATGTGTGATGATCTGTTCTATTTTTACTGCACCTAGTTTTGTTTATATGGTTAATGAAGTTCTGATGCACTAATTAAAGATCAACATATGATGAATTAACTGAATCATAAGTTTGTGGGATATACGCTAGTTGCATTAAACACAGTTGCGTGTATGCGCGAGTTCCCTTAACTAAACTAGCGTATATGAATCTAATTATGGAAATGAAAAATTTATTGATTTGCTAATACTGATTCACCGCCCTCCCCCCCCCCCCCCCCCCCCCCCCCTCCCCCTCTCAGTATTATTTCCAACAATTGGTATCAGAGCTAGGTCCTTTGGTAGAAGCTTGATCACTTGAAGGAGATCCGTAGAACAATGGGAAAGAAAGCACGTCAGAAGAAGAAGACAGCTCAAAGGAACAGTGATAGCTTGCCATTAGGTGGAAGCAAGTATTCAAATTCTGAATCACCTTAGATTGAAAATGAACAAGCAAATGAAGCATCAAATAAAATCATAGATCAACAAGATCTATTTAACAAAAGGGAGTGTGCCCTCAAAGAAGAAGTTACCAGATTAAAAGCTCAGCTGGAGTGTGCCTTCAAAGTACGTCAAATGCTACAGGATGAAGTGATATCATTAAAAAATAAGCAGAATGAAGCAAATAAAGAACAAGAAAATGAGATTCTCAAATTAAGGCAACAAGTGGAAGAAGGAAGAAAGGCTGCAGAAATCTTGAAGAAGCAACATCTGGAAAAGGAAGAGCAATATCAGGTTGAGGTAAATATCTTAAAAGGTAAATTAGAAGAAAAGGATAAACTGTTACGATTTCAAGACAATACTAAGATTTTGGATGATATTCTTAGTAGTCAAAGATCTCCTGCTATCAAAACTGGTCTTGGTTTTTATGAATCTGTTGAAGGTGAATCTAGCTCACAGGGTGAGGCAAGGAACTCTAATGCAAAACCTGAAATTCTCAACAAGGAGATAAGAGGTCAACCACATCAACAACCAAGGAAAGAAATCCATCAAAGAAAATATTTTACTCCAAACTATGGAAATGATAGTCGGTTATTTTCTCAGATGAATAATGTTGAGTGTTATGTATGTCATAATCTTGGACATGTTGCAGCAGGTCCTTGGATCTGGATGTGCAATTGATATTCTTCCTTTTCTGCTTATTGTTTTCATCGATCAATTTTGGTTTCTAGTGAAGAGTAGAGTAGATTCTTGGCTTGTGTTTTAGCATATCACATAAGTTGTTGACTCTACATTAAAAATCTACATGGTATCAGAGCTAAAGACAGTATAGAAGAGGAGAATTCGAGTTTGTTGTGTAGGCGAAATTGAATTTTCAATTTCATACTTTAGAGTCAGCAATATGTCATTCTACGGTTTGAGACTTGAGTATGCCCTTGAGCGAAGATCTAATTACATAGCTTGGAAGCACATGATGGAGGCAATGATGGAAGACAATGGCCTCAAGGAATTCATAGATCATGATATTATATAGCCTCCAACATATGATGCTAAAGATTTGGCTGAATGGAGAAAGTGTGTGGAAAAAGCGAGAAGGATTATCCTGGAAGGAGTTCGAGATCACATTGTCTCGAAAATCCACAGTACAGACACTCCATTTGTAATGTGGATCTCAAAATCAGACCCTGATAGGCTGCTGGTCAGGTTGACTCTAAGTAACTATTTCAAACCTACTTTAGGCTGAGGCCTAGCCTCCTCAACCTGAGAGGGCTCTCTCTTGATGGATTAATGATTTTGATTAAAGATAAGATGGCTAACTCTTATAGAACAACTGTGAAAAATATGAATGCTGGAAACACATTAAACAACTATCCATTGGGCTTATGGAGTCAACAACACCTCAATATAACAGTGAACTTAACCTTACATGGAAGTCAGGGCATTCAGCATTTAGACATTCAGAACATCAACTCATATGGGACCACACAGTTTATAAATGTATACAGGAAATCAGAGCACATTCAGTGAATTCTAAGTGATTATACATCTATACCACTGTAAGAATTAAGAAAAGGACAACATCACATATTCTGAACATAAGAAATCCTTCATGAATCCTGAGAAGTAAAGTCAAAATTATATTACTGAAAATGAGTCTTACATAAGCCAAATACAAGCTTTGTTATAAAGTTTTCCAACCCTGATTACATTTCTGTTTCAGCTATATATAGAGCTCTTATTCTAACTGATCGAGATTCCTCCTCCAGCATGAGGGGAATTCGAAAAATACTTCTAATGACACCTATTAACCCTTTAACTAACTAATAAATACAACAAAGTGTTGACTGGAGTTTTTTTAGAGATCTAAATCAACTATGACTCTAACTCCATATTACATGCATGATGGATTTAATTAAGATGATTCCTCGTTCTTTGACATTTGGTTCCCTTCTAGTTTAGTTGTGATGGTCTTCAAGGCTCCATGGTTGTCTTCAATGACACATGTTTTCCAATGCCCTGAAAGATAGGAAACTACCCCTGTTTACTGCTCTTTAGTTTTCCCCAAAATATTTGAATGCAAATAAGCATGTCCTTTATCCTTTAATTACCCAAAATGGAGCAGAATGCCACGTCCTTGATGCGTTGTAAGCTTTTTCCCATGTACATGTGTGCAGGCAAAAGTTTCTTGTAAACTGTTTGATATATCCTGAACTGTGGTAAATGTGCTCACTTTACGGCAAAAATTTAAAGTTGGATTTGAATATATATTTTCTCCACCTGTCTTGACCTGGTTGACTGTTGATAGCTTCAGATGATGCCTTGTATGCCTTTTAGACGTTTCCCTTTCAAAATTCCCACTTATAATTCAAAACTGCTTGATTTACGTTGAAATCATCACTTTCAGCAGTTTCGTAGCGCGCTACGAAACTGCTGAGTTATTTAAAACAGCTTGTTTTTAACCTGAGACCTTTATTAGCCAAGTGCTTGATTTCCAAAAAACTTCTTTAGACTTTCCACAGGTCGAATAGGAATTTATATTTCTTCAGAAAGATAAGATCAAGCAAACTTGTCAAAATTTTGAAACAAAATCTTACTTGAAATGAAAACTCATTTAGCAGGTCCTTTAAGCTGGCTTAGTTGTGCCTTCAGATCTTCAATTTGTTTCTTCATAGCCTTATTCCCAGCTCTCAGTTGCATATTGATCCTTCTGATGTACTTGGCTTCTTTGATTGCTGGTACTGTCCAGGTGTGAAATTGTGAATGGCCATCAACCACTGAATTCAGTTGGGCTTCTACAGTTGCATTCCCTTCCCATAGAGTTTTATAATACTTTGTGTGTATGACTGCATGTCTTCTAACGGCTTTCTTCAATTTGGCAATCTCATACTTAGTTGATTCTAATTGGCTCTTCAGGGCTGCTATATTATTTTCTTTAGGTGTAATGACCATTTTACCTGCGTTTTTCTGTGTCTCTTCCCCTGTTTCCTCTGTTCTTGGCAGTACTTCCTGTACTTGCTGGAATCTCCTTGTCATAGGTATTCTAGGTTTAAAAACGAACTCTTTAGCTGGCTCATCAAATTTAAGCCTTTTTGAGGCCTTGGATTTCTTGGTGCTTTCTTGTTCTGACTGTATTAACTCGATTTGAACTGGTAGAGACTGCTCAAATTCAATAGCCTGTAATAAGTCATTTAAACTTGCCTTGGACACTGGACTTTCTTCGACTGCTATAGCTTTACCTTTTTCCTTATTCATCTGGCTTCTTGTTCTTATCCTTGAGACTACTTCAGATGTGCTTGTTTCAGGTACAGTCTTTTACCATGAGCTTTTTCCTTAGTTGATTGCTGAGGTTGATCTTGGATGACGAGTGGCTTCACTTGTTTTCTTACTTGTGACTTTGGAACTCTTTTAGCTCTTGCTTCTGTTTGGAGCTCAGCTATTGTAAAATCTCTAGCAGGTGGAGGAGTGAGGCCAGTCTGGCTTTTGAAGCCAGCCATAAAAATGAATGAATTCCAATCTCTGTCTATCTTTTGGAGTCCATCTAAAACCAGTAGTTTGATCAAACCATGATGAAACAAAGAGGTTTCACAATCCTCTTTCCTCAGCTGTACCTTATCACACATCTTACTCAAACTACAGAACAGATAAAAAGGTAAGTCTATGGAGACCTTCCCGGTGAAATGCAAAAGGAGTTTAAAATGGTAAGAGTAAACCTTGTTATACCTTCCTTCACAATTCAGATATTTCTGTATGCAGGTGAGTAAGTGAGCATAATATTCTTTGACATAATTCCTGGGCACTGCCTTACTTAAATCTTCATTTACAAATTCATCCTTCAAAAACTCCTTACAAGGATTCATGTCAAATTTGAAGTTTTTAAACCATTCCTCTTGTCCTCGTGGGATCTCTGTCACAGTAGATATCACTTCTGGCGAAACCTGCAATTCTAACATGGCTACTTTTGAATTCAAGCCTGTGTAGTTAAGTGCAAATTCTTTAGTTACCTGTGCGTGTCCTCCTTGTAACTTTTTGCAAAACTTCCAGCACCCGGCCTTTTTAAATGCTTTCTTCACCTCTTCATTTCTCAGCGTTATATCCAGGCCTTCAGGCTCAGTCCTTAGACATTTGCCGGATCTGTGCTCCTTTTTCTCCATTGATTCTTCCAAATCCTCGCAAACAATAACTACCAGCTCCGGTTGGAATTGTGTTTCAGCTTCTATTTGAATTCAGCCTCGCTTGATTATCAGCCTCGCTTGAATTTTAAATTTTTCCGTTTAAAATCTTTCAAGATGTAATCTTGCAGATTTGTCATTCATGCAAGACTTACGGCCATCATTAAGATTTATACACGGTTGTCTTTCTTGGGAATGATAATTCGTGCGTATCAACAGATCTAGTGGTGGTGATAGTGGCAATGAGTGGTAAAATGTGATAAGAGAGGTACATGAGCTGACATGAGAAGACACGGCCTATGACTCACCTAACAGACTTGACATTTCGGGAAAGACTCGCTGCGAAATGTACGAATCCATGATTTCGCAGCGCTGTTAGTTTTAAATTTTAATGATGCGCTGCGAAACTGCCTAATCATGATTGCGCTGCGAAATTGCAAAAAGGCACGGTGACTGACACAAGATAACAAGTGGCTATAGAACAATGGTAGATGGAGGGGAACCAATGGGAGCTGAGAATAACTTGACTCAAAAACTCTTCAGAACTCCAGATTCTAAGGGAAAAAATCAAAACAAAATTAAACTAGCACTGACCTTTGTCATCGGGCTAGGATAAAAAGTTACATGTATCAATTTTAGTTCTAAGTGATAACAGTGGCTCCACTTGGGATAGTGTGCTCCTGTAGTACACTAAGAACTCGTATGTCCAGTGCTTTGTCCAATTTATGAAAACATAGATGAAGTTGACAAGCATCCTTTTCTAGCTTTGTGAGCCTTCACCTCGGGCTTGAGCTTCCTGTTCAGCTTGTCATTTATTTGCAACAAAGAAAGACTAATAAAACAGTTATATACAATGTTGTGAGAAACTTGGCAGAGATTTAATCAATTGTAATGCTTTAGGAACCTTCCATTAACAGGTCCTCCAGCATATGGTGTTCCATCAATCTCTTGTAGAATGTAAGTGTTATTCCCATGGAAAGTAGAAATTTGATATGGCCCTTTCCACAAATTTTCAAATTTACCATGCTTACCTTTCTCTTCAATTCTAGCTTCCCATTTCAAGACTTTATCATGAATCTAGAATGTAACTTCTTTGATCTTTTTGTCAAATGCTCTCTTGATCATGTTCTGGTTTTGTTGATGACTGTCAAACACCTCATTTCTTTTCTCTTGCAAAGCTATTAGCTGATTAATCCTTCGTTGTATAGCATTTGGTTCCTCTTCTAGTCCTTGAATCAACTTCATTACTGGTACTCCAAGGGATGTTGGAAATATAGCCTCTGCCCCATATACTAGCTCATATGGTGATGTTCCAATGGACCTCTTTGTGCAAATCCGGTCAGCCCACAAAGCATATCTCAGTTTCAAATGCCAGGCTTTTTTATTTTCTTGCAGCAGCTTCTTAATGATTCTCACAAGGCTCTTGTTTGATGACTCAGCCAAACCATTTCCCTGTGGATAATAAGCAGTGGAATGTCCAAGGGAGATGTGATACTGATGACAAAAATTAATCATCCTTTTGGACTTGAAAGCTTGAGCATTGTCTGTAATGATCTTGATTGGGCAACCAAATCTTGATAATATATTATTTTCTAAGAAAGAAATAATCACTGAATCATTTGCTTGCCTTGTGGGTATTGCTTCTATCCATTTTGTAAAGTAATCGGTGGCTGTGAGAATCCAGCGATGCTGTCCTGATGAAGGAGGATGGATTTCCCCTATAAAGTCTAATCCCCACTGCTGGAAAGGTGCTTCAACATAAATAGGAACTAAGGGCATTGGCATAAGCTTTCTCTTTCCTTCAAACACTTGACATTCATGGCATGTGGCTATCTTTTTATAGATATCTCTAAACATAGTTGGCCAGAAATAGCCAGCTCTCAAAACCTTGTTTGCAGTGGCTTTCCAATAGTGATGTCCTCCATAATCCCCTTTATGAAACTCATCAATTACTTTATCAGCTTCTTCTTCAATGAGGCAGTTTAATAATATTCCTCCTGCATCTTTCCAAAACAAATTTTGGTCATACACAAAATATCTGAGAGATTTCAATTTGGTAAACCGAGCTTTGGATTTTGAAAGATTATCAGGAGCTCTATTATGCTGCAAAACAAATGCTATATCCTTGTACCATTCTGAGATCAAGAATTTCTCATTTATTTGGACCAATTCCTCTTCATTTTCAGAAATTTCTGAGATTTCTGTGCTTAAATTAATATCAATACAGTCCAAATTTGACTAAGTCAACAATTTGGCTAGGCCTTGACCCTTTACCAATTTTGTGGGTTTGATCTCAATGTCATACTCCAGCAATTTTGCTATCCACTTTCCCCTTTTTCCATCTGGATCAGCTTGTGTAAGAATATCTTTTATAATAGCATTTGGGACGTACGCAACAATGTGAGAGTGTAAAACATAGATTCTGAAATCCTTAATTGCTTTCACCAATGCATAGGCTTGTTTCTCTAAGATATTATATTTCAATTCAGCATTGGCTAATGTCTTGCTAAAGAAAGAAATGGGTTGTTCAGTACCTTGACTTCCTTTTTGCAATAAAACTCCAGCAATTGTGTCTTCAGAAGCGAATGTGAAGATAAGGAACTCCTTGGTAAAATCCGGGCTGATGAGTACTGGTGCTTGAGTAAGTGCCTTCTTGATCTCTTCAAATGATTTCTTTTCTTCAACTGTCCATTTAAAATCTGCTCCTTTCTTTAACATCTTTGTTATGTTCTTGACAACTTCAGCAAAATTAGGAATGAATCTTCTAACAAAGTTAACTTTCCCAAGAAAGGATTGAATCTCCTTCTTACTCCTTGGTAAATCTAATTTTTGAATTGCACTAACTCTATTAGGATCAATCCTAATTCCTTCTTCAGAAATAATATGACCAAGCAGTTTGCCAGAAGTTAGAGCGAAAATACTTTTGGTTGGGTTTAGAGAAATACCAAACCTCCTACACTTTAGTAGGACCCTTTCAAGGTGCTTTAAGTGGTCTTCTTCCCTTTTTGAAAAAACTGTGATGTCGTCAAGATAAACCACCACTGATTTGTCCTTTTCTTTAGCAAAAGCAATATCCATTGTTCTCTGGAAAGTGGCTCCCACGTTCATGAGGCCAAATGGCATTTTCGCATACATGAATGTTCCCCATGGTGTAGTGAAGGCCATTTTCTTCTGATCATCTGGGTGAACAAGAATCTGATTATACCCTGAGAAACCATCAAGCATAGACATCCTTTGTGTACCAACAATGTTTTGCAGAATGAAATCCATTTTGGGGAGGGGGTAATTATCTTTCAATGAAGCTTTGTTTAAGTTTCTGAAGTCTATACAAATTCTGATCTCTCCATTCTTTTTTCTGACTGGTACCAAGTTAGCAAGCCAATTTGAGAATCTAATTGGGACAATAATTTTAGCATCAAAGAGCTTTTTCACCTCTTTTTCAATCAGTGGCATTAGAAGAGGATTAATTCTTCTTAGCTTCTGCTTAAAAGGCTTTTCATTCTGCTTAATAGGAATGGTATGCTGTATGATTGAAGAGTCATATTGTTTCAAGTCAGCATAACTCCATGCAAAAACATCTCAACATATTTAGTCTTCATATCAGCTGAAAGGAATTTTGAAATCTTGACTATCTTAGGCACAACCGAGTCTCCTAAATTGCAGCTTTCTACTTCTTCTTCATTAGCTTGTAGTCTTGGTGCTTTGAACACATCATTTTGATCAAATAATTTCTCAAGGGGAATGAGGCCTTTAGGAATTAAGTTGTTTTGTAATTGTAAGACTTCAGAGCTTTCCTTTGACTCTATTAACATATTCTGTTGATCTATCTGATTATGTTCAAACTCTCCTTTTAATTCAATGAAGTTCCTTACATGCTGATCATCCTCAAAAACTTGCCAATTTGTGATATTATCCGGTATAACTGGTCTATGGCGAACCTCCACTTCATAATTTTCAGAAGAGTGCTTAGGAATGATAAAGAGACTGGCCGAAACAGCAAGAGAATCTGCAATAGAGTTTTGATCTCTAGTTTTGATGCTAAAAGAATAGGATTGAAATTTTTCCAACATTTCCAACACTAAATTTCTGTATGCTCTCATCCTTGTATCCTTAGTTTGATATGTACCTTCTACTTGTTTAATTACCAATTCAGAATCTCCACAAACAGCAATGTTTCTAGCTTTCAATTTTATCAAGGCTTCCAAACCTAAAATCAGAGATTCGTACTCAGCCATATTGTTGGTACAATCAAAGTTTAATTTGTATGAGAGAAACTTACTTTCTTCAGTTGGACTAGTGATCCAAATCCCAGCTTCTGCCCCTTCTTTTCCTACTGATCCATCAAAGTATAATGACCAGCAGCCCATGATGTCTCTTTCATCTCCTTGCTGCCCTTCTTGACACTGATTTTCCGCAGGTTCATCTTGTGATTCTTTTGCAACTGATTCATTGAAAAGGATAGTTGACCCAAGACCAGTATCACATGAATAAATAGGAAAATTCTGAGGCTTGTCTTTGCTGCTTACCATGTAGGCCATCCTTGTCTTGCGATACAACCTCCTTTGTTCACCAAACACTGGGATGGTAGCATATGTAAGGTCCATCTGCATTGTGCCCTTGATTTTTGCTGCCCATGACCTTGAAAGAAGCATCCCAAACTTTGGTGGAATGTCTGCAACAACAATATCCATAACAATTGTTTTTGCTGGAATTTGTGTGAGCCCCACAACAACATCTTTTATCAAACCAATGCAATGGACTCTTTTTGAATCAAAGGAAAATAAATCCTTATATGGCCTAGTTACCTCTAACCCCAGTCTTTCCATGATTACCTTAGGCATGAGATTATGTGATGCCCCTAAGTCTAACATAGCATTATGTAGAGTCATATCATGAATGCTAATGCTTATGTAAAAAGGGGGAAACTCTTCATTTTGTTCATCCTCAAGTCTTGGACCCAAGCAGATAACAGGGTTATCTTCTTGTACATTTAGGATATCAGCCACTCCTGGTTGTGAATTAAGCATTTCAACAATTTTGCTTCTGTATTTGTCTACCTTGAGAATTTCATTAAAAGGGACTGATATCTTAATTTTTGCAATCTCATTCTCAAGATTAAAAACAGAAGTAGTCTTGTCAATTTCTTTAGGAGGAGGAAGAATTTGAATATCCTTTTTGACAAGAGGAGAATCATCCTTACCTTCAACCACCTTTGATTTTTCCTTTTTATCTTCAACTGTCTTTGAGGTATTCTTCTTGGGCTGTGCTTTGTTTGTTGTAATAGGAACATCTCTATTCCTAAGATTATACTGCTTTTGCATCTCAAAGATAGCGTGCTGATAGCCCTTTAAAAAATCTGAAGGCTCTTCTCCTGATTTTATCATACTGGACTCATCATGTTCCTCCTTAGTCAAGAAAATCCCTGACACTTCTTCATCAAAACAATGGATTGATTCCTCAGGGACTTCAGGTTCATCTTCTTCATCTACCAAATTTTGTTGGAAGGGAGGTCTCACTGGAGGATCTGCCTGCTGATTTCTGTTGTCTCTTGGCCTTTGCTGATTCTGAGGTCTTTTGAACTGAGGGTTCCTGAATTGAGGTTCCTGCTGTGCTGGAGTAGCAGAAGCATTCCCAAGAGCTAGTCGGTCCATCAATTTCTCCATGGTTTTCATCATTGTTTCAAACTTGTCTTCTTGAGCAGAGGTAGAAGGTTTCTCTTCTTCCTTCAGCTTAGTCTTTGCCATCTTTGATTTCTTAGCAGCAAGCATATTCACCTCTACCTTAATTGCATCATTTTGCATGTCAGCAAGAGAGGCAGACTCCCTTTCTCTGAGTAAAAGAGAGAAATCTGAATCAAATGATTCAACATATCTCAACTGTGCCAAAGCTCCAGGAGGTTTCAAATGAGCTGGAATAGAATTATATATTTTGTTAAACCTCTTAGAGAAGTTTTGGACAGTTTCGTCTGGAGCTCTTCTAAGATTGTTGTATTCGGTAAGGGCTTGGACAGGGTTGGTTCTGTTTCCCCATTTCCTTAGAAAGCTATCTTCAAATTCTCCCCAACTATGAATGCTTCTGGCTCTAAGGGCTTTAAACCATTTTCTGACTTCCCCAATGAAAGTTTGAGCAAACAATCTTAGTTTTACATCTTCATCATCCACTTCTTCCCTGTCAACAAAATCATTGAACCTATCCACATGTTCCTCTGCTGTAATATCTTCATCTCCTCCCCATGTTGGAATTCTGGCAGCATATTTGCTAGGAAGATCATGTAAAACAGCAGGGAGAGCTAGAGGAGCATACCTAGCAGGTATAGCCATAATGAATGGAGGAGCAGTGATAACAGGTATTGTATGACCGGTGGGAGCAGAACTAGTGTGAGATAGTGTCTGAGGACTATTTGGACTAGCAGAGGCAGAAGATAAAGTATTGGTACGAAAAGGACTATTTGGACTTTGCAAACCACTGACAAAGGAACTCCAATTTGGGAGAGGTAAACCGGTTTTGGATTTGAGAAAAACTTCAAAAGGATCAAGCTCTTTGAGTTGATTCAAATCTTCTTCTTCTAACAGTAATTCTGAAGTAACAACCTCCCAAAACTCTTCCTTATCTTTTTGTGACACTAAGGATGAAGTATCAATGCCTCTTTTTTGTAAATCTAAAATAATTCCAATAAGTTCTTCTTCGTTCTCAGACCTCAACAATACCTCATGAATTTTATCATCTACAATTTTATCTTCAGGACTTCTAGAAAATTCAGGGAACAAAGATTTTGATACAGATGAAGTACCTGGTATATCAGGAAATCTTTGCCTGCTCCTTGAGATGGTGTTTGGATTATCCACAGGAGTAGGTGGATCTGGGTCAGGATTACTCCTTGTATATCTTCCTCTCGAAGCCACCTTTTTAACTTTAAGATTGTATGGAGTCACCAAGGTAGAATGCAGCCTCGAAAACCTTCTGAGCTCCTGCTACCTTCAGAAGTTCAGCTTCATGATTTGGGAATGAATAATCTTCAGGCTCCCGGCAGACGCACCAAAATGTTATCTCAAAATCAGACCCTGATAGGCTGCTGGTCAGGTTGACTCTAAGTAACTATTTCAAACCTACTTTAGGCTGAGGCCTAGCCTCCTCAACCTGAGAGGGCTCTCTCTTGATGGATTAATGATTTTGATTAAAGATAAGATGGCTAACTCTTATAGAACAACTGTGAAAAATATGAATGTTGGAAACACATTAAACAACTATCCATTGGGCTTATGGAGTCAACAACACCTCAATATAACAGTGAACTTAACCTTACATGGAAGTCAGGGCATTCAGCATTTAGACATTCAGAACATCAACTCATATGTGACCACACAGTTTATAAATGTATACAGGAAATCAGAGCACATTCAGTGAATTCTGAGTGATTATACATCTATACCACTGTAAGAATTAAGAAAAGGACAACATCACATATTCTGAACATAAGAAATCCTTCATGAATCCTGAGAAGTAAAGTCAAAATTATATTACTGAAAATGAGTCTTACATAAGCCAAATACAAGCTTTGTTATAAAGTTTTCCAACCCTGATTACATTTCTGTTTCAGCTATATATAGAGCTCTTATTCTAACTGATCGAGATTCCTCCTCCAGCATGAGGGGAATTTGAAAACTACTTCTAATGACACCTATTAACCCTTTAACTAACTAATAAATACAACAAAGTGTTGACTGGAGTTTTTTTAGAGATCTAAATCAACTATGACTCTAACTCCATATTACATGCATGATGGCTTTAATTAAGATGATTCCTCGTTCTTTGACATCTGGTTCCCTTCTAGTTTAGTTGTGATGGTCTTCAAGGCTCCATGGTTGTCTTCAATGACACATGTTTTCCAATGCCCTGAAAGATAGGAAACTACCCCTGTTTACTGGTCTTTAGTTTTCCCCAAAATATTCGAATGCAAATAAGCATGTCCTTTATCCTTTAATTACCCAAAATGGAGCAGACTGCCACGTCCTTGATGCGTTGTAAGCTTTTTCCCATGTACATGTGTGCAGGCAAAAGTTTCTTGTAAACTGTTTGATATATCCTGAACTGTGGTAAATGTGCTCACTTTACGGCAAAAATTTAAAGTTGGATTTGAATATATATTTTCTCCACCTGTCTTGACCTGGTTGACTGTTGATAGCTTCAGATGATGCCTTGTATGCCTTTTAGACGTTTCCATTTCAAAATTCCCGCTTATAATTCAAAACTACTTGATTTATGTTGAAATCATCACTTTCAGCAGTTTCGTAGCACGCTACGAAACTGTTGAGTTATTTAAAACAGCTTGTTTTTAACCTGAGACCTTTATTAGCCAAGTGCTTGATTTCCAAAAACTTCTTTAGACTTTCCACAGGTCGAATAGGAATTTATATTTCTTCAGAAAGATAAGATCAAGCAAACTTGTCAAAATTTTGAAACAAAATCTTACTTGAAATGAAAACTCATTTAGCAGGTCCTTTAAGCTGGCTTAGCTGTGCCTTTAGATCTTCAATTTGTTTCTTCATAGCCTTATTCCCAGCTCTCAGTTGCATATTGATCCTTCTGATGTACTTGGCTTCTTTGATTGCTGGTACTGTCCAGGTGTGAAATTGTGAATGGCCATCAACCACTGAATTCAGTTGGGCTTCTACAGTTGCATTCCCTTCCCATAGAGTTTTATAATACTTTGCGTGTATGACTGCATGTCTTCTAACGGCTTTCTTCAATTTGGCAATCTCATACTTAGCTGATTCTAATTGGCTCTTCGGGGCTGCTATATTATTTTCTTTAGGTGTAATGACCGTTTTGCCTGCGTTTTTCTGTGTCTCTTCCCCTGTTTCCTCTGTTCTTGGCAGTACTTCCTGTACTTGCTGGAATCTCCTTGTCATAGGTCTTCTAGGTTTAAAAACGAACTCTTTAGCTGGCTCATCAAATTTAAGCCTTTTTGAGGCCTTGGATTTCTTGGTGCTTTCTTGTTCTGACTGTATTAACTCGATTTGAATTGGTAGAGACTGCTCAAATTCAATAGCCTGTAATAAGTCATTTAAACTTGCCTTGGACACTGGACTTTATTCGACTGCTATAGCTTTACCTTTTTCCTTATTCATCTGGCTTCTTGTTCTTATCCTTGAGACTACTTCAGATGTGCTTGTTTCAGGTACAGTCTTTTTACCATGAGCTTTTTCCTTAGTTGATTGCTGAGGTTGATCTTGGATGACGAGTGGCTTCACTTGTTTTCTTACTTGTGACTTTGGAACTCTTTTAGCTCTTGCTTCTGTTTGGAGCTCAGCTATTGTAAAATCTCTAGCAGGTGGAGTGAGGCCAGTCTGGCTTTTGAAGCCAGCCATAAAAATGAATGAATTCCAATCTCTGTCTATCTTTTGGAGTCCATCTAAAACCAGTAGTTTGATCAAACCATGATGAAACAAAGAGGTTTCACAATCCTCTTTCCTCAGCTGTACCTTATCACACATCTTACTCAAACTACGGAACAGATAAAAAGGTAAGTCTATGGAGACCTTCCCGGTGAAATGCAAAAGGAGTTTAAAATGGTAAGAGTAAACCTTGTTATACCTTCCTTCACAAGTCAGATATTTCTGTATGCAGGTGAGTAAGTGAGCATAATATTCTTTGACATAATTCCTGGGCACTGCCTTACTTAAATCTTCATTTACAAATTCATCCTTCAAAAACTCCTTACAAGGATTCATGTCAAATTTGAAGTTTTTAAACCATTCCTCTTGTCCTCGTGGGATCTCTGTCACAGTAGATATCACTTCTGGCGAAACCTGCAATTCTAACATGGCTACTTTTGAATTCAAGCCTGTGTAGTTAAGTGCAAATTCTTTAGTTACCTGTGCGTGTCCTCCTTGTAACTTTTTGCAAAATTTCCAGCACCCGGCCTTTTTAAATGCTTTCTTCACCTCTTCATTTCTCAGCGTTATATCCAGGCCTTCAGGCTCAGTCCTTAGACATTTTCCGGATCTGTGCTCCTTTTTCTCCATTGATTCTTCCAAATCCTCGCAAACAATAACTACCAGCTCCGGTTGGAATTGTGTTTCAGCTTCTATTTGAATTCAGCCTCGCTTGATTATCAGCCTCGCTTGAATTTTAAATTTTTCCGTTTAAAATCTTTCAAGATGTAATCTTGTAGATTTGTCATTCATGCAAGACTTACGGCCATCATTAAGATTTATACACGGTTGTCTTTCTTGGGAATGATAATTCGTGCGTATCAACAGATCTAGTGGTGGTGATAGTGGCAATGAGTGGTAAAATGTGATAAGAGAGGTACATGAGCTGACATGAGAAGACACGGCCTATGACTCACCTAACGGACTTGACATTTCGGGAAAGACTCGCTGCGAAATGTACGAATCCATGATTTCGCAGTGCTGTTAGTTTTAAATTTTAATGATGCGCTGCGAAACTGCCTAATCATGATTGCGCTGCGAAATTGCAAAAAGGCACGGTGACTGACATAAGATAACAAGTGGCTATAGAACAATGGTAGATGGAGGTGAACCAATGGGAGCTGAGAATAACTTGACTCAAAAACTCTTCAGAACTCCAGATTCTAAGGGAAAAAATTAAAACAAAATTAAACTAGCACTGACCTTTGTCATCGGGCTAGGATAAAAAGTTACATGTATCAATTTTAGTTCTAAGTGATAACAGAAGGCATTTACAGACCTGTTTCAAAATAGTCGTGACCAAAGGAAGCTCATACTGAAGGACAAACTTAGAAAGATCAAGATGGAGAAGGGCGACTCTATTCCGAAGTACTTGACCAAATTCACCCATTGTTTAGATGAGCATGGATGTGCCAGGATTATTGTTTCCGAAGACTATCTGGTGAGCCTAGCACTTCTAGGAATTCCCAAGAGATGGCATAGTTACTAGGACTCAATTAATGGGATGGAGAAGCTACCAGAGTGGGAGCGATTATGGTTTGACTTGGTACAAGAAGAGATTTGGTGGAACACCATAGGCAGATCCTCATCAAAGCATGATGATGAGGAGAATTGTGCCTTAGTGGGTAAGGAAAAGAAAGGGAAGGGGAATTCATCCCATTCCAAATCATATTCTTGTTAGGGAGGCAAGAAGAAGGGTATGTCAAAAGTCAAATGCTTTCATTGTCACGAGCTGGGACATTTTAGAACAAAATTTCTGCTCAAGAAGGTAGGTAAGAAGTCATCAGGAGGAGTGACAGGTGAGGCCCTTACTTCATAATTTGAACTGGACTTTACCCTCATCACTTGTATGGTGTCATCAATGATGGGTAGTGTGTGGTACCTGGACAGTGGAGCTTCTTTCCACATGACCGGTAACAAAGAGCTCTTTAGTAACTTGGAGGAGAAGGATCTCTAGATGCATATCAAGATGGCTAATAATGGTAGATATAGCACTATCAGGATCGGTACAATTACCTTTTTGAGGGAGTTAGGTTCTCCCCTCACTTTGAGAGATTTTATGTATGTTCTTGGTTTGAAGAATAACTTGGTATATGTTTCTATCTTGGAGGATAGAGGCTACGATGTGATATTTAGTAAGTGAATGGTGTTTCTTTGCCACATAGCCACAGGACAAGTGAAGAGGATAGGGGTTCAGGTGAAAAACCTCTTCAATTTGGAGGTATAAGATTGTGCTACCTTGAGCACGAAAGCAGAGAAGGTGCAGAGTTGAGACATCGGTGAGTTGTGGCATAGGAGGTTGGGTCACTTGCACCATGGCACTTTGAAGATCATACAACAAATTTCTACCAGTCTTCCCAAAGGTACACTAGAGCAGGTAGACACATGCAAAGGGTGTACATTGGGAAAGTACACCAAAGCTTCCTTTCATGAAAAAGATAGTCAAGCACAGGCAATCCTTGATCGAGTTCACTTAGATGTGTGTGGATCATTCTCAACAGCATCCACGACCAAGAACATGTATTATGTTATATTTGTTGATGATTTTTCTCGTAAGTGTTGGATCTTCTTCATGTAGAAGAAAGATCATACTTTTGCAAAGTTTTGTGAATTTAAAGCATTGGTCGAGAAAGATATTGGCAGGAAAGTTAAAGCTCTCAGGAGTGATAACAGTGGAGAGTATGTGTCGAATGAGTTCAAAAACTTCTATGCATCAGAAGGCATTCGACAGGAGTTGATAGCACCTCATAACCCACAACAGAATGGGGTGGCTGAAAGGAAGAACAAAATTATTGTGGGAGTGGCATGGGCGATGTTGCATGATTAGGGCCTACCATTACACTTGTGGGCTGAAGCATGCAACACAGTTGTTTATTTGCATAACAAAAGCCCTCATCGAATTCTCAGGATGAGTACACCGAAAGAGGATTTTTTAGGGAAGAAACCAGATGTGGCACACTTCAGGATTTTTGGTTCATCAGTCTACTACCATGTAACCAAAGATGCACAAAAAAAGATTGAACCAACAATAGAGTTGGCATACTTTTGGGGTACATTGATACACCTCACAACTATCGGGTGTACTTGCTAACCAACAGGATGACAATGGTTTGCATAGTTGTAAAATTAAATGAAGAGAAGGCCAGGAGATGTTCCCTTGAGAGGAAGATTCAACTACATGCGGTTGAGGAGATTTTAGCTCCTAAGGAGGAACCTCAGGATGATGTGGAGAAACCACATGCAGAGGAGTAGGAAGTGGAGACACCCACTCTTGCAGAGTCTTCCAGAGATGGGAGAAAGCACACCAGAGAGGCTAACAGGTTATTGCATGATGCTAGAGAGAATGTGGGAGCACCCACATCACAACACAGGCAAAGGAGGTCACTAGAGAGGTACACTGGCTACATGGCTATGATGAGCGGATGTGTAGAGATTGAGCCATCCTCTTTTGAGGAAGAAGTGCAACAACCAATTTGGGTTGATGCCATGGTTGAGGAGTATGACTCCATTGTCAGGAACAGTGTTTGGGATGTGGTCCCAAGACTGGAAGATAAGTCAGTGGTGAGTTCTAGATGGCTTTACAAGGTAAAGTAAGCAACAGATGGTAGTGTGGAGAAACACAAGGCCAGGTTTGTGGCTAGAGGTTTTTCTTAGGTTTACTCCTGTTGCAAGGTAGTCATCAATCAAATCCATTCTAGCACTGTAAGGGTAGATGGATGGAAGATACATCAGATGGATGTAAAGACAAAATTCCTCAATGGAATTATTGAGGAAGAGGTGTATATTGAGCATCTTGAAGGATTTGAGACCTTCAATAGAGAGTCGCATGTGTGCCGACTCAAGAGAGCATTGTATGGACTAAAACAATCACCCTGTGTTATAGACATATTTGGGCACTGCAACCCCAATCACATATGTCCATAAACCAAGGGCTTCTAAACCCCTAAAAGTGTTGTTTCATACCCTAAAGGAACAAGGTCAGCTGATTACATCATTTCCCAGAAGTTCTCCCTGAAAAACTACTCAGAACTGGTCAAAACTGGACCATACAGATTGCTCCATGCTGAGGGTGCGATGCATCTCACCTATTACACACGGGGGGTGTGATGCATACTGAAAATCCCTTCTGTAGGGTGCGATGAGTGAGAGCAGACAAATGGCAGAAGCAGTTTTCTAGGTGGAAACTCAAAGAATCTTCTAGAAACTGCTCATATGACACTTGCCTCTCTGAATTCTCCCAGGGATGAGTAAGAGATCATGAAATCTCCAAGTGGAACCAAGAACTATCAGTGAAATGACACTAATCAAAATCCCAGAAGCTGACTCACTCTCCTGCAAACATCTATATATGGATCCCTCATCCTAGAGATCCAGGGGCTGGAATTTTGTAATTTACAAGGAAGTGTTGTTGGTTTCTCTTTGAAGACATTGTTGGGTGATCTTGCTTTGTATGAGGTGAAGAGGGCTTTCATGCTGGGAGGATGATGCTGGATCAGACAGCTTGGTTGTAATCCTCTCTTCTACTACTTTTATCAATAAAGATATTTGAGTTTTCCTCCATATGCTTGTATATCTCTGAATCTTGTATTTGTATATGCATTTATATGGTTAATGTACATCTGATCCTACATTGTTTATGGTGATATATCTCTATGCTTTGATGGTATTTTGCTGCCTTGACTCTGCAGGTGTTCTTTGAAGTGGGACAAGTGAGAAAGGAGTGGCGAAAGCTCTACCAAAGGAGAGAGGAAACGAGCAAGGAGACTAGCGAAAGAATGAGGTTGGTACTCTCTGCTTCTCTCTCATCTATCTCTCATAAAGGAAAACACAAGTAACTTTAGTTTGTTTGTTTCTAAGATAGCTACCCGTCTTAATGGGACTAGCAGCTCTGAATGGACACTATTTTTCCTGATAACACCCGTGCTTGGTACACCAGGGTTAATAGATATTTCATTGGGTTGGGCTTCACCAAAAGTGAAGCAAATGTGAACCTTTACCATATTATGGTTGAAGGTAAATTGTTGATTTTTTTTTATACGTCGATGATTTGATTCTGCTAGGTGATGATAAGCTGATCAAGTCTTGCAAAGAGGATCTTGCAAGAGAGTTCGAAATGAAGGACTTGAGGCTCATGCACTACTTTCTGGGTATGTAAGTATGGCAAGGTGATGAGGAACTTTTTGTCTCTCGGGGCAAGTATGCCAACGGGATACTCAAAAGGTTCCACATGGAGAGTAGTATACCCATGGAGACTCCTCTAGCAAGTAACTAGAGGAAGGAGGATGCTACTTCCGGTGAAGTAGTGGAGGCTATTATTTACAGGCAACTTGTGGGTTCACTCATGTATTTGGTGAACACACGACCGAACATGTGTTATTGTAGTTGACCAGCTTAGTCAAGCAATGATTAAGCAGACCAAGTTGTATTGGAAGGCAACCCAACATGTGTTGAGATACCTTAGAGGCACTACTCATTATGGGAGTGAAGCTTCAAGGCTTCACCGATGTAGATTGGGCAGGGAGTCCATCCAATAGGAAGAGCACATCAGGTGGGATCTTCAATATTGGGTCATCAATTGTTTCTTGGTATAGCAGGAAATAAAGATCAATTGTACTTAGTTCAACAGAAGCAGAGTACATGGATGCTAGTCAATCAACTTGTGAGTCTATTTGGATGAGGAAGATTCTTGTTGGCTTGTTTGGTCAGCAGATGGATCCAACTGTTAACTGTGACAATCAGATTCATATCAAAATCTCTGAGAATCCAAGTTTTCATGATCGGTCTAATCATATTGATATCTGGTATCATCATCTTCGAGATTGTGTGCATAGGAGAATTATGTTGTTGGAGTACATTCCCACAAAGGAGCAATATGCATACATTTTGACAAAGGCCTTGTCAAGATGCAAATTCAAGTTTCATAGAGGCAGGATCAGGGTAGCACATAATTCCTTTCTTGTTGAGAGGGAGTGTTAAAAATAGCAACAAGAAATCCTAATTTATTTTTTCCTTGAATTAAATTAAGAATTAAATCGAAATTATATTCTCATAGCAACTTGTAATAGTTAACTAAGTTCATTTGACTTAGTTGACTTAGTGAATTCAAGTTGGAAGTATATATAGAGTCATGTAGAGTAATCCCTAAATTTAAGGGGCCTGGGTTGAGTTCTTTTGAGTTGTAATTAATTAACTCAGTCTAACTGAGTTATAGTCAATTAAGCTAGTTCTAACTATTGGAGGAACTAGTAGGAGGTCTAGTAATGGGGATGGGCACTAGTACCTCTTCTTTTTTTTGCTGAAGCAAGAATCAGACCTTCTATTCCCTTGTAGCTAAAAATAGGTTACATAAAATACAACAAACTCAGAGGAGAAGAATGCCAAAGAGTTAACTAGTGCCCTGTGCTTTGGGACCTGAGTCAACTGCTCAAGTTCCTGGCTAAGGGCCCATAAAACAGAACAACCTCTTAAACCATTCGATTTGTCTAATGGTCGAGGATCTAAAACTGTATGAAATCAAGAGAAATCAAGAAGTCTTTAAGAAGACCCGATGAGGAAATAGAGACCACGGTGAAAATATTTTGGGTCCACTAGGGGGATAACCATCGAGCAGTTATTCCGCCCGAAATTCCCCGATCCCGCTCCTAAGCAGAAACGTGCAAGGAGGATATCCCGGTCCTGCCAACTTGCACCACAAACCTTAGCCATAGATCTGCTACCACTAGATCTTACGGCTGTAAAGGATATCAGGCTGGAAAGAAGAGTGAGGAATACCCACCTGATGAAGGCGATATTCTCTCTCCTCCTTGAGCCACGTGTTGAACAGTTAGTGGCATCGGAAGCATTTCTGTTGAACCACTTAGGGTAATGAGGATGCCTGAAAACCACTTTAACTGTAGCAAAACCTCCATGTACTATAGCGTGCCACGATTTGGTTTCACACTCTTCCTCCATTGCCATCCATCCAACTGCGAGACCCAAATGTGCCAATTCTCGGGTCTTCTATTTGTCGAACCCTTATCATCCATATGCTTAATTTTCAACTGGCTAATTCCCCTTCATGCACTAATAATGCTCCCTGTCTGTGCGAACCAGAGTGTAGCAGCCCTCACGCAGTTTTCCTACGGGTACCGACTCCCACGAGCAGCTCTTATTGTCTCTTGTACATAGCACCCCTTCGTTAGCTAGTCGGTCTGCCACTCTGTTGGAATTTCTACGCACATGAACAAATCTAAGAGTTCTTAGTATTCTTAGGTGAGATTGAATTCGGTGATAGACCTGCAAAAGTCTCCAGTGGTTTGAAACTTTGTCTAGTGCAGTGCCAGTGCCTATCCTTTTGACCGAATTAATTGTTAATTTTGAGTCTGCCTCTATGATTGTATTATGTAAATTGTAATCAATCAGAATTTCTAAGCATTGCTCAATGGCCATGAGTTCTGCCATATTATTAGTGGCATTCCCCAAATGATTGTGAAAGATGACTTTTATATTTCCCTCTTCATCTCTTATGACTCCTCCGTAACCAGCATCCCCAGGGTTTCCTTTTGAGGCTCCATCTATATTGAATTTAAAAAATCCATGGGGAGGGGGTTGCCAGAAAGCCTTTCCTTCTGATATGTGCCTTGCTATCTTATTTATGCCCTGAGGGATAGGTAACTGGAGCCCCAACAGTCCAAGAATGTGAGCATCCCGTTGACCAGGGAGTTTCTTAGGGGGTTCCTTCAGAACGACATTAACAGTTTCTTTGAGTTGTTTTAAGATCTGAGCCATGATGCTTTGTGTTGAGCTAGATTTATCTTTGAAAATCCTGTTGTTATGTTCTTTCCAAACATCCCAAATCAAAAATCCTGGAATCAGAGTCCAGGCTATGTTGACTGTCTCATTATCCGAGAAGTCTTTCCTCCAATTCTTTAAAGTTTCAGTGATGTCATTTTCATTCCTGTTCGTTTGATTGAAGATAGAGGCCACCCAGTTCCATAAGGTGGAGGTGAAAGAGCAGAGGTTGAGAAGGTGATCCATGGTTTCTTCCTGTAGACCACATAACTGACATCTTGATGGACCAGCAAAACCTCTCTTTCTGAGATTTTCCCAAGTCAAAATCTTTTTATGCTGTATACGCCACATGAACAGTTTGATCTTCATCCAGTGTGGGTTATTCCAAAGGTCTTTCCATATCTTATTAGGGCTTGGATAGTTAAGTCCAGTGGCTATTATTTTGGCTTCTTTAAGGTTGAAGATGCCCTCATTGTTTCTCCCCCATCTTAGTAGATCATTCGAGGTTGAAGTCAAAATTTTCCTCTTTTCCAAAATCGCTTCAAGAACTTCAGCTTGGGCCTTCAAAGGGGTCTCTTCACTATAATCTAGTACCTTCCAAATTCTCCATTTACCATTGTCCCTTGATTGATCCCAAAAGTCACTTACCCTTTTCAGTCCTTTATTAATGGTATCATTTTCAATAATGTCCAGTCCTCCTCTACATAGGTTATGTTCCTGCTGCCAGTTGTCCTCCCAAAACTAGGCTAGATTCCCATTTCTAATCTCCTAGAAACTATGTTTCTAAACTAAGGCTCTGTTCTCCCAAGCATTGTTCCAAATATGAGAACCCCTGATGTGTCTTGTCATTCGAATGTGGTCCCTTTCCTGCCAGTTCATTGCATATTCCTGTTTCCAAAGCTTAGCCTAGGGGTTTCTCGTTTCCTTTAGCCATCTCCACCAAAGTTTTGCCCCCAAAACTTTGCTTAGGGTATCCGGGTCATGGAGACCCAAACCACCATGGGTTTTGGGTTTGCATAACTTGTCCCAAGCTACCAGAGCCAAATTCTTTTTCTCTTCTCCTTTACCCTAAAGAAAATCTCTTTGGATGTTCCTAATTTGCTGTAAAACTCCTATTGGGATAGGAAGGGCTGAAAACATGAAAATTGGAATGGTTTGTAGTACAGCCTTTGTAAGAACTAGCCTGCCTGCTAAATTCAAAGATCTGCTTGTCCAATTACTAACTTTGTCCTTCAGTTTATTAGTTACTGACTCCCAGACTTCCTTACTCAGAGGTTTGTCAGTGAGAGGCATTCCCAGATATTTGGAGGGAAGATGATCTCTTTGAAAGTCGAGAATTCTGGAGAGATTTCTTTGAATAGAAATATCAGTATTGAAAAAGAAAACTTTTGATTTTGTGAGGCTTACCTCTGTACTAGCAGCCATAGCGAAATCATGCAGGATTTGTTTGAAAGCTTTGGCTTCCTTGATTGTGGGTGTGCCCTGCAACATAGTTTCGTCCACAAACTGCTAATGAGTCAATGTGTCCCCATTCTGAGTGAGTTTGAGTCCCTGGATTCTTCCTTCCTCCTTGGCTGAATTGATCGCTTTGCCCAATCCTTCCATCATGAGAATGAAGAGGAAGGGGGAGAGTGGATCTCCTTGCCTGAGGCCTCTCGATGGCCTAAAGGTTCTAGATGGACAGCCATTAAGAAAGATTGAACAACTGGCAGTGGTAACCAGGGCCATGACCCATTTTATCAAATTGTGGTCAAAGCCATACGATTTAAGAACTTCCCTGATGTAAGACCAGCTTAGCTTATCATAATCTTTCGCTATGTCAAGCTGTATTATCATACTTGCTTATTTTTTGGTCTTGAGGGAATGAACCACTTCGTGAGCTTGAATGATATTATTGAGAATTTGTCTACCTTCCACATATCCAGTCTGCTCCTTTGACACGAGTGTTGGAAGAAGGGGTTTGAGTCTGTTAGCAATAACTTTGGAAATGATTTTGTACACCACATTGCATAAAGCTATGGGTCTGAATCTATCTGGTGTCATGGCTTTTTCATGTTTAGGGATTAAGGCTATGAAGGATGCATTAAGCACTCTTAGAACTGTTCTTGATTTTCTCGAATCCTCCACCACATCAAGTATATCATGTTTGACTGTTTCCCAGCATGTTTTGAAGAAGTCTACATTGAAACCATCCGGACCTGGAGCTTTCCTATTGTGCATCTCTTTGATTACTTCATTGACCTCTTCTTCCATCACTAGCCTATTGAGATTATAATTATCTTCCCTGGTTACCAGTTTTGGAATATGCTGAGTGAAGCTTTTAGTAAATTGAGATTTGTCTGTAATGGTCTCCTTTGCTATGCTTTGAAAATGTTGTACCAAAACAGATTCCATTTCCTTGTGAGTATTTAGCTCTTTCCCTTGAGGATCTATGAGTTTTGTGATCCGATTATGTGCCCTGTGTTCCATGGTAGACTTGTGAAAGAACCTAATATTTCTCTCCCCTTCTTTAATCCATTGCACTCTTGATTTTTGTCTCCAAAAGATTTCCTCCTGATGGCATCTATTGTCCCATTCTTATTGAAGAGAGTCCACTTGCATTTTCCTTTCCTCTGTGAAGCCTTCTATGATGAGAATTTGATTAGTTTCTTGTAATTTTTTTTCCACTTCTCTTTTGGCTTTAAAAATATTGCCAAACTCATTTTTGTTCCATTCTTTAAGCCTTAGCTTAATGTGTTTGAGTCTCTGTTGCAGGAGGAACATTTTTGTGCCTTGGGTGGGCATGTCTTCTGCCCACCATTTTCCAATATTAGTGATGAAGTCAGGGTGAGTGAGCCAGACATTTTCAAACCTAAAAGGTTTGTTCCTCGGGGTGCCAATAAATGAAGCTTCCAGCTGGATGGGCCAGTGGTCCGAGCCTCCGAAAGGGAGGATAAAAGCTGTCATGATACGACCGGTGAGAAGGAGATCCTCCGAGATTATGAATCTGTCTAGTTTCGAGGCAACTTGGGAAGTTCCTCCTCTCTTGTTATTCCATGTGAAGGTACCATTTATTGTTTCCATATCCACCAGTCTCATGTTGTTTAGGAAGTTCTGGAAGGCAATTGAGTCTCTTCCAAGTGTTTTGGTCCCTCCTTTTTTCTCTGTGAGAGATCTGATCATGTTAAAGTCCCCTCCTAGAATCCAGGGCATTACTGGGTGTCTCTCTCTCAGCTCCTCCAGAGAGGTGAGGAGCCTGAGTTTGTCTTCAAGATGTTGAGTACCATAGACATTTGTGATCATGTAACATTCCTTGTCCCCCAAAGGTTGGATAACCATTGAAAGGTGGTTTCTGGATGCCTCAGCATCCAGGATTCCAAATTTCTGAGGATTCCATAGAGTGAGAATTCCTCCTGCTGTATTATTTGCTTTGACTTCTAGGTACTCATATTTAATAAGCCATTTGTTGTGTATTTCTCTAATTTTGTCTACTGAGCATTTTGTTTCCTGTATAAACACCATATCTGGTTTTTCTTCTTTTATTCTGTTGCTGAGATTTCTTTGTTTTCTTTTACTTCCTAGTCCTCTAATGTTCCAGGTTGTAAGCTTCATAATGATGGGTTTGTAAAAGAGTAACTGGTGAGATCTTTCATCTTACCTGAATTAATCATGAGTTTCCCACACTCTATCAGCAGTTCATTCTGTCGCTTCCTTCCCCTTTTCTTGCTTGGGTTTTTGGTGGAGTGTCCTAATGCTATCTCCATTGATTTAACCCCTCCGTTCTCCTAGCTGTCGTGGTTCCTTTTGACTCCTACAGCCTTTGTTTGAGACCTTCGGAGGAATAGTTGTTGTACTCTGTCAAACTCCTCTTGTGGTAGAGAGTCAATCCCTTTGTTGGTTCCCTACTCTAGAAACTTTTCTAGATCAAGATTCTCCCTCTCAAGAATCTCCTGTAGGTCTTGGTCCTTCGTACTGCCTTCGCTTGGGGTCATCTCATGGTCCCCGCCAAGTTTCATAGTGCTTGGTAGGTCCTCCTTTTGTTCATTGTATTCCTGTATGATTTCCATGCTATCCTCTTTTTCCTTCTCTGCTTAATTGTCCTCCGGTTCCTTGTTCGTTCCCTTTTTCCCCCCTCTTCTTCTAAAATCTCGAAACGGTTATGACTTGGTAGCTTGTTCTCACTAGAATTCTTTTGGTACTTTTCCCCCTCCTTTCCCTCTGCCTCCCACTTTGGTAAAACCTTCAGGGCCTTTTCTTGTGTTGGTTTTCAGGTTGTCCTCCCTTTTGTTGAGTGGGCAATCTCTGAAGAGGTGTCCATGTTCATGACATTTACGACATCTGAATGGGATGTGTTCATAGTCGACTGCCTGTACCCATTCCTCATCATATACTTCTAGGATGACTTCATCCGGGAGTGCTCCCGATAAGTCCATTTCTACACATATGCGGGCGAAGGAGGTATATTTACCTCGCAGAGTCGCCTCTGATATCTTTATAAAATGCCCTAATTTATTACCTATAGCTTTTAAGGATTCCAGCAGCTAATAATCTAAAGGTAAGGAGTATAATCTAATCCATACTGGGACCGAAGTGAACGTTTCTCGCTCTGGAACACATTTCATCACCCAAGGTCGCATGTAAAGGCCTGCGACTGCATAGAAGTAGGGTCCTCCTTTGAAAACTCTGTCTTTGTCCTCTAGGTTAGTGAAAACCACTGTGAAAAAACCCTTGGACCCAAGATGTAGATTTATTTCTCCCTTCGGTTTCCAGTTGTTTCTTATCCATGTGTACAACGCTTTCTCTGTGGGCCATATACCCATAAACTTACATATGACCGCATAAGTCGCCATGTGATCTCTGTGCACCTGTAGTGCAGGATCATTTAAGACCACCCGAGGTTTAATGTTTGTCTTGGGCTTGCAGGGTCCCGTTGTAGATATGTTCTCAGTTCTCTGACAGTTGTCTCCAGATTTCGTTTCCCTCCTAGCTTCCTTATGGGTCCCTTTCTTTTCAAGGGATTTGCCATTTTCTGGATTTTGATTACTGGTTGTCTTTGTCTCTACCTTCGTTGGTTTCCAGAAATTGTTCAGACTTGCCTCCTTTCTTTTGTTTGAAACCATGTTACTGTAGGAGGGAGTGGAGCTCCCTCCTCCATGCCCCTACATAGTTACTAGCTCGCTCCTGTCGCCCCCTGTTCAAAACCCTAGTCACTCCAATTCCTCCGCTCTCATTCACTCTCCAGGCACTAGTGCATCTTCACTTCCACACCAATTCACTAAAGATTCACTCATAAATAACTCATGCATGTTAGTTCAAAGGAAGACCCAGTTGATATTAGAGTTCAGGGACAATGTACTATCATTTATATAATTTTCTGAGTTGTACAGATGGTGCATACAATTAGTAGAAGGCCTATGGATGGATTGCGCAGTCATGGGTGGAGAATTTCCCAATTAAATGTGGGCTAACTATATAAGAAATTGCACAAGGAATTAGGGGATTGGCAGACAAAAAAATTGGCTAAGTGTCGACTTGAGATGGTTTGTGAAGAAGAGAGATAGATTGTACTTATGCAAGGAATTGTTCGTGTTGAACAAGCATTGTATTTTCTTCTCAAACCTTCTGGTTAATGCAATATAGATAGTCGGGGGTTTTGAGCAGTTTCTTTCCCCAGAAAAATATTGTGTTATGTGATATTGATATTCTTCCTTTTCTTCTTATTGTCTTCATCGATCAATTTTGGTTTCCGCTGAAGAGTAGAGTAGGTTCTTGTCTCGTGTTTTAGCATATCACATAAGTTGTTGAATCTGCAGTAAAAATCTACAAAGAGGGAGTGTTGAATTTGTAACTATGTTAGGTCTTCATAAGGTACATTTTGTTCCATTGTGAATTCTTAAAGATGAAAATTTGAATTTTTGAAATGTAAATTTTGGCTCCAAAAGTGACAACTCGACTTCCCTTCAAGTCAAATCAACCTTGGCCAAGAGAAACATCCATTCACCCAAGACAAACTAATATATAAAGGTATCTCAACCTCCTTCATTTGGGCATTCACATTCTCTCACACAAGAGAGTTTATGGGAAAGCAAGCGAAGGAAGAGAAGGACAAAGTAGGAGGATGAAATCTCTCTTTTCTCTCTTCTATCTCTCTCTCTCTCTCTCTCTGTGGTTCATATTTTTCTAGGGCAACTGTTGCAAGGGGGAAAATTTTCTGGGCTACTGGGGTAACTGTTGCAAGGCCGAATTTTTTGGGGCAACTGAGTATTGTAGGAGGGCCACAATTATGGGTCATAAAGGTAGAGCGAATTGTAGGATCAGATTTAGTGACTATAATTGGAGGAGAAGACCAAGTTTGACCATAGGTCTAGGTGTGTCTCTCATTGAATAAGAAGAATTTCTCTATTGAAAAAGTTTGTTGGGTTCTTCCCCTTTGTGGGTTTTCCTAGGGTAAATCTTGTCTTTTTTTGTATGTTGTGATCTCTATTGTTCCAGTGTCCTTTATGGTTGAATTTATGAAGTATAATTGTTAAATGATATATTGGAATAAGTTAAAAGATGATCTACATCAAAAGTAATCATCATAATTTCAAAAATATTGTGCTAACCCTAATTGCACTAATAAAATCAGCAAAATATCCTCTTTGACATGTGCTTCTTCCTAACCAATTTTTATTTCTTCTAGTGAATCCTCTTGGACAAGAAAACCTTCTCGATTTTCTTTTGCTTCTTCCTTATCTTAGGTCTCTTCTTCCTTGTATACTGTATAATGTTCGCTCTGAGCTCCTTCCCACCATTTGGGACTCTAACTACTTTTCTCGGCTCTATTATTTTGCAATCACTTAAAACAATTTTTTTATTACATGCCCTATTTCATAACACACTTGACATCGAAATGAAACATTTTCATAATCAATCTTCTGAACCCATACATAATCTAGAGTCATTAGACTTATCTCAACAAGAAGTATCTAATTAAAATCCATCTCCAGCATATTCGAGCATGAGTGGTCTTAAAAAAATTTCCATTTTTGAATTATGGCAATAAAATTTCCGTATTGAATTTCCAATAGAAGTTAATGATGGGAGATTCCAAAGATGTCGAGGAAGGTTCAGGATCCTTACCCAAACTGGAGCCATGAAGATCAACATCATAACTAGATCAAAAGTAGGAGTCTAGGTTTGCATGAAGAGACCAACACTACCCTAGAACCAAAGCCTAAATCACAAATAATATTTTCATACTCAAGATTGTCAAACTTAAAAAAAAAAACTAACCCAGAGAGTAAATATCCAGATCACTAGACAATAGAGGTTTCCACAAATTATAAATCCACTTGTAGAGATTAGTCAACCATACCCAAAACCTATTAAATCTACAGACCAAACCTTGATTTGGAAAAAAAAAAATTGCAACTAAAGACTTACTCCTCCAAGGCAACATTTAAGGCATGAGCTTCTTGAATTGTTGGAAGAGAAAATCTAGATTTCAACATGGCACTACAAGAAATTTTGGCTTGATCTTCCTGGGAGGAAGGATTTGTAGAACTAGTTGCAATTCCTGCAAGGGAAATAGTCTTCTCCATTGTAGCACAAATGTTCTCCATTATTCAGAGGATTTGAGAGCCAAGTGGTAGATGTCTAAGGGAGATCCATGCAACAGAGGGGGGATGACTGGCTAGGGTGAAAACCTAGCCACCATGAGGGTCTGCAGGGCCATCACCATAAATTTTGAATATATTAAGAAAACATACTAGGGTACATTTGATAAAATTTTCATTGTTTGTTTCGCTATACTTTAAAAAATATATCTTATGGAAGTTAGGGGTTTGTGAATGGTCCTAAAATCAGTTTCAAACAAGTAATCTTGGAATTTTCACTATAGCTTTGTTTCTATAATACTTTAAACTATGATTTTTTTAAATATCTGAAGAGACATACGAAAGTAACATAGGTAAAAAATTTCAGAATCTGATTTGAAAACTTGGACACACAACACACTTCACAAGTTCACTCTTAGGAAGGGGTTCAAAATTAGCAAGTTTTGGGAAATTTATCATAAATTTCACTCGACACATCAAACTTTGGTCAAACTTGTGTAACTACAAAGAAGACATTTCATAGTACTATAGGAAAAAAATTGAAATTCAAAGAGATCTCAAATCTCAAAGATATTTCAAATCAAAGGTTAGACATCTATACAGTCTCCAAATTAAGGTTTTAAGGGTATGTAACTTACAAGCAATATAACTTTTGATTGAAATATTCATTCTTTTAATGACTAAAAAATGCAATAAGGAGGAGCATTATTATTATTTTCTTACATGCCTCCAAAGAATGATCCAAAAGCTACTACAAAAATAAGCATACTAAAGGCTCATCCATGACTTATGAAGAAATATAATATGTCCATTATTGGGTATGCATGTTGGAAATTTAGCTTCCATAAATGCAAGAATCAATGAAAAGGGGTATGGATGAAAATAAGGAAGAAAAGCTAAGAAGATATAACAATTGGAATAAAATATGGATGGAATGGAACAAAATATTATAGAATCTATAAATGGGAGGCTCCTTAAAATTGATAATGTATTTGAAGGAATTCAGGAAAATAAAGGTAGTATTAAAGTTGAACAACTTGCTAATAATAAGAAATTTTCAAGTGGATTTAACTCCAGTTGTGGAGTGACTCATGAATGGTTTCCTAAAGGAGTGAACCTTCCCAAGGTTGAATTAAAGAAGTTTTATGGAACAAATCTCTTTACCTAGGTGCACCAAATATAACAATATTTTGAATTGCATAATATTATGGATGATAAGCAAAGGACTCACATAGAAACTTTGAACTTTGAGATATAAAACCATATCAATGGTATCAATGGGTAGTTAAAAGAAAGACCCATTCTTATCTTGATACTTGGGGTTTATTTACAAAGACTTAGAAGCACAATCTTGGGAACAAGACTACTTCAGTCAATTGACACAAATCAAGAAATTTAGTGATATTGAATATTACAGTTCAAACTTTCAGATTTTGGCCACAAGGGAGGATAACATAACTGTTCAAATTTTTTTTGAATCTTACATGGGTGTATTAAAAGAAGACATTAATCATGAACTTCTCCTAAAACATCTAAAAAATCTTATGGATGCTATGCAATTTTCTTGTCATATTCAAGCCAAGAATAAGGTTACATGCAAGTCTATCATGTGAGCATACATAGGAAGCATAAATCATTTTGGGGTTCATAAGACAAACCTACCTCAACCTACTCAAATATCAAAGAAGCAAATGGAGGAAAGAATAAAATTTCATGTATCTTGCATAAAATTGGTTGTGGGGCGAACTATGCCAATGCAAATATAACTTTTAGAATTAGATTAAGGGAAGTTGGTTCTCGAACTAGAAAATGCCATGGACCAAGATTCTGTATCTCTTCAAACTATAATCATTATGGAGTACCTAATCAAGTGAAATAATATTCCTCTAGAAGAGGTTACATGGGAAAATGAATTGTTCATGAGGAAACACCCTTAATCACAAGATTTTAAGGAAACACAATTTAAAAGAGGGGAGTTATGTTAAGGCCCTTTGGCCCCTATATTAAGGCCTTAATAATGATTAATTATTAGTTTATTTGTTACATTAGGAGGTTGGATGGAACCTTCCATTTTAATTGTACCCTTTATCTCCTATATATACCAAGGAGAGCTAGTCTTAGGATCATCAAATCTCGTCTTATACATTTTATTCATTGTAAAAGGAGGTCTCCCCCTCAAAGTGGACTATAATTATTGGATTCTTGTCATTTTTAAGGTGCATGGTGTAGAAATTTTGAATAATTTAACACATATTCAATGGAGATTATCCTGATCATGTACTATTGCGGAATACATACACAATACATAAGCTCCTCTACGTTGATCATCAATATTGCAGCATCAATAACAATAAAACATCAAGAGCATTCACACATTAACACAGTATGTAACCCGGGGAAAGCATCTCGCTAAAAACCCCAACTATCTGTATATTAATGATTGAGACCATGTAACATTACAAAGTACAATGCTTATCACAAGCAATCCAGTTCCAGTTCCACCTGTTACACACAATATAGCTAAGATCTGATCTCCAAATCTATTCCACTGCTTGCCTGCCTCCACTGCTCAATACCTGCTCAAGAACTGATGAGAATGGCTTACCAAACTCGTATTTCACCTCAAAATATTCACTCACACTTTGTTGGACGTGAGCAAAGGCTACAATACTGGGCAAATACATGAGCAAACTCATTGGCATACTCAATCCCTTGATTGTGCAAGATCTGGTGCACAACTATAGTCACAACTGATAGCAATCTGATTCTCTACCACCTGTCCCTGTTGAACTGAACATGCACTGACATGCAACTGAGTTAACTGATGTATTCATTAGTTGCATCATGAGTTAATAATTAGTTTAACAACTCATCATTAGTCTATTTGCAGTTAGACTAATTACAACTAGTTTAACTAAGTCAAACTGAACACAACTCCATCAACTCCACAATCAACTCCACCAAACTCAACTGATTGAGTTCTAACTGAAGTCATGCATGCAACAACTCAACTGACTCATAAGAAAAGCGTATTTCCTTCTGACAGCTGCATGTGCCACCTCTGTAGCTCAAACTGAAGTGCTCCAAGAGAATAAGATCAAGTTTATAGTCCAAATATTATTATGAGATAATAATATTTGACTTTTCTATTTTTGACAGCCAGTCTAAAAATAGACTTTGATCACTCACACTGTGATCACTCACACTTTGATCAAAGATAGAAGTCCATCTATTTTTCCCAACTTGACCAATCATCCATAAACAGCAACCTGCAATCCATAGACATGATCCATATGTCTAAAAATAGACATAATCTAAAAATAGACTTGCGCCAAAAATAGCCTGCGGGCCCACTTAGTGAAGGCGACTCTTTTCACTAAGCTCCATCATCTTGTTGCAATCTCAACACTCCCTCTCGACAAGATATGGATTATCAGCGACCCCTATCCTGCCTCGGTGGTACTCGAATTTGCTCCTGGTGATAGCCTTCGTCAGAATATCAGCATCCTGATCCTCCGTTGGAATGTACGAAAGTAACATGATCCTCCGCTGCACACAATCTCTGATATGATGGTACCTGATGTCAATATGTTTAGATCTATCATGAAATACAGGATTAGCCGAGAGTTTAATGCAACTCTGGTTATCACAGTAAATCACAGTAGGATCCAAATGAGAACCGAACAAACCAACCAGGATGTTCCTCATCCATATAGCCTCGCATGCAGCCAAACTTGCTGCCATATACTCGGCCTTCGCTGAACTGAGTGCCACGGATCTCTGCTTCCTGCTGTACTAAGAAACTGCTGTCGATCCGATACTGAAGACCCCTCCTAATATGCTCTTTCTGTCCCGTTGGGCTCCCTGCCCAATCTGCATCCGTGAAGCCACATAGCTTCACCTCATCCTCCTGTATGTACCACAAACCATATCCCGATGTGCCTCTCAAGTAGCGCAATACATGCTTGCCCGCCTTCCAGAAGAGCTTGGTAGGCTTAACCATAGCTTGTGAAAGCTAGTTAACTGCATAGCATATATCGGGTCGTGTATTGACCAAATACATCAGCGACCCCACCAACTGTCGATAAACAGTGGCATCCACTTCTTCTCCCGAAGTGGCATCCTCCTTCCTCCTACCTCCAGGAAGAGGAGTATCAACAGGCTTGCAGCCATGCATGTTGAACTTCTCCAGTATCTCCCGAGCATACTTGCCCTGAGAAACAAACAGTCCACCACTACGCTGCCATATTTCCAATCCTAGGAAATAGTGAAGGAGGCCCAAGTCCTTCATCTCAAACTCTGTAGCAAGATCCTTCTTGCATGACAGTATCAACAGCTCATCACCCGTTAGAATCAAATCATCAACATACAGTACAATGATAAGCAACTTACCCTCCACCACAATCTGGTATAGGTTAGGATCCGCCTCGCTCTTGGAGAATCCAAGTCCTGTGAAATAGTTGTCTATCCATGTGTACCAAGCACGTGGTGCTTGCTTCAACCCATACAGCGCTCTCTTGAACCTGCACACATGCGACTCGCTGCTGAAGACCTCAAAGCCTTCGGGTTGCTCAATGTACACCTCCTCCTCAATGACTCCATTGAGGAACGCAGTCTTCACATCCATCTAATGAATGTGCCATCCCATCTGCGCTGAGAGAGCAAGAATCGTCCGTATGGAAGAATACCTTGCGACAGGTGCAAAGGTCTCCTCATAATCGATCCCCTCTATCTGTGAAAAGCCACGGGTAACAAATCTTGCCTTGTACTTCTCCACACTCCCGTCAGCTGCCTGCTTGACCTTGTAGATCCATCTCGAACCCACCACTGATTTCCCTTACGGTCTAGGAACAATCTCCCATGCACTGTTTCTGACAATAGAATCATACTCTTCCACCATGGCGTCTACCCATGCGGGATCCTCCACAGCTTCCTTGAAAGAGGATGGCTCAGTCACAACACACTTGCTCATAAGAGCCATGTATCTAGTGTACCGATCAGGTGACTGTCTCTGCCTGCGTTGGGCTGTAGGTGGTCCTACAACTTTCTCTGCATCTTGAGCCAGTCGCTCAGCTTCTGTCAAGCGCTTTCGCCCTCTGATGGTTGGCGCTGCATGAGTGGTCTCTTCCACTCCATGAACCTCGTCCTGTGGCTGATCCATGTCCTAAAGCTCATCCTTAGGAACTAATAGCTCCTCATCTGCATGTAAGTGTAGCTCCCTCTCAAGCGAACACTTCATGGCTTTCTCCTCCTGAAATTTTATATCCCGTCGCACGACAATTTTACCACTGTCTGGCAAATACACACGATAGTTGTGGGGCGTATCAGTGTACCCCACAAATATCCCAACCTCTGCGGTTGGCTCCAACTTCTTCCTGGCATCCTTCGTCACATGCATGTAAACGTTAGCACCAAAAATCCTCAAATGAGAAAGATCAGGCTTCTTACCAGAATAAGCCTCCTCGGGTGTACTCATGCCAAGTATCCTATGAGGACAACGGTTCTGCACATAAACTGCTATATTTCATGCTTCCGCCCACAAGTGAAGGGGTAGGCCCTGATCATGCAACATTGCCCGTGCAGCACCCACGATCGTTCTGTTCTTCCGCTCAGCTACCCCGTTCTGTTGTGGGTTATGGGGAGCTATGAGCTCTCTACGAATCCCTTCTGCCTTGCAGAAATCCTTGAACTCGTCCGAGATGTATTCACCACCATTATCACTCCTAAGAGCCTTCACCTTCTTCCCTGACTGCTTCTCGACCAGTGCTTTGAATTCACAGAACTTTGAATATGTCTCGCTCTTCTTCTGCATGAAGAAGATCCAGCACTTACGAGAGAAATCATCAACAAAAATCACATAATACCTGTGTTTTGCTGTCGAAGCAACTGAGAAAGGTCCACACACGTCTGTGTGAATTCTCTCAAGGATCGTCGTGGCGCGACTATCCTTCTCGTGAAAGGTGGCTTTCACAAACTTCCCCAAAGTACACCCCTTGCACTGATCTGACTGCGAAAGTGTGCCTTTAGGAAGCCCTGTAGTGATCTACTGCAGTATCTTCAAGGCTCCATGGTGAAGGTGACCCAATCTCCTATGCCACAACTCGCCATCATCCCGGCTCACCAATCCTTCTGCCTTGCTTGCCATTGCTGCGCATCCATCTACATGCAACTGATAAAGGTTCCTCACTCGAACCCCTATCTTCCGGGTCTCACCAGTTGTCTTGCTGCGCAGGAAAGCCTTTCCCTCGCTGAAAACAACATCATACCCCTTGTCTTCTAACATCGCCACTAAGATAAGATTCTTCTTCAATCCTAGAACATGCATGACTTCCTTCAATACGAAGGGTTTACCAGACTCCCTCTCAAAGGAAATGGTACCGATACCGGTCGCACTGTATCTACCATCATCGCCCATCTCGATGTGCACTCCAAGATCTTTGTCCTCCAGATCAGAGAACAAATCTTTATCTCCCGTCATGTAAAAAGACGCACCACTGTCCAAGAACCACGCTGATCCCATCACACTTGAAACCAAGCATGCGATCAACAAAAAATCAAGCTCAAACTGAGAAGCTAAGGCCTCTCCCCCTGCAGATCCAGCAGCTTGCTTGTTCTTCTTCTTCTGCGAACAATTTGTGGCATAGTGTCCATGCTGGTGACAGTGAAAACACTTCACCTTGGACATATCATGCTTCTTGCCTTTCGCACCAGACTGAGAAGCTTTCTTGCTCTTCCCTTTCTTTTCTTTGGCAGCCAAAGCACAATTCTCTTCATCAGCTCCCTTTGACGAAGATCTGTCCCTGGTACTCCGCCTGATCTCCTCCTGCACAAGATCTGACCATAGTCTTTCCCATCCTGGCAATTTCTCCCGACCATTGACAGAGTCCTGATAGGAATGCCAACTCTTCGGAAGACCAAGGAGAGCCAAGCTCACCAAGTCCTCATCATCGACAGTAACCCCCACACTTCCCAGCTCATCTCGACATTGAGTGAACTTCGTGAGATACTTGGGAATACTGTCACCCTTCTCGCATTTGATGTTTCTGAGTTTATCTTTGAGCGCCAGCTTCCTCTGATCGCTCTTGCTTTGGAATAATTCTGTTAATGATTTCCACATCAAATATGGAGTAGCCTTTCCATGGAGGCTGGACACAATGTGATCCTTCACGCCCTCCAACAGAATCCTTCGACATTTTGCGGTCTTCTTTTGCCAAGCATCAGCTTGAGTAGCATCAGTAGGCTTTGGGATATCCGTATCTATGAACTCCTTCAGCCCGTTATCATCCAATACTACCTCCATCCTGTCCTTCCATGCAATATAGTTTGAGCTGCCCTCAAGAGCATACCCCAATCGCAATCCGTTGAAAGACATTGCTGCGTTGTCACTAAGAAAACACTGCTGCAAATTTGAATTCCACCAGCAACCAACTCAACCGCCTCGGATCTAGGATTCGTGAGAACACAATATTTCTCGTACATAGATTGACTGTATGGGCATTCACCAGATATCTCACCTTCCAAAGGAAGGATGAATCCAGAGGCCACCTGGCCCGATTACAGACTCTGCCTGAAGAAATAGAATGTAAACACTTCCTGAATAGTAGATCTGATGATCAACTGCTCCGATACCATGTAGAAATTTTGAATAATTTAACACATATTCAATGGAGATTATCCTGATCATGTACTATTGCGGAATACATACACAATACATAAGCTCCTCTACGTTGATCATCAATATAGCAGCATCAATAACAATAAAACATCAAGAGCATTCACACATTAACACAGTATGTAACCCGGGGAAAGCATCTCGCTAAAAACCCCAACTATCTGTATATTAATGATTGAGACCATGTAACATTACAAAGTACAATGCTTATCACAAGCAATCCAGTACCAGTTCCACCTGTTACACACAATACAGCTAAGATCTGATCTCCAAATCTATTCCACTGCTTGCCTGCCTCCACTGCTTAATACCTGCTCAAAAACTGATGAGAATGGCTTACCAAACTCGTATTTCACCTCAAAATAATCACTCACACTTTGTTGGACGTGAGCAAAGGCTACAATACTGGGCAAATACGTGAGCAAACTCATTGGCATACTCAATCCCTTGATTGTGCAAGATTTGGTGCACAACTATAGTCACAACTGATAGCAATCTGATTCTCTACCACCTGTCCCTGTTGAACTGAACATGCACTGACATGCAACTGAGTTAACCGATGTATTCATTAGTTGCATCATGAGTTAATAATTAGTTTAACAACTCATCATTAGTCTATTTGCAGTTAGACTAATTACAACTAGTTTAACTAAGTCAAACTGAACACAACTCCATCAACTCCACAATCAACTCCACCAAACTCAACTGATTGAGTTCTAACTGAAGTCATGCATGCAACAACTCAACTGACTCATAAGAAAAGCGTATTTCCTTCTGACAGCTGCATGTGCCACCTCTGTAGCTCAAACTAAAGTGCTCCAAGAGAATAAGATCAAGTTTATAGTCCAAATATTATTATGAGATAATAATATTTGACTTTTCTATTTTTGACAGCCAGTCTAAAAATAGACTTTGATCACTCACACTTTGATCAAAGATAGAAGTCCATCTATTTTTCCCAACTTGACCAATCATCCATAAACAGCAACCTGCAATCCATAGACATGATCCATATGTCTAAAAATAGACATAGTCTAAAAATAGACTTGCGCCAAAAATAGCCTGCGGGCCCACTTAGTGAATGCGACTCTTTTCACTAAGCTCCATCATCTTGTTGCAATCTCAACACATGGTTCATAACAACTCTTGTCAGAAAATGATAACCTAAGGAAAATAAAATTATAGAGACAAAAACAAGAAACTCAAACCTTCCAAGATTGAATTAAAGAAGTTTGATGGAACAAAACTCTTTACCTGGGTGCACCAAATATATAAATATTTTGAATTTCATATTATGGATCATAAGCAAATGGATCACATAAAAACTTTGAACTTTGAGATAAAACCAAATCAATGGTATCAATGAGTAGTTAAAAGGAAGCCCCAATCTTATCTTTATACTTGGGCTTTATTTACCAGAGACTTAGAAGCACAATATGGCAAAGCTTGGGAACAAGACTACTTTAGTCAATTGGCACAAATCAAGCAATTTAGTGATATTGAATAGTATAGTTCAAAATTTTAGGTTTTGGTTACAAGGTAGGATAACATAAATGTTGGGTGTGTGCTATATTCTTTCCACGATTAGCTTCATGTGTTGTACGTTGCGCCAGGTGTAGTGGGGACGGTAGCCCCCCCAGAAGGGGGGTTTGCAGGGGGACGGTAACCCCCCTGCATAGGGTTTGGGGCAGTGGCCCAGGAATTTATTTATTTATTTTTATTTTTATTTTTTTTTATGCGAACCCAATAATAGTTGGGTGGACCCAAGGATGGGGGCAGGCCCAAAGATGTTGGGCGAACCTACCCATGGTTTTGTGCATGGGTTTTGCACATGGTTTTGGGCATGATGGTTTTCTGCCAGTGGTATTTTGTAGATCTGGTCAAGGGAACTGCGATTATGTTCTAATCTAGTTTTAATGGATTGGGGTTTATGAATACTTTGATGTGTATATATATGTATTGTAACATTGAAAGGAATATGATGAAAAATCAATCTGGTATGTTGAAAATGCAACAAGATGATGGAGCTTAGTGAAAAGAAGTCGCCTTCACTAAGTGTGCCCGCAGGCTATTTTTGGCGCAAAGTCTATTTTTAGACATATGGATCATGGTCTGTGAGTTGCAGGATGCTATTTGTGGATGATTGGTCATTTTGGTAAAAATAGATGGACTTCTATTTTTAGACATATGGGCGGAGTCTATTTTTAGATTGCTAGTCTAAAAATAGAACAGTCGAATATTATTAGCTCTTAATAATATTTGGACTATAAACATTATCTTATCCTCTTGGAGCACTTCAGTTCGAGCTACGGATGTGGCACATGCAACTGCCAGAAGGAAATACACTTTTCTTATGGGTCAGTTGAGCTATTGCATGATGGACTTCAGTTAGAACTCAAGTGGTTGAGTTTAGTGGAGTTGATTGAGGAGTTGATGGAGTTGTGTTCAGTTTGACTTAGTTGAACTAGTTGTATTTAGTCTAACTACAGAATACACTAGTGATGAGTGATGTGAATTAATTGTTAATTAATTCACTAATTATTAACTCATAAAGCAACTAAAGAATACATCAGTTAACTCAATGCATGGACATTTCAATGGAGACAGGTGTTAGAGGTGGAGACTACTATCAGTTGTGACTATAACTGTGCATGAGATTTGCACAATCATTGATTGAGATTGCCAATGAGGATTGCGCAGTACAAGCCAAGGGAAAACGAGCTTGGAAAGAAATCATTCTCACTTTGGATTGCGCAGTAGAGGCAGGCAAACAGCGGAGGAGATTTGAACCAGTGACTTGTTCGGATATGAGCTAGTTTGTGTGTAACAGGTGGAGATAGTACTGAGTACTTGTGAGGAGTATTGTACTATGTATTATTAAATGTTCTCTATCATTATAATATACATATAGTTGGGGGTTTTCAGCTGTATGCTTTCCCCATTACATACTGTGTTGATATGTGTAATTGATGTTTCAATGTGCGCATGTGACTATTTTTTATTCCGCAAATTGATGATCAACGTAGAGGAGGTTATGTATTATGCATGCATTCCACAAATAGTGTATAATCAGGATAATCTCTGTGAATAGGTGTTATATTATTCAAAATTTCTACATGGTATCAAAGCAGAGTTGACCATCAGATCTATTATTCAGAAAGTTATTACGTTGTATTTCTTCACGCAGAGTCTGTAATCGGGCCAGGTAGCCTCTAGATTCATCCTTCTTTTGGAAGGTGAGATATCCGGTGAATGCCCATACAGTCAATCTCTGTACGAGAAATACCTTGTTCTCACGAATTTTAGATCAGAAGCGGTTGAGTTTTGAGCTGGTGGAATTCGAATTTGCAGCAGTGTTTTCTTGGTGTCAAAGTTGAAATGTCTTTCAACAGATTGCGATTGGAGTATGCTCTTGAAGGCAGCTCAAATTATATTGCATGGAAAGACAGGATGGAGGCGGTGTTAGATGACAATGGGTTGAAGGAGTTCATAAAATGTTGATGTCCCAAAGCCTACTGATGTTGCTCGCGTTGAGGCTTGGAAAAAGAAGACAGTAAAGTGTCGAAGGATTCTGTTGGAGGGCGTGAAGGATCACATTGTATCCAGCCTGCATGGAAAGGCTTCTCCATACTTGATGTGGAAAGCGTTGACAGATTTATTCCAAAGCAAGAGCGACTAGAGGAAGTTGGTGCTCAAAGATAAACTCAGAAACATTAAGTGTGAGAAAGGAGACAGTATGCCCAAGTATCTCACGAAGTTCACCCAATGCCGGGATGAGCTGGGAAGTGTGGGGATCACTGTTGATGATGAGGACTTCGTGAGCTTGGCTCTCCTTGGTCTTCCGAAGAGTTCGCATTCCTATCAGGACTCTGTCAATGGTCGAGAGAAATTTCCAGGATGGGAGAGACTTTGGTCAGATCTTGTGTAGGAGGAGATCAGGCGGAATACCAGGGATGAATCTTCATCAAAGGCATCTGATGAAGAAAATTGCGCTTTGGCTACCAAAGCAAAGAAGGGGAAGAACAAGAAAGCTTCTCATTCCGGTGTGAAAGGCAAGAAGCAAGACATGTCCAAGGTGAATTGCTTTCACTGTCACCAGCACGAACATTATGCCAAAAATTGTCCGCAGAAGAAGAAAAATAAGCAAGCTACTGGATCTGCAGCGGGAGAGGCCTTAGCCTCGTAGTTTGAGCTGGATTTTTTGTTGATTGCATGCTTGGTATCAAGTGTGATGGGATCGTGTTATAGACAATTTTGTGCCTTGCAGCATCAGGCATGAATTGTCAATAATCCAAGGGATCCAAAGTCCCTAAACATGATGTTCCTACCCCCAGAGGAACAAGGTCAGCAAACCAACAGCTCTCAGATCAGTTCTCCACCTGAAAACACTCAAAAACAAGCAATCCTGAAATCAAAGCAGGTGCTCCACTAGGCTTCTGCGCTGAAACTCAACTCCTCCAAGGTGTACCTGCGTTGCAAAGCAGGTAGAACAAAGGCCACCTGCGCTGAGCGAGATGGGACAAGTGGCACACTGAGTCATTGCTCTGGAATCTTCCAAAAATGACACTTGGATCAGGGATTTCGCCTTGTGATGAGTCAGAGGCTCTGTTTCTCCAAGTGGAAGCAAAGTTCTCCAAGTGGATTCAAGAACTGAAGATCAACTGAAGAGAGAGAGGACACAAGGCAGCTACACATCAGTTGCAAGCTGACTCATCCTTTCTCAATTCATCTATATATTGAGCTCTCTCCTATGAGCTCAGGAGGCTGGAATTTTGTGCAAAGTAATGATATGCTGTTGCTTTCACTATAGAACTATTGGGTGATTGCTTGAAGGAGGTGAAGAGGAGAAATTCTTTCTGCTGGGAGGTGTTGCTGGATTGGGGCCTTCAATGGTTGTAACCTTCTCAGAACTTTACTTCTTCCATTAATGAAAGCTATTGAGGTTCTTCTATATGCATTTGTTTCAATGATGTATTGTGATGATTGTATATTTGATTTATGCTAATCCTTGAATCAGTTATGAATGCATGCTTCTTGTAGTTTCCTTGTTTGTTATTTTGCAGGATCTCATTGTAGCTGGGCCAGCAAAAGAGCAAATAGCTAGGAGCAAGCAGCAAAGAGAAGAGATTGGAGCAAATATTAAGCGCAAGGCAACGGTTAGTTCATTTCTTCATTCTCTCTTGCTTTCATAAAGAAGTAAACCTTAAGTAGTTTTGTTTACAGTTGTTGCTGAGGTACTATCAACCTTAGAGTGGGATAGGGTCATCCGAATCGGATACTTTTCCCTACAACAAACTGGCGACTCCGCTGGGGATCGTATCTGTTTGATTGTTTGTAGTATTTTGCTATTCATTTCCTGAACAAAAGAGTACCAAATCGAAAAGCTTTTGACTATATCAAAAGCGAAGTAGAGGGCAGCTACTCTAGCTCATTTCTGAGCATGTTCATGATTTGAAGAGCTGATCTACAAGGATCCTTGTAAGCTCTTAGTGATAGCTTTTCATCTTCCTTGTCATCCCTTAGTGTGTACTTGACTGATAGCTTCTGATTTGAGCAAAAACTGTGAATTTTTGAGAAAATTGTGACCCGGAAACTGTGAAAACGCAACTTTCGTTTTCCAAAGCAGGTAGTACACAGGCTACCTGCTTTGCAACGCAGGTCCCGAAGGGGCTACCTGCGCTGAGAGCCAGACTGGCTGTGCAGCACCTGCGTTGGCCCAATTTTGCCTTGTGCATTTGGGGTTTCCTCCCTTTTTCTTGCTTGTTTTCGCTATAGATTTTGCAGCCAGTTACCAGTCTTGTACCTATTCTGAAACCAACCTCACTTGCCATCATTCCGCCTCTATTATATAACGAAATTGTACTTGTTCTTTTGTATTTCTTACATCATTTACAATTTCCCATAACGAAAGTGAACTAGTCTTGCTTTGGCCTCTTAGATCTGAACCTGTGTTAGGCATTTTGCTGGTCTAAAGAGTTAGCTTGTTTGTTGTCCATAGCTGATTAGTCTTTTTACTTTCGTCATTATGGTTTGATTTCATGTATTTCCAGTGATTAAACAAGTAAATCTTAAGGTGTCTTTTGATTTTGGACAAGCTTGTTTGTTTTCGCTTTAAATCGAAATCAAAGTTATATAACAACTTTCTTTTTGTAATACATCAACATTAAGAAAGGGAAAAGAAAATACATGCATTGTGCATTTTGCATTTGACTGTTTGCATGCTGATTTAGGAAATTTTGCATTAGTGTGTGCTCTATGATCTGTGTGAAAAGATTTGCCTTTCTTCTCCTCAGTAGTTAAGATTTTCAAAGTTGAAAGATTGAAAAGTTTGCTTCTCATCTTAGACCGCATTCAGGAATTTGTTACATACATCTCGTGGTGATCCTTAAAGGCAAACTGCTAAACAAGATCAACTTTAAAATAAATTCAATTTACATAGCAACACTTTGTAACATAACGCAAACACATAGAGGTCTAGGTAGAGACGTGTTCCGGCGTCGTTAAACGTAGTGACTGTCGATCTCTACGAAGGTGGGTGATTCCTCCTGAGAGTCGGTGGCACTAATACGGACTTGTGCTCCCACGTACCGTCGCGTATATATTGGGAGACCCCTATAGGAACAAAGCCTTTATCCATAGGAAACCGTGTCGGCCGCCCTACTGATCGCGATGCAGTGAACACAGCATTCACGAAGATCGACCACCCATACCGTAAAACGTATTCTGTGGTTTCGCGAAAAGTTTGGCACACCCTCTGCCTAGAACTCCAGAGCAGTTTCTTTTGGCCTTTTTCAAACTCTATAACTGAAAAAGTCCATCTGAGCATTTGTCACTTCGGGCTCGTTAAAACATTGAAGGGGACTAGAGTCATCTTTAGCTTTTTCTCGACTCTTAAAACATGAAAAAGCAAAGTTGTGTCTAAAGCGTCGTTAATAAAATTTATTTTAAACGGAACATAATCACCTCTTATTCCCACGTTGATCTTTCAGTTGAAAAGTATGGAGCCCACCAACCAAGGAAGTCACCTTGGTGGAAGTCCCAGTCCCTTCTCCTCTTGGGGAGATGTTGGTGCGCCCCATATGGCCACATTGTCACTTCCAGGATTGACAATTGGCCTACCTGTATGGCTCTTTTCAACTAATGTAGTTCAGACCACCACAAATCCTGAGCAGTCGAATCAACAGTCAGACCAGTCTAGAGCTGCCCACCAGCCTTCCACTTCTTACAATTCTTCCTCTGATCCTTCATCTTCACAAGGTAGAGCCGGCAGAAGTCAGCCTCCCATGGAGAAGAAGGAGAAGAAGAAAAAAGAAAAGAAGCAGAAGGAGCCTAAGGCGAAGGCGACTGGGGGCAAACAAAAGACATCTGACAAAAATCCACACACTACACCGACCGGGCCTAAATCGCCATGTGTCATTTGCAAAGGGACCCACTTCCACCGTGATTGTCCTTGTATTCCCCGGATACTAAGGGACTGGTCCCCCAGGTTGCACAATCCGGTAGCATCAACCTCTGGTAGTCATGTTGATTGCAGTCCGTCAACTAGCAAGAGTGAAGGACAAAGAGGGAGACCAAGATCACCCTGCAAACTGTGTGAAGGCGATCATGCCATCCACCGTTGTCCATTCTTAGATGAGGCGAAAAGAGTTTTGGAAGATCGTCCGGTGTCACCGTTACGACTTCCTCCTGGATACCAAAAACTCGTACCAAGTCCCTCGATAGTTGAAAATCCAGCTGGCCCGATCAAGTGGTCAGCTGAAGTGTCAGTCATTGAGAATGAACCAACTGAATCCAGACCAGACGAAAGTCTAAAGGTCGATACGGCAGTTGACCCGGTTCTTCCTTCAGAGGTTTCATCCTCAAATGACACCGTCGTTGAAGATTCATCTTCAAATGATACCCTCACTGAAGAGAATAAGGATGACACCATCCAGATTCTTTTCATCAACACAGACTCTGATGAGCATCAGGGCAATGCGCCCATTCCTTTATCGTAGGAAGGAACATCGTCAGGGTCGTATCCGGCCGTGTATTCGGTCCCACCACCAAGCAACCTGGTTGTGTCCTTTGATTGGAACCAACTAGGCAGACCCCGGTTACCAGCCAATATACCATTCAGAATCATTGTCCAAATCTATAGAATGGTAATGGCTGGAACTATCATTGATGAAGGGGCATCTGTGAGTATCCTTTCCTCTATTGCTTGGAAAGCACTGGGTTCCCCGGCGCTTTTACCTGAGATGAGAAATCTATCAGGTTTTGATAAAGGAACCAGTCGCCCTTTAGGGATCCTCCCCAATGTTCTGATTACATTGAGGAAGAAGACAGTTCATATGAACGTCATGGTCGTCCAAGGACCCTTGGATTATAACCTACTCCTTGGACGGGACTATATATATTGCATGGGAGCTATAGTCTCCTCACTCTTTAGAGTAATGTGTTTTCCACACGAAGGAAAGATGGTCAAGCTCGTAGACCAACTTTCATTTCCGGGATCTCGCATCGCAAATAGTCAAATACCATCCCTGAATGGCTTATTCACTCAAGAAATGCCTCCACCCCCGGTTCTACTTCCCGATGAATGCGAGTGATTCGGAAAAATATAACTGGGACCCAGGGGGCATGCACCCTGGCCTACCTTGGGCAGAGGAAACCTTGGGTATAAAGTTAATTTCCGCAGAAGAATGGGACTAGTCCGTACCCCGTCCGAAAGAAGGAAGAGAGGGTTGTTCTAGGATAAAGTTCTTTTGTCAAAGTTATGTGAGTGAGATAATCAGCTTCTCGCTCCCCTTGTCTAGGTAAGTAGGATACCGAGGAAGGGGACCATTTGCTGCAGCAAGTAGCCACCATCTTTGAAGGCAAGCCTCACCCATTAAAACATATGTTTTGAAGGATAAGTAGGGGCAGCCTCCAAAGAAAGAGATGAAATTGCTGCAACAAGTGGTCACCGTCTTTAGTAACCTAGTGATAGACATCGCCGAAAAAAAAAAGGGTTTAGTTTGCGGCAGCGAACAGAACTATTTTTCGGATAATAAGTAAGAGGTAGGCCTCCCTCCGTAACACCAATGTTTTATCTGTTGCGATCTTGCAAAAACCTAAAAGTGAACTGATGGGAAGACAAGTACCGTCGGCACCGAAAAATAACGAGAAGACAAGTATCGTTAAAAATATAGCAAGACGACAAGTAGAAAAACAGAGGTGGGACAGAGGAGGGGTAGCCTTGAAATTATATTTTATACCTGGGGGCATGCAAACCTTTTGGAGTGCAAGCAAAGAGCAGTTATTTATCTGTTTTTTGGATTAGTCGTTTCCGAACTTGCATGAAGAAAGGATGTGGGGCAAAAGTCAAAACTTGCCAAATAGGAGCATAGCTTCATGAGATAAAGCTCCTTAAAAAATAGCTATCTCACCTGAGGCGTTTCTTGTATTATGACTGGTATAATCGAGCAGTTTTAGCACACAGTTCACGCTCGCTAAAAAATAAACGCGAGATCCGAGCAGTTTTAGCACATAGTTCATGCTCGTTAAAAAATAAACATAAGTTGTGAGCAATCTTCCCCTAGAGTTCAAGCTCACCCAGAAAAAATGAACCGGTAAATAACCTTGGTAAATGTAACCTTTGACAGCCATATTAAAGCCCTTGGTCGTGTTCTTGCAGTCTCACCTCCATCCATTCATTTGGCCAATCGTTCATCTCCATATGTTTGTTTACCCATTTTTAGGAACAGCTGCGAAGAGTGATTTCACTAAGCCATCCTTATGACACTGCCGTGATTGGAATATTCCAACCTGTACCTGGAATCTGCTGCTGCCCTGTTCATCACTCGTTCCTCGAAAGACGAGTCGTCTTTAAGCTCTTTTCACTGACTCGTAAAATATGAAAAGATTGCCGAGTTTTGGCCTTCCAGCTCGTTAAAGCAACCGGAAAGCTATCCCTCCTCTAGATTTTAATCTTTTTGGACCTGAGGGATTATTGCACAAAAAGATCGAGCGCTTGTTTTGTTCGGCTCGTTAAAGCAATCGAAAATTCATCCCTTCTGTATTGTTTTATACTTTTTCGGACTTAAGGGATTAGATGATGAAAAAGGAATTCTGGAGTTGACTTTACGTACCTTTTCAGACTCTCTAAAAATGAAAAGGACCGAGTTATCCTTGTCGTTAGACTCGTTAAATTCATTAAATAGCGACAAACTTGTCTTTAGACGAGAACGAGTTTCCCTATCGCTAGGCTCGTTAAAACATAGCGATGGGCTTGCCCGAAGGGCAGGTTATAGAACAAGCATATGTTATCCTCCTCAAGCTTGACAAAAATAAAGAGGTACTGGTCAGCAATGACTGGGGAAAAATTGGGAGAACCTCACAGCTTTAATGGTAGCAAGTCGCTCTTGAACATGACACTTTGTCCTCCGTATCACATCGGGTTGGGTTGTTTCATTCACCGGTCTCATCACCATGGTCCTCGCCACACCATCCACATTTGGGGTAATGCTACCGATCCATCACATCAGTGTCGTTATATGTTCAAGAGATGTTGTTCTGCAAAGAGTCAACCGTGTCCCATCCACTGCCATACATTGTCCTTCATCCATTTCATGACCGCCACCCTGAATCATACATCACAGTTTGTTTTCACCTCATCACAATCACTAGCTCCGTTCCGTGTCAATGATGTGGGATTCATTAAGGCCCTCCTTTGACGGATCGCTCCTTGTCGACATCAGCTCATTATCCAAGGAGTTGATCTAGGAACAACCCCTTCAGTACTTTGAAGCTTGCATGCCTCAATGGCAAGTTTCTCACTTCCGGCGACAGGTATACATCAATGACCTTCGACCAGAGGATTTTGCATGGTGGTCGACGCCAAGTCCTTTATTCCCACCATGTGAATTGTACTGCTGTACCTTGAGGGTCATCATCCTTATCGGTGATTCCTCTCGCGCTTGTTAACGGTTTACATCATTGACCGGTAATCAAGCGATGTCTTTCCATGTTCGACTTCAAGAAATTCTCACATGGATCGACTTGTACATCGAGTGAAGATCGGAAGAGATTGAAGACCCCGGATCTAGTTTCATCCATCCGGGCTGCGATATATATTCAGGATATAAAGACATTTGATGTGTACATCATTGCAGCAGATGATCATCCTTCTCAAAGGATGATAATTTCAGCAGAGAATTATCAGTCTACCATCAGACGATCGTCTGTTCTATGTACCAAAATGAATTTATAAAGCTGAGCATGGGAATGCCCGCCTCAGCTAGATCATGAAAAAGTATGAAAGATAATGTATTGTATTGTATCTTATTACAGGACACTTCTCAGCAGATTGAATGAACTTCGGATCCTCCTAATAAAGCATTTCACCCGATAAACGACCTCATACTTTAGGGGGCATCTGTTATAGACAATTTTGTGCCTTGCAGCATCAGGCATGAATTGTCAATAATCCAAGGGATCCAAAGTCCCTAAACATGATGTTCCTACCCCCAGAGGAACAAGGTCAGCAAACCAACAGCTCTCAGATCAGTTCTCCACCTGAAAACACTCAAAAGCAAGCAATCCTGAAATCAAAGCAGGTGCTCCACTAGGCTTCTGCGCTGAAACTCAACTCCTCCAAGGTGTACCTGCGTTGCAAAGCAGGTAGAACAAAGGCCACCTGCGCTGAGCGAGATGGGACAAGTGGCACACTGAGTCATTGCTCTGGAATCTTCCAAAAATGACACTTGGATCAGGGATTTCGCCTTGTGATGAGTCAGAGGCTCTGTTTCTCCAAGTGGAAGCAAAGTTCTCCAAGTGGATTCAAGAACTGAAGATCAACTGAAGAGAGAGAGGACACAAGGCAGCTACACATCAGTTGCAAGCTGACTCATCCTTTCTCAATTCATCTATATATTGAGCTCTCTCCTATGAGCTCAGGAGGCTGGAATTTTGTGCAAAGTAATGATATGCTGTTGCTTTCACTATAGAACTATTGGGTGATTGCTTGAAGGAGGTGAAGAGGAGAAATTCTTTCTGCTGGGAGGTGTTGCTGGATTGGGGCCTTCAATGGTTGTAACCTTCTCAGAACTTTACTTCTTCCATTAATGAAAGCTATTGAGGTTCTTCTATATGCATTTGTTTCAATGATGTATTGTGATGATTGTATATTTGATTTATGCTAATCCTTGAATCAGTTATGAATGCATGCTTCTTGTAGTTTCCTTGTTTGTTATTTTGCAGGATCTCATTGTAGCTGGGCCAGCAAAAGAGCAAATAGCTAGGAGCAAGCAGCAAAGAGAAGAGATTGGAGCAAATATTAAGCGCAAGGCAACGGTTAGTGCATTTCTTCATTCTCTCTTGCTTTCATAAAGAAGTAAACCTTAAGTAGTTTTGTTTACAGTTGTTGCTGAGGTACTATCACCCTTAGAGTGGGATAGGGTCATCCGAATCGGATACTTTTCCCTACAACAGATCGGTATGGTTCTTGGACAGTGGTGCGCCTTTTCACATGATAGGAGATTGAGATTTGTTTTCTGATCTGGATGAGAAAGATCTTGGAGTGCACATCGAGATGGGCGATGATGGTAGATACAATGCGACCAGTATCGGTACCATTTCCTTTGAGAGGGAGTCTAGTAAACCCTTCGTATTGAAGGAAGTGATGCATGTTAGAGGATTGAAGAAGAATCTTATCTCTGTGGCGATGTTAGAAGACAAGGGATATGATGTTGTTTTCAGTGAGGGAAAGGCTTTCCTGCACAGTAAGACAACTGGAGAAACCCGGAAGATAGGGGTTCGAGTCAAGAACCTTTATCAAGTGCATGTAGACGATTACGCAGCAATGACATGCAAGGCAGAAGGATTGGTGAGCCGGGATGACGGCGAGCTGTGGCATAGGAGATTGGGTCACCTTCACCATGGAGCCTTGAAGATACTGCAACAGATTTCTACTGGGCTTCCTAAAGGCACTCTTGCGTAGTCAGATCAGTGCAAGGGGTGTACTTCGGGAAAATTTGTGAAAGCCACCTTTCACAAGAAGGATAGTCGCGCCACGACGATCCTTGAGAGAATTCACACAGACTTGTGTGGACCTTTCTCAGTAGATTTGATAGCAAAGCACAGGTACTACGTGATCTTTGTTGATGATTTCTCTCGAAAGTGCTGGATCTTCTTCATGCAGAAGAAGAGCGAGACATACTCAAAGTTCTGTGAGTTCAAAGCACTGGTCGAGAAGGAATCGGGGAAGAAGGTGAAGGCTCTTAGGAGCGACAATGGTGGTGAATTCATCTCTAGCGAGTTCAAGGACTTCTGCAGCGCAGAAGGGATTCGAAGAGAGCTCATAGCTCCCCATAACCCATAGCAGAACGGGGTTGCTGAGCGGAAGAACAGAACGATCGTGGGTGCTGCACGGGCGATGTTGCATGATCAGGGCCTACCCCTTCACTTGTGGGCAGAGGCATGCAATACTGCAGTATATGTGCAGAACCATTGTCCTCACAAGATACTTGGCATGAGTACACCCGAGGAGGCTTATTCTGGTAAGAGGCCTGATATTTCCCATTTGAGGATTTTTGGTTCTCCTGTTTACATGCATGTGACTAATGATGCTAGGAAGAAGCTGGAGCCAACTGCAGAGGTTGGGATATTTGTGGGGTACACTGATACGCCCCACAACTATCATGTGTATTTGCCAGACAGTCGCAAGACTGTTGTGCGACGGGATATCAAATTTCAGGAGGAGAAAGCCATGAAGTGTTTGCTTGAGAGGGAGCCACACTTGCATGCAGATGAGGAGCTATTAGTTCCTAAGGATGAGCTTCAGGACGTGGATCAGCCACAAAATGAAGTTCATGGAGTGGAAGAGACCACTCATGCAGCGCTAACCATCAGAGGGCGGAGGGGCATTACAGAAGCTGAGCGACTGGCTCAAGATGCAGAGAAGGTTGTAGGACCACCTACAGGCCAACGCAGACAGAGACAGTCACCTGATCGGTACACTGGATACATGGCTCTTGTGAGCAAATGTGTCGTGACTGAGCCATCCTCTTTCGAGGAAGCTATGGAGGATCCCGCATGGGTAGATGACATGGTGGAAGAGTATTATTCGATTGTCAGAAACAGTGCATGGGAGATTGTCCCAAGATCGGAAGGGAAATCAGTGGTGGGTTCGAGATGGATCTACAAAGTGAAGCAGGCAACTGACGGGAGTGTGGAGAAGTACAAGGCAAGATTTGTTGCTCGAGGCTTCTCACAGATAGAGGGGATCGATTATGAGGAGACCTTTGCACCTGTCGTAAGGTATTCTTCCATACGGACGATTCTTGCTCTCTCAGCGCAGATGGGGTGGCACATTCATCAGATGGATGTGAAGACTGCGTTCCTCAACGGAGTCATTGAGGAGGAGGTGTACATAGAGCAGCCTGAAGGTTTCGAGATCTTCAGCAGCGAGTCGCATGTGTGCAGGCTCAAGAGAGCATTGTATGGGTTGAAACAAGCACCACATGCTTGGTACACACGTATAGACAGTTATTTCACCGGACTTTGATTCTCCAAGAGTGAGGCAGATCCTAACCTATACCAAATTGTGGTGGAGGGTAAGTTGCTTATCATTGTACTTTATGTAGATGATTTGATTTTGATAGGTGATGAGCTGTTGATACTTTCATGCAAGGAGGATCTTGCTAGAGAGTTAGAGATGAAGGACTTGGGCCTCCTTCATTATTTCCTGGGATTGGAAATTTGGTAGCGCAGTGATGGACTATTTGTTTCTCAGGGTAAGTATGCTCGGGAGATACTGGAGAAGTTCAACATGCATGGCTGCAAGCCTGTTGATACTCCTCTTCCTGGAGATTGGAGGAAGGAGGATGCTACTTCAGCAGAGGTAGTGGATGCCACTGTTTATCGACAGTTGGTGGGGTCGCTTATGTATCTGGTCAATACACGACCCAATATATGCTATGATGTTAACTAGCTTTCACAAGCTATGGTTAAGCCAACCAAGCTCTTCTGGAAGGCAGGCAAGCATGTATTGCATTATCTTAGAGGCACATCGGGATATGGATTGTGGTACAGACAGGAGGATGAGGTGAAGCTATGTGGCTTCACGGATGCAGATTGGGCAGGGAGCCCAACGGACAGAAAGAGCACATCTGGAGGGATCTTCAGTATCGGGTCAACAACAGTTTCTTGGTACAGCAAGAAGCAGAGATCCGTGGCACTCAGTTCAGTAGAGGCCAAGTATATGGTAGCAAGTTTGGCTGCATGCGAGGCTATATGGATGAGGAAGATCCTGGTCGAGTTGTTCGGTTCACACTTGGAGCCTACTATGATTTATTGTGATAATTAGAGTTGCATTAAACTCTCGGCTAATCCAGTATTTCATGATAGATCCAAGCACATTGACATCAGGTACCATCATATCAGAGATTATGTGCAGCGGAGAGTCATGTTACTTTCATACATTCCTACGGAGGATCAGGATGCTGATATCTTGACGAAGGCGCTCACCAGGAGCAAATTCGAATACCACCGAGGCAGGATAGGGGTTGCAGATAATCCATATCTTGTTGAGAGGGAGTGTTGAAAATGCAACAAGATGATGGGGCTTAGTGAAAAGAAGTCGCCTTCACTAAGTGTGCCCGCGGGCTATTTTTGGTGCAAAGTCTATTTTTAGACTATGTCTATTTTTAGACATATGGATCATGGTTTATGAGTTGCAGGATGCTATTTGTGGATGATTGGTCATGTTGGTAAAAATAGATGGACTTCTATTTTTAGACATATGGGCGGAGTCTATTTTTAGACTGCTAGTCTAAAAATAGAACAGTCGAATATTATTAGCTCTTAATAATATTTGGACTATAAACATTATCTTATCCTCTTGGAGCACTTCAGTTCGAGCTACGGATGTGGCACATGAAACTGCCAGAAGGAAATATGCTTTTTTTATGGGTCAGTTGAGCTATTGCATGATGGACTTCAGTTAGAACTCAAGTGGTTGAGTTTGGTGGAGTTGATTGAGGAGTTGATGGAGTTGTGTTCAGTTTGACTTAGTTGAACTAGTTGTATTTAGTCTAACTGCAGAATACACTAGTGATGAGTGATGTGAATTAATTGTTAATTAATTCACTAATTATTAACTCATAAAGCAACTAAAGAATACATCAGTTAACTCAGTGCATGGACAGTTCAGTGGAGACAGGTGTTAGAGGTGGAGACTACTATTAGTTGTGACTATAGCTGTGCATGAGATTTGCACAATCATTGATTGAGATTGCCAATGAGGATTGCGCAATACAAGCCCAGGTAAAATGAGCTTGGAAAGCAATCATTCTCACTTTGGATTGCGCAGCAGAGGCAGGCAAACAGCGGAGGAGATTTGAACCAGTGACTTGTTCGGATCTGAGCTAGTTTGTGTGTAACAGGTGGAGATAGTACTGAGTACTTGTGAGGAGTATTGTACTATGTATTGTTACATGTTCTCTATCATTATAATATTCAGATAGCTGGGGGTTTTCAACTATATGCTTTCCCCATTACATACTGTGTTGATATGTGTAATTGATGTTTCAATGTGCGCATGTGACTGTTTTTGATTCCGCAAATTGATGATCAACGTAGAGGAGGTTATGTATTATGCATGCATTCCACAAATAGTGTATAATCAGGATAATCTTTGTGAATAAGTGTTATATTATTTAAAATTTCTACATGGTAGTCCCAGTTTTGGGATCCCGAGGAAAATCTCTATGTATATTTGTTTTATGTTCTCGTCATTGTTTATTTTTCTTTTTTAAGAATTTGTTCACAAGTAATTTCTATACAGGGTTAAAACCTACAATAAGTGATGACCATTTTTTTGAATCTTACATGGGTGGATTAAAAGAAGAAATTAAACATGAACTTCTCCTAAAACATCCGGAAAATGTTATGGAATCTATGCAATTTTTCTTGTCATATTCAAGCCAAGAATAAGGTTACACACAAGTCTATCATGCGGGCACACATAGGAAGCATAAATCATTTTGGGGTTCATAAGACAAACCTACCTCAACCTACTCAAATATCACAGAAGCAAGTGGAGGAAATAATAAAATTTCATGTATCTTTCCTAAAAATGGTTGGGGCGAACTACGCTAGTGCAAATATAACTTCTAGAATTAGATTAAGAAGGGAAGTTGGTTCTTGTACTAGAAAAAGTTAAGGATCAACGTTCTCTCTCTCTTCAAAATAGAGCCATTATGGAGTACTTGATCAAGTAAAAGAATATTCATCTAGAAGAGGTTACATGGAAAAATGAGTAGTTCATGAAGAAACACCCTCAATTACAAACTTAGTAAGAAAAAACCTTTTTAAAAGAGAGGGGCTATGTTAAGGCCCTTTGACCCCTATATTAAAGCCTAAATATGCATTCATTATTAGTTTGTTTGTTATATAGGAGGTTGGATAGAACCTTTCTTTATAGCCTTTCATTTTAATTGTACCCTTTGTCTCCTATATATACCAAGGAGGGCTAGTCTTAGGATTATCAAATCTTGCCTTGTAAATTGGACTCATTGTAAAAGGATGTCTCCTCTTTGAAGTGGACTATAGTTATTGGCTTATTATCATTTTTTAGGTGCATGGTTAAAAAATCTTGTCAGAAAGTGATAACCCAAGGAAAATAAAATTGTAGAGATAAAAACAAGAAAACTCAAACCATACAAAGCTCAAATTGTAGCAATAATTCCCTTCGCTCTAAAATTATAGGGCCTTAGAAGGGTATTGAAAACTTATGTCAATGAGAAAAAAACAAACAAGAAGAGCCATAAGGGGAGCCAAGATGCCAAAGATTGCATGGTTGATTTGAAAACAAAAACCCTCATGAAGTGGCCTTGCTTAATTTATATACCTTTGGACGAGCCAAGGAGGTGGTTAAAAATCCCAACTCCTAGAGACTGAAATCACTCTTATGCTTGTGTAAGATGCTTCCCTTAAAGTTAATTTGTCAATGTCCAAACTATATTTTCCAACAAACAAAACTAGAAACCACGAGGGAGGGTCATTATCTCATATTTCTTGTGAGAATCCAATGCAACAGATTGATGAACCATGCACGGGCCTTTTTTAAGTGAGTGAAGGAGGTGGGAAGACCATATCTCACCTCTGGATTTGTATTGGTTCCACCTATTGAATCGATAATGTGCCAAGTGAAGGGAGAAAAGATAAAAGGTTTGATTTCTATTAAATTAAGGTATTACACTGAATCTAATGGTTCCATTTTTAACCAAGACCCTAGGATCAAGGCTAAAGGCCACCTTGGCCCAATGGTTAACATCATCTTTCAATTCTCACTTGAAATGGAAGAGAGATGGTTGTTCACAGTGATTAAAGAATTGCTTGATTTTTCATATGAGATAATTAAGTTGATTTCCTCCAAGGGCAGTTCTGCCCGTCATAGCTTTAATCATCAACATCAATTACCCTTGGATTATCAAGGATTGGATGTCTTCTTCATTAGCAATGGAAAGACTCCACAAAAGTGAATATGCTTTTGTGAGATTGTTGGAAACACTTCCTTGTCCCCAAGCAAAATGTGATATCTTGTTTATGTCACGGTCTTGTAAACTCCCACCCCTACCTACCACTCCTAAAATAATTTATATTTATTATATTAGTTTTGGTTATATCTATATATCTATATATATATATATATATAAGCTTAATAATTAAATCCAAAATTAATAAATATAAATTATTTTAGTAAGAACTTGAGATTTGTACATCAAGGAATTTAATCCTTTATATTTAGATTTAGATAAACCTAATTTATTATTATTACTTTTTAAAATTTAGGTTTAACATATATTTTTTTATAGTTTTATTATCATATTATTTTCGATATACATTACACGTTAAATTACTTATTCACTATATAAATAAATATTTAATTTCTGGAACAAAGATCGCTGAGGCCTGCGCTCTGGTTTGAATCTCCCGCGCGCGCTCCCGCATTCGCCCCCAGGCCCTGCCTGGCCGGGCCGCTGCCCCTCGTTCCTCTCCCGTTCCTGTCATTTTGCGCTGGCTCCTGCCCTCGGGGTCCCAGCACCTCCTCCCGCTCTGTTCTTCTCAGCGTCTTTCACGGGCCTGCAATGGCAGGGCCCGCCCCCCCTCCCCCAGCCTCAGAGAACCTTGAAGAAGTCTTCGCCTCACTAATATCTGAACCTTCAGATGACAGACCTCGCCCCTCAGTAACTAAGTTCATTAAAAAGCTGGACGAAATCCCTGAGGTCATTCTACCTCCTTCTCTTCCAAGGAAATCGGCAATAGCTCTTGCAGAAAGAGGTCTTGTGGGTCAGTTCACCGGCCTCTGGCCCTCCCCGAGATCAGTACAAAAATGGGTGGAGCGCAACTGGAGCGCAATGATTCAAGGAAAGATCGCCATCAGATTCTGTGGACGTGGATACTATACTTTTCTCTTTGAGTCAAAAGAAGACAAGAATCTCATTTTCCGTAATGGACCTTACTTCATGGACGCAAGAGGACTCTATTTGAACAGATGGACTCCGGACTTCGATCCGGAAATGGACATCCCGAGCGCAGTTCCAGTTTGGGTACGGCTCCCTCATCTGCCGCTTCACTGCTGGGGGGACGAATCAGTAAAAGCAATAGGCAACGCAGTAGGAAAATACATTGACAGATCAGAACCAAGGGAGAACATGCACGCATGCGCAAGGATCTGCGTTGAAGTAGATCTCGGGAAAGGCCTGCCAGAAGCCATAAAGATAAAGGTGGACCAGTGGACGCACATCCAGCAGCTGGACTACGAGCAGCTTCCCTTCAAATGCAAGGTATGTCACGAGTATGGCCACTTTGCCAATAGATGTAGTAAGTTAAAAGCTAATGAAGTTGCAAATAATGAGGAAAATGCTGAGGAAACATGGGAACATGTAAAAAGAAAAAAGCCCTCTCCTATCCAGGGAATCAGCTCTAAAACCCCTCCGGCATCAAACCTCCCCCCCCCTCCTCCCCCCTCCAACCCAGCCTTCCCTTCATCCTCCAACCCCTTCGAATCCTTATCTGCCGAAGAACCTTCCTCCCCTCCTCTGTCTCCCCGGCCAGCTTCCCCCCGCTCGAACCCCCCTCCCTCTCCCCCTCCCACCATAGAAAGAATCCTCACCAGAAACAAAGCGAAAGAAGCAAATCAGCCCTCAGATCCCCCAAGAAAAGTTGGCAGGAAGACAAACAAAGAGCTCAGGGATGAAACAGCTGCTAAGGAGATGGCAACCGGAACACAGCAACCCATGGATTCATATCTAGGCAAGCTAAAAGGGAGTGGAGAAAAGGCAAAGGAGAAGTCCGGATCCCACCCAACAAACGGTAAATAATGATCTTGGTCTCTTGGAACTGTAGGGGGATGGGCTCCTCCACAAAACTGAAAGCAATCAAGGACTTACTAAAGCAGGAGCAGCCAGACTTTCTCCTTATCCAGGAGACCAAAATCACCGAGCAGGACTTTCAACATCAAACACAACAATTCAAAAACTTCTCAGGCTTACTAAAAGGCTCAGATGGGGCTTCAGGTGGTATAGGAACACTTTGGAGCAAGAACAAATGGGAACTCATCAACTCACATCTATGCAACTGGTGGATCAGAGCAGACTTAAAAAATAAAAGCACTCAGGAAGTATACCTCATCTACAACATTTATGCCCCAAATCATTACAGGGACAAAGCCAGTTGCTGGAACTCCATAGAGGCAGATCTCCTCTCAGTTCAAAACAGGCAGATAATTCTTGGGGGCGACATGAACCTAATTAGACATGTGGAAGAAAAATTTGGTGGAAATTACCATGCGGATTCCTCAAGAGACAAGCTAGAATCTATCATCCAGTCTTCAAATCTGATCGACATCCCTCTGTCAAATGGCAAATATACCTGGAGCAACAAGCGATCAGGCTCTCACAATATCAAGGAGAGATTGGACAGGTTTTTGCTCCAGGAAAGAATAGTAGCATACTTTCAGTCCATCAGGAGCCACTTAATTCACGCCTCAGCTTCGGATCACAAGCCTGTAACTCTCATTATGGACAAGGGAACAAATTTGGGGCCACTCCCTTTCAAATATAATAAATCTTGGGACCTCCAGGAAGACTTCCGCACCCTTGTACAAAATCAGTGGGCTAAGGAAGTAATAGGGTCGCCACATTTTGTCTGGGAATCAAAATTAAAACAATTACGGACAGTCATAAAGCAGTGGGCAAAAGAGGCGGCGATCTCTGAGGGAAAAAAAAAAACAGACCTGATTACAAAGATGGAGCATTGGCACAAAGAGAAAGAGCACACACAATACACAGCTGAGGATTTAGAGCAGGAGAAAAATATGTATAAGGAGCTCTATCGCCAAAACCGGGTGGAGGAAGAGGAACAAAGAGTGAAATCCCGCTGTCTCTGGCTGAAAGCTGGGGACAAAAACACTTTGTTCTTCCACAACAACATTAAGCTCAGGAGAGCAGGCAACCAAATAGATAAAATTGAGGCTGATGGGAAAGTGTTGAAGGATCATGAAGAAATAAAAAATGCTGCGTATAATCACTTCAAAGCCCTTCTTACAGCAGCTCCTCATCTAATAGATAGCACAGAATTCCTTAGCACAATTGAGAGCAAACTGACAGAGAATCATAACAGAGAGCTGGAGAAAGACCCCACAGAAGAGGAAATTCGTGTGGCGACCTTCAGCATGCAGCAAGATAAGGCTCCGGGACCGGACGGGTATACGGTTGCCTTCTACCGCCAGCACTGGGGAACAATTAAAAAGGATTTTGTGAGAATGATAAAGAATGCTTTCATAAACCACAAGCTGGGAGAAAACACAAAATCTTCCCACATTGCTCTGATCCCTAAGGAAGCAAACCCCACTTCTTTTGACAGGTTTCGACCTATCTCACTTTGCAATGTCTCCTACAAGATCATAACAAAAATAATCGCCAACAGACTCAAGAAACTCCTCCCTCTTTTAATCTCTGAAAATCAGGGCGGCTTCGTTCCAAGCAGGCAAATAACAGATAATGTCATATTAATCCAGGAAGCCATACACAGCAGCCTTAATCGAGGAGAGAAAGGAATGATAATTAAACTGGATATGGCTAATGCTTTCGACCGGGTGGATCACTCCTTCCTAATTGCAGCCTTAAAAAAATTTGGGTTCTCATCCAACTTCATCAGCATCATCATTGGATGCATCTCCAACCCTTGGACCGCCCCTTTGATCAATGGTCGACCTAGCAATTACTTCAGAAGCTCCAGGGGTCTGAGACAAGGCTGCCCTCTTTCCCCTTTTCTTTACATAATCATGGCCGAGACCCTGAGTATTCATCTAGAACATCTTCGCAGCTCTAAGGAGATCACGGGAATCTGCATAGAAAGAGGGATAAAGGAGATAAATCACTCGCTCTTTGCGGATGATACACTCTTAATTGGGGGAGCCTCCAGTCTAATGGCAAGGAGATTTAAAAGAGTTTTGGATGCTTTCCTCTCAGCCTCTGGAGGTAAATTGAACAACAGGAAATGCAAAATATATACTTGGAATGTCCCCTTTCATATCTAACAAAGGATTGCCCTGATTCTGGACATCCCTTTGCAAAGGAATTGGACCTCCTTCTCCTACTTAGGTTTGCCTCTGGCCAAAGAACCTGTCAAAACTGAGGTCTGGACAAAACATATAGAAAAGATGAGAGGTCTCCTCCAGAGCTGGGGAGCCTCTTGGCTCAACCTAGCAGGCAGAACTATCCTCATCAAGGCTGTCCTCTCAGCCCTTCCAATCTTCCAGTATGCGGTAATCATGGCCCCGGCTAGTATTCATAAGCATATGGAACTCATCATGCGAAGTTTTCTCTGGCAGGGAGGAAAACAGGATTCCAAGAAATTCAGCCTCGTCAGTTGGGATCAGGTGACTCTTCCTTATGAAAAAGGAGGTCTCTCCATTAAAATTCCAAGTCTATCCAATTAGGCTCTGGGGCTCAAATTGATATGGAAGATCCTCTCAGGTAATGGGTCGTGGTGGGTGGAGACCATTAAAAGAAAATACCTCAGAGGCCCGAATTCTAACATCCTCACCGAAGCTCTTGTGGACAGGCCCTGCACCCCGATGTGGAGACTCATCAAAAAAGTTCTGCCACACTTTAGAGAAAATGCTTCCAAACTCCCAGGTAATGGGAAAGACACCAAGATCTGGACTGACAGAATTATGGGCTCAAAACCAAGAAACCTCCTCCAAGGCCTTCGGCCCCTGCATGAGTGGATGGAAGACCGAAAATTAACCTCTCTGTTTGACATATCTACTTGGAATCAGAACAGCTGGCTCGACTGGAAGGATCTGCAAACTCCCCATGATCTCAGAGAATTATGGCACAATCTTAAACAATCCCTCTCTGGCTCTGCTCCAACCAACAAGGGGACCGAGGACAGATACATCTGGGACTCCTGTGGAGGGAACTTCACGGTGAAAGAAGGATATAAAACCTTGCAAAACATATCCCCCTCAGCAAGCTGGAATCTCCACACAGCTGCCTGGAAGTTAGAATGCATTCCAAAAGTGAAATACTTCAACTGGACGCTCCTTAAAGGGAAAACCCTCACAGTCGAGAACCTAAGGAAAAGAGGGATTCAAGGTCCTTCGATTTGCTGCTTCTGTAGAGCAGAGGAGGAGTCCATTCAGCACACCTTTCTTCTTTGTCCCTTCACGCAGAGTTGCTGGAACCAGGTGATTACCCCCTTGGAAGCCAGAGAAAGTTTCGATCAGATCTCCAACCTCCAGAGAAATTGGAAGAGAAGTTATCCCCACTCCAAGAAAGGCAAGCTCAACCTTCTCAGAGTGTGGAAATGCATCCCGACCACCCTCTGCTGGCATCTTTGGATTGCTAGAAATAACTATGTTTTCAACAACAAGCAACCTCACATGGCCAATATCCTTGCAAAGACAATCGCTAGCATTTCAGAAACTCTCAGTTCAAATCTCATAGCTCTTCCAGACCAGACAAGCTGGGACCAAGAAGAGAGAAATTGGTATAAAAAATTCAACTTCAACCACTACCAAACTCACCCCTCTCAGGCCAAAGATTACAAGAATCGGCCGACTTGGAAGCTCAGAGGATCTCAGGACGAGGTAAGACAATGGATTCTCAACCAGAAGCACCCCCTCCTTCTCTTTGATGGCGCTTCGAAGAACAATCCTGGAAAAGCCGGAGCAGGGGGTATAATTAAAGACCATAATGGGAAAACCATTCTCAGCTACGAGTGGGGTTTGGGGAATGCCTCCAACAATGCTGCAGAAGCTTACAGTCTCCTATTAGGCACCTCAATTTGTTCCAGATTGGGAATTAGGAATGTAATAATTCTAGGGGATTCGGCCATCATCATCGCCGCAATGATTACAGGCAAGGAGTTCACTAAGGAAAGTCTCAACAACACCAAGACCAGGATTCAGGAAAATCTCAGTCACATGGGAGACTCAACTTTCCTACATGTATTAAGAGAAAATAACGCAGAGGCAGACTCCCTAGCTTCCAAGGCGGTCAACAGGCATCAAGGACAAGTTCGTGAGAATGAAAGGATCTATGAAAAGGCAATCCCATAAGAGTTCAAGCTGTCAGACAGCCCATCCGATTCGCATCCTCAGAACTCCTCATCTCAGCAGTCATCTCTCAAGTCACCCTTTCCTCGATCCTCTCTACGCCTCCATTTATCTGTCTTTCCCTCGCTCCATTGCGATCAATACAAAACACCCCTGCATACTCAGAGCTCTCCTCCCTATGTTTTCCGGTAAACGTCCCCTCTCCCTTCGCTCCGACTGCCTCAAGAATCTAGAACAGGATATGCGTGCTGTCCTCTTTAATAAAAAACTCTCTCCTTCCCATCACGGTTGGCATCCCCTCTTCCTCTATAATCACCCCCTCTATCCAGATCGTCTCAGAACATCCCGGCTTCTCCAGAATCAAGTTTGGGCAGCTGTGCGCTCAGAAAGGAGTCTGTTAGTCCTTAACAAAAGAAGCAAACAGTGCGCTTTCAGGTCACTTTTGTCCCTATCCCGTGCACATCCTCCCAGCTCCAAGCGAGGCAGTCAACAGAGCAACCACGAGAAGCCCGATATCTCCACAGCGCTCAGGTATAATCAGTGCCATTTTCAGAACTTTTGTTTGCTAACTCTCTCCTTCTTAGCAATGGCAGAACCCTCCGAAAACAGAAAGCAGAAGGAAGTTCAGGAGGGCCAAGAGCAGCAAGAAGAAAAACAAAAGATGGAGATTGAAAGCCTCAAGGAGAAGTGTCAACACCTGGAGGAGGCCATCACCCACATAAAGAATCTCGTAGAGAGTACGCAAGCAGAGGCATCTACCAAGGCAAGCAAAAGGGAGTTTCAGGTGGAAGACTCGGTTAATCAATTTTGGTAGATACTCATATGTCCAGCAAAGTTTGCCTTCTAGACGGCCTTTTTGTCCGACAGTACAGTCGCTATCTATTTCAATATATTTTCTTTAAGTTAAACTCTCAGAAGTCAAGGGCTGCGCCCCTATTTTGGACTTCTTCTCTCCTCTCTCCCGCATCTTATGTAACAGCTCCTACTCAATGCAGCTTTTTATAATATAAGAGTAGACGATCATGTTAAAAAAAAATATATTTAATTTCTAATTATTTATTTAAATTAAAATATTTAATTACAAAATTGCTAAAACAACATCTTAATCTAATATGACTACTATGACATATTAGCAAACAAACAATCTAAAGTTAGGGAAACATACTACTTTGACATATTAGCAAACAAACAACCTAAAGTTAGGGAAACATAAACATAAAAAGGTAAAGAAATGAAAACATAAATGGAAAATGGTAAGGGAATGCTAGAATTTGAACCCAAACCACTTGTCAACATGAAATAACTCTACTTGAGCTCCATTTCCAAAAAAATCTTCCATTAAAAATGCAATTCTAAATTGAAACTAGCATAACACATGCATGCACAAGTGAATAATGTAAAGATGAGATAAATATTAGCATTTAATGCTAAAGGAAAAGTAAGGAAGGAGAGATAGATTGGTTACAAAACTTGAACTTGAATCTCCTTATGAAAGTGAAAGGGCCTTCCTTAGGCCACTCCTATTAATCAACGTTGCATATTAAAAATAACTCCCAAGATGTCATTTTTTCATCTTTCTCTATTAAATGTGCAACAACAAGACAATAATAAAAAATATCAAATCAATATAGAAAAAGTAAAGTAAAAGAGGGAGGAAGGAGGAAAAAGGAAGGGAAAATCCATTACTTTCCTCATGGAGGTTCCTCCATGAAATTGTAGCCTTCGTGCATGAACCGTAAACATGAAAGAACAAAGAAACAATAAAAATGAGCAAATTAATGAAGTCAAAGAAAAGTAAAAGGCAAGAAACGAGGAGAAGGAATGGGAGAAGTCATTACCTTTTCCATAAAGGTCTCTCCATAAAACCTTGGTCTCCATGCATGAAACTCTAAACCCCATACCAACAAAACAACAACAATTTGATTGGCAAATTAATAAAGGAAAAGAAAAGTGAAATATGAACGAAGGAGGAGAAGGAAAAGGAGATTATTGTGTCTTCATCAAGGAGGGCCCTTCATGAAATTGAAACCTTAGCTACCATGAGGATGAAATGCTAAGAGAAGAAACCCCAAGGGAGAAAGGAGAAGGGAGTAGGAGAGAATAAAGAGAGAGGAAATGAGAAAATAATGAGACTAGGATTTAATGGATTTTTGTGAGGGAAAGTAAGAGGTTTAAATCAAAATAATAGAAATACCCTCACGCTCATGCTGATTGAGGCAAGTAACTTATTTTTGGCCCTTTATCTTCTTCTTCTTCTTATTTAATTTATTTTTAAAATCTAGTGCAAGAAATGTCAAACTTAACATTGTCTCATGAAATAACATTGAGTTTTCATTATAACTACAAAAAAATCACTAAAAGGGTCTTTAGAAGCAAAAAAGGAAGATAATGACATAGTTTGTTGTAGTGTAATGTTAGTTAGCTATGTTAGTTAAGAATACAATATTTTACTAGAGTTTGATTTGGTTTGTCAATAAACTATAAATAAGTTCCATTGGAATGCAATGAATATGAGTTTCTTTGGAGCAACAAAATGTTTCGTGTGTTTTTGTATTTCTTTTCTCTCTTTCAAATGCAAGTCTCATCTTTTGGTATCAAAGAATACAATCTCTAGATGTCCTCAAATTCTTTTTTTCCTTTTGTTAAGAGAGGGGTCTCCTTCCTACTCCTTTTGGCTTCAACAAACTCTAATAGGGATTTACGTCCTCCCCATGTAGGGTTTCTTGACCTCATCGACAACCTTTAGATCTTTTTTTTGCCATGGCTAAAACATGTCTCCTTGAAAATCTTGTGAGTGTAGGCTCACCATGGCTAATCATAAATATTATATACCCTTCATATCAATTTTTTTGGATGAGGCTAGGATATATCACCTTAAATATTGTGTGCACATAGGCTTACCATGGCCTAACACAAATATTTTATATCTTTCAATGCATTTTATAAGGGTTCTCCAACACCCTCATCTGTTTTTCTTCTTCAAGGGGTATCACAATTCCTCAGTAGCAATTGCAATAGCCACACCATTTTATATGGAGAAACTTTGTTTCTAGGTTACAAGTATTTTTTTGAGCTCTAGATTTCTATCATATGATTCCTTGTTTGGTTTCATGGATCCATTACACCATTTTTCGCTCAATTCCTTCCCATTGATTCAATCCGTTGCACAATACAAGGAGTTTCCGTCTAATCTATAGCCCACACACTCCTTAAACTTCAATATTTATCTACACAATTTTTTTCCCAGTTAGAGATAGTTTCATCAATACCACACTCACCATGATTTAGGAGTTCCTACTCCCTCTTCAATCTGTTGAGAATGCAACAAGATGATGGAGCTTAGTGGAAAGGAGTCGCCTTCACTAAGTGGGCCCACAGGCCAAATTATGGCGCAAAGTCTATTTTTGGATCACAGCAGGAATGATCACAGCAGGAGTGATCACAGCAGGAGTGATCAGAGTCTATTTTTAGACTACTAGTCAAAAATAGAAAAGTCAAATATTATTGTCTCATAATAATATTTAGACTATAAACTTTATCTTATTCTCTTGGAGCACTTCAGTTTGAGCTACAGATGTGGCACATGCAGCTGTCAGAAGGAAATACGCTTTCTTTATGGGTCAGTTGAGTTGTTGCATGCATGACTTCAGTTAGAACTCAAGCAGTTGAGTTTGGTGGAGTTGATTGTGGAGTTGATGGAGTTGTGTTCAGATTGACTTGGTTAAACTAGTTGTAATTAGTCTAACTGCAAATAGACTAATGATGAGTTTTTAAAACAATTATTAACTCATAAAGAAACTAAAGAATACATCAGTTAACTCAGTTGCATGTCAGTGCATGTACAGTTCAACAGGGACAGGTGTTAGAGGATGAGATTGCTATCAGTTGTGACTATAGTTGTGCATGAGGATTTGCACAAGTAGTGTATTGAGTATGCCAATGAGTATTGCGTTGATTTGCCCAGTAGAATAGCCTATGCTCACGTGATTTCCAGTGTGAGTGATTCTCAGCAGGTTTATGCAATAGAGGCAGGCAAAGCAGTGGAGCAGATTTGAACTTGTGACTTGTTTGAGTCTGAGCTGGTTTGTGTGTAACAGGTGGAGATAGTGTTGGATACTTGTGAGAAGTATTGACTATGTAATGTTACATGTTCTCAATCATTAATATATAGATAGTGTGGGGTTTTCAGCTGTAAGCTTTCCCCGGGTTACATACTGTGTTAATGTGTGCATGCTATTGATGTTTTATTGTTATTGATGCTGCTAAATTGATGATCAACATAGAGGAGCTTATGTATTGTGTATGTATTCCGCAATAGTACATGATCAGGATAATCTCCATTGAATATGTGTTTATTATTCAAAATTTCTACATGGTATCAGAGCTGTTGATCATCAGATCTACTATTCAGGAAGTGTTTACATTCTATTTCTTCAGGCAGAGTCTGTAATCGGGCCAGGTAGCCTCTGGATTCATCCTTCCTTGGGAAGGTGAGATATATGGTAAAATCCCATACAGTTAATCTCTGTACGAGAAATATTTTGTTCTCATGAATCTTAGATCCGAGGCAGTTGAGTTTGGAGCTGGTGGAATTCGAATTTGCAGCAGTGTTTTCTTGGTGTCAACGTAGCAATGTCTTTCAACGGATTGCGATTGGAGTATATTCTTGAGGGCAACTCAAACTATATTGCATGGAAGGACAGGATGGAGGCAGTATTGGATGATAACGGGCTGAAGGAGTTCATAGAGGCTGATGTCCCAAAGCCCACTGATGCTATTCAAGCTGATGCTTGGCAAAAGAAGACAACAAAGTGTCAAAGGATTCTGTTGGAGGGCGTGAAGGATCACATTGTGTCCAGCCTGCATGGAAAGACTTCTCCATACTTAATGTGGAAGGCTTTAACAGATCTATTCCAAAGCAAGAGCGATCAGAGGAAGCTGGCGCTCAAAGATAAACTCAGAAACATCAAATGCGAGAAGGGTGACAGTATGCCCAAGTATCTCACGAAGTTCACTCAGTGTCGAGATGCGCTGGGAAGTGTGGGGGTTACTGTCAATGATGAGGACTTGGTGAGCTTGGCTCTCCTTGGTCTTCCGAAGAGTTGGCATTCTTATCAGAACTCTGCCAATGGTCGGAAGAAATTGCCAGGATGGGAAAGACTATGGTCAGATCTTGTGCAGGAGGAGATCAAGCGAAGTACTAAGGACGGATCTTCATCAAAGGGAACTGATGAAGAAAATTGTGCTTTGGCTGCCAAAGCAAAGAAGGGGAAGAGCAAGAAATCTTCTCAGTCTGGTGCGAAAGGCAAGAAGCAGGATATGTCCAAGGTGAAGTGTTTTCACTGTCACCAACACGGACACTATGCCACTAATTGTCCGTAGAAGAAGAAGAACAAGCAAGCTGCTGGATCTACAGCAGGAGAGGATCTAGCCTCATAGTTTGAGCTTGATTTTTCATTGATCGCATGCTTGGTTTCAAGTGTGATGGGATCGGTGTGGTTCTTGGACAGTGGTGCGTCTTTTCACATGACGGGAGATCGAGATTTGTTTTCTGATCTGGAGGACAAAGATCTTGGAGTGCACATCGAGATGGGCGATGATGGTAGATACAGTGCAACCGGTATCGGTACCATTTCCTTTGAGAGGGAGTTTGGTAAACCCTTCGTATTGAAGGAAGTCATGCATGTTCCAGGATTGAAGAAGAATCTTATCTCTGTGGCAATGTTAGAAGATAAGGGGTATGATGTTGTTTTCAGCGAGGGAAAGGCTTTCCTGCGCAACAAGACAACTGGAGAAACCCGGAACCTTTAGAGTGAGGAACCTTTATCAGTTGCATGTAGATGGATGCACAACAATGGTATGCAAGGCAGAAGGATTGGTGATCCGGGATGATGGCAAGTTGTGGCACAGGAGATTGGGTCACCTTCACCATGGAGCCTTGAAGATACTGCAACAGATCACTACAGGGCTTCCTAAAGGCACTCTTGCGCAGTCAGATCAGTGCAAGGGGTGTACTTTGGGAAAGTTTGTGAAAGCCACCTTTCAAGAGAAGGATAGTCGTGCCACGACGATCCTTGAGAGAATTCACACAGACGTGTGTGGACCTTTCTCAGTTGCTTGGACAACAAAACACAGGTATTATGTGATTTTTGTTGATGATTTCTCTCGTAAGTGCTGGATCTTCTTCATGCAGAAGAAGAGCGAGACATATTCAAAGTTCTATGAATTCAAAGCACTGGTCGAGAAGGAGTCGGGGAAGAAGGTGAAGGCTCTTAGGAGCGATAATGGTGGTGAATACATCTCTGACGAGTTCAAGGATTTCTGCAAGGCAGAAGGGATTCGAAGAGAGCTCATAGCTCCCCATAACCCACAACAGAACGGGGTTGCTGAGCAGAAGAACAGAATGATCGTGGGTGTTGCACGGGCGATGTTGCATGATCAGGGCCTACCCCTTCACTTGTGGGCGGAAGCATGCAATACAACAGTTTATGTGCAGAACCGTTGTCCTCACAGGATACTTGGCATGAGTACACCCAAGGAGGCTTATTCTGGTAAGAAGCCTGATCTTTCTCATTTGAGGATTTTTGGTGCTAACGTTTACATGCATGTGACGAAGGATGCCAGGAAGAAGTTGGAGCCGACTGCAAAGGTTGGGATATTTGTGGGGTACACTGATACGCCCCACAACTATCATGTGTATTTGCTAGACAGTGGTAAAACTGTTGTGCGACGGGATATAAAATTTCAGGAGGAGAAAGCCATGAAGTGTTCGCTTGAGAGGGAGCTGCACTTGCATGCAGATGAGGAGCTATTAGTTCCTAAGGATGAGCTTCAGGACGTGGATCAACCACATGACGAGGTTCATGGAGTGGAAGAGACCACTCATGCAGCGCCAACCATCAGAGGGCGAAAGCGCTTGACAAAAGCTGAGCGACTGGCTCAAGATGCAAAGAAAGTTGTAGGACCACCTACAGCCCAACGCAGGCAGAGACAGTCACCTAATCGGTACACTGGATACATGGCTCTTATGAGCAAGTGTGTTGTGACTGAGCCATCCTCTTTCGAGGAAGCTGTGGAGGATCCCGCTTGGGTAGACGCCATGGTGGAAGAGTATGATTCTATTGTCAGAAACAGTGCATGGGAGATTGTTCCTAGACCGGAAGGGAAATCAGTGGTGGGTTCGAGATGGATCTACAAAGTTAAGTAGGCAGCTGACGGGAGTGTGGAGAAGTAAAAGGAAAGATTTATTGCCCGAGGCTTTTCACAGATAGAGGGGATCGATTATGAGGAGACCTTTGCACCTGTTGCAAGGTATTCTTCCATACGGATGATTCTTGCTCTCTTAGCACAGATGGGGTGGCACATTCATCAGATGGATGTGAAGACTGCATTCCTCAACGGAGTCATTGAGGAGGAGGTGTACATTGAGCAGCCCGAAGGTTTTGAGATCTTCAGCAGCGAGTCGCATGTGTGCAGGCTCAAGAGAGCGCTGTATCGGTTGAAACAAGCACCACGTGCTTGGTACACATGGATAGAAAACTATTTCACTGGACTTGGATTCTCCAAGTGCGAGGCGGATCCTAACCTATACCAGATTGTGGTGGAGGGTAAGTTGCTTATCATTGTACTGTATGTAGATGATTTGATTCTAACGAGTGATGAGCTGTTGATACTGTCATGCGAGGATGATCTTGCTAAGGAGTTTGAGATGAAGGACTTGGGCCTCCTTCACTATTTCCTGGGATTGGAAATTTGGCAGCGCAGTGGTGGACTGTTTGTTTCTCAGGGTAAGTATGCTCGGGAGATACTGGAGAAGTTCAACATGCATGGCTACAAGCCTGTTGATACTCCTCTTCCTGGAGGTTGGAGGAAGGAGGATGCCACTTCGGCAGAAGAAGTGGACGCCACTGTTTATCAACAGTTGGTGGGATTGCTTATGTATCTGGTCAATACACGACCCGATATATGCTATGCAATTAACCAAATTTCACAAGCTATGGTTAAGCCTACCAAGCTGTTCTAGAAGGCGGGCAAGCATGTATTGCGTTATTTGAGAGGCACATCGGGATATGGATTGTGGTACATATAGGATGATGAGGTGAAGCTATGTGGCTTCACGGATGCAGATTGGGCAGGGAGCCCAACGGACAGAAAGAGCACATCAGGAGGGGTCTTCAGTATCGGGTCGATAGCAGTTTCTTGGTACAGCAGGAAGTAGAGATCCGTGGCACTCAGTTCAGTTTGGCTGCATGTGAGGCTATATGGATGAGGAAGATTCTGGTCGGTTTGTTTGGTTCTCACTTGGATCCTACTGTGATTTACTGTGATAACCAGAGTTGCATTAAACTCTCGGCTAATCCTGTATTTCATGATAGATCTAAGCATATTGACATCAGGTACCATCATATCAGAGATTGTGTGCAGCGGAGAATCATGTTACTTTCATACATTCCAACGAAGGATCAAGATGCTGATATCTTGACAAAGGCGCTCACCAGGAGCAAATTCGAATACCACCGAGGCAGGATAGGGGTTGCTGATAATCCATATCTTGTTGAGAGGGAGTGTTGAGAATGCAACAAGATGATGGAGCTTAGTGGAAAGGAGTCGCCTTCACTAAGTGGGCCCGCAGGCCAAATTATGGTGCAAAGTCTATTTTTGGATCACAGCAGGAATGATCACATCACGAATGATCATAGCAGGAGTGATCACAGCAGGAGTGATCAGAGTCTATTTTTAGACTGCTAGTCAAAAATAGAAAAGTCAAATATTATTGTCTCATAATAATATTTAGACTATAAAATTTATCTTATTCTCTTGGAGCACTTCAGTTTGAGCTACAGATGTGGCACATGCAGCTGTCAGAAGGAAATAAGCTTTCTTTGTGGGTCAGTTGAGTTGTTGCATGCATGACTTTAGTTAGAACTCAAGCAGTTGAGTTTGGTGGAGTTGATTGTGGAGTTGATGGAGTTGTGTTCAGTTTGACTTGGTTAAACTAGTTGTAATTAGTCTAACTGCAAATAGACTACTGATGAGTTGTTAAACCAATTATTAACTCATAAAGCAACTAAAGAATACATCAGTTAACTCAGTTGCATGTCAGTGCATGTACAGTTCAACAGGGACAGGTGTTAGAGGATGAGATTGCTATCAGTTGTGACTATAGTTGTGCATAAGGATTTGCACAAGCGGTGTATTGAGTATGCCAATGAGTATTGCGTTGATTTAACCAGTAGAATAGCCTGTGCTCACGTGATTTCCAGTGTGAGTGATTCTCAGCAAGTTTATGCAATAGAGGCAGGGAAAGCAGTGGAGCAGATTTGAACTTGTGACTTGTTTGAGTCTGAGCTGGTTTGTGTGTAACAGGTGGAGATAGTGCTGGATACTTGTGAGAAGTATTGACTATGTAATGTTACATGTTCTCAATCATTAATATATAGATAGTGGGGGGTTTTTAGCTGTAAGCTTTCCCCGGGTTACATATTGTGTTAATGTGTGCATGCTATTGATGTTTTATTGTTATTGATGCTGCTGAATTGATGATCAACGTAGAGGAGCTTATGTATTGTGTATGTATTCAGCAATAGTACATGATCAGGATAATCTCCATTGAATATGTGTTTATTATTCAAAATTTCTACACAATCCCTCTTTTATCTTTTTATGTCGGACCTACTCTTTTTCCATACCTCAAGTCAAGCTTTTCACTTAACTTCATTATTAGGACCCTCCCCCACCCCCCACCAATGCATATACTTACAACACTTATTGTCATTCACATTATTCAATGGAAGAAGACCAATCTATAAATTCATATAACCCTAGATTTTACTTAGAAACTATCATGGAATATCATTTCTTAACTAACCTACACTTGAATTTTCTAGTGTCCTACCTAAATGAAGAGTAATACTCACTCCCTCCAATCACTGGAAATGATCATAGTTAATACAAACCCTTATTGCTATATCTTCCCAAAGTTATTTGGACATAGACTACATACATCTACAGTTGGTTATGCCCCACTACCCTGATGTAATAGTCATTCCCATTTATTGGTGGAAGTAGCCAAATCCACCTTTAAATGAAATGGATGTAGCTTTTCTAGATATGACTTTGTTGGAAACGATGATGACGACATGTCTTGAGGAAAAAAATACCCACTAAAGACACTACCAACCAAGACCAAGTTTGTAATGTAATTAAAGTATTGGTCATAGAAAACTTAGTAATGCAAGTATTTGAAATCGAACCTACTATTCTAGAAGAATATTCAATACATGCTCGTATGTCATAACTAGTTGTAGATGAGCATGCTTAAATAAACCTTGAAGAACATGTTTTCAAATCCAAATTCTTATTGTGGCGGATGCATTCTTCCCACTATTAATTTCAAAGGACACACCAGTTGATCCAGTTAAGTTGGATGATATCCAATTCTTATGTGGAAATTATAACTAGGACCAATCCCAACCATCTCATTCATAATCGATAATAATTTCACAGTGCAACTAGATTTTGTCTTAACAATGAATTTCTAGGCTTGAGAAAAGGAACCCCCCATTTGGACTTCACAAGTGGAATCAATATTGTAGTTAACATAATTTGTCTAACTCTTTCAAGTATTTAATAGGTTTGAGACATATTTCTACCCATTGAGCAACAAAATTTCTACGAGATTCCTTGATACCTCATAAGAATATTTCTCAAGGTGTGAAACCTATATTTGCAAACCAAACTATTGCAAATGACATGCTAGGAACATATCGAGACATCCCATGCCAATAACAAGACTTTGACATTAATATATGTATCTTATAGGATACTGGACGGGGGGCTCAACAACATTGTCTTTAAAGTGTAAGACTTTGGGGCCTAATTTACCTATTTTTTTAACCCTAATGCTAGCAAGTGTTAGAATATTTCTCAAACATATTATGATTCTGAGTTTTGATGTTCATGGTAGACATGGAATTTTAGCCATTGCTTGTGGTACTCATGGTGTTAATGGAGTGGAATTAGCAAACCTTTTCATCATTATAGTCATCAAGCCAATTATTGATAGAAGGACGAGTAGGGGTGAGAATGTGGTTGTAGCATTTGTTAATATGTTTATCTAGGCTATCCAAGCTCTCCCAATTATTTTTTTAAAACACTTGTCTCCATGCCCATGGGCAAGGATGATTGGGAAAAAGAGAGAGTTATAATGCTCTTGTCCTCTCCTTAAATTAATGCGTTTAAACCTAAGAAAATTAGTGAATGTTTTAATAGCCCCAATTTACTTGGTCCTTTTGGTGGTTGCTACATATACTTGTAGGGATGCTAATAAGAAACCTATGAGGAATGCCCATTTGATGACTAACAACACATTAGCACACTTAACCATTGTCTATATTTTACAATGACAACCTATACAATTGAGATAGAATACAACTATGTTTGACATGTTTTTGGTCTTAAATTTTATAATAATTTTATCATGGAGACCTTTATTTAGGTTAAGCTTTTTAATAAGACATGTGAAACTTCTTAATCCTCTAAGGTAAAGTCAATCTCAAGAAGTTTTTTGAATTTTTTAAAATTGCTTTTAACATATACTTATCATATAAGTGGATGGAGAGATTCAACAATATCCCGCTATGATCCGGATCTTGGGAGGAGGCCCCCAAGATCTAAAAGATTGAAATGGATCTTGGAGTAGAGACCTCCAAGATCTGAAAGATTGAAATGGATCTTGGGGTGAGAGACCCCCAAGATCTGAAACCTTGAAATGGATCTTGGGAGGAGAGACCCCCAAGATCTGAAAACTTGAATTGCCAGAAGAAAAATAGGAGAATGCCCAATAAACAAAACCACAAAGAAACTTTTTATGAAAACCCACTGATCTGGATTTAAACATGAATGCAACAAAATATAGAGGTAACCATAAAGATAGTTATGCAGCGGAAATAATACTTCATTTCATTAATGGAAAATACTGAAATATGCTTACAACCAGAAATGGAAATAAACCAGCTAGGGCGATGGTAGCTTATCTCTGAGAAGAGATGTGATGGCTACATGCCTCTGAACTGTAAAGGCTACATTGTGGCAGACAATCTGTCCTTTTACAAAATGTGACTTGTTACTTATAGTATTTTTCTAGTTACAATACCATGGGTCAATTCCATGGGTGAATGAATACCATGGGTGGATTTTACAATACCACGGGCAGATGCCATTTACAATACCATGGGTCAATTCCATGGGTGAATGAATACCATGGGTGGATTTTACAATACCACGGGCAGATGCCATTTACAATACCATGGGTAAATTCCATGGGTCAATGAATAATATGGGTGGATGAGTACCATGGGTTGATGCCATTTTCCATTCGGATAACCTCTGTGGCGCCTCCGCACTGCGCCTTCTGTGGCGCCTCTGCACTGCGCCTTCTGTGGCGCCTCTGTGGCGTCTCCGCACTGCGCCTTCTATGGCGCCTCCGCACTGCGCCTTCTGTGGCGTCTCCGCACTGCGCCTTTTGTGGCGCCTCCACACTGCGCCTTCTGTGGCGCCTCCGCACTGCGCCTTTTGTGGCGCCTCTGTGGCGTCTCCGCATTGCGCCTTCTGTGGCGTCTCCGCACTGCACCTTCTGTGGCGCCTCCGCACTTCCGCAGCTGCAGCGCTCGAGAGATCACCCTTCACAGATTCGCTTTCAACTTCCCTTTCATAGATCAAACTTTTAAAACAATAACCCAAGATTTCAGATCTTAAGATATTCGATTTGCAAGAATGAATTAGCCAAGTGATCTCCTTTGCTTTATATAGGCAAGCTTCTTCCTAAAATCCTGGATCAATACCATATATAACCAATACAAGGGGCCATTTTCCATTCGGATCATTCCTTCCTCCTTAAGAAGCAATGGTCCCCATTGCGTAAAGTTCCCTCCTGCAAAGCCTTTGTTGAATATGAAGAGCCACTGAAGATAAGGGTTTTATGTGGTTAACCCATAACCATAATGAATGAAGATCCGAGGATAGAGATACCCTGTAATGCTTGTGACCAACTGTGATTCTGACAGTGTGCGGCCTAGCAAATGGACTTCGATAAAGTGTGGGTTTGTGGATGACCCATAACCGTGATGTTGGTTGCTGATGAAGTAGCAGGTGCCTACATAGCCTGGGGTGGGAGGGCACGTCTCCAAATAACCCAAGCCAAATGCTGCTATGTTGAAACTGATGAATGTGAAGCAGGTGCCTACTAAAGTGGGGTAGGAGGGCACGTTTCCAATGGAAACCCACTCCGAATGCTGCTCCAAAGTTAAAATGGACATAACTCGGCCAATATAACTCAGAATATTTATTATAACCTGTTTTTAGAAGCAGAAGGATCATTTTGCATCTTCCCATGAGTTGGAAATCCTTATTTGGACACTCTGAGATCTCAGATTCGCACTGCAACAGTTCCGCCGTCACAAAAATTCTGATAAAATAGCTGATTTTAAATCAGCGATATCGCCCACATCCGAACTCCGATTAAACCCATTTTTTTTTTTAAATTGGGTGATTTTTCGAGAGGAATCCAGATCTGGTATTTGTTTTTATAAATTTTGTACCAAATGTTTCAGATCTGATCTGAAAAGTCGCCGCCCAAAAAAATTCCTGCAAAAAAATTGAGACTGGAATATGCATGAAACCCTCATTCCGATGGAATCGTAACCTGCTCTGATACCACTGATCCGGATCTTGGGAGGAGGCCCCCAAGATCTAAAAGATTGAAATGGATCTTGGAGTAGAGACCTCCAAGATCTGAAAGATTGAAATGGATCTTGGGGTGAGAGACCCCCAAGATCTGAAACCTTGAAATGGATCTTGGGAGGAGAGACCCCGAAGATCTGAAAACTTGAATTGCCAGAAGAAAAATAGGAGAATGCCCAATAAACAAAATCACAAAGAAACTTTTTTTTTATGAAAACCCACTGATCTGGATTTAAACATGAATGCAACAAAATATAGAGGTAACCATAAAGATAGTTATGCAGCGGAAATAATACTTCATTTCATTAATGGAAAATACTGAAATATGCTTACAACCAGAGATGGAAATAAACCAGCTAGGGCGATGGTAGCTTATCTCTGAGAAGAGATGTGATGGCTACATGCCTCTGAACTGTAAAGGCTACATTGTGGCAGACAATCTGTCCTTTTACAAAATGTGACTTGTTACTTATAGTATTTTTCTAGTTACAATACCATGGGTCAATTCCATGGGTGAATGAATACCATGGGTGGATTTTACAATACCACGGGCAGATGCCATTTACAATACCATGGGTCAATTCCATGGGTGAATGAATACCATGGGTGGATTTTACAATACCACGGGCGGATGCCATTTACAATACCATGGGTAAATTCCATGGGTCAATGAATAATATGGGTGGATGAGTACCATGGGTTGATGCCATTTTCCATTCGGATAACCTCTGTGGCGCCTCCGCACTGTGCCTTCTGTGGCGCCTCTGCACTGCGCCTTCTGTGGCGCCTCTGTGGCGTCTCCGCACTGCGCCTTCTATGGCGCCTCCGCACTGCGCCTTCTGTGGCGTCTCCGCACTGCGCCTTTTGTGGCGCCTCCACACTGCGCCTTCTGTGGCGCCTCCGTACTGCGCCTTTTGTGGCGCCTCTGTGGCATCTCCGCATTGCGCCTTCTGTGGCGTCTCCGCACTGCACCTTCTGTGGCGCCTCCGCACTTCCGCAGCTGCAGCGCTCGAGAGATCACCCTTCACAGATTCGCTTTCAACTTCCCTTTCATAGATCAAACTTTTAAAACAATAACCCAAGATTTCAGATCTTAAGATATTCGATTTGCAAGAATGAATTAGCCAAGTGATCTCCTTTGCTTTATATAGGCAAGCTTCTTCCTAAAATCCTGGATCAATACCATATATAACCAATACAAGGGGCCATTTTCCATTCGGATCATTCCTTCCTCCTTAAGAAGCAATGGTCCCCATTGCGTAAAGTTCCCTCCTGCAAAGCCTTTGTTGAATATGAAGAGCCACTGAAGATAAGGGTTTTATGTGGTTAACCCATAACCATAATGAATGAAGATCCGAGGATAGAGATACCCTGTAATGCTTGTGACCAACTGTGATTCTGACAGTGTGCGGCCTAGCAAATGGACTTCGATAAAGTGTGGGTTTGTGGATGACCCATAACCGTGATGTTGGTTGCTGATGAAGTAGCAGGTGCCTACATAGCCTGGGGTGGGAGGGCACGTCTCCAAATAACCCAAGCCAAATGCTGCTATGTTGAAACTAATGAATGTGAAGCAGGTGCCTACTAAAGTGGGGTAGGAGGGCACGTTTCCAATGGAAACCCACTCCGAATGCTGCTCCAAAGTTAAAATGGACATAACTCGGCCAATATAACTCAGAATATTTATTATAACCTGTTTTTAGAAGCAGAAGGATCATTTTGCATCTTCCCATGAGTTGGAAATCCTTATTTGGACACTCTGAGATCTCAGATTCGCACTGCAACAGTTCCGCCGTCACAAAAATTCTGATAAAATAGCTGATTTTAAATCAGCGATATCGCCCACATCCGAACTCCGATTAGACCCATTTTTTTTTTTAAATTGGGTGATTTTTCGAGAGGAATCCAGATCTGGTATTTGTTTTTATAAATTTTGTACCAAATGTTTCAGATCTGATCTGAAAAGTCGCCGCCCAAAAAAATTCCTGCAAAAAAATTGAGACTGGAATATGCATGAAACCCTCATTCCGATGGAATCGTAACCTGCTCTGATACCACTGATCCGGATCTTGGGAGGAGGCCCCCAAGATCTAAAAGATTGAAATGGATCTTGGAGTAGAGACCTCCAAGATCTGAAAGATTGAAATGGATCTTGGGGTGAGAGACCCCCAAGATCTGAAACCTTGAAATGGATCTTGGGAGGAGAGACCCCCAAGATCTGAAAACTTGAATTGCCAGAAGAAAAATAGGAGAATGCCCAATAAACAAAACCACAAAGAAACTTTTTATGAAAACCCACTGATCTGGATTTAAACATGAATGCAACAAAATATAGAGGTAACCATAAAGATAGTTATGCAGCGGAAATAATACTTCATTTCATTAATGGAAAATACTGAAATATGCTTACAACCAGAAATGGAAATAAACCAGCTAGGGCGATGGTAGCTTATCTCTGAGAAGAGATGTGATGGCTACATGCCTCTGAACTGTAAAGGCTACATTGTGGCAGACAATCTGTCCTTTTACAAAATGTGACTTGTTACTTATAGTATTTTTCTAGTTACAATACCATGGGTCAATTCCATGGGTGAATGAATACCATGGGTGGATTTTACAATACCACGGGCAGATGCCATTTACAATACCATGGGTCAATTCCATGGGTGAATGAATACCATGGGTGGATTTTACAATACCACGGGCGGATGCCATTTACAATACCATGGGTAAATTCCATGGGTCAATGAATAATATGGGTGGATGAGTACCATGGGTTGATGCCATTTTCCATTCGGATAACCTTTGTGGCGCCTCCGCACTGTGCCTTCTGTGGCGCCTCCGCACTGCGCCTTCTGTGGCGCCTCTGTGGCGTCTCCGCACTGCGCCTTCTATGGCGCCTCCACACTGCGCCTTCTGTGGCGCCTCTGTGGCGTCTCCGCACTGCGCCTTCTGTGGCGCCTCCGCACTGCGCCTTCTGTGGCGCCTCCGCACTGCGCCTTCTGTGGCGTCTCCGCACTGCACCTTCTGTGGCGCCTCCGCACTTCCGCAGCTGTAGCGCTCGAGAGATCACCCTTCACAGATTTGCTTTCAACTTCCCTTTCATAGATCAAACTTTTAAAACAATAACCCAAGATTTCAGATCTTAAGATATTCGATTTGCAAGAATGAATTAGCCAAGTGATCTCCTTTGCTTTATATAGGCAAGCTTCTTCCTAAAATCCTGGATCAATACCATAGATAACCAATACAAGGGGCCATTTTCCATTCGGATCACGCTAACTAGAGTTGTTGAGATGGTTGTTGATATCGAGTAGAAATTTTAAAACTATGGCCTAAGGAAGTGGCTAGGTGGTAGCTAGTATATTGCCTAAATCTACTTTATCAAGAAATACATGTAGCAACAAGATTTTACTTTTTAGTTTGAGAAAGCTAATTTCATTCTTTATTTTATAAAAAATGTTTAATATGTATCTATATTGTCACCATGATCCAAAGGGGTTTGCATCCTTTTACAATATTTTTATTACATATTTTATTTAGTTAGAAAAGAACTTATGACATATCCTCAAACTTAGCTTTCTTTGTGAGTTCTTGTCATACTCATATTTACCAAATAAGAACATTGATTCACACACACTCATTCTCACGCATTGATGTGTGTGCACATGTGATTTTTATCTTTACCTTTTTTGGGTGGGTGAAGGTGGGAGATTGCATGTGATAGAAAAAATACAACACGATAGAAAAATAATGTTATAATAAGAAAACATTTAAACTTATGACATAATTAATTAGAATGCATCTCACCACAAATAATATGGATATATCATATTTCCATATAAATCTATATACCATATTTCTATATAAAAAATCAATATACCATTGTATTTGATAATTTCGGTCTTATCGTCCTTTTTTGAAAATGTCACTTAAATTATGAAAAACTATAGTATAAAAATACATATATACCTGCATGTTTATATAAAAGTCAAAAAGAAAGATTTTCAATGAAAAAGAAAAGAGCAAATTTCACACACATCATGTCGCATGAGAGTACTTTATACCTTAAATTGAAACATTAACTTAGATACCAACCTTTCTTTAAAATCATAAAGAGAAAAGACATAATTATTTATAACAAGTTCACAATGGAATCTTTGTAAAACATGGAAAGTCAAAATAATGATACAATTCTAGACTTTGTTAAAGTAAAGAAGATCAATGAAATCATAATTACCCTTTACACCTTAAATTGAAACATTAACTCAAACACCAACCTTTCTTTAAAATCATAAAGAGAAAAGACATAATTATTTATAACAAGTTCACAACGGAATCTTTGCAAAACATAGAAAGTCCAAATAATGATACAATTCTAGACTTCGTTAAAGTAAAGAAGATAGATGAAAAATAAGCTATACGTCACTTAAGAGTCCTAAACATACTCCCAACAAACACAAGCAATGGTGCATTCCAAAAAACACCTATCAAAGAAGATACATCACCTAAGAGTCCTAAACATATTTCCGACAAACACAAGCAATGGTGCATCCCAAAAAGAAACTAATGGTTTCAATCTCTTCGTAATACTTGTATGCTCTATTTGCAACACCCATTCACGGAAGACATTCCTTAACAATAATACTTGGATAATAAAAATCTAAGCAAAGACCCATAACTTGAAGAAGACTTTCAAAGAACACACTTTACTTATGTGATTCATCCATTTCACCTCTACCTTTGTTAGACTCCATTGTCTCTTCACCTTCTCCTAGTAAGAAGATAAAGCACTATGATTCTAATTCAATTTATTTAATTTGTATATTTAAATGAGTTAGCCATAATTTCACATCTATTTTTTCCAAATAAATTGAAAAATATAAATACACATATAAAAATCACACGCAATCTTTTAAACAAAACAATCCATATTCTTTTGACAAATCATGCATGATCTTCTAAAACTATCAAAATTTAATTACTTTAATAGACATGTCAATTTTGGAATATAGCTTCTACAATGTTAATTTAATTATTAACAATTATTAAGTGGATAGTATGGATTTAACCCCACAAAATATTCTAGAATATTAATAATATACACAAATCAAAGATTGAGATTTATCTCCAATTAGTTATGCCCTTTATGTCTTTTTAATTAAATTAATTAACTAAAATAATATCATATGAACACGTTTCATTTCAAATGAGTTATGATTTTTTAGGTGTGTGGAATATATAAGCCATGGTATTGGTACATAGTATTGTAACAAAACCTATTCTATACCGTAAAGTGAAGATAAATTTCTATAATTAAGAATCTTATTTAACTCATATATTAATTTTTTGAATTAATAATAATAATTTAGTTAATTTTTATGATTTTTCTTTTAATCTTTCATATATTATGAAATGCTTTGATGCTTATTATAAATTAATATTTATGAATATTTATTAGCCATTTAGTTTATATAACTGTCATAATAAATAAAACAAATAAAATAATAGAATTTTCAAAATTCCAAATAGGTTACTTACTTTTTCTTACCTTAAATAATAAATTAAAATTTTTAACCTTAATTTACTTCTTACTTTAAATACCTTAACTTACTTTAAATAATGAGTCATAATTTTTAACCTTAACTTACTTTAAATAATAAGTTAAAATTTTTAACCTTAACTTACTTTAAATAAGAAGTTAAAATTTTTAACCTTAACTGACAATTTTTTAATTTTATTTATGAGATAAAATTTTTAACTTTAACTGACCATTTTCTAACTTTATTTATGAGTTAAAGTTTTTAACCTTAACTGACCATTTTTTTAATTTTATTTATGAGTTAAAGTTTTTTAACCTTAACTGACCATTTTTTTAATTTTATTTATTTTCATTACCCTGTTTTGTTCACAAAAATAAATTAAAAAATAACCTGGCTAGTGACATATCCTTTTATAATTTGGCTCAAGCTATCTCAAAAGTCGTTTAATGGTCGGTGCCATGTCGAGTTTATTTCCCTTGATTGAATCTGCCTATACAAAACGCCAGACAGGACCATGTGCTTTGACCGACCGTATAAAGATTCAAAGGATCCAAGTATGTGGACCTCAAAATCCATATATTTTAGTTTAATCTACAGGAAAACTGAAGAACAGACCGAGGATATGTGGAATGGAATCCATTAAAGCATATAATAACTTTAGCTTTGCAGTCGTAAGAACTGGGCATAAATACTATTCTTTCATGCACATCTAGAAAGAACAGGGAATTTACCGCCGAGAAAAATAGAAAACGGCGACCGGGAAATGAAGGGACCGTTGCCGGGAAATGAAGGGGCGACAACTATATATTCTTTAAATCATGGCTGTCAAAGACACGCAGCGGAAGGGGGGAAATTAGAGTTGGAGGGAGAGGTGGAATTTATTTTCTTTGTTCGTCTGTAATTTGACTTTGCAGCATAGCAGAAGGCCTCTGTTTAGCGAGTTCAGCAGTCGGAAACCTAAGCTATCTGCGCATGTAAGTCGGTTTCTTGCCTGGCGGTTTCCCCCAATTTTGCCGTGTTTTGAAGTCTAGGTTTTGTAAATTCACTCATGAATTTTCTCCCTGACAAGCCTTGAGAATTGCAAGATGTGTTCATTTTGTGAATTTAAACAGCTTAGCTTGCAATGCGTAGATTTTGAGGTCTGCTGTGTTTTTTTTGGCCGTAGATTGCAACTGCTAATGCTCGACAGGACCTTTTAGTTGGTCTGATTTGATGGAGAATTTGCAGTTTATTTTTGGTGGAAGATTGCATCTTCTTTTTCTATGCAATATACGGACAGTTGACAAATTGGGGTTTTAAGCCCCTTTACGACAAATTGATCTTAAAATGCAAGGGGAAATGTGTTTGCTGTCGTATAATAATATGTTTCTGTGTTTGCATTCGGATTTGAATTTTTGGCGTTGAGTAGTTTGGCTTAGAGTGGTTGGAAATTTTTGTTCAGTATAAAGTTTGGGCGTTGTTGTTTCTTTGTTATGAGTTTCACCGTTAGCTTCGTACAAATCACAGTCGGTAAAAAATCTTTAACCGATACCTTTACATTGCAATGGTTAGCAATTTTTTTGATAGCTTAGGCGGAACATTTTGAGCATGCATGGATATTCTTGCTTCTTGAACGATTTTGACATGAATTGAACAGGTGTTGGCTGCTAATTCGGCCTTGTTAATATTGCAGTTTAGTTACCGCAATCGACGGATAGCCGGTGCTGGGTTTTCTTTTTAGGCTTCTTGGGACAAATTGGCCTTAAAGTGTAGGAGAAGATGTACTTTTTTCCATGATCTAGGTCGAAAATAATATGGTTCTTGATTTGTTTTCTATTTTGACTTTAGCGTTGAATATATTGGCTGGAAATTGTTTCTCACTTTAATTTTTAGCCTGCCAGGTTCTTTTGGTTTGAGTTTCACACTCCGCTTGGTACATTCTAACTAAAAGAATTTTGAGTAAAGTATAAAATCTTTACCCCTTCTTTGGTGGCTAATGAGGAGCATCTTGACAATGCACGAATATTATTTCTGCTTGAACGCTTTTAGCGTGAAAAAACTTGTGCTTTGTTGGCTTCCAATATTTAGATCTCTTTGGTCAAATATCTGTAAGCCTCTGTGCCGAGTTTCTAAATTTTTGAGATTGCGCCTAAATTAAAGTGTCGCCTATTTTTAGGCTGTTTCTTTTTATTTGTAGTTCTAGAGGAAAAATATACATTTTATGAGGACTGAGCTTTTTTTAATTCAGGAGTTCTGCTTCCAATTTAATACGCGAGGCCTTTGCTAGGTTTCTTTCTTTAAATTTCGTGAAATTTTTGTTGGCTTGCTGTTTATTTTGTTATCGTTCAGAGGTGGATCTGGTGTTGCAGATAATGCAATTTTTTTTGCTTTCTGAAATTTGTACGTTTGATATCGTGAAAGAGAACAACCACCTTTATTGGTGCGAAGGGATTCTCTTTGATTATTCATTCATGTTACCGAAGCTCTTATGCCTATTTTAACATTTATTATATATTTTCAGCCATCGAGTAACTGTTTGGTCGGTGCTCTCTTTGGGAAGATGAATCGCAAACCGGGCGACTGGAATTGTTCGTCTTGTCAACATCTTAATTTCAGTCGGCGAGATTCGTGTCAGCGCTGTGGGGATATGAGGCCTGGAGGGTCCCGCGGTGATGAAAGAGGCGATTATGGGAGTTTCAGTAGAGGTGGTGGGTCATATGGGTATGGAAGTGGCGGTGGCGGTGGTGGCGGCGGCGGCAGCGGTGGGGGTTTTAGCTACGGGGGAGGCTCAGATGTGAGACCAGGCGACTGGTATTGCTCTTCAGGCGGGTGTGGCGCGCACAATTTTGCCAGTCGCTCCAGTTGTTTCAAGTGCGGGGCATATAAAGAGGAATCTGGCAGTGGCGGTTCTGGGTACGAAACCTCCGGAGGTCGAGGATCCAGAGGATTTGCTTCTTTCAACAGTGGTTCTGGCGCACGTTCCGGTTGGAAATCTGGTGATTGGATTTGTGGCAGGTAAATTCCTTCCATATATTTTTCGTCCATTTCTTCAGTTGAAAGTACTTATATTAAAACCATACAGGCAAACGGGCGTTTTGTGTACAGGTCAGGATGTAATGAGCATAACTTCGCCAGTAGGATGGAATGCTTCAGGTGCAGTGCTCCAAGAGAGTCGGGTAAGGGATCGAACAAATTCCCTGCATTATATTTCTCATGCCCTGTGTTTTTAATAATGTTTATATGATGAAAAAGCATTCATTACAGGCACTGCTGTATGATGCTGCCAGGAATTGAACGGTAATCGAGAGGCGGTTGCAGAGATTGAAGCTGTTCAGGAAGCTTTCAAAAGAAGGTGATGGGTTTATGGGGGGAATGTATTTGGTATAGAGCCATCTTGTTTGGTTAGTTTTTGTTTCTTGGGTAATGTGGGTAAGGGTTCAAGAAAGAAGGCTGTTCGGAAAGTCTTTATGCATGTGTGTTTGTACTGTTTCTGTTTCTGTTCTGTATTTCAAATGGAAGGCATCCTGCAACATGGTTGAAGCTTGACAATCAGAGATTCTGATTCTCTTGTCGCCTTTTGTATTTATATTTTTGCTTCTGCCGTGATGATGCTCTGCTTCATTCTCTAAAAAAGTACCGTGGATGGTTTAAATTATATCGTTGAATACACCAAATGCAACCTCACATGAGCAATAATTTCTTATCTACGGCTGATGAAAGCGAACGCCAAAGATTCCATAGATTGATTAAACATGGTGCTTACTATCCAGTGAAGTTAAATGACAAATTGTATATTGAATCAGTTACTCATTTGTGTTTCTTCCTATGTTATACCTGAAAGCTATGAAGTTCTGGAGGTGGTATTTCTTATTTGTTTTTTTCCCAATTTTCCCGAGTTTCAGATACATACACCGAAATGCTACATTGCAAAAATGAACTTCGGTGGGCTTAACTGCCAGATTCCACCAAACTGTTTAGCACTTTCAATTTAGCCTCCTCTCTCTTTGCTACTCTGCTATACACGTTGGGTTGGATTATAGGGAATTAGAACCCTGGTGAACAGTTGTAATGGTACGTTCATCTCACTAGTGAATTGGTTTTTTATCTGAAATTGAAATTCTAAAATTAAATTTATTTTGTTACTTAGATGTGGATAGAAGTACAGTGAATTAAAAAATGAAAGGCCACAGAATGGAAAGAAACTTGCTGATCTCAAATAGAAATGGTTTAACCTCAACGCCAACTGGCCTAACAAACTCTATGTGGCCGTAATTTCAAGCAGAGCATTATATCCATTCCACAGATATTAAATGATTACCTGGCTACGATCACTTCCCGGCTCAGGGAGGAATCATGACTAGCCGCCCCATTCATGGTTCTGGGCAGTGAAGTACATGCAATCATTGAATTTCTGGGGGGTGATATTGGGCTGGTTGTTATCCCCACGGTAAGTATGCAATGGCCAACTCTCCTTACTATGAGGAATCCAACGGATTAATCTAATCCTTGTAGATGCCAGTTGTAAATTGTTCAGAGACAAATATACGCTCACTCAAGCCCATGTGATATAACAGAAGTAAGTCTGTTTTTTTTACGGCTTAGGTACTTTACACTAAAGTATTTTGCCCTTGGCTTGCCTTGAAAGCAAATGTTTGCAACCCTTTGGCACTTTACAATTATTTTGCATATTCAATGGATTTTTGAGTCAACTTTTACATTGTCCACATCCTCAATGGATCGAGGACTAGACAAGCATCATTTTCTTTCTCAATTACAGTGTTATGTTGTGGGACATGATGAATCTGTATGTACTGGTACAAACTCTGAAGATGTGGTCATGAGTTAACTGGATATGTTGGAAAGTGGTTACTTTGCATTTGATTCTTCTCTCTCCAGCAATTACTTGAGAGTAAACTGGGCAGTATAAAGACGTTTGGTAAAGGATTTGACAAAGACATTTATTCTATAAAGCATATTTGTGGAATTGGTCATTTGGGAAAAAATCAATTGAGTGGTGGGCGATCAATAAAGCCAATGCTATAGCTACACAAATGTGAGGGGTAGTATACCCTACCCCTAGATAAGGTAGGGTAGATAAAATAGTATATGCTACCCGCGAGATAAAGTAGTAAGTAGTGTATGTTATCTGTTAGATTTATTTAAATACATTATCCAATGGGTTAGATTTATCCAAGTATATTAGCCATTAAGTGACATATACTGCCGGTAAATTAATGGGGCTATACCATTGGATTCATTGATCCCAAAATACAAGTGTCTTTTGGGAAATGACCAATTGCATAGTAAATAGTATATACAGCCCCTCGTAAGCATTCAAAGCGATATGAAAAAGCTTTCAAAGCCAATGGCTTTGGATTATCCTTTGGCCAAGGAGGGTGTCCTTCATAAAGAGTAGGATCTCAATATTGAATCGGAAAGCATGGTTCAAAGTAACCTAAAGGAATATCTCCGTATGCACATCAATGATTTGAATTCAGGTACCGGTTGTCGGGAGAAAAAAAACCTGAAGAGGAGGGCACTCGCAGCTGTTGGCCTCACAAGTTCAAGCCAGTGAAGGCTCCAATGGAAATCATTGACACTTCTGAGTGGTGGTCAAGTAGGTTAGGGGTGGCTGTTTTGGGAGATAGGGTTAAGGAGAAACATGGCCATATGAAGAATTTACTTTCTGGATTTTTCTAATATCACAATCAAGCATTTTTCTAGTAATTGATGAATAAATAGTATCACCATTTTTTTCTTACTGAACAAATGTGATCAGTAAAGCTAATTTCATAATTTAGACAATTTTACTGAGTTGTTAGTGAGATTTAGATGTAGAGGTGATCAAATTACAGACGCAATAAATTGATACGATGTAATATGTCTGTAAATTGATAGGATGTAATGAATATGGATGATGTTGTCAGTGAGATTTAGATGTATGAGGAATCAAATTACAGACACTATATATTTGACATGATGTAATGAATATGGATAAAGAGAATGGGTTAATTTCCTTATTGACGTGATGTAATGAATATGGATATTGAGAATGTTAATTTCAAATTACAGCCACTATGTTGACATGATGTAATGAATATTGAGAATAGGTTAATTTCATTTTAACTGATATACTGTTATTATCCACTAGTGAGATTTAAATCTAAATATGGTTACATTTACTATAAAGTAATATATGATGAAATAAATATATACTAGTGAGATTTAAATTTAAATATGGTTACATTTACCATAAATTAATATATAATTAAATAAATATATAAATTGTAGTGTCAGTTTTCTTCACTAATGAGGTCTAAATTTAATTTCTGGAGTTATGGAGGCAGGGGAATTGACCAGAATCCAGGTAATTTTTTTTCAAAATTTTTTGTAAAGACTGTTTGAATCATGTTTTTGATGGTGGAAATAGAGTTTTTTTCAGTAGGAAAAAATCATCATATTAATATATTGTGGAATATATGAATCATGTTACATTGAGATACATTGAGATCGAAATATCTCGGAGAATGAGGATATAAGGCGCCGGAAGGACGCATTCGGAGATGCATCAAACAGCATCAGTCATACAATAGCAGCATCAGGGAAAATGTTCGAAAGATTATATGGAAAAAACAGCAGTATCTGAGACATGTGTCAGCAACAATCAAAATGTACAGCATATAAACATCATTCGGAGATGCACCAAACAGCGTCAGGCAGACATAAAACAGCGTTCAGGAATATGATCGAAAAATAAAGAACAGCAGCACCTGAGGCATCTGTCAGCAATATTGAAGAATAGCACCATCAAAAACCACCAAAAACTTCTAGGGCATCTAAAATTATGAAATTTGACAGTTTTTACTTGGATTTACAAAAGAGGAACAGAATTCCGGTAAATTTTTTTCAAAAAATCTTATAAAGAATGAGTCAATAGAGTTAGCACCATCAAAAACTTCTAGGGCATTTAAAATTATGAAATTTGACAGTTTTTACTTGGATTTATAAAAGAGGAATTGCCACCAAAAGTGACCAGAACCCAGGTAATTTTTTTTCAAAAAATCTTTTTGATGGTGGAAATAGAGGCAATACCATCAAAAACTTCCAAGACATCTAAAATTATGAAATTTGACAGCTTTTACTTTGATTTACGAAAATCCCTATATATAAAATAAAATATATATATTCAAGTTTAAATTTTGAAAAAATTACTTAAATTTAACAAAAATGTTAGAAAATATTTACAACCAAACTTGACAAATACTTAATGTAAATGTTAAAAATTATTTACAACCAAACTTTGACAAATACTTTTCCCAATCCTCGGAAGAAACCCAAAATATTATATATAACCAGGCCATTGAAACACTTTTTTCCCAATTTTTTTTTTATGATTAAGATAACAAATATCAACGTTAAGATGATATTTTTAATCCCATCAACGTTAAGATGATATTTTTAATCCCAATATATGTAGTTGAGAAGCACACAATGATTACATTTAGGGAGGTAATGCAGACAACAAAGTGAGACACCAAAGACATACCTGGATGAATGAGAAAAAAGCCGAAGGAGTTGGAATCCTATTAACTACTACATGATGAAGCCCACTCTGCTCTCTCAACGAGGAGGGCTGCAACGCTTAATCTCGGGTGGTCCGTTTTTTTTGTTCATGCTACCTCTTCTAGATTTTTTTTTTTAATCTCGGGTGGTCCGTTTTTTTTGTTCATGCTACCTCTTCTAGATTTTTTTTTTTAACCACATGGTGAATCGGTAACTATCAAGTTTAATCCACGGGAGACCCAGGATCAAACCTCATTGCTGCCACTATAACACCAAGAGCATAACCAACCACCTGCAAGTCGGGTATGCTAAGATCCTATGATTTTAGCAAGAGCAGACCCAGCGGTCAGGGGGGGTCCGCCCCTCTAGCCGCCACCACAGCAGGTCACTGTACTCCATGAGATTTGAACTTTGGTCTCCCGAGCTTCGCCCGTTTGACTTACCGTTAAACCACACATCACTGCACAAAAGGTAGTGGGCTTGGCCCGGTTCGGTTACTATTCGCACTACGAGCACCGTTAGACCTTGCAAGGGCTTGGTCTTTTGGGCTATACGCTGTTTGTAAACTCCCCCACTGAAAGAGGGACAAATCCCAAGACAATAGACCTTTTATTTGGGTAGCAGAGGCTCAACATTCATTGGGGGCAAACCTGTTGCTATTGTCAATGTTGGATATATTTTCTTTGTATTAAGCAATAGGTCGTTAATTTAATAATAAAAGTTAATTAATAATCCGCATAAAGAAAGTAATAAAGTACTAATGGTATTAAAAATAATTAATGTCGTGCAGTGTTTTTTTTAACATAGTCGGTTTGTGATTATATGGCTAAAAAAATTGCCAATTTTTTTTTCCTTGTTACATTCGAAGGGAAATGGATTCAAGGATTCAAGTATGGGCCTGAATGGGAGTACAGTGTTTATTTTTATACTTGAAACCAATTTTTTTATGGATTCTTGAGTGATTTGGCATATTGTCGAGCATATTGTTCTACAAGTAAAAAATAAACTTGCAGTACATATAGATTTCACCAAAACTGGTTGATTGACTCCTCTCGTTGAGGATGACGCTTTTAGTTTTGCTTAGTGGAGGTCACTAAAACTCGTTGATTGACTCCTCTTGTTAGTGGAGGTCACTAAAACTTGTTTATTGACTCTTGTTGAGGATGACACTTTTAGCTTCGCTTAATGGAGGATTGTTGGTTCTGGTTGATTGATTTGTTTGATATAGTCAACTTTTGCATTTGTCTTTGAGCTCTGTTATTTTAGCTTTATTCTTGTCTATATATCTGTTTGTATATGTTCTTAGTTTTCATTATTTTCGCCTTGAGATACTTGAGTGCTTGGTTGAACCTTCTTATCATGAACTCGTTTGTCTTGCATGTTGGACAATTTTCATTTTTGTCAATTCTTCCTATGGGATTACACATCATTTTGAACTTCTGAGTAGCTGTGTTTTTTTATCTTTTTTGTTTTTTTCAGAGTGTTCTTTTGCTGAGCTCTTTAATGTCATACGGTTATGATAAATAATTAATATTAGTCTTTATAATCAGTGAAAGTAAATATAAATAAAAGAATAAGTAAAAATAAATAATAGATTTAGATTAATATTAGTGGTTATAACAAGTAAAAGTAAAATTTATAGATAAAATGATTTAATTTATAGAATTTTAAGGGTAAGGATTTTTTCACGGTATTGAATCTATTTATGCATTAAAAAATGTATTTTATTTACAATTTTATTGTGGAATTCTTATGAAAAAGATTATTTTGAGGTGGGTCCCTTGTCCCACAAACAAGAGGGGCTCATACACCAATTTGGTTTTTGATTTGGTCTTGACTTTAAATTAGATAATAATAATAATAGTAAAGGAAAATTATTAAATATGTAATTTTATTTTGGAATAGAGTTTTTAGATTTAATTTAACTTCCATGGAATATTTTAGAATATATAATAATAATAAAAGAAAATTGTTAAATTTGTAATTTTATTTTGGAGTAGAGTTTTTAGATTTGATTTAACTTCCATGGAATATTTTAAAATATATTTAATATTTTTTACAAAATAAAGATTGAGAGTTATTTTCAAAGGAATATTTGTTCTAGCATTTTAATTAAATTTTGATTAATTAAAAAATGTCATATGGTGTTTTGTAGAATAAACTATAGTTTTTTGGGGTGGATGGTAGGGATTTTAACTTCCTTGGAATATATTAAAATATTTTTAATAGGTTTATATATTGAAAGTTTAGATTTATTTAAAAAATACTTATGTATTTTTTTTGCTTTTTTAATTAAACTAATTAATTAAAAAAATATTAGTTATGTATTCTTGGGTAGGTAGTATCAAAAAAGCTAGGTTAATTTTTTTTGGTTAAGAATATTGTTAGATGTTTTTTTTAAATATATTGTTTAACTTATATTAAATGTTTTTATAATTAATAAAATTATAAAAATTTAAAATATAAAATTATTATTTAGTTATTTTTTATGAATTTTAATTTTGGCAAATTTTAATTTTAATCATGAAATAAGTGTTTTAATGTCTATTGACCTTAACTTATTATTTAATTTATATGGATGCCAACTAAATTACATTGGCATTATTTTAGTGGTGAGTAGCCTATGAAGTGAGTTTAATTTTTCAATTTGATTACATATTTTATCACATGTTGCCAACCTTACATTTTAGGAATTATGATCATATATGATTCTACAACAAAAATTATCTCAAAAAAGTTGCATCAACCTTCAAAGGGAGTTCTCAAAGTGTTATCAACAAATAAGTAACATAAACTTATATGCTTTTTGTAGTCCATCAATTAGGCTCAAGGGTCAAGAATATATATATATATAATTTTTTAATTGTTGGTTTTTTTTTGTTTTCGATAATGTGTTAATGTGGAATTCCAATATAGCGTTGGAATGTGGTGTTTTTTTTTAAATTGTTGGTCTTTTTTGTTTTTTCAACAATGTGCCTTGTTGAATTTCAATATAGCTTTGGAAGAGGGGGTTTGCTTTCTTGTGATAATAAATATGATCAAATGAAATCTTAGATGAAAAGGATTTCTTTTGACAAATTTTGTGGTAAAGAGGGAGAAAAGTGTATATTTGATTTGGGATATTCCCATCATGAAATCAAATTACAATTGGCGAGTCGCCATAAACATGCAATTGTGTGATTCCTTCATGAGTCGACTAAAGAATTAATTTGAGAGGAAATAATTTTGCAATATTGTTAGAGGCCAAGTCAATTTTTGTCAAGATGGTGGACTGTTTGCTTGTAGAAAAATGGACAACTCTTCCAATCCCTCCTATAGAGGGAAAACCTTGAGCATGCTTTGTCAAAGAAGGCCTAGGGATAGACTGTTTGAATATAAAACTTCGAGAGGAATTTGTTTATTGATATGAATTGTTGGTTTTATAGTGTTGGTGATAGCAAATTATGAGTAACAACCTTGATGGTGATAGACTCTTTTCCTTTGAAGGTAGCTAGGTTTCTCTCCAACCATATACCCCATATCTTTATGAGGGGGAGAGCTTTGAGTTGCATTTTGTTGTGATCTTGATAGCCATATTTTAAGACAAATATCAATAGGACAACCTTCCTATGAATATTGTTGTTCTTCATGAAAACAAATTTCATTTCAAATGCATGTAAAGAGGCATCTAACGAACAAATAATCCACTAATTTAGACTTATAGCTTGATAGAGGGGGAAAATACCCCACATTGAAAGATCTTTTTTGTAGGTTATCCCATCTTGGTGCTTTATTCTAACCACATAAAAAGTTTTGATTTGGGAAGACATTTTAATTTTCCATATCTCTTTTCCCCACCACAGAGGATTAAAGATTTTATTAATGTTTGGGAGCCAATCCTAACATCCAACAAAGGAAAGTGCCTATAAGAGGAAAAGCTTTTGTGATGGATTTTCAAAGATAGAACCATTTTTGGCTGATTTTTGAGATCTGATCCTTTCCAAAGAAGAAAGGGGTTTGATGTATTTTTTATGGATGAAATGAGTCCATAGACCAACACCTTGACTGAGTTTCCACATTTATTTCATTGTTAAGGATTTTGAGAACCATGAGAGATTTTTTAGGCCCCAACCAACTTGCACTTTTGGAATGGCTATGGAGTTTGGGGTTGTAAGTGCAAAAGCTTTTCTCCCTTCTTTTCTTACCCAAAGGAAACAAATGTCACCTATTTGATTTTATGCAACATTTCAAGTAGAATCCATGCTAGAGAGGTCCAATAGACTAGGATCGATTCTATTATGAATTACAATTTACAAGCTTTCCAACGTTGGATAACCATTTATTATACTACATGCAATTTTTTTTCCACCTTTTCAAGTAACCAAAGCCAATATGATTTTAGGTAATGATTTGGTTTTGATATAAAGCCCAAATATTTTAATTATTGTTCTTTGTTAGAAATAGGAGAAGAATGTAACAAAAGTAGGATAATATTAAAGGGAGGGGGTGGCGAGTGTGGTGAATTAATGTTATGGTCAATTTCAACAATTGTTAACAATATCCAATATTTTAATTCATTCAACGATCAATCATATAAACAACACATAGAAACTCATAGGGACACTAGTGTACATGGAAATCCATAAAGGGAGAAAACCACAAAACCTATATTTGAATATTGTTGTTACATCAATTTTTTTGGCTCTGTTAGCTCCCTATACTACTAGTGTAACACTTTATTGTTATAGTACAACCCCTTTATTATATTGTTGTGCCCATGTAGTCCCCATATTGTTATTATTGTGCTCCATAAAAACCCACTATTATTATTATTGTGCCCTTACATTATTATTGTTATGTCGGCTCTGATTATATTATGACCCCTTAGACTCCTATATATAGAAATGAGGTCTTGTCATTTTTATCATCTAAGAATTGTTCATTTGTGTAATATAAAGGAGGTTGCCCCCTCAAAAAAGCTTATTTCTAAGGCGTTGATCTATCTTTTCTATATTTTTGTGCGCAGGTTTCATAACATTTGGTATCAGAGCTTTGGATTTTAGGGTTTCGCTGCTCCAAACAGGTCATTGTGGTATTTATGCCATAATTTTTTTTTTTTTTGTGACGTTTCAGAAGCTAAAAAAAAACCCACTTGAAAAGAAATCTGGCTGAACTGCGCGTTTGAATTTCAGATCTTGTTTTGCTATATTTTCGGAGATATGATATGAGGAAGTTAGGGTTTTTGAAAGCTCCAGAATTTCATCTAAAATAGGTCAACGTGGTATTTTCGCTATAACCTTTTCGCTATGAAGTTTCAAAAGCTAAAGAAAAAACCCATTTGAGAAGAAATTGTTATAAATCTCGGGTCCGAATTTTAGATCTTGTCTCGCTACATTTTCGGATATATGATCCAAGGAAGTTAGGGTTTTTGCAGACTCTCGAATTACATCCTAAACATGCGACCTTGGGAAAATCGTCATAACTTTCTCTTTGAGCAACAAATTGAAATTTCGTAAGAAGTTACAGAAAGAGGACAGACTGTAGTTTTCTATATCTGAAGGTTGAAACAGTGACACATGGCACATCACACAAGTTTTCTTTACTGAAACATTATATAATTAGGTCATCTTAGGAAATTGGACATAACTCTTTTTTTGGAGAATCAAATTCTGATCAAACTTGCGGGGTTAGAAAGAGGACTCAGAGGGCTACTGCAGAAGACAAAAGTACCGAGTTACAGTGATTTCAAGATCGAGCTCCTGAAATCAAGAAAAGGCGATATGAGGAAGTTTGATGGAAAGGATCCAGTAAATTGGATGCTATAGATGGAGCAATATTTTGATCTACATGGGGTACCACTGTTACAAAAGGTATGTATTGCATTTTCATATTTAGAACCGGATCAATTTTTATGGTATAAAGGGATTTGTTTTTGTAAACAACTTGTTACGTGGTCAATTTTCACAGAGGAAATAACACATGAGAGTACAAAGAAAAACACCTTCTTTAGAGCAACACCACAACAATTGGAAGAGAAAAGAGAAAAAGGGTTTTGTTACAAAGTGGAAAACAAAATTATTGCAACAAGGAAATCTACCCCTCACAACTATAAAGATGGAAGTGTTGTTTCTCCTAGCCTTCCACAACCTACAAGGATTACACCACAACAATTGGAAGAAAAAAGAGAAAAAGAGCTTTGTACAATTGTAATAACAAATACATTAAAGCTCATAAGTGTGCTGAGAAGAGATTATTTTACATTGATTGTGGAGAGGAGGAAGAAAAGAATCAAGAAATGTCAAAAGAAGAGTATATACACCAGGAACCAACCCCCAGAGAAAGAAGAAATGAATCCGACCATATCTTGTAAAGCATTGGAAAGAATGACCACTCCTAAAACTCTCAAGAAAGAAGGGCATATCAAGAAGAAAAAGGTTCAAGAAGTGAAAGATCACATTGAGAAAGAAGAAATGAATCCGACCATATCTTGTAATGGCATTGGACGAAATTACCACTCCTCAAACTATCAATATAGGACATATCAAGAAGAAAAATGTTCAAGATTGAAAGATCACATCGAGTCTCAAGAAATCAATCCGACCATATCTTGTAATGCATTGGAAGAAATTACCACTCCTCAAACTATCAAGATAGAAGGACATATCAAGAAGAAAAAGGTAAGAGTGTTGATTGATTTGGGCAGTGCCCATAATTTTATTGATTGTAAGATAAACAAGGAATTGAATTGCTTCCTATATCTAGCACCGGAGTGTCAAGTGATGGTTGCAAGTGGAAGAATCATAAATTGCTCTAGAAAGTGCTATAATATCAAGCTATCCATGGGAGTATATGTATTGAATAGCCTAATGCTTTCCATTCCAATGGGTGGTGTTGATGTTTTACTAGGAGTCCAATGGCTACAATTTTTGGATACGATAGCTTTTAATTTTCAAGAACTTTTCTAGAAATATTTTTGGGAAGGAAAGGAAGTTGAATTGAGGGGTATCGAAGGAAAACCTGGAAAGATAATCAACTCTAACATCATGACGAAGCTTATAAATAAAGAACAATGGGGTGTAATTGCAAAATTATGTTCACTAGAGGATCCCACATTGAAATCATGTATTTCTCCAGATCTCCAAAACGTTCTGGACAATCATTCCAAGGTATTTGAAACTACCAAATGCCTCCCACCTATTCGTGATTATGATCATGCTATTCATTTGATTCCACGAAGTGTTCCTCTAAACATAAGGCCTTACATATATCCATATTCGTAAAGCAGTGGGAACTCATTCAAAAGTTGCAGAAGATCCCAGTTTAAACAGTATTGCGAGAACTTGACATGGAAGAAAAAATCATATTGGAACCTGAAGCAGTCATAGAACCGAGAAATCGAAAGCTACAAAATAGATCAATTCAGAGTATCTCATCAAGTGGAAGAACTTACCCACTGAAGATTCCACATGGGAGGACAAAAATTTATACAGAAGCATCAAGAACTACTCAAGCGTTGAGGACAACATTTTTTGAAGGAAAGGGGCATGTTGGGTCCCTATGCTACTAGTGTAACCTCTTATTGTTATTAGTACAACCCCCTTCTTATATTGTTGTGCCCATGTAGTCCCCATATTGTTATTATTGTGCCCTTTAAAAGCCCACTATTGTTATTATTGTGCCCTTACATTATTATTGTTATGTCGGCTCTGATTATGTTATGACCCCTTAGACTCCTATATATAGAAATGAGGTCTTGTCATTTGTATAATTTAAGAATTGTTCATTTGTGTATTGTAAAGGAGGTTGCCCCCTCGAAGAGGCTTATTTCAAAGGCGTTGATCTATTTTTTTGCGTGCTGGTTTCATAATAGGCTCTTACCAGAAGAAGATTCTCATCCCCTGAATGTACAAGCACCTACATGAAGGAAGCACCAACTCCTTGATATTTATAGGCTCCAACCTAAAGAGAACACGCACTTCATGATGTGTAGGCACCAACTTCTTAATCTTCTTTGTAGGCACCAACTTCTTAATCTTCTTTGTAGGCACCAACCTGCTTTGCCTAGCAGTTCTATCTTTCATAAAATTTTCAAACCTAAATCCATAGGCGTTCTTGTTTATACAACTTTGTTTTGTATTGCTTCCCTGTTTTGTGATTTACTTCTTATTCTAACATTATCATACGACTTCCCTACCTATTTTGATATTCTGCTATTACAAGTCTTCTGTAGACTTCATTTCATAGAGATATCACAGACAACTCTTCTTCTTAGTATTCATAGATGATAAAAAAATTGCACACATAACTGTTAATCTCTTTGGGTTATTTATATTCTATTGAATCGACCAACCATTGCAGGGCCAATGATCATCAACAATTTTTTGTTGGATATTTGATCTGGATGACAAATTATATTACATCTAGATTCTTTTTGACACGAATTATTTACTTCAACACCAAAAATTCATTATTTAATCCATAGGAGTGGGAGCAAGGGCCAGAAGCTAAAACAACTAGATAACGTACTCGGGATTCGAGTCCCTTAGGAAAGTTCAATACTCCAAGATCTCTTGATAAGTTGGATATCTCATTATACAGATTTGTAACAATGATGGAACCTTGACCTTAATCCGACCTTTGGACAATTTTTATTTTGGCAAATTGCTTGCACTCATAATTTCTTGGATCACCGGATAATTGGATGGCTTTGCACCTGCAACCATAACTAATGGAACTTAAAATGCTTCCCTTTTGAGCTCAAAATTCAGATTCAATCCTTTGCGTATACCCATGGATTTTTAGGAGATCCAAGCTATCCAGACTTCCAACTTGTTTTTTCATTTAAACTAGATGTGGTCCAAAAAAAACTTGGAAATTGACAAATTGTTGGATCCTTGGATCACCAGATACTCGAATGCCCTAGAAAGTTGGTGGTCTTCTCATTTGAGGGAAATTTGTTCTTCTCAACTATTTATCCATAAGCTAAATACACTAAAAACTTCAAGAACTATTAAAAATTTGCTACGTATAATATTTTTCTATGTCATCTTTGGCATGTCACCGCGACATCATATGTTATGACATCTTTTAGTGACATGTCATGCCAAGTGTTATTAAAAATAGGGCCACTTGGCCACCCAAAAAGTCCAAATTTGTGTGCCATGTGTCACATTCATAGAGTGCCAACCTTTTCTATGTCAATGTCATCTATTGCCACTTGCTTGTTAGCTCACGCTACCACCTATTGCCACCTAGCTATCAGCTCACGTTGCCACCTGTTTAGGGTTCATCGCTTGTGTATTTGTAAAGAAATTTGGTATCTAGATGTTTTTGTAAAGTGGCAAAGCTACTACATGCTCGAAGGCTCGGATACACCTCTCTCGGTCACATCATCAGGCTAGTTCAACTATCCAATCATTGGTTTCAACCATGATTGATATCTACCACCTATAATCTCTTCCATGTGGTTTCCACATCATCATCAATTCGAGCAAATTCGGTATCCATTCGATTTATTTAAGTGTTACTTTGTTACTCTTGCAATAGCCTGAATGCTCATATATTCTGAAATGGCTTAGATATCTTTAAGAACTCAGATATACTTGAAAACACCAGATTTACTAACAAGTCTGGATACTATGATATCCCCTGGTTAACATTTTCTATTTTTGTAAATAATTGAACTTATTTTCAAATGGTTGAGAGAGGGACACCAATTCCATTGCTTGAGGTAGAAGGTTGTTTGAGGAAATGATTATTTTTAAATATTAGTCCTGGTTGACTGAAAGAATTAAATGTGTTGACTATGCATTAAATTTAACTGAAAGAGAAGGATTGGTCCAAGTGTCCTTAAACTCAAACAATAAGCAAAGAAAATGATAAAAAATTAAGAGCAACATGGGTTTCATTGTCAAGTGGTGGACTGTTGTACAAATCATGTTAAGCGAAGGACAAGTAGTCAATGTTTGGAGAGGAGGAATGAGGACATTCATTAATCAATTCTTATACAAGCTCTCTTGGGCTCATGCATAGGCAGGGGGAGGCATTTTCAGAAGAATGCAATGTTCATAACTGTTGTGTAAGAACATAAAGCTGGAAGGGAGATTAGGAGCTCTCTAAGTGAGGATTGTTGAGTGAGTTATTTCAGAGAGTGTGACTTGCTTGTAAGCCTGAAGAACCCATTGGAAGCTTTTGGATTGATGGACTTGTTGGACTAGGAAGAATCACTTTGGTGCTTGTGAGAGATGATGAATCACTAGGAGTTTCCTCAGGGTTGAAGCTCCTGTGTTTGACTCATTAAGGAACCACTTGGAGAAGTGATTTGTTTATCCATTAACAACTTAACCACTGAAGAACCTTCCTTATAGTAGATTCTCTTCTCCTGAAAGTGAGCTAGAGTTCTTTGTTTTGTGAATTTTGGCATCATTGTGAATGTGCTTGAACAATGCGATTGATAATGGGCTTAGCAGGTGGATGAGGCAACATGGCCTTGTGACATCTTATTTTAGTTAGGTTGGTTGGTTGAAAGCACTCAGAAGCCCCGACCCCCCCCCCCCCTCAAGCTTTGGAATTTGACTAGGGTGTGAGAGTGGCAAGTAAGACTTGGCAACAACTGTCTATGGTTGGGTGTATAGTTGTAGTCCCAATCTCAGTTGCCAGACCTTCCAAATCATAAGATAAGTAAATGTTCTATCTCTTGAAATTTAAGTGTCTGTAATATATTCATTGTGTTGTCTTAGAGTCTCTAGTGATGTTTGTCTCTGGGCCTATAGTGATGTTAGCTTAATGACCAATTGTGTGGTTTATGCTTGAAAATCGACTCAACTTGAATGTGATGAATGTAGGTCTGTAATATTGTTAATCATGAGCCAGAATGTATGGTTCATGCCTGTAATTTGAACTGAAAAGGAGACTTCCTGTTTATTTGCAGATTGTTAATCTCCTTGTAACCTTTGTTTGTACTATATGCTTATTGGTTTCTTTTATAAGTTCTATTATGCTTATCTATTCCTCAAAAGAGACTTGTAGATCCATTGAATGAGATCGACTTGTTTCATGTAAGTCGTTGAGGATCTAAGGGATCAGAAACCTCTGAGATTCTGAATGGACAAGTCCCTGGACGAAATTATACATTTCAAATATCGAAAACTTAGGAAGAGTAAGCCTCTAACAAGCTCTGGAGGGATAACACCATTGCGTCCCTCATACAACCTTGATAGTTATGGTTGAATTTTGGTGTAAATCCAAAGAAATTACAAAACTACTGTAATTGAGCCATAGTGGAATTACTTTGCGAATGATGTATAATATGATTGAGGCAAAAAACCTAATATTATAATCCTTGGAGTTCTTAATTTCCCGTGCCACGACTTTTTGTTGATCGAATTCTCGATGATCAAAACCCTAAGGTCCTATTTTGAGATTGAGCAATCCTTTTCAAATGATGCGCCCTAACTTTTTCATATGTTGGAAATCTGAGAGGTAGACCTTTGCGTAACAATGGTAGGAAAGCCGAGATGACGTGTTCCAGATGCCTCATCCTCGGAAGTTCAAAATGGAGCACTCGAGGGGGAGTGCTCGAGATGATAAGGTCTGAGATCACATGGTAGGATTCAATCATGGAGGAGGTCAACAGGATGGGTTTGCGTTAAGTGCACTGGGAAGGAGGAACCCGAGGTGACGTGTCCTGGGGTTCTTATCCCAAAAGTTCAAAGAGAATGCAGGTGAAGGGAGCGGTGGGATGACTAAGCACTGAGACATTATGGCATGCAGTAGGAGTCATGGAAAGATCAAGGGTGCTTTCAATGCAAAGGATTGGACCCACCGTGACATGTAAGCCTGAAGGTTGGTCCCTAGTAGTTCAAAGGTGAGGCACATTTCAAAAGGTGCAGGGTGACGTAACACTAGGACACTATGGCATACATGTGATCTCAATTGTCTTCATATTAGTGTGAGGTGGTCCCACAACACAGGTCAAATCGGAAGCTTGTCCCTGAAGTGATACAGGGAATCATATAAGGAAAAGCGCCAGGTAATAAAACCTGGGGAACGGGGATGTTGTCGTCAACTGACGATTTGTAAATTAAAATTCATAAATATATGGATATATGTGGATGCTGTAGATGGGTCGATGGTTTAGATCTATACACACACATTGAATGTGAGGATGTAGGCCATGAATGGGTCAACAAGTAATACACCAATGCCAAGTGGCGTTGGGAGGTTGAATGTGATAGCCACGTGGTAGGGTGATGACGCGGTGTTTCCTGATTTGCTCAATTTCAAATAGTCAATATTTCAATCCACAGGTCGTATTGAGGAAAACATTATATCTCTCAGATCATCTTGAAAAGATGAATGCGATTAAAACATCCATATGAAGTTTTAAGGAAGTTGAAAAGGATCAGAGTTTTTAGACCCCATTTCCATAACACTACCTTGGATCTTGGGTAAGCATTATAACCACCTGCTTTTAAACTAGGCTATAGGGTGTTATGGAAGGTGTGTTACAAAGTGGTACCAAAGCATCCAGGTTCAACACTTGGATTGGATGGGATCCATCATGGGTCAAGTAACAACAAGACTCTTACAAAAAGGGGGTTTCAAATTGATTTTTAGAAAATTAACTGAACTAATGTTTAAGTGTTAAAAGCTAGTACTAATGATTGCTATGATTTTATTATGTTGATGCTCTAACATGGACTATTGTTACAACTAACCCTACAATAACAACTCCAAAAAATCAAACCCAAGGGCATGCATTTTTATTTTTTTATATTATGATGTGACTAACGTTGTGTGTGAATGAAAACACATCATAAGAAGCAAAGGAATGAGGACATGAATGGTGCAATACAACTCTTACCAATCACAACATGGATATGAAGAAGAAAGGACAAATGAAGAAGAGAGATCAGTGGGCCAAGGGGGAGTGGAAAACTCTCTTGAATGGATGGATACCTTGAGGAGCCTAAGGGTTGAAATTAGGAGTTGTAAGAGCTTAGGAAAAACAAACTGAGGTGAATGCAATTATTCTGCAAAGCCTTTATGGCTTACAAAGACAAAAGCAGTATGGACTGGGAGCTATTCATAGAGACAAGGAAATCCATCTTTCATCAGAAGAGAGAACAAATGGGGAAGATGGTAGTAGGTCTAAGAAGAGGAACAAGATGGAAAGTGAGGACACAATGAGAGGGAATGCCCCATTAAACACCCTAGAGAGAATAAATAGCACTCATGGACATCATTTTGGTATACATTCTAGTTCTACTACCAGGAGATATCATCAACATGAGAGAAAGAGATAAAGGGACCATATGCTCGAAGAATTTAAGAAGGAAAAACCACCCACATTTGATGGAGAGATGAAGAAATTTGAAGATCCAGAAGCTTGGCTGCTTGGAATGAAGAAGTTCTTCAGAATCCATAACTATTTTTAGAACATGAAAGCAAAGGTAGCCACCTATAGCTTGAAAGGAAAAACATACATATGGTGGGAATACTTGAACAATGTCAAGAGCATAACTGAAGAGGGCTTGAATTGGAATGAATTCGAAAGGCTCTTCAGAGAAAAATATTTATCAGAAAGCTACTATTACAACAAAGAAAAATAATTTTATGAGCTTAGGATGGGACAAATGTTGAATGAAGAATACGCCACCAAGTCCCCGGAGTTGCTGAGATATGTGCCATATCTTAAAGATGAGAAGGCAAAAGTTTAGAGGTTTATTAGTAAGATGCCTCTATCATTTAGAGGTTAAATTGAGATCCATGAGCCTTAGACATTGAATGATGCCATTAAAAAGTTGAAAAAATGCTATGCTCAATCCAAGAGTAGACCAAAGTTTAAACCTAATTGAAAGTCTAAAAAAAATGCCAAATTCAAGGGAAAGAGGCAAAAGTCAATTAAGGAATCACATACTGCCCCCGCTACTCAAGCGAGTCAATGCAAGTTTAGCACTGTAGGTAAGGACTGTTCTACTTAAGAAGAAGTCAAGAGTTATAGGAAGGGACCATATAAGTGCTGGACATGTGGTGAAAATCACTTGAAGAAGGATTGCTTACAATACAAGCATGCTGGTCCAAGGCTATACAATGCACACGAAGTGCAAAATGTGGGAGATGTGGCAAGTGGTATGCCCAAGATATATGAAGCATTGGATAATCAGTAGGCATATCATCAGGCTTCCATAATTGAGATGGAAGGTAAGATTTGCAATCAAACCATTTCTGTTTTGATTGACCCTGGTTCTAATTATATCTACGTTAGCCCAATGCTGGTGAGACGATGTCAATTGAACCAAGAGCCACATGAGGAATCCTAGCTAGTTCAATTAGCCACATGAATAAAGAAGAAATTTGAATATTGTGTGAAGTACTTCCCAATTGAATTAAATGGGATGTCGACAATGGAAAACCTTAAAATGCTACCAGTGGGTGCGTACAACATGTTGTTGGGAATGGATTGGATGTATGCACATAGGACCAAAGTTGACTATTTTAAAAAAATAAATTGAGTGCCTAGATGAGTATGGAGAAAGGAAAATTTTGTAAGGGAAGCTAAAGCCCACTTATATGAGACTGATCACAGCCAAGCAAGCCAAGAGAAGCAACATGAAATACTTCCATTTATTTGTTGTGCATGTTTCTAGCCATGAAAAAGCCACTAGTAAAGCTGAAGAAGAGGAAAGTGAACTACGGAAGCAATATCAGGTGTTGCAACAATATGCAAATGTATTTCTAGCAGAAACTCTGGGATTTCCTCCTCATAGAGAGGTAGATTTTTCGATTGAGTTAATTCCTGGAGCAACGCCAACATCCAAGGCACCATATAGGGTGAGTACATCTGCATTGGTTGGGCTGAAATTAAAACTTAAAAAAATGTTGGATAAAGGCTAGATAATGCCAAGTGTGTCTCCATGGGGAGAATCAGTCCTATTCATGAAGAAAGATGGCACACTCACTATACATTGACTACAAACAATTAAACAAAGTGACCATAAAGAATATGTATCCATTTCCACGAATTGATGATTTATTTGACCAATTGAGGGAAGCAACAACCTTCTCCAAGATCGATTCATGGTCAGACTATCATCAAGTGTGCATCAAGGAATAAAGCATTCATTAGACAACAATACAGACCAAATACATGCATTACGAGTTTGTGGTGTTCCCTTTGGGCTTACTAATGTCCCTGGCACTTTCATGTGTTTAATAAATAGTGTGTTGTGCCCTTATTTGGATAAGTTTGTCATAGTATTCATGGATGACATTTTGGTCTATTCAAAGACCAAGGAGGAGCATGGAGAAAATTTGGCAGTTGTGTTGTAGTTTCTAAGGGAACAAAAAATTCATGCAAAGCTCAGTGAATGTGAATTTTTCTAGTCCCAGATACAGTATTTGGGGCACCTTGTCTCCAAGGAAGGGATATCAATTGATCTAAAAAAGATCAAGGCCATAATAGAGTGGCCAACACCAAAGAATTTGAATGAGATTAAATCATTCATGGGGTTAGTAGGCTACTATAGGAAGTTCATCAAGTTTTTTTCGAAGATAAGCCATATTATCACATCCTTGAAGAGGAAAGGAAATAAATTTGAGTGGACAACTGAATGTGCAATGAGCTTTGAGCAGTGGAAAGAGTTGCTCACTAATGCACCAGTGTTGAGAATTTAAGATCCAGATAAGGATTTCATGGTCTGTACAAATGACTGCAAGGGGCTTCGTGGAGTCTTGATGCAGGAGGGACATGTGGTTTTCTATGAGTCATAATGATTAAATGAACATGAGACAAACTATGTGACTCATAATCTAGAGTTAGCTGCCATTAACTATGCACTAAAGATGTGGAGGCATTACCTCTTCGGCAGAAGGTGCATGCTCATGTAGAGCATGGAGTACTCAAGTATTTGTTTGAGAAACTAAAGTTGAACATAAGACAAGATAGGTGGTTGTCTATGTTTAGTGAGTTCGACTTTGAGATCAAGTACATCAAGGGAAAGGAAAACATGGTTGCTGATGTACTTAGTAGAAGGATTCGAGTAAATCATGTGGAAACCATACGTTATTATGGAATGGACCTATGAGAGCGAGTGAACAACGAAGAACAACATGATGAGGAATACCGGTAAATAAAAGAAAAGCCACAACGAGGTAGTGACGTTGGAAATGATGAAGAATATGAAATTTCAGATAAGGGGCTAGTTAGATTCAAGAGTAGAATCTATGTGTCAAAAAATGTATATTTGAAGAGACTCATAATGAGAGAGTTTCATGCTAAGCTATATTTCGACCACCCGAGATACCAAAAGACTCTCACAACCATCAAGAGGTTTTATTATTTACCTAATTTGAAAAGAGAAGTGACTAATTTTGTTGGTAATTGCATGAAGAACCAACAAGTAAAGGCCAAATGTAAGCATCCAACATGGTTATTGTAGCCCACTCCCATTCCAAAATGGAAGTGGGAAGGGATCTCCACGAATTTTATTACCAGGGTACCAAGAACCTCCATGAAACATGATGCAATTATGGTGGTCATTGGGAAGTTGAGAAAAGTGGCTTATTTCGTAGAAATTAGAGGAAATTTCAGCCTAAAAGTGGTCTCGTAAGGAAAAATAATAAAATAATAGTTAAAATAATAAAATAAAGTTATGAATTTTGGAGGGAAAATAAGAAAGTTACTATTTTTAATTGTATTTTTGGCTTATCTCTTTATAGGTTTATTCAAATTTAAAGTGTAGAATCTACTCTACTCATCAGTGGAAACAATAAACGATTGACGAAATCACGAAGCATAAAAGAGAGAATTCAATCACACATAACACAATAATTTTTTGGGGAAATCCATCGATAAAAACCCATGCGATCTGTACATTGCATTAATCAGAAAATATGCTTTGCTCAAGCCCAAGCAACCTCTGCTCTATCTCTATCTGTCTGACTGCTTCCCAGACAAGCTCAAGCTAATACTTAACCAATTCTTTTGCCTTCCAAGCTCCTATTTCCTTACAAAGTTTCCTAGGGAATCAACCCATATTTAACAGGGAAATTCCAAAAATATGAATTGCGTAATCCTCATAGACCTTCCTCTGATGCACCACCTGTAAAATTCAGATGATTATACAACTGATAGTACACTGTTCTTGAACTCCAATCTCAACTGGGTCTTTCTTTGGTCTAACATTCATGAGTTAATTATGAGTGAATCTTTAATTTATTGGTTGATCAGTGTTGGTTACACCCCACTACTACAGGTTACACCCCACTACTACAGGTTACACCCCACTGTTGGATATCCCACTAATTCCTCCACCAGTTGGAACTAGTTTAACTGAATTTAACTCAGTTAAACTGAATTTAACTCAGTTAAACTGAATTAAATAATTACAACTCAAAATAAACTCAACCACGGCTCCTATAAAGTAAGAGACACTCTACATGACTCTAGTTAGACTTCCAACTCGAATTAACCGAGCCAAATAAGTCAAATTAACTTAGTTAACTATTTACAAGTTGTCATGAGATGTGGAATTACAATTTAATTCAAGGACAAAATTAAATTAGGATTTTTCTTGATGCTATTTTTAACATTTCTTGTTTCTATTTTCAACACATCCGTGTCATCCTTCTTAGCAAGCATTAGAAAAGACTGAAACTTTCTCTTAGCCAAAGGGCTTGGTAAAAAATATGCTTCCAGGCAATCATAGACTGGATTGTGAAATTCAAAACAATCCTCCTGAACATTATAAAATCTTTGAAAAGATTAATTTGCAATTAAGAGCATGATATCAGGATGAGAATATTGTGAGAGACAATTGATCTGATCATATTCAACTGGCTTGTCAAGACAGTGAGGACCCAACATGACCATCAATGAAGGCTAAAGTGCTTCAACTGTCTGATAATTACTAGAAGGATGAGATGTGAAAACACGAAAATCAAAGGATGTAATACAACCGTCATTGGACTAGAATGTTGAAAATCAAAAGTATTTGAAGAACTAGCAAGTGGAGCAGATTAATTAAGTGAATCGGGGTATAGAAAGCTATGATATGTAGATGATACATGATGACATGTATCTTGTGAAGAAATATTACTTTCAATTGAAACAGATTCAGGATTAGGATTATGTGCATTGTGATCTTGAAAAATCAAAGGATAAACCTTCATCTTAGGCTCTGTTGACGGTGTTGGACCCGTCAACATTGAGGGGATCACCTCGGTATGAAGTCCCAATTAGACCTCACACCGTTTGGTGTGGGAGTCTCATCTGGTATGATGGCCCGGTTTCCATTATCTTAAAGATTTTCCTCAACTCTTACTTGTCAGCGCAAGAGAGTGGTTTGCTTTATCTTGCGAGAAGTGAGGTTCACATGCCTGGTGATTGTAAGTGTCTCTTGTGTCAATGGTTCTTTCACCGTAGAGGGAGAGGGTGGGAGTGAGTCCCAAGGTGGTTGGGAGAAGTCCCAACTTTGCTAGGAACACACAACACAATAGGATGTGCACAACTTCCCAGCGGAACAATCCACATGGATGTGCAGTCACAACACACAAGGGAAGATAACATGTATAACACTATCAAATTAGTTCGCGTGAGTACACAGATTGTTATAGCAAGTTTTATGTGAAAGGTCTATCTGATGTCTGGGAGAGTAGTCTACATGAGCGAGACAACGTTAACAACATATACAACACATTTTCATTAACATATATGTATTACAACAAGTGAATTAGTTCAAGCGTTAAACACAGGTTAAAGCAACATATATTACAAGTGTTAAAGAATAGTCTTACAACAGTTACAATACATGTGTGAAAATGTGTTGGCTTGTGAGTAGGCTTATGAATTAAGAAAAAGTTCCAAGACACATCGTTACACCAAACATCACTAACCCCGCGTGCGGAGCGTTGGAGCAACTACTTACTCCTCAAAGAAAATATTACAGACTCTCAAGGCTATGTGGGAGGAGCTGAGGTGAAAATTCCTTTCATGTACAAATGAGTGGGTATTTATAGCCAAGGGTGAAACTGACCCTTGTGGCTATTCAACTGCCCTCATGAATATTTTACTTCTATGAATTTTCAACTTTACATGACTCTTCGTACAACAATTGGGTCTCTTGGATTTCCACGTTACATTACATTGATTGACAGTATGGCCCACAGTAGAGATGTGGACGAAATGACTCATGACATGACTCGACATGACAGTGCTGGTACATTCGTGTTACTGCTGGTGTGCATGTCGAGCTATAGTGTTTCTGGGTGATGGATGTCCTCATGGTGTGTCATAGCTTCACCTCCCCATGGCGAAGTGCATGGAGTCTTCGATGGTCATTGGTTCACTTGATGGTGCATTCACACATTGCTCCTTTTTTGTATGTTGGTAAGCTTGATAGGTTCGTCCTTTCACGAAAGGTGCATGTTCATCCGTCCATATGTTCGTGAACACATCTTGCATGTTTGCTCGTCTGTCCGTCCGCGAACACATCTTTTTATGATCATTTGTTCATGAGCACATCTCTTTGCATGCATCATCTGTTCGTCTGTTGGTGACCCTGTCCTTATGCATGTGCTCCCTTTGTTCATCTCATCCATCGTCACACCATGTTTGTTCATGTACATATGTCTACAGTCACTCATGACGAGACAACATCAAATCCATAAACCTCCTAGTCTACCATGATGAATGATCATTTCAGATGCAGGTGACCGGGAGAGGTGACAAGGTTGTGAGGTAGGATGGAGGCTCCAAGCACTACTGATGAAAATTGTGCGGGAGCAACTAGGTGATGAAGATGGGCAATCCAAATCAACAGTGACTTTCCATGGGGTCTGGATCAGCTGGAGGAAAAAACTATGCAATTTTTGAGAGGAATAGTCCAGGCTGTGGAAAGCTTGGGTAGGAAAATTTTGCGCAATTTCTAGAATGAGTAGGCAGTGGGAGCTTGGTAGTAAAAACTGCACAATTCCTAAGGGGAACTGGCAGTCAACTACAGGATCACTGGCAGAAAAAATTGTACAATTCCTGAGGGAAACTGGAAGTCAACTACCGGGAGCTTGGCAGCAAAAATTGTGAAATTCCTGGAGGGAACTGGTAGTCAGTTGTTGGAGCTTGGCAGAAAAAACTGTGCAATTCCTGGAGGGAACTAGAAGTCAGCTGCCAGGAGATGTTGGCGGGAAAATTTGTGCTGATTCTAGGAGGCTGGCCTTTTGATCATCTCTACACAGTTTATGAGCTGAGCGGACTACTGGACATCAGAGGGCTTGCTCATGAAAACTGTGCAGTTTTTCGGGTGAGCAGCCGGTCAACTGATGGGAGGGCAGGCTGGAAAAACTATGTAATTTTCTGAGGGAGACAGGGACGTGCACTGGGTGTCTGTCCATACTGGCTGCACAATTTTCTCAGTCAGCAGAGCGGGTAAGGTCTGCAGCCTCTATGCAGTTTTTGAGGGGAGTCAGTCCCGGGGTGGCTATCGGGTCAAACTCTCTAGTTGACTAGCATGAAGGTTGATTGATTTACTTGCGGACATTGCAACTTGAAATGGTCTGCTCTGTGCTTCTATGCTATTCTAGGTGACCGTCGATCGAGCCGATGGCAAGGTGATGATCCGACTGTTAGAGGGGAATCTGGTCGTCATAACTTCAACAAAGTGACTAAGTGTGTGAATGAGCAAAAGATGCATATGTGATCTTGCAAACACACACCTACATGACTAGATGACAGGACGACTCAAACAATCTAGACACACGTGTTCAACATGATTGACCGACGGTATAAGTGACAAGCACGACACTTGTGATTGATCGTTGGTCGACCATGAAGACGCTTGCGCAACAGTGTATCTGACTCTGTGTGTGAGTGCGATAGATGTTTACATAGCGAGCACAACAAGTACACATGAAGCGAAGACCCTGAATATAACCAGAACATGGTCGTAAGCATGACATTGACATCAACATGCAAAAATTGGGATAAATGATCAAGCAAGGTGGATGCAAAGGCTCACACGAGATCACGAAGTGAACCTGAGTGTGCAAAGCCATCAAGTGAAACTCTTAAGGGAGGCTCCGAAATTGGGTGCAAGCCAAAATTTTGGAGGGTGGTTGTAGCCGCTACAACACTTGGTGACACACTGGTAGAACTCCAGCTTCTTTGTTTTGGTTCATTGATAGCACAGGGCCTTGGTCTTTCAGGGAGTATTGAATTGTTGTGCGGGTTACTCTGGCTTCCCCACTTACCCCATGGACATACATGGTTCATCTTTTTCCAGCTCAGTCAAACACAATCAAAATTTCATCTTGATCACAGTGTTTCAAATTTGGGAAGGGTAGTTTAGCTCACGAGTTGAAGATTTTCAGAGTATAATTTTTCATCTCTAGTGTTTCTTCACTGCCAGCAGGCCTGTACAGTACCCCGATGGAGTCATGTAGGAACACATGCATTGCTCCACTCCCAGCGAGTTTGGTTAGTACCCCGGTGAAGTTGCATGCGTCACCTCTCTGTGCAAGAAGCCTTTCTCTTGTTTCGCCTTTGTATTTTTTCAAGAGGACTATGCATAGGCACTTATTTATTTTTGGGGCGGGAGAGGGATCCCAACTTATTGAGAGCAGAAGAGGTTGTTCCTTTAGAGAAGCATGTAAGACTTCTGACATAGGTTTGTGCATTTAGATTTTCCCCTTCTCTGTTTCTACTAGTTGGATGAGCTTGAACACACAGAGCAGAAGTTTGAGCGTAGGCATGGGGCTTCCCAGTGTGGACACAGGTTCATGGTTGGACCAAAAATTCCTTTACAGATAGCTCGTATTTTCTATCAAGACTTCATCGACTAAAGGTTATAACCCAGCATAGAGAAGATGGACACAAGATTGGCCAAGTGCTGCAGTGTCACAAGTCTCTTCAAATCTCAGCCACATACTCTATTCAAAAGCCAGAACGTAGTAATTGCCAACACTTATTTCCAGAAACAAAAAAATTAAGGTATTAGAAAAACCAAACAAACGAAAACAAAAATAGTAAGCAAAGCAAACAAAGTGAAAACAACAACAAGCAAGCAAAGCAACCAAGACAACAAGCAAACAAACATGCAAACCAGAAAGCAAAGACAAGCGAAAAAGCAAACGCTACTCCTACTCCTACTTTAAACGGTCGAGGTTACGTGAAATGAAATTTCTAGTGAAAGAACCATAGGCATACCTGACCTGCAGTCACAAAGATATGAACGATTAAAACATATAAAAAATAGTGTGAAAAAAAAAAAAAAAAAAAAAAAAACAAACAAACAAACTTGAAAAAATTGCACACGAGAGAGAAGGTCTCACCTATGGGCGAAAGAATGTGTCACAACCACCCAACACACATGCTTACCTCTTCTGTGACTACTGTTTTTCAACAAACCTCGGAGGCCTCTTGCGAGTGTGTGTTGTTCTACACCAAGTTTCTTAGTGAGTGTGAGGAAGGATTGAAGCTTGTTACCTACAACATGACTCGCCAAGTAAGATTGTTCCAGCCATTCAGTGATTGGATCATAAAATTTGTGATGGTTGTTTTGAAAGATTCATGATCTTTGAGAAGATGGATTCTTGATTCGAGAGAGGGGATCACGATGGGAATATGATACAGATAGATAGATCTGGTCATTCTCATCAGTCATGTCAAGACAGTGAGGGCCTTCCATAGCCATCAACGCAGGCTGAGGTGCCTCACTTGCTTGACAGAAATCTAAGAATAAAGATGTTACATAATGAAAATCATAGTGTGTGAAGCGACTTTCATTGGATGTAATGTTGGGAAAATGATAAACTGCGTGACAGCCACCCAAGGTAGAAGAAAAACTAGACCTGTTGATCGAGATGGCAGATTCCTAGTTTGACATGAACAAAGAAATTTTTGAACAATCGTGCAAATGCTCTGAATGAGGGAACCAAGTTCACCCAACTGCAACTGGTGAAAGATTGTGCAGGAATCATGGTAATCATAGAAGTGTAGAAAGGATGCCAACACCGTGAATATGTGAAACCAATTGGGGTGTGGTGAAATGAAAGAAACTTGATTCGCACGATAGGTTGTGCGCTCGACATCACACAGGGAGATTGTTGGTGTGACGAGTGCACAAATTTTACGTGTGAAATTTGAAAAAAGACGAAGGAGCTGATTACGAGAGAGAACATCCGATAAGTATGATTCCAAATAAAGATAGTCTTTGATATGATCAAATTCATTATCCCATGATTGAATGAGGGAAAGACACTCCAAACCCGAATTAGATGTAATAGAGGTGCATGAAGACGGACATGTTGTAACAAACTCGTGGATTTGATCATTAGTGAAAATCTGAAATTTTGAAATATCACACCTAGAATAGTAAATATTCTTTACACGGGGATCCACGTCGAGTGAAACCATGTAGATATACAGATTGTGCATGAGAAACAAGATCTGATTTGGTTTGGTGGGCTTACCAGAGTCACAAGGTCCTGACATAACCATCAATGGACGTTGAAGTGCCTCGACTCCCTAGCATGTCCCAAAACTTTCCAGAATTGAAAAATTGCATTTTGAGATGTGAACCAGATCATGCATGGCTTGAGGATGGTTGTTGTTATTAATTTCAAAACTGTTGGGATAAAGAATAATTGGCAATGTAACATAGAACTTCAATACCACAAGCATAGCCACTGCTACCCGCAGGCGTTCATAGCCTCAACAGGGTTGCTTTTTAACCCAAAAATTAGCCAAAGTCCTCCCTTTAGTATTTAGATGGTTTTCTTTTTTATTGCTATAAAGAGACCACTATGCTGGCATGGTAACTAGATAATCATAGTGCCATTCACTAGGATATAACAAAGTGATCAAGCCGACTCATGATGAGACCTCTTGTCCTTCTGACAGTTTTGACTATCTAGAAGGTCATTACCCTGGTGTGGTGGCCATAATGGAATGTCACTTGTTACATCCTTATGATCATGGTAGGTTGGCTCGTAATGAGACCCCCTATCCTCTTTAAGAAGATTTGTATTGTATTTCTATATTTTTATTATAAAGGGAGGGAGGCTAATTTACTCCTTAAGAGTTAGGGATGGTGTGAGAAGTAAAAAATGCCAATGAAAGTTATAATTTTATCCCTATATCATCATACCAAAGGGACTTATCAATTGAAATTGTGAAAGATAAACCAACATGGTATTAAGATAGTGAATCATTTTAGGATATGTCCAAAGAGAATATATTCAGCCAATCATTATATAGATAAACTAGGTCATTTTCAGAAGAAAAATAACCATCAAAGGTTTTACCAGTCATAATGGTATTAATATTACTGTTTTTCCTTTATCTTGGGTACAAATTCCCAATCCAAAAATATGGTTTTGATAGGAAAGCATGGGAGAGAAAAATGGTTGTTTGATTATAAATGAATGGCAATGGAACAACAATTATTGATCATAAGAAAAAAGGAATCACAGTGTTTGTTCTACCAGACAACAGTTGTTCAATCGATTGAACAAGAATTGTTCAATTGATTGAACAACAAACACAAAAAATGAAATTGGTGTTGTTCAATTGATTGAACAAAAAAACACACAAAAATAAATCGGTGTTGTTCAATTGATTGAACAACAATTGTTCAATCGATTGAACAACAAAACACACAAAAAGAAATCGGTGTTGTTCAATTGATTGAACAACAATCGTTCAATCGATTGAATAGAAAAACACACAAAAAGAAATTGTTGTTCAATTGACTGAACAATAGCTGTTCAATTGACTGAACAGAAATTGTGCATTCACCAACGAAACGACAACTACAAATTTGAAGGAAGCAACACCTGAAACACAAGAACATAAAAGAAACAACACTTTATTTAAAAACAGTAAATAAATAAATAAATTTACACTAGATATGATGTTGTTTCATTTATTAAAATATATGTAAAGGATGTTGATCATGTTATTTATTGGTTTGTATTACATGTGGAGTCAGAAGGATAATCCAAACTAGAACCTTAGTGCATTTTGCAGAGAAATATGCTCATGTTTTGAAACTAAGCAATCATGCAAGTTAAGTGCAGTGGAAGCACTTTGGGCCTGATGAAGCTACATGGGAAATAGTTGATCAGATGTGGGCTATGAATCCTTATTTATTTTTGGTCGAGGAAAATCAGTGTTTGTATATGTATATATGTATATGGATGTAAATACCATAATGAGTTGTTTTATAAAGATCTAATAAGTGGTATGAGTGTCATGTTGGTTTTCTTTTCAGTAGGATTTTCATTGTAAATACTGCAACGAGATAAGTTATAAAGCTCCATGGGTAGTATGTTTTTCTTTTCAGTGGTCTTGCTGGTTGTAGGCGTTTTTGAACATCGACGATGGTTTTTCCCTAAGGGGGAGGGGTTTGTAACAACCCCACATTAAAAATCCATGTAATATAGTTAATAAAGCAAAAATAAAACCAAGGTCATGGGACACATATTGCAAGCTGAATGTTGAGAAAAACATCCTAGTGGGTGTTCATTTAGTTTATTATGGCTAAGGGGAAATTGACAAAGGATTTGGAAAGACACGAGGCATTTATTGGCATTTTATTTATGAAAATAAAGGAAATTAGGAGAAAAGGAAGGTGAAATGTCATAGGTTGCATGTGAGGAGGAAAATGAAGGAAAAATAATGGAAATTAAATAAAATAGAGGCCTTATTATTAAAAAGGCTTCTAAGGATCAATTCACAACCTTCTGTCATTTTAGTTTTGGATATCTCTCTCTCATACTCTTGCAAACTTAGAGCATTCTTGGAGCACTCTAGCATTGGAAAAAGGAAGGCAAAGGAAGGAAAAGAAAATAAATGAAACAAGGATCAAGCAAGGAAGAGTTGGATCAAACAACTACAAAGAGATTAATTACAAGTATCAAGTTGCATGTATGATTTCCTTGCTAGTTTTGGCATGCATGGTATATGGATGTGTGTATTTGGTTTCTTTGTTGTTATTGGAATGGGGTTTTCCAGGTGTGACAATGGTTTTCAACCTTTCCTTTCCATTTACGGATAACCATTGTGTGATGGGTTCTTTCATTTTGGTTGAGCTAGATTGCAGATGGTTTTGAAACTAAGTGAGGTGGTCTAAAGAAAAAGCACAAGGCCTAGGAATCCCTAGACTGGTAAAGGTGGGATTGCAGTAAATCCTGATTATGTATAACCTCATTAGGCCTAGGAATACTTGACCCATTAATGGCGGGATGTAAGGTAAATCCTAGAGGGTGAAGACGGACAAATTCTTCACAGTTTAGGTGGAGAAATCCATAGGCATCCATGCTTGTATAGGCCTAGTGATCTGTGGACCATTATATGGTGGGATTTTGATGAAGCTTAGTAGTTTTTGTGTCTTGTTTGGGCCTAGGAATCCCTTGGAAGGATATATGGTAAAGTGTGGTTGTATAGATGAGGTTTGTTGGACCTCATTTTTGTCTCTGCTCATACACTTTTCATACTATTTTTTGCCTTGTTTTAACCTACAATTGAACTCTTTTCATGTCATTTTGACCTCCTTGTGCCTGGACTATACCAACTTCCCATCCAAGGTAAAGCATTACAAATGGTGTTGTTTTAGCTATTTTGATGATCAATATTAGGTAGTTGAATGTGTGCTTGTTTGTTTATTAATCACTAGCAATGATAGATGTGAAGATTGCTCTTACAGGGACCCAGAACTTCTGCATCAAAAGAGAATTTTGCACTTAAAGAAGAAACTGTACTTAAGGCAACAATCTAGAATTTATTTGCACTTAAGGATGAGCATGATGGTCAACATGACCTCATCGAATTAAAAGAGGAAGATCGATGCTTCTTATGCATAGCCAACTTTCAGCTTCCAAAACAAAATTCGGTCTTATCATTTAGATGTTGTATAGCAAACTGTTGGTTGCTAAGCCTTGATTAGAATGGAATCTGATTGGCATCTCCATGATTTGATTTTTACTAATTGTAATATGCACACTGGATTATAAATCCTGTAGAAAACAATGTGAGGACATACATGCATACATACTCAATAATCTAAACTCTTTTTGTTTTGCTATTGTTCTACTGAGATTTATCAATGGAAATGATCTTTGCCTTGGTTCTACGTTGAAGAATAAGTTGTGATTGCAAGAGATTGTAAATGGTTGATATAGTTATCTGATTCTCTTCATCTTACTGTAAGTTTCATACCTAGTAATGGCAAGGGACCACCACCACTGGGCAATTTAATTCTGTAGCTAGTAGTTGTTTTGTTTCTTTAAGTTTTAATTCATTTCTTTGAATTATTTTGAAAAGAATTCAAATCTAGGTTCTAGCGTTTGATTGATTGTGTTAATTTGTTTCCAAAGCATCTGAATCCATTTTGTTTATATAACAACATTCTCGCATTTTTGGCATATCTTGCTTTGGTCTCTGAATGAGCTAGTTTTCATAAGGTTGGATTTGGTTATATGGCGAATAGGTAGATTAATTAGAATTTATAGTTGATTGGATTGGGCGTTCACTACAAGTTGATCTCAGTAAAAACAAATTCCTTTGATTTCTTTTTAGGCACTCTCTATTTTCAAAATGAATTAATGGTGAATGTAATGACCTCTGTTCACTTTTTCTTCAATCTAGCATGTCGATATCTTTGGTTCTTTTCTTCAGATCTAAAATGAATTTCATAGCCTCTGCACGATTGTTATATTCCTTGTTATACAACATCGTTGCCCAATCATGGGCATAACTCAAATCACAAGCTTGTACGCATGCCTTTCTGAGGGAATTAAACAACGATCATATCAATTCCTCCATAAAAGCCGATTACAAATACTTATGTGAGCTCGAAGAACAATGAATGAATGTTGTGTGTAAGGTTTATGCAGCAAGAGAATTAGAATTCACAATGTGGAGTATCAAATCATTGAAACTTAACATAAAAATATCAGAGTTGTCAATTGAACATGGTTTTATACTAATAATCTAATAATCCTTGGGACAATTGAGTTGCTGAGATAGTTAATTCCACTCTCTATTTTCCATTCATAACTTGCAAACAAGCAGAGCATGTGTGTAGAATTAAAAATCAATTTCCAGAATAGACTTCAAGAATAATTAGTTACTGGAGGACCGTTTCTCTCTTTGATTGATTAGATCAGGAAGAAGATTACTTTTAGCTCAAATTTCTATTGTTTTGAAACAGAGTATAGGTTTGGAGTGACATAGGTTTATCAGTTTGATAAGAAGAGTTGGCATCTCATTTAGTTAAGTTTTCCTTTCATGATGGTTGAATGCAAGTTTGTAGGTTGTGTTTTGTTAAGCTTGGGTTTGATAGCAGATTGAAAGTTATTGTGTCCTCTTAATTTCAGGCATAGGATTTAGATTTGTACTTAGTCAAACAAGCAAGATGATTGAAATAGGTTTTTAGTTGGAAATTATTCTGAGTTGCGCCCAAGAGTGAAGCTTATCATAGAGTCCTAAAGATTTAAAGTTATCTTTGAAAAAGTTTAGTTTCAAGTCTACTTGCCTTTAGAACATGCTTGAAGTAAATTAGAGTTTGCAACCTTTCATTCAAAAGTAGCATAGGTAACAGAATTAAGGTTTCTTAGGGTTTTTATGGGATTTGAGTTATTTGATAAAGTGTTTTAATCAAGAGTTTTTTCTTAGCATTTAGATTGGGATTTCATTTAAGTATAATAGTTTTAAAGTACAGATTCATTAAGAGTTTCAAAGTTAAAATTTAATTATTGATTCTATTTGCCAGAATTTGATTCATTGTGTGCTAGGTTAAACTAAATCATTTTATAAAGGAAACCATTAGAACTATGACCAAGAACTAAATTTAGAAAGTGCAGTACAACTCGTGTTTATGAGCCCGGGTTGAGATATAGATGTAGGATGTTTAATACACCCATTAATCTCTCAACATTTTGGCGTTGTTGCTGGGGAAGTTGTAATTTCTTATTCAGGTAATTATTATTATCAGAGTTTCAGGATCTTGCAGGACTATCAGAGGGTAGAGAGTGTACGGTAAGACATGAGTGAAGAGCCACACATCCACTTTGGTGGGGTTGCTCCAAAGTCTGATTGTTACTACTTGTTCTTGAGTTTCGATTTCCTTTATCTTTATGCGTAGGAGTATAGGTAGACCTAGAGATAGTAAGGGTAGATTTATTTCTAGTTCTAAATTTCCTGCAACCTTTGGATTAGTAAATATACCTCTTATTAATGCTACTAATCGATATGCATGACTGAGACAAGAAGGAGGAAGTGTTGATACCAACCTGGTTTCGGATCGAGAATTCTTAGATCAAGGAGAAAAGACCATTCAACAGGTTGTCTTCGACAACACTGAAGGGATCAAGGTAGAAGAATAAGTAGAGTTGCAAGATAACGTGGACGTGTAATCAACCAACATCAACCGTGTTCTAGTACCTCCTGTTCACACTATATTCAGAAAACCTCTTTGGGTGCTCATCAAAAATATGGAACACCAAGAAAGGGAGAACAAAAACAACGAAGAACACCACGGAGAGGGAGAAGGCCCTCGACGCAATGTTAACTTATTTGGAGGAAACAACCCAGAAGGGTCAAGGGGAGGGCGAGAGGAAGACGATGAGGACACTACCTTCAGATTATCTATTCTAGATGTGACTCGCAACATTAACATGAAAAACATCCCAATGGAATCTCTTTCGCTATTCTACGGTAAATCATCTGAAGATCCCGATGCATTTCTTTTTGAATTCGATATTTTATGTCGCAGTTATAATTACTATGAGGATGCACATAAACTTAAATTGTTTCCTACCACTTTGAAAGATGCAACCCTTAGATGGTTCATGAGTCTAGGGGAACACACTATATACTCTTGGGATGACATGAAATCATTCTTCCTTAAAAAGTATCAAGATTTTTGTAAGATTAGGGACATCAATGATATCCTTTAGATGTAACAAACAAAAGACAAAAACCTAGAGGATTATCTTGAACGATTCCTATATAATTTTCACAGATCTCGTGGGTCAAACTTAGACGAAAAGACTATCAAAACTGTGTTCCTAGAAGGGCCGAGGGATGACTGCATTTAAACATTAAACCTTCTTAACGTAGGGGACATCGATAAGAAGCCATTTGTTGACGTAGTCGATCTTTGTTGTACTTATTCTAGGAGCCAAGCTAAAGTAAGCAAAAGGCTTCGTGAACTTAAAGATAATTCCAGAGACTATGTGCTAAAGAAAACTGTGGCTAATTCTATTACGAGAGTCGAACTGGGAAACTTATTAGAAAACTTTAAAACTGATATACTCAACACAATCAGTGACTAGCTAGACACTATGAAAATCAAACAAAAACAAGAGGCCAAAAAAGCAGCCATGGCAGTCTTTTGTCCTAAGTGTAGGCACAAACATCCAGACAGGGAATTTCCTTTAAATGCCATTGAGATTTATGGAATCTATACTCTAGAACACCCAACCGAGAAGTGCCCATCACTTCCCGTCTTACAGACCATCTACAAAAGGAATGTTGAAACCATTGACCAATCTCAAGCCACAAAATGACCCATCTGGAGAGGCCAGAGTCAGAATGTGTTTCCAGATCCAAATTCCCAAGGTTATGGTCAGACTCAGCCTTGGACCTTCCAAACATCTTACCCCCCTTGGGTTACTCTGCAACCACAAAACACTCCCTAGAACTAGAATTGGAGGGAAAACCCCTATACCAACACCTATCAACCCCAAACCAATTCTATGTGCCTTACCCAAACATGCCAAGTACCTCGTATAATCTGACCATGCAACCTTATCAGCAAGGGCATAACCCTAACATGTATCAAAAACCCACGCTGCCACCACCTCCTTTGCATCAGTTGTTACCTGCACCTTCTAACCCATCATCCTCGCAGGCACTTGCTACCTTGAACCCACCCCAACCTACATTGTTTCCTGCACAACCGTACCTAACCCAAGTCATAATAGGCTACCTCAACCTATGCAAAACATTGATATCCAACCTTTTCCTACATATATGATCACCGCCATTCCTATGAATGAAATCCAATTACGATCAGGAAAGACAGTTAACAAAGGAAAATCAGCTGTTGTTATCCAGGAAGAGGTTCCCTCTACATCATCTGAAAACCATTTGCAAAATGAAAAACAACAACAACCACAGAAAGAAGAATCAAATGAATCACCATACCTGGAAAAACTGATTGTAAAGAACAAAGAGACCCCGCTTGAATATTATTTGGAAAACAAACTAAGGAATGTTTGCATTAAAATTCCACTTTTATAAGCAATTAGAGACATTCCTATCTACACCAAAATTTTCAAAGATCTCTACATTAAGAAACTGGGGAGAAAGGGGCATAAGAACCAGAACGTTAAAATCATAAGCCAGATGACCACTATGATTTCTAACTTGCCTGCGAAGTACAATGACCCTGAGAATCCCATTGTCACCATTGAGATAAACATAGTACTTTTGCCAAATACCCGTGTGGATTAGGAGCAACAATAAATGCAATGACCTATGAAACAATGACATCTTTATAGCTACCTAGACTTAAATCCACCCCTATCATTCTAGAAATGGCAGACAAATCCATCGTCAAACCAATGGGAACCCTAGAGGACATAGTGGTCATTATTGCTTCTTGGCAATATCCCATAAATTTTGTTGTCATTTCTCTAAAAACCTCTAGGCCCGGACACCCTATGGTTCTGGGACGACCGTGGCTGGCAACTGTTGATGCCATCATAGGATGTAGAAATGGAGAAATGATTATTTCTAATGGTCCCCACAACCAAACTCTGTCTATTTTTCCCCCTGCTCAGACAACTGCTGAAGTACCATTATGGCTCAAGAACCCATATGGAGACAAAGATTGTATGTTTCCTTTGTTGTCATTAGATTAGTCTAGAGGTCTCCAAGAGCATTCTGATGAACATGTTTTGCAGCATTTTTTAGCTGATAGCTCTTGTATCGATTATCCTATCTCTTTTAATGGTTATCAGCATGTGTTTAGTGATGAGTTTCAGGAAACTTTCCATCCAGCTGTCTTCGCCTCTTTTGCAGCAATGGAGGAAAGCCATGAACCCACCACAGAACCTATAGAAATATTTGAAGGAAAGATCTTACATATCGGTATAGGATTGACTGTAGAACAAAGGCAACAATTGATGAGTATGATTCGCGAGGAATCTCGAGCTTTTGCCTAGGATTACTTAGACATGAGGGGCATACATCCAGACACTTGCATCCACCATATCTATACAAATGAAGAAATGAAACCTGTTTGACAACCACAAAGGCGTATGAACCCAACATTAAAAGACATTGTCAAAGATGAGCTTCAGAAACTTTTGGTTGCATATTTCATTTACCCCATTTCTGACAGTAGGTGGGTGTCACCTCTGGTAGTGGTTCCGAATAAGAACGGAGAGTGGCGTATCTGCGTTAACTACAAAGAATTAAACAAGGCCACATTGCGTGACTATTTTCCACTGCCCTTCATTGATCAAGTCCTCGACACGCTTTCAGGTAAGAAGTATTTTTCTTTTCTAGATGGATACAGTGGTTATAATCAAATTCAAATAGCTAAAGAAGACCAAGAGAATACTACTTTTATGTGCCCTTGGGGTACTTATGCATATAGATTCCTCCCCTTCGGTCTTTGTAACGCCACAACCACTTTTCAGAGAGTTGTAGTTTCCATTATCTCTGATTTGATCCATGACTGTGTGGAGGTCTATATGGACAACTTCATAGTTTATGGATATGACTTTTCACAGGCTTTGGCAAATCTAGAAAAAGTATTGATTCATTGTCAAGAAGCTAATCTAGCTCTTAGTAGTGATATGCAAACTAAGGGGGTTGTTCTAGGCCATCATGTGTCACTAGAAGGAATTCAATTTGGTCCAGCAAAGATCGAGGTAATCTCGCGTATCCCTATTCCTAGTTCGCAAAAAGAGGTAAGAATTTTTTTAGGGCACACAGGTTATTATCGATGATTTATTGAGAATTTCACTAGAATTGCAACACCATTATTTAAATTGTTAACTAAAGATGTTGGCTTTGTATGGAATGTTGACTGTCAATAGATTTTTCAGGTACTAAAGGAAAAGTTGTCCACTGCTTCGGTATTAAGAGGGCCAAATTGGTCCTTACCTTTTCATATTTGTACAGATGCTTCAGATACTGCACTGGGAGTGGTCTTGGGACAAAGGGAGGATAAGTTCCCCTATTGTATCTTTTTTGTTAGCAAAAATCTCTCTCCTGCTGAATTAAATTATACGGTTACCAAAAAAGAGATGTTAATAGTTGTGCATGTTATAGGAAAGTTTAGACATTATATTATCGGTTATGAGACATTTGTCCATATCGATCATTCTGTTGTTAGATTTTTAATTAATAAACCTATTAGTAATGGTAGGATAACAAGATGGTTGTTGCTTTTACAATAATTCAATATAACTGTAATGGATAGGCCTAGAAGGGATAACTTGGCAGCTAATTTCTTATCTCATTTGAACATTGCACAGGGAAGCATGGCAACACCAATGCTTAATGAATTTCATGATGAAGCATTATTTGCCATTTCTACTATTACTCCTTGGTTTGTTGATGTTGCCAATTATCTGGTATTAGGGAAATTACCTTAAAACATGTCAACCCAAGAAAAATATAATATAATGCAGCGTATTGCTAATTTCTCTTGGATCGATGGGGATCTATTTTATACTGGGCTAGACTTGATTATGAGGCAGTGTGTGTGGGAAGATGAAATGTGTGATGTGCTGAGAGCCTGTCACAATGAGCCTTGTGGTGGCCATTTTGATAATACAAGGATTGCATACAAAGTTATCTGTACTGGATACTATTGGCCTACACTTTTTAAAGATGAAAAGAAGTTTTTTTTGAGTTGTGATGCTTGCCAACGGATGGGGAGACCAGTTGCCTCCGATGAAATTCCTCTTAAACCACAAATTTCCATTGAACCTTTTGAGAAGTGGGCATTGGACTTCGTAGGGCCCATATCGCCAATGTCAAAAAAGAAAAAGTAAATCTTGGTATGCACTAACTACGTCACCAAGTGGGTAGAGGCTAAAGCATTATATGCTGCCACTAAAAAGGTAGTAGTAGAGTTTTTGTTCGAGGACATCTTTACAAGATTCAATGTGCCTCGTGAAATCGTCACTGACCAGGGTACACAATTTACATCAAAGTTGGTCAAGGCACTCATGAAGTAGTATCAGATTAAGCATCGCAAATTGACTTCTTACCACCCCCAAGCTAACAGGAAAGTGGAGTCCACGAAAAAAGTTTTGGAATCCATCCTCACAAAAGTTATTCAACCGCATCATATGGATTGGGCAGATAAGTTACTGAAGGCACTATGGGCTTACCGGATCACTTGGAGAAATGTGACAGGACACACACCTTATGAGTTAGTCTATGGTAAACAAGTGCTCTTGCCCATTGAGTTCCAAGTAAAAACATTCAGGACTGCCACCCAGTTGGGCATGAATCTAAATGAAGCTCAAGAGCAAAGGCTGATGCAATTGAATGAACTTGACAAAATCCGACAAGATGCCTACCATAGAATTGCGTTGGTGCAGAGCCAAAGAGCTCGATGGCACGAAAAATTTATCAAGAAGAAAGTCTTTCGTCCAGGTGACTGGGCCTTGTTATATGATAGTAAGTTTAAGCATTTTAAAGGTAAATTTTCTACCAGATGGTTAGGACTGTATGAAGTAAATCGGCTTAAATTTTATCACAAACCAGTTTCACGTGATCAGTTTTTGCAGGAAGTACAAAAGGATCCAGGGTTGGAGCTGATTCATGCAAATGAACAACCCCTTGCTAGTTCAGTTGATTAATTTCTCTCTCTCTCTCTCTCTCTCTCTCTCTATATATATATATATATATATATATATCTATTTCTATATCTATATATATCTATATATATATATATATATATATATATATATATATATATATATATATCTATTTCTATATCTATCTATATATATATATATATATATATATATATATATATATATCTACATATATATATATATATATATAGATAAGCTAGTGGGTTGTTATGTTTCATATTTACATGTATTTCTCCCCACAACCCATGTAGAGTAAAGGAGGAATTCACCAGGAGCAAGTTTATTCCTTTATCTAGGCCTGGTGGATTACTTATGGAAAGGAACTTGTGGAGTCTTCTTTGGAGGCCTTCAGACTCTCTAAACATGAAGCTCCCAAGAAATGACTGATCCAAGCTCGCAAGATGATATGGACCAGTATTAGTCTAAGGATTCCTTGAGTATAGAATTGTTATTTTTCAGGCTCAAGGAAATGTTTACGGAAAGGAAACCCCCTGGAGTCTACTATGGGAAATTCAGACTCTCTAAACATGAATGCCTTGAGCACAAACTACTTTAAGATCGCTAAAATAATAAAGTAGTGGTAGTTTAGGGATCCTTTGGGCATTGAATTATTCTTTTCCGGACCCAAGGGAATAATTACAGAAAATAAGCCCCCTTGGAGCTCTCTTTCCGAACATTTCTAGCTCCCTAAATAAGAAATACCCCAGGCAGTTTTCATCTCAGGCTTGGTTAAAAACTATGAGATGATAGACAGGGTTCTAGTGCTATCCCATAGAAGATTTGATGCCAGTTTGTTAAAAAAATTACACATCTATGTTTTATTTCCTATGTTTAACTAGTTTTGTTCTCAAGTACTTAATGTTGGGCTAGAGTTTTCCTGAGAATCAGTTGTTTCAAAGGTTCCAAAATGTTTGTAATGATATGAATGTTCTAGTACTAATCCTGACAACAGTACCATCAGTCTCTTAAAAACATATCATTCTCTCAAAAATATATAAACTTTGCTGCTAAAACACCAAGAAGTCTTCTCAGATGTTGGATCTCTCAGTTCACTGCAAAAATCATTGTTCTCTACACAATGAGGGAATATGTTTCAACTAATGGATCTAGAAGGCGTTCACATTATCTTCTATACCCAATATCATTACAGTGACACAAGTATTGCACTTAACTTACCTAATTTGGTCTCAGATAGTTCTAATGCTCCCCAAATGTAATTGTATTTTACCTAATTTTCTAAAAATATGGGGTCTATTATGGTTTGTAGATTTCTGTGGTGTGGTTTTTGAGAGACTGAATTGGAATATTCCACAGTGTTCATCTTTTATTTGTCGACGTTTCGAGTCTAGACCAAGACTCATCATGATGATGAGTCTTGGTCTAGAATCGAAACGTCGACAAATAAAATATGGGCTCTGTTCCTATTTCCACCCTCACTTCCTAACGTATTCCTAGGTTTGATTGAACCACTTCCCATTTCGGCTTCCTCATGATTATGATCCCTATCCTTTCCTCACATATATTCATAATTCGTGCATGATTTCCCTTGATGGGCATGACATAAACCGATCCGTGGGTCAGATGCAAGGTATTATTGCTTAGAGTATGCACATGTGTTAGTATGATGTGCCGGGCAGTCTTTGGTTGAGATCGACGCTGAGTCTATTCCATATCAGAAGTCTTTTGCCAAATTTTGTTCACATGTATGATGTCATAATGATGAACAATTGTCACCTCTTGCTCCAGAAGGTAGCCAGAGAATTATTGCTCTTGATGGCCATGACTCCAACATTAAATACACATTCCTTTCTAAGTGCATTACCTTAAGTTCCATTCCCAAATTTTTAATTGCTGCATCATTTCTATTTATTCACAATCACTCCATACGAATTGTTCTCACCGCAGAGGTGTCTCGTAATTTTGATTGGGTGCTAATTGTGGAGTGACATTTGGTATAAGAGAGCTGGTTCGTTGGTTCAGTTGATCACTTGTCTGTGCCAACGAATTCTATAGGTGCACTCAAAATTTGACCATGGGAGTGGATAAGCACGAGCCAACATTTGGCCAGTTTTCGCGGACCCTTGAATATCAGTCTTGTAAGGCAGTCATCGAAGAGAAGGGATGGACAATTTTTCTCCAAAATTTTCAAGGGTATAATGATGCAGTTGCTTTGGCCTTTGCCTAAACATTTGATGGGAAGAGAGCTAAATTTGGAAACTTGCAACTCAAGATCACATAGTAGTCTCTCAACAAAGCAATAGGGCTACCTTCAAGTGGGGAGAATTTCTTCAAGGGCAGCCAATTACACATTCCCAATTGTGCGGCGTTTCTGAAACTGGCTTATCAATCACTAAGTTGGGTTAAAAGAGTCTTGTGTACCTGCATTCAGGATCAACGACATCCCTTGTTAACTATGATCCAACATTTCTTAACCTGCAAAGGAAGGTACGACATCATTTTTCTATATCATATCAGGATCTTGATGCATTTTACAAAGGACTGCTTCATAAATATTCCCCATTTCTTGAAAGTAAGCCTCCACAAGATGGCCAGGGGAGTGAAATATAAGGGTAAGAATCCAGAGACTTCCATCTACCATCATAGCTTGATTAAAATTTTGATTGTGGCTGAAGTGAGTAAGAGAAAGAAGTCTTGGGAAGACTTTCTCATAGAGAACCTTCCAGGAGAAGAGACACAAGTCAAGTGGAGACAGAGGCTTATTGGTAGAACCTTGAAGTCTAGGAGGGAAACCCCTGCACCTACCTCACAAAGTACCCCTACTTCCCCCACTTATCTTGCCCATTTTGTGTCACCTCCTCCCAAGAATTTTAAAATTCTTGATCCCTCTTCTAGCCAGGCAGCTGAGCCTTCAAAAATACAGTTAGAAAAGAAGAAAAAGGAGAAAAGGGGAACGGAGACCTTAACCTCCATAGATGAGCCAACTGAAGTTCCCTCAACAGGTCAACAAAGTCATCAGCCCAAGAATAAGGTTAGGAGAACCTTGTTTCCTGCTTACAAAACTTCAGCTCCTACTATAGAAACTTATATACAAGGTAGAAGAAGGACTCGAAGTATGAACAAACCTCCTCACACCCCATCTACATTTCGAGATGCTAGTCCTCAACAAGTGTCTGTAACTTCATCTCCAGAGTTCGTTGCTCAATCTACATTATCTCTCCCTTAGTCTCCTTCACCTCCATTGTAGTCCCAAATTCCCGATGACATTGCCCAAGATTTACACACTTCCTCTCAACCTTCAGCCGATCAAAAACATCAATTCTCTTCACCTAAACATAGTGTAAGTCAGATGCCTGGAGGAAGTCCTTCCCAACAATCCACAACTCCAGCATCTCCACCAAGGACACCCGTTTTTGAAGAAGAAGAGAACCTAAGAATTAAGTTGATCAGATTCCAGAAAAGGATTGGTAAACTCAAATATCAGGCTCATAAATTTAAGGTATTGTTTCACTATGTCAGAGGAATGAATAATAAACTGTGTGACAGTATCTTGAGACTCCTCGTTAAAAATGATACTTTTAAGAGAAAGAATCAACAACTTTTGACATGGAAAGCAACCAGGACTTGTCCTAAAAAAAGATCAATGCTCAAAAGTTAGCCAGGCAGTTCACCAAATGTTCAGTGCTAGTGAAAAGAGGACTTGAAGTCTTGGTCAAGGAAGTTGGCCTTTGACCAGACACTTAGGTGATTCAATCTCTTTTTGGTTTGAGATGCATGAGGACATATATCACCTCAAGTGTTGGGGAGATGTTGGACCCCATTTGTCTCTGCTCATACACTTTTCATACTACGTTTTCCTTGTTTTAACCTACAATTGAACTCTTTTCATGTCATTTTGACCTCCTTGTGCCTCAACTATCCCAAATTCCCATCCAAGGTAAAAGCATTACAAATGGTGTTGTTTTAGCTATTTTTATGATCAATATTAGGTAGTTGAATGTGTGCTTGTTTGTTCACTAATCATTATGGGTGATAGATGTGAAGATTTCTCTCACGGGGACCCGCGACTTCTGCATCAAAAGAGAATTTTGCACTCAAAGAAGAAACTGTACTTAAGGCAGCAATCCAAAATTGCACTCTAGGAAATTACACTTGACGATTTGCACTTAAGGATGAGCACGATGGTCTAAATGACCTCATCGAATTAAATGAGGAAGATCGATGCTTCTTATGCATAGCCAACTTTCAACTTCCAAAACAGAATTCGGTCTTATCATTTAGATGTTGTATAGAAAACTGTTGGTTGCTAAGCCTTGATTAGAATGGAATCTGATTGGCTTCTCCATGATTTGATTTTTACTAATTGTAATATGTAAACTGGATTATAAATCCTGTAGAAAATAATGTGAGGACATATATGCATACATACTCAGGAATCTAAACTTTTTTTGTTTTACTATTGTTCCACTGAGATTTATCAATGGAAATGATCTTCACCTTGGTTCTGCGTTGAAGAAGAAGTTGTGATTGAAATATCTTGTAAATGGTTGATATAGTTATCTAATTCTCTTCATCTTACTGTAAGTTTCATACCCAATAGTGGCAAGGGCCCACCATCACTGGGCAATTTAATTTCGTAGCTAGTAGTTGATTTGTTGCTTTAAGTTTTAATTCATTTCTCTGAATTATTTTGAAAAGAATTCAAATCTAGTTTCCAGCGTTTGATTGATTGTGTTAATTTGTTTCCAGAGCATCTGAATCCATTTTGTTTATATAACAACGTTCTGGCATTTTTGGCATATCTTGCTTTTGTCTCTGAATGAGCTTGTCTTCATAAGCTTGGATTTGGTTATATGGCGAATAGGTACATTAATTAGAATTTACAGTTGATTGGATTGAGCGTTCACTACAAGTTGATCTCAGTAAAAACGCATTCCTTTGATTTCTTTTTAGGCACTCTTTGTTTTCAAAATGAATTAATGGTGAATGTAATGACCTCTGTAGACTTTGTCTTTGATCTAGCATTTTGATAGCTTTGGTTCTTTGCTTCTGATCTAAAATGCATTTCATATCCTCTGCATGATTTTTCTATCCCTTGTTATACAACAGTGTTGCCCAATCGTGGGCATAACCCAAATCACAAGCTTGTATGCATGCCTTTCTGAGTGAATTACACAATGTTCATATCAATTCCTCCATAAAAGCTGATTACAAATACTTATCTGAGCTCAAAGAACACTGAATGAATGTTGTGTGTAAGGTTTATGCAACAAGAGAATTAGAATTCACAGTGTGGAGTATCGACTGATCGTTCTAATCAAATCATTGAAACTTAACATAAAAATCCCAAATATGTCAATTGAACTTGGTTTTATAATAATAATAATCTAATAATCCTTGGGACAATTGAGTTGCTGAGATAGTTAATTCCACTCCCTATTTTCCATTCATAACTTGCAAACAAGAAGAACATGTGTTAAGCATTAAAAATTTATTTCTAGAACAGAGTTGAAGAATAGTTAGTTACTGGAGGACTGTTTCTCTCTTTGATTGATAGGATTAGGCAGAAGATTACTTTTATCTCGAATTTCTATTGTTTTGAAACATAGTATAGGTTTGGAGTGACATAGATTTATCAATTTGATAAGAAGAGTTGGCATCTCATTTAGTTAAGTTTTCCTTTCATGATGGTTGAATGCAAGTTTGTAGGTTGTGTTTTTTTAAGCTTGGATTCGATAGCAGATTGAAAGTTATTGTGTCCTCTCAATTTCAGGCATAGGGTTTAGATTTGTTCTTAGTCAAACAAGCAAGATGATTGAAATAGGTTTTTAGTTGCAAATTCATCTGAGTTGAACCCAAGAGTGAAGCTTATCATAGAGTGATAAATATTTAAAGCTATCTTTGAAAAAGTTTAGTTTCAAGTCTACTTGCCTTTAGAACATGCTTGAAGGAAATTAGAGTTTGCAACCTTTCATTCATAAGTAGCATAGGTAACAAAATTAGGGTTTCTTAGGGTTTTTATGGGATTTGAGTTATTTGATAAAGTGTTTTAATCAGGAGTTTTTGCTTAGCATTCAGTTTGGGATTTGATTTAAGTATAATAGTTTTAAAGTACAGATTCATTAAGAGTTTCAAAGTTAAAATTTTATTATTGATTCTACTTACTAGAATTTGATGAATTGTGTGCTAGGTTCAGATAAATCATTTTATAAAGGAAACCATTATAAATCTAACCAAGAACTAAATTTAAAAAGTGCAGTAAACTCATGTTTACAAGCCTGGGTTGACATATAGATGCAGGAATATTAATACACCCATTAATCTCTCAACAAGGATTTGAGCCTAGGAATCCTTGATCGGTATATGTCGGGATTGCGATAAAGGCTCAGGAAGCCATGGTTGTTTTGTTGTGAGTCCCACGTTCATGCTTGGAATATGGCATGAGGGTGGTTGGATGAAAATAATATTTGGTTTAGCCCAATCTATGGTTAGGTGGTACATGGAAGTCCCTGATTTGGTTGGGTTTGCATATGTTAATAAGATATCCTTTCCTCTTGTGTATTATAGGTAAATGTACTTATTATTATATGGCTATGATGGTTTCTCTATTATTGTTGTTTATCTGGTTATATGTTGGTTACATGCATGGTTAATGACAGATTTGAGTTATGGTTCTCATCATGTTTTGGTTAGTAGATGAAATGTTAATGAATGAATGGCCTAACAAATGCTAATGTAGCTATTGTGAGAGTGAATCAAACATTATTGATGAATATCAGATAAGTATGAGGCCCCTATGTTTATGTGTATTTTTATTACCTATACATTATATCTTCATGGTGTGTTTGATGAGATTCCTATCATGGTTAGGAGGAGTTTGATCAGGTCCTTGTTTAAGTTTTGCATTAGAGCCATTGTCTTCCTTTTATTTATCATTATCTAGAATTTCATCAAGTTTTGGGCAGAGACCTGAGTCCTAGCCTTGAAAAAGTGGCTCATATTTCAACATCATTGGCATAGGACTGCTTGGAAAAGACTGCAATCACATGGAGGGCTTGTCATGGGAGCGACTAGGGGTCTAGTTCTGTTAAAATCCAAGTTAACTCAAGGGTTGGGTACTTGGAGTTGTTGGTTAGCCCCTGGGGGTCCTATAGCTCTTGAGGAAGATCAGTTTGTTTTTGGTGTGTTTATTCCACTTCCTTAACTGTACATGGGGAGTTGAATCATATCCAATGACTCTTCGTCACATGTTTACCTAGTGGACTGGTTTGGTTGGGTAAATGTCTCAAATATTCACTCAACATTTCTAGCTATTCAAAGGCCATATTCATCTATGGGCCATGTATAATATTATTCAATTGATCCATGACATGGTAATTCAAGTGTATTGAAAAATAAATTTGAGTCATTTAACAAAGTCATCACAAAGACATGCTTGAAATTGAATAAGAAGGCCATTTTCATAAAAGTCAAATTCATTGTAAAATGCTACTATGGGGTTTATGATGAGTAGTACTTAACACCTTTAGGGTTATTTTCCACAAGCTCAAGTGAGCATGACAAGGAAAAATATAAAATGGTTAAAAGAGGAAAGTGTTTGCAAAACACCAATCTAGAAATCAAATAATTAAAATATTCCTTACATGATTTGGATATTTTAGTTCTTAATATTAATAATCAAATATAAAGGATAAATTGATTAAAATAGAAAGAAGCAACTAATTGATAACATGATTTATGCAATATTTGTAAAAAAGTTACTTCATACAAAAGGTCAATGCATATTGTGACATAGATGATCTAATGCAAATCGTTGATGTTACTTGTGATAAGCATGGCTCATGGATGGTTGGCATAGAGGCAACAAAAGATATGGTTGATGATTCCTTAACTAGTCATGAAATGGAATCATAGAATAAATTGATGAAAAAATGTTTTATTGAATATGAGTCAGAATTGAAGCATACAATGATAGAAGTAGTAGTAAATGTGAATTTGAAGTTATAAAATAAAGTCTTTATGAACAATGTAACACCCATTTTTAAACCCCAAGTTTTGTAATTTGTAATTAAGACTTATTATACTAGAAATGGCTATCATGGATATCTTGACAAACTATATTTGATGTAATATGCATTTTATTTAATATATTTCCAAGAGATTAAGAAAAGAGTAGAAAACATGGATCCCGATTCCCAATGCCTAAGAGGAAGCTATGAGGGGGAATTGGGAATTTTCCTGTCCATCCAAATTTAATTTCAAAGTTTTCCCTTATTTCCATCAAATTTGGTAGTTGAACTACCCAACTACTAATATTCAAGAGAATGGGAGTAGTATTAAAATTCTATAGAGGTATGTGTAAATTACCATATGGAGAATTTTGATTGACCACATAGTCCAAGATGGACCTTGAATTCTCATGCAGGGTAGTTAGATTCGAGTAGGGTGGGGGAGGAAACAATAGTCTGCAAAGAGCACATGGGATGGTCATGTATAGAGAGGAAAAAAATTCCCTTGAACCAGAGATGACTTGTTAGAAGAAAAACATAACCACACGTGGGTGCTGAGAGCATGACTCTAAATAAAGGGTGGTTGAAAGAATTTTGAGTCACATCAACATGTGTGGAGTTGTGAATTTACTTAAATGGGTAGGGTAGAGAATGTTGAAGAATTAAACCTAACTTAGAGGGCCCATAGAAGTTTTGAGTAATTTATCTAAAACTAAGCATGAAACTCATTGGGAAAGGGGAAGTATTAAGGGATAATCAGATTAGAGAAGGACTCCCTTTTTGTTGTGTAGGTTCATTGTGGAAACACTATGAATGGTAACATGCCATGGATAAACAATTGAAAGGCATCATACTGACTTATGTGTGTGAAGGAGAGTGGAATTCATGTTTTTTACCCCACCTTGAAATTTTTTTATCCCTAATTTATTCTTCCTCTTAAGGAATTAGATATGGCTTAGGGATGGCTAATTGCAAGAAAACTATAGTGAGCCTATGGTTGGGTGGAGAGTGGATCTTCCTTCTTTTGTTTCTAACAAATCTTAAGTGACATTGATAAGTGTAAATAGTCCTCTTTAAGTGAAATTGAATTATTATTTAGAGTTTCGTGAAAATTCCTTTGTTAGGTTATTGGGTATCCTTATGTTGATGAGTTGATACAATGTTTAAATTAAGCTCACTTACAAGTTGTATTTTCTTTTAAGAATGGACTTTGTAAATAGTGATTTTCTTGAAGTATGTTACCTATGATAAATGCAAGATGTTTGGTTATGTGAAGTACAATGTATAAGCTAAGTTAAGGTATTTATGGATTCTGATAGTATGAATGGTCTATGTTAGTTAAGTTATGGGATGAAACATTTTTGTTGTATCCCTATTTACTTCTGAGAAGACTTGGAGGTTTCTCCTTGGTTAGGGACCTTCTTTCCTTTAGGATATTATCTAGTGAGTTGGCGTCTTTATTTGTAAGTGTGGGAGTATGGAGGTTGAATTTAAAGTTCCATGGGAGTGGGTATAATATCACTTATTTGGGTGAAGTTTCAGATTTGGCCATTGGCCATTAACCATCTCTTTGAATTCTTTCAGAAATGGCTTGACTTTGGGAAGAATTTTTGGAAGAATTTTAAGTTTTTGGAAGGTTTCTATATTTCAAAATCATTTTGGGTTAGTTTCTACCCTATCATATAGCACATTGGGAGAGATGTGACAATGAGATGGTGAAATATAGAACTCAAGTTCCAACTCTAGTTAAGAGTTGAGGATGTTCCATATATCCAAATACCCAAAATCCAAATCATCAATGGATACAATAAAGGAAGTTGGGGATGTTCTAGATATGTAAATATCTAAAAATTTGGATCTTTTATGGGTGCATTATTAGGAGCTAAGGATATCCTAGGTATTTGGGCATTTGAAAAAATTGATTAATGAACCTTAATGAAAATCTCAGATGTTGGATGCGTTGGATGGTGGAAACCATAGTAAAAGAACCCTAAATCCAATTGAATCCTAATGTCATAGTTACAATGGATCCAGAGGAAGTCAAATGTTTTAGATATATGGACATATAAATATTTTTGCATCCAAAAATTCTTATTAAATGACCTAATAGAAATACCTAGATTCAAATGTTGTAGACCAGTCCACATGGAAGCTAAATGGAGCACACATGAGCACTCCCAAACCATACAAGTGTATGCGTGTTTACATAGTATGACTACGTGTCATGATGGTGTGGCACTAGGGATGAGTTTGTTTGATGTGGCATGTTGACATTGCATGATAATAGGGTATTCCATGTCATTAAAAATAGCAACAAGAAATTCCAATATAATTTGTCCTTGAATTAAATTGTGAATTAAATCAAAATTTTATCCTCATAGCAACTTGTAATAGTTAATTAAGTTAAATTGACTTAATTGACTTAGTAAATTTGAGATGGAAGTCTATCTAGAGTCATGTAGAGTGCTCTCTAAATTGTAGGGGTCCAGGTTGAGTTCTTTTGAGTTGTAATTAGATAACTTGGTCTAATTGAGTTATAGTCAATTAAACTAGTTTTAATTGTTGGAGGAACTAGTAGGAGGTCTCATAGTGGGGACGGAAACCAGTGCATCCTCAGTACCACACCATTTAACTGACGATTCACTCATAAATAAATCATGCATGTCAGTTCAGAGGAAGACCCAATTGAGATTAGAGTTTAGGGATAATGTACTAGTAGTTGTATAATTTTCCAAGTTGTACAAATGGTGCATGAAATCAGTTGAGGGCCTATGGATGGATTGCATAATTATGGAGACAAACTTCCCAATTAAATATGGGCTAATTCTCTTAGGAATTGCGCAAGGAAGTAGGGTAGGCATCAGAATTGGCTAAGTGTTGTCTTGAGCTGGTTTGTGAGGAAGAGAGATAGATTGTACTAGTGCAGGAATTGTTTGGGTTGAATAAGAATTGTATTTATTATCATATATTCTGGTTAATGAAATGTAGATAATCAGGGTTTTGAGCAGTTTCTTTCCCCATAGAAATATTGTGTCATGTGTGATTTCTACTCTTCCTTTCTGGCTTATTGTTTTCATCAATCAATTTTGGTTTCCACTGAAGAGTATAGTAGATTCTTGTATTGTGTTTTAGCATATCACATAGCATGTTGAATCTATAGTAAAAATATACACAGTTTCAGAGCTGAAGACAATATATAAGAGGAGAATTCGAGTTTGTTTTGTAGGTGAAAATCAAATTTGCTATTTCATACTTCAGAGTCAACAATATGTCGTTCTACAGTTTGAGACTTGAGTATGACTTGGAGGGTGGCTCAAATTACATAGCTTCGAAGGACAAGATGGAGGCAGTGCTGGAAGACAATGGCCTCAAGGAATTCATAGATAATGACATTCCTAAGCCTCCAACATCTTATTCTAAAGATATGGTTGAATTGAGAAAGTGTGTGGAAAAAGCAAGATGGATTATCCTGGAAGGAGTTCGAGATCACATTGTCTCAAGTCTCCATGGTAAGGACACTCCATACATAATGTGTAAGGCATTCACGGACCTATTTCAAAATAGCATGACCATAGGAAGTTGGCACCGAACTCAGAAAGATCAAGATGGAGAAGGGTGACTCAATTCTGAAGTACTTGACCAAGTTCACCCATTGTCAAGATGAGTTTGGAAGTTTCGCAATTACTATGGTTGAAGACGATATGGTGAGCCTAGCTCTTCTAGGACTTCCCAAGAGCTGGCACAATTACTAGAACTTAGTTAATAGGAGGGAGAAGCTACCAGATTGGGAGAAGTTGTGGTCTGACTTGGTATAGGAAGAGATTTAGCGGAACACCAGAGACAGATCCTCATTAAAGGCTGATGATGAGGAGAACAGTGCCTTAGCGAGTAAGGAAAATAAAGGGAAGGGGAAGTCATCCCATTCCAAATTAGATTCTTGTCAGGGCAACAAGAAGAAGGACATGTCGAAAATCAAGTGTTTTCATTGTCACGAGCTGGGACATTTTTCCACAAAGTTTCTACTCAAGAAGGCTAGTAAGAATCCCTTGGGAGGAGTGACAGGTGAGGTTCTTGCCTCACAATTCGAACTACAGTTTACCCTCATTGTTTGTATTGTGTCATTGATGATGGGTAGTGTATGGTACCTGGAAAATGGAGATTATTTCCACATGACCAGTAACAAAGAGCTCTTCAGTAACTTGGAGGAGAAGGATCTCCATATGCATATTGAGATGGGTGATGATAGGAGGTATATCACTACCGGGATCGATATAGTTACCTTTTGTTGAGAATGCAACAAGATGATGGAGCTTAGTGGAAAGGAGTCGCCTTCACTAAGTAGGCCCGCGGGCAAATTATGGCGCAAAGTCTATTTTTAGACATATGGATCATGGTCTATGAGTTGCAGAATGCTATTTATGGATGATTGGTCATGTTGGGAAAAATAGATGGACTTCTATTTTTGGATCACAGCAGGAGTGATCAGAGTCTATTTTTAGACTACTAGTCAAAAATAGAAAAGTCAAATATTATTAGCTTATAATAATATTTAGACTATAAACATTATCTTATCCTCTTGGAGCACTTCAGTTTGAGCTATAGATGTGGCACATGTAGCTGTCAGAAGGAAATATGCTTTCTTTGTGGGTCAGTTGAGCTATTGCATGTAGGACTTCAGTTAGAACTCAAGTAGTTGAGTTTGGTGGAGTTGGATGTGGAGTTGATGGAGTTGTGTTCAGTTTGACTTGGTTGAACTAGTTGTAATTAGTTTAACTGCAAGTAGACTAGTGATGAGTTGTGTGAACTAATTATTAACTCATAAAGCAACTAGAGAATACATCAGTTAACTCAGTTGCATGTCAGTGCATGTACAGTTCAGTGGAGACAGGTATTAGAGGTTGAGATTGCTATCAGTTGTGACTATAGTTGTGCATGAGATCTTGCACAATCAATGGATTGAGTATGCCCATGAGAATTGTGCAGTATATGCCCAGTGATATAGCTTGTGCTCATGTGATTTTTAGTGTGAGTGATTTTCACTTGGTATTGTGCAATAGAGGCAGGCAAAGCAGCGGAGGAGATTTGAACCTGTGACTAGTTTGGATCTGAGCTAGTTTTGTGTGTAACAGGTGGAGATAGTACTGAGTACTTGTGAGGAGTATTGTACTATGTATTGTTACATGTTATCAATCATTAATATACAGATAGTGTGGGGTTTTCAGCTGTAAGCTTTCCTCGGGTTACATACTGTGTTAACGTGTGCATGCGATTGGTGTTTCATTGTTTTTGATGCTGCTAAATTGATGATCAACGTAGAGGAGGTTATGTATTATGCATGTATTCCACAATAGTGTATAATCAGGATAATCTCTATGAATACATGTCATATTATTCAAAATTTCTACACCTTTTAGAGGGAGCTAGTTTCTCCCCTCACTTTGCGAGATGTTATGTATGTTCCTGGTTTGACGAAGAACTTGGTATCTTTTTCCAGCTTAGAGGATAGAGGCTATGATGTGATGTTTAGTAAGGGAAAGGGGCTCCTTTGTCACATAGCCATAGGATAAGTGAAAAGGATACAGGTTTCAGTGAAGAATCTCTACAAGTTGGAGGTAGAAGATTGTGTTGCCTTGAGCATGAAAGCAGAGAAGGTGAAGAGCCCATACATCATTGATTTCTGGAATAGGAAATTATGTCACTTGCATAATGGCAGTTTGAATATCATGCAACAAATTTCTATCGGCCTTCCCAAGGGTACACTAGAGAAGCTTGAAACATGCAAAGGGTGTACGTTGGGAAAATACACCAAATCTTCCTTTCATGACAAAGAAAGTCAAGCACAGGCGATCCTTGATTGAGTTCACCCAAATGCGTGTGGACCATTCTCGACATCATCCAGGGCCAAGCATAGGTATTATGTTATATTTGTTGATGATTTTTCTCGGAAGTGTTGGATCTTCTTCATGCAGAAGAAAGATCAGACTTTTGCAAAGTTTTGGGAATTTAAAGCATTGGTTTAGAAAGATACTGTAAGGAAGGTAAAATCTCCCAGGATTTATAACAGTGGAGAGTATGTGTTGAATGAGTTCAAAAGATTATGTGCATCAGAAGGCATTCGACGGGAGTTGATAACACCTCATAACCCACAACAAAATGGGGTGGTTGAAAGGAAAAATAGAAGAATTGTAGGAGGGGCATAGGCGATGTTGTAGGATCAAGGCCTACCACTACACTTGTGGGCTGAGGCACACAACTATTTATTTGCAGAACAAAAGCCCTCATCGAATTATTGGGATGAGCACACCATAAGAAGTTTTTTCAGGGAAGAAACCAGATGTGGGACACTTCAAAATTTTTGGTTCATCAGTCTGCTGCCATGTAACCACAGATGCATAGAAGAAGATTAAGGAAACATCAAAGTTGGGGATATTTGTGGGGTACACTGATACACCTCACAATTATTGGGTGTACCTGTTGACCAACAGGATGACAATTGTTCACAGTGATGTAAAATTCAATGAAGAGAAGGCCATGATATGTTCCCTTGAGATGGAGCTTCAACTACATGTGGTTAAGGAGCTTCTATCTCCAAAGGAGGAACCTCAGGATGATGTGGAGAAGCCACATACAGAGTATCAGGGAGTGAAAACACGCACTCATGCAGAGTCTTCTAGATATGGGAGAAAGCGCACAGAGAGGCTGACAGGATATTGCATAATGTTAGAGAGAATGTGGGAGCACCCACATCACAATGCAGATAGATGAGGTCATTGGAGAGATACACCATCTACATGGCTCTGATGAGCGGATGTGTAGAGATTGAGCCATCCTCTATAGAGTAAGCAGTGTAGCAACCAATGTCAGTTGATTCCATGATTGAGAAGCATGACTCCATTATTAGGAAAAATATTTGGGATGTGGTCCCAAGACCCGTAGACAAGTTAGTGGTGAGTTCCATTTGGTTTTACAAGGTAAAGCACACAACGAATGGTAGTGTGGAGAAACACAAGGCCAAGTTTATTGCTAGAGGATTTTCTTAGGTGGAGGGGATTGATTGCAATGAAAATTTTACTCTTGTTGCAAGGTACTCATCAATCAGATCCATTTTGGCACTGCCAACACAGATGGGATGGAATATACATTAGATTGATGTAAAGACAACATTCCTCAATGACATGTTTGAGGAAGATGTGTATATTAAGAAGCCTGAAGGATTTGAGACCTTCAACATAGAATCTCATGTGTTCCGACTCAAGAAATCGTTGTATAGGCTAAAACAAGCACCCTGTGCTTGGTAAACTAGGATTGATAGTTATTTCATCGGGTTGGGATTCATGAAAAGTGAAGTATATGCGAACCTTTACCATATTGTGGTTGATGATAAATTGTTGATTATTGTTCATATGTCGACGATTTTATTCTAACAGGTGAGGATAAGCTTATCAAGTATTTCAAAGAGGATCTTGCAAGAGATTCGAAATGAAGGACTTGGGGCTTATGCACTACTTTCTGGGTATGAAAGTATTGCAATGTGATGGGGAACTTTTTGTGTCTTAGGGAAAGTATGCCAAAGAGATATTCAAAAGGTTCGACATGAGTAGAAAACCCGTGGAGACTCCTCTAGCAGGTAACTGGAGGAAGGAGGATGCTACTTCTGGTGAAGTAGTGGAGGCTACCATTTACAAGTATCTTGTGGGTTCACTCATGTATTTGGTGAACACACCATCGGACATGTGTTATGCAGTTAACCAACTTAGTCAAGTGATGGTTAAGCTGACCAAGCTATATTGGAAGGTAGCCAAACATGTGTTGAGATACCTATGAGGCACTACTCAGTATGGTTTATGGTAAAAACCTACAAAGGGAGTGAAGATTCAAGGATTCACCAATGCAGATTGGGAAGGGAGTCCATTTGAAAGGAATAGCACATCAGGTGGGATATTTAGTATTGGGTCAGCAGTTGTTTCTTGGTACAGCAGGAACCAAAGACCAATTGCTTTTAGTTTAGCAAAAGCAGAGTACATGGCTGCTAGTCAAGCAAATTATGAGGCTATTTTGGTGAGGAAGATTCTTGTTGGTTTGTTTGGTCAGCAGATGATGAGCCTAGGTGTTGCAACAAGAATGTTGTAACTCCCAGGGCTGCCAACTTTACTTATCAACCTGGGGTTCGTATAAACTTGGAGGTGACAGTGATATATGCACAAATAAAAGTGAAAATCCTGCCTGTTGTCATTGCTCATCTAGCAAGAGACCCCAGGGGTTCCAAGCCAGAATTCTATAGGGTCAGAAGAAGCTTAATTATTTGATGGAAGATGAGAAAATATATTATAAGAGAGAGCTACTCTACTGCAGTAATGAAGAAAACAACATGTAATGCTAAACCACACCATAACCTAACTAACCATCTATACAGCTATGCTAAACAGAATTGCTAAATCAAAACTAACCTAATGCTTCTATCTAAGTTGCAGAGGTCAAGAGCTTTAAACTATACTAAGATGTAAGAAAAGGAACTACACTAAATCTATTTTCAATCAGAAGAGCATTTGGAGATCGAAATTGGTGAAAGGAGGACGTAAGGACACAGTGGTGCATAGGGACCGTTGGATCGATCAATGACCAGAAGATGGATGGTGGAGACCTTATCGCGGGGGCTTAAGCGAATAGATGGATGGACAAGATTAATCGGAGGATGGATGGTGGAGATCGTATCGCAGGAAGAAGACGTGCGGAAATGATGGAGTGAGTTTCGAAGGCGGTAAGCAGTTTCTCGCGCGCCCTTAAAGCTGTAAGCTGTATTTTTGAATTTCATGCGATTAGCCTAATTGAGTGACACATAGCACGAGAAAACCACTTTTCTCGCATGCTCTTAGGTGGATAACGGTCATGCAAGAATCCACATGAGATTGCGCTATAGTCGTCGGATCAAGCTAGGCAGATCGATGGTGGAGATTGGCGTGCATAAAGTATTGAGGTAACGTGATAGTCATTGGATCAAGAGACAGATCAAAGGTGGAGGTTAGAGCACATAAAGTAGTTGGAAGACTTCGCGCGCAATGGGAATTGGGTAAACTAATGAATCAGACGGTGATTGGTCAGGTTTGTTTGGGATCGAATGATGAGGAAATGATGCATGAAGAACGTGCTGAAGGAGGTTTCAAATGAAAACGATAGAAAAAACTAGTGAGGGTGAGGGTGGACCGAGAGTAATGGAAAAAGACGACAGTGAAGCGAAACAAGTAACTGTATCAAACAACAAACTCCAAAGCTCATGCAAGGACTAGAAACATGTGTTTGTGGGGTTGCTGAAGGGTCTCTTCCTCAAGTCATGGTCCTAGAGGGAGGAGGTGAGGCCGAGACACCTGCGGACAACATTATGGTGATATTTTTCTCCTAACTAACCTGCTAACTGAAAGAAGGCACAAATAGAATGAAACTAAAGCACAACTGATCTACTCTACGCTATTGTACTGGGAATGCAGTTGCTTAAGCAAATGAACAGAACCAGGAAGCTACTTAAGAAAATGAATAAAACCAGAAATCTATGCTATCATACATGTACAATAAAGAAGAGCTTTGGCTGCTCAGGTTGGGCCCTAACCCAAGAGCTTTAGCCCTCCGAGTTAATTCAGTGCTGGCTCAAAACATAACTCATATTTATTATAAAAACCATGGATTACATAACAAACTGTCACAGGTCTTGCAGCTCAGAAATAAAGTAGAGTTTTACAATTAGAATCTGAATCCTATTGAGGTCCTAAGCATCTCTACTTATACATATAAAGTCTCCAACGACTTCCTTCCCATTAGGGTGGCTTGGCTCCCCACTCAAGATAAACTGGTTTCTGTCACTTTCACTTACTCAGTTGTCTTTTAGTCTTCATGATTTCGCTGTTTGAACTCCGAGCTGATGGAGGAATATTCGAATGGAGGGGTAGCAAATGAGGAGGATTTTCCTCCTATAATTCCTCTCCCTTGTCCCATTCGAGTTTTGACCAAGGTCTTTGCCACAGTTCCTTGCTTTTATCCTTTATTCTTGCATTACATGCACATTAGACTAGAAAGCAAAATATCCAACTCTAACTCATCTCATAAACAAAATATAATCAAAAGTATGCAATAAGTTGTGAGAATAGTTGGTTTGACTAAGCTAGGAAGTGAATTAAGGCCAATTAAGGCCCATATAATTACCCAGTGATGGGGCTCATTCATCCCCTATTCAAAGTGTTGCTTATCCTCTGAGAAGCTTAGTCAATGTCCATGTCCTTCATGGTTCTGGTAGCCTCTCTAACATCCCATGCTTCTACTGTGGTCTCTTCTTCTTGTTTATAGAAGCCTGCTTTCCTTTCTACTTCTTCCCACTGCCTCTTTTCCTCTTCTTCTTTTCTCCCTTCTAGCATCCCTAGGAGTAGTGGTGGACTGAGTTTTAGGCCTATCCAATTGACCTTCAACCTTTGCATTGATTGCTTATACATAGGTGTCCTGTTGAGTGCCTCTCTCAACCTTTGAGGGGAGTGATATTCTCTGATCTTCAAGTTGTGTGGCAGTGTTTTCCATCTCCTTTAGCAGGCATGTATATTATCATCTCTTAGCAGCCTAAACATATCCTCAAAATGTGAAATTGCTTGCTCTTGGGTAGCAAGATATCTAAGTGCTAGCTGAGGATCATTTGCAATTAGATTATGGGTGTTGATTAGGGCCATGGGATTTGATTGTTTAGCTCTGATGAAAAGAGGTTCATTTTTCTCTCTGGCCAATATTCTTTTCATCTCTGCAGCCCTTGACTTCTCATGGTTCATTGATGATGCCAAAGCCATTAATTGTAGATCTCCTAGCTCTGCATTAGGATCCCAAATATTCACGTCTGTGGGGGCCATGTTGTGCGAGTAAAACTCAGCCATTTTGGCCCTATCCTCTAGTGCACTTTGATCACTAAGAACAAAAAACTGCCTGCAGTCGTGAAATGGCATGGTGCCCCTTTGCTCTAGTGTTTTAATCTGAAATTGCAGCCATTGTTCTCTGAGGTAAAGAGCATAGTATTTAGCTAGCATTCTACACTTGATGGCCTCCAAGGAGAGGTTGGCCATACATGCTAGTTGGTTTTCCTTTTCCTACAACTATCCTCTTAGGGGCCTCTGGAGACACCCTAGGTGACTCCTCCTTGTGTTCTTCCCCTCTTGTTTCAATGCCTTCTTCCTCTCTAACAAAAGGACTAACATCATAGATGAGGGTTTTGATTTCATCCTCTGCTGGTAAGTCTCTGAAGACTGACCATTTTATAGGGATCCTGAGGTTTTGGAGGGCATCCTCAATGAGGATTTTGATCAAACCATGGTGAGCCAACTATTGGGAATTCCCTTACTTTACTTTGTTGCTGGAGTCTATGAGTGATTGCATCAAGAAATAGGGTATGTTGAGTCTTTGGTGAATTGGTGTTTCTACCCCAAATCTTAGTTCTTCAAGCATCCTAAAATGGTAGCCATAAACAACACTATATCTACCCTCATATGAGATATATTTAATGAGTTGGTAGCCTACCTCACTCCATGGGTATGGCAGACTATCCCTCCTTACTCCATTTTTATCCTCTATAGTTTCTTCACCTTCTAAAAATAATTTCCTTTTTGCCACTTGATTGTCTGCTTTGTCTTCTTTTCTCCATTCAAATCCTAGGGGAAGTGTGGTGACCCTACTGATGAGATCTGGGGTGAGATCTATAGTGAGCCCTCTAACTATAACAGTGGCATGGATTCTGCTGTGTAGAGTGACGGAATGAGAAAATTCTTGAGAAAACAGAGTTTCCTGTGTATATAATCCACTAGCTTTTTAGAGGACTTCTAGTTCATTTGCTTGTAAATGGGGATGGATTTTTAGATCCTACCTCTTTATAATGGTGGAAGTGTACAATTCTCTTGATATTCTCTCTTGAACCCCTCTCTACCTATCCTGTAGACTGCCTCTGTGTATCCTGTAGACTGCTCCTGTAGACTGTTCTTGTAGGAATTCTCTTGTAGAACGATGGATCCTTGCTTCCAGTGGGTGGCCAGATTTATGAGACCTACTTGAGTGAGGGAGTTTCAATGAGTTGGAATGCATGAATGCATGTAAATGATGTTTTGTTTCCCTTTATACCACCTCATCATTCCCACTCTTTGTAATCATTTCCCACAGTTGTTAAATCCATAGTTAACCACTTCTTGTCCTACTCCTCCTCTGTTCTTTGAGTTGACTACAGCCACGTCTGAGAGGAAACCCTACTTTGTATGTGATGACTGAACAAAGGTGGCCAAGTTAACTGGCCACCTTTTCACTTACAAACCAACTACCTCATAACCTTTACAACTTTTAATCAAATGATGCATATGAGTGAGTGAGTGGGATACTTACCTATGGTCTCGATGCCATGCTGCATTTTGTCGAGGATTAGAGGTGTTGCATTGTTCATTTGATGCATGGTCATTCTTCTTCCTCCCCTATTGTCTTCTAATGGTGTCTATGACTGTAGATCTAATGCTGCTGTTGCTGCTGTGTGTTAGCACCAAAATTTTCCTTAGGCTGAAGGAAGGCAAAAATTAGGGTAACCACAAACCACGCTCAGTCTGGTAGCTAGCCCTAACAGAGCAGGAGAGGGCTCTCTCCGAGTCACACTCAGCGAATGGATAGGCAAAATAGTCTGAGATGACTTACAATGCAATATTTACCTTAGGATAGTAAGTGAAAAGGGATTTTGGAAAAGATTTTATGAAGTGACCGAGCTTCTGGGATGTATATGGGACTAGCGCTCAACAAAGAATAGAGAATCGAATATGAAAGCATAGATTATTCAGTGAGGCAAGGTAGGCAGAAAGCGCAGAAATTTTGGGTTAAAGTAACGTGGAATGGAAATATTGCTGAAGAGAGTGAAAAGGGCATGGTTGCATGAATCCTTTTCAACAGAAGAGTAACACTGCACATGAAATTTTCCCACAGGCAGAGCAATATAAATTGAATTCTACCTAATCTCACTTAGAAAATTTCACTGAAATGAAACGTGAATTGAATTATGAAACATAACAAGATACATATGAAACATAATAACACATTTGCTACACTCACAACCATAAGAATCTCATGAAACAGAGCCACTGCCTTTCATTAATTCTTTGTCAAAAATACACAGTGCAGAAACAGAGTTTCTTTCCCACAGTCTCCCAGAAGTTACAAGCCAGCCAACCCTTTGCAAATAACTTGCATACAATATATAGAATGTGTGGAGAAGAGATGGAATGCCCAGGGGTTGGGAAGTTACTCAAATCATTTCGAAATGGAGATGGAGAGCCAACCATCAGCTACAGGTGCAGTGTTCTCAAGCATGACATTTGGCTGGGGTGACCCTTTGCATTCCTTTGCCACTTGGATAGATGCCCATCTGGAGATAAAACTCTTTAAATGCCACCTTTGGTGCCAAAAAACCAAAGTGTAGATGACCGGGCCCACTTGGAGAAGTCGTGACCCGAAATTTCGTGAAACGGGAGCAAATTGGCAGTTTTTTCCCCTGTGCGCTGCGCCAAATTCTCTGTGCATCACGCCACTTTGGATAGTGTTTTGGGGCACTTTCAGGTGTCCAAAATGTGACCAAGTGGGCTTGTTGGAAAGCCTGTCCTGTCTAATTTCTAACCCCACTAGAATTTCTCAATTTGGTGCTCATTTGCCCCTCCAAATATTCATTCTCCCAAGACTGCTTTCTGTGTGTCAAAAAAGTGGCAGAGAGGCCATTTTTGGGAGTTTTTTGACCTTTAGGAGACCCAAAACTTGTCAAAATTTCCTGTCTGGACACTAGTAGACGTAATTTTCGATGCTGAATCCAAATATGCAAGCTGTTCCTCGATTGGAGTCCTATATTTTTAGCGTCGCGCCAGTGGCGTGGCGCACACGGAGGAATTTCCTGTTTTGTGCGCAAAAAATTTGCATGTGACCAAAACTTGCCCAAATTTTTTGAAATTTGGGTTGGAGGATCTCTATGGGGTGCCATGCTGAGTCAAGGAAGCGTCAGACAAGATTCTAAGCCTATCTTTCTCTTTTGCCCGTTTTACCCTTCTTGTTGCTTTCCTCAGTTTTGCTTTTAAACTCCTTATCCGGGCCTGTGCACTCATGTTCCGCACCCTGTAACGGAAAGTCATGTGTCTCAATATAGCAAGGTTCCGATCAGCTTTGTCCAACAGCCTCTCCAAATGCATGTTGACCCTCTCAAGGTTGGACTCTCGGTCTTCATTGATTGCTTGCTCCAAAGATGTGAGCGAGACCCTTCTTCTTTGAGCAGCTTGGCATTGCTCGTGGATGTTCTGCAGCTCCATGATCGTCTGTTGGTCCTCAAGTTGTTTGTTTCTCTGCTCCAGGAAGTTCATGTTCCACTTGGCCCTTTCTAAATCAATGGTCAAGTCTTCAATCTCTTATTTCTACTCCCTGATGATCTCTATAAGCTCCTCATTGGTTGGTTCTGCATCTGTCTCATCATCCGGGAGGAGAACAAACTCGGTCTCTCGCTCACCTGATGGCCCTTCCTCCTGCACTGGTTCCTTGCCCTTACCCTGCTCCTGTGATGCTAATAGCGGAAGCGAGGCCCCTTCCACCCCGGGTGGAGATAACACTCACTTTGCTGCTGCGAACAACGTTCTACTGCCCTCTAGTATGTGATGTATACTAGCATGGTGGCAGTCTCATGGTGCTCGAACTGATGTGAAGGACTTCCCATCTCAGGCTCAAAATGATGTGAAGGACCTCCCACCTCATGCTCAAACTGATGTGAAGGACCTCCCACCTCATGTTCTGCCTCTGATATCACCGGTGGAGCGCTGAAGAAATCACGGGAGATGAAGTCCTCCCAAGCAATACCCTGTAATCCCAACTGATGGTCCACCAAAATCCGGATGAGAGAAAAATGATAGACACTGTTTAGCTGCTGTCGTGGGGTCTTACGCTGCATGAAGTTTTTCATCTTCTCAATGTTGTTGCAGATGAAAAATTGGAGGCTCATCATCCGCACCCTGGTGAAGTGCATGAGCAAGCGGATGTGATAGGCATAAAGGTGAGAAAACCTCCCCTCGCAACTGAAATACTTCATGATCAACCTCATGAGTGGGGCATACTCATCCCTCAAAAATCTGAACGGAAAAACTCTGGTGAGCTGGCTCAAACAACTGTTCTTGATGTAAGGCTCATAAAGATGCCTCTCCACCTTCCTTTTCTTATGCCACTGTTCCCCAACGTTCGGTATTCCTGTTGCCGCTGATATGGTCTCGGGTGTCAAGGTGAAAGTGACCCCAGCCAGGACAGATTGACCTCCCTATAGATGAAGTGCAAAAAGGCGGGCCAACTCATGATGTACTTTGACATTTGCCACCCTTTGGAAAAATTCATAACATGCCAAGTGCTGGAAACAAGACATGGCAAGTGGGCATGCCTGTAGCTCTGTGAGGGTGTTTGGCTCGTCTCTGAGATGTCTGCCACTCCGGTGATGTCTCCTATGGGCCCTCTCTCCTGAAGATGTGTCACTGTGTGTATCCCCCTCATAATCTGATGAAATTCCTGATGCCATTATTGCTGTGTGTACCTTGAGTTTTCTTTTGCTGCCCTCTGAATCCAATGAAACTGGTGGTTGCCCTAAGAATCTGTCACCAAGGGGAAAATAAAACAGAGAGTGTTAGGAGGGGAATGATGAAAGGGGAATAGGGATTTAAGAGGAGAAAGTTATCAAGGATTTAGGAGTATTTTGGGTATACTTTTGATGGGACAGGGTTTGGATTTTGTTGAGGTAGGGTTTGGGTGTTTAGCCATAGGAATCAAGGGAACCAAATGAATATGGTCAAAGTGGAGTTAGGGTGATTATTAAGGGAAAATGCTACAGGGGGATTAGTTGTGATAGTGGTAGGTTAGGAGCATGCTTTAGCGATCATGTTACTGTAGCAAAACCCTAGCTTTTTGACCTTCTTTGTGTCATTTTTGGGTTTACTTAATAAAAATTTTTCCTCTAATTTCATGGTCACCAAAATCATATTTTTCTTTGAGTTAAGGATCAATGCTTAAGGTATCTAGGGCTTCCTTTGCAATTTTGAGAGCCATTTATAAAAATTTAGGCGATTCGGTGTTTTTTTTAGGCTCACAGGTCTGTGCACCGCGAGCTTTGCCAAGTGCGCCACGTGCCGGGCATGCGCCGCGCCAGTGCAATATTAACACTGTGGCCGGGCTCCCAGTGTGCCGCGCGCCCTGAGTGTGCCGCACCACCTTGTGTGTGTGTCACGCACTTTCAAATGACACTAATTTTATTGGAACATCGGGGGTACTGTCTTAGTGGAGATTTCTAGGGGGTTTCTTTAGGAGACAAGGTGGAATGGAGGTGAGAATGATGAGGAGTGAGGGGACAAGGGGATGGGAGCAAAACCTTGGTGGCGTCTTCACAAATTTGCAACCCCATTTATCATTTTTTCTTTGATGATTATTTTCATGGATGGCCAATGTGCTTTGGATATCATTCAACATCTTAGAAACACCAAACCATTGACCAAATTGACAGAGAAGAGGTTTCATTCGAGCCTACCTCTTGCTTGCTAGCCTTCAACCGGGATATAAAACAAATTTGCAAGTGTTTTGAGCTCCCTGGCTGTGTGCGTCGCGCACCAAGCCCAGTGCGCCGCGCCCTTGTTGATTTTGCACTGTGGGCTTGTTGCTAGTGCGTCGCGCCCTCTGTGTGCGCCGTGCTCCCTGGTGTGTGCGCTGCGCCCTTTGGAAACCGGCTCTCCTTCACTCAAAACCTCATGAATTTGCTCTCTTACTTTTGTAATTTCTCTCCAAGCTTGCCAAAGCACAAATGGTTTTTGTTTTGGGCAAAAACAAGTATATATAGGCTTGGGAGAGATGGGTTTGATTTTTTATTCTTTGAAAACCCACTTTCTAATGTTTGTGTTTTGCACTTTTTTCATTGACTTTAAAACACCCTAATTTTCATTTTTTCTTTGAAATTTTGGCTTTCATGATGGGATTTTCGGCATTTCTTTGTGGGGACGGTGTGACTGGGCACTTGGCCATGAAAACGATGACTGCATCTGAAAAAGTCAACTGGCGATTTTTTTGGAAAATTTTGTCATAGTTGACCTTGTTTGACTTTTCTTCAAAACAGAGTTTTGAAGAAGAGTCGATGTCTCTTCAGGTGATGATGAAGCTTTCTGAACCATAGCTGTATAAGGTCTCCCTCTGGCCTACATGGCTTGTTCTGGACATGTTTTTAAAATACCACATTGATGATTTCCTAGACACAACAATAAAAATGGCTTTGTCGTGTACTATGACCAGACCTTGACTATCATGAATTTTCAGTGATTATGGACAAAGACCTGAACTAGCAGGGGCCAAACATGAGGGAAAATGACTAGCATGACTATCTCCATCAGATCATGGCATGTCCCTAGCAAAATGCAGCCGAGTGGATGGAGCAGGACACCTAAAATTGAAATGCACAAAGAGCTTTGATCTCTGACGAAGGGCTGACCAGACCGACTCTAACATTGGCTCCAATGGGGGATGGTAGCTCCTTTGAGGTGCCAATAACAGTAGATCTCTGGAGGAGCTAGACAGTGCCTTTTGTCCATTGGCCTATGGAGTCATCATTTTAATAAACTACACACGACTCTGACTTATTTATACAACTGGAATAACCGAGAAATTGGCTCAAACTTGACCTTGAAATAACTCAAAAAACTGACTTTACAGACTGAAACCAAACTGAAATAAAAATGGTATTTACAATGATAGTGGAAGCAGCATTTATAGATCAATAGTGATACCGCTTGAGCAGCCGACGATTGATCAGCCCTCCAGGACAGTCTACCCCGTTCATCTCCTTCAGAAGAAAGGCATTCTACCCCCTATATGTTGCAATCTTGAAAGGACCTTTCCACAGATTTTCAAACTTTCTGTGCTTGCCTTTCTCTTCATTCCTTGCATCCCACTTCAGCACCACATCATCCAATTGAAATTTATTCGCTTTTGCTTTTCTATCATATATTTTCTTTATCTTCTCCTGCAACTTGGATGTGTTTTTGAAAAATTCTTCTCTTGTTTGCTGCAAGTGGATCATTTGATTCAGCCTTCTCTGCATGGGATCTTCCTCACTGCTGGCCTCCTGAAGAAGTTTGACCACCGGGGCAGCAAGGGAAGCAGGAAATACTGTGTCCACTCCATAAACCAACTCAAACGGTGACATACCAATAGACTTTTTCTGACTAATCCGGTCTGCCCAAAGCGCGTGGACCAACCTCTTGTTCCAGCTCTTCTTATTTATTTCCAGCAGCTTCTTGATGATGTTGACCAAAGATTTATTCAAGGATTCCGAAAATCCATTGCCTTGTGGATGATAGGCAGTTGAATGACCCAAAATTATATGATATTTATGACAAAATTCTACCATCCTTTTCGATTTGAAAGCTGCTGCATTATCAGTGATTAATTTGTTTGGACAACCAAAGCGAGACAAGATGTTATTTTCGAGAAATGAAATGATTACTGTGTCCGTCGCTTGTTTGGTAGGGGCTGCCTCAATCCATTTTGTGAAGTAGTCCGTCGCTGTAAGGATCCACCTATGTTTTCCGGAAGAGGCAGGATGAATTTCCCCAATGAAATCCAACCCCCACTGCTGGAATGGAGTGCTCACTTCGATAGGCTTAAGTGGCAAAGGCTGTAATTTCTGTTTTCCTTCGAAAATTTGACACTTATGACAACGCTTTACCATCTTATGCACATCAGCAAACAAAGTAGGCCAGTAGTACCCTGCTCTCAAAATTTTGTTCGCTGTTGATTTCCAAAAAAGATGTCCACCACACTCTCCTCCGTGGAAATCCTCCATGAATTTCTTTGCCTCCTCTTCCACCAGACAATTTAACAAAATGCCACCGGGATCTTTCCAATATAGTGCAGAATTTAAGATACAAAATTTAGCAGCCTTCAATTTAAGTGTTCTCGCTTTGTTTCTAGTCATGCCGGGCGATGGTGATAGATTTTTCAGCACATATATTATATCAGTATACCATGGGGACAAAGCAAACATTTCGGATACCTGAATTGAAGTTCCTTCCTCATTCTCCTCGGACATGGCAGCGATCAGATTTATGTCCAATGCATGCAAGTTTGATTCAGCCATTAGCTTTGCTAACCCCTACCCTTTGACTAGCTTGGTAGGCTTTATCTCCACATCGTATTCTAGCAAGGCTGCGATCCATTTTCCTCTTCTCCCTTCTGGATCAATCTGCACTAAAACATCTTTTACAACAATATTAGGAACATAGGCCAGAATGTGAGAATGTAGGATATATACCCGAAAATTCTTCAATGCCTTCACCAATGCCAGGGCTTGCTTCTCAATGATGTTGTACTTCAAAGATACATCCCTTATAGCCCTGCTGAAGAATGCAATGGGTCTTTCATGATCATCCCTCTTCTGCAATAATACCGCTGCCATAGTGTGCTCAGAAGCAAATGAAAACAATATGAAATCTTGAGTGTAGTCCGGGCTGACTAGAACTGGAGCTGAAGAAAGGGCCAATTTGACCAAGTTGAAATATTTTACCGCCTCATCCGTCCATTTCACCTGGCTGTCCTTCTTAAGCATATTGGTCATTTCTTTCAAGTGTTCCGCAAGATTAGGCACAAAGCGACGCAGAAAATTCATCTTACCATTGAATGACTGTATCTCCTTTTTGTTCCTCGGCAGATCGATTTGCTGAATTGCTTGCACACGTGCTGGGTCTATGCGGATGCCATCTTTTGAAATGATGTGCCCAAGTAATTTGCCTTCCTCCATGGTAAACAAGCTCTTCTTAGGATTCAGCGATAGACCATATTTCCTGCATTTTTGAAAGACAATTTTTAGGTGATGCATGTGTTCTTCATCAGATTTTGAAAACACCGTCAAATCATCCAAGTACACCACCAAAAACACATCCTTCTCATTCGCAAATGCCAAGTCCATTGCACGCTGAAATGTGGCACCTGCATTCTTTAAACCGAATGGAATTTTGGCATAATGAAAGGTTCCCCATGGAGTTGTGAATGCTGTCTTATCTCTATCATCTTCATGGACAGAAATTTGGTTATATCCGGAATAACCATCAAGAAACGACATACGAGATGCCCCCACTACTCGCTGGAGTATATGGTCCATCTTGGGCAGCAGATAGTTGTCCTTCAATGAGACCTTGTTTAGATTTCTGAAATCGATGCATAGACGGATCTCACCGGTCTTCTTGCATACAAGTACTAAGTTAGATATCCAATCTGAAAATCTGATAGGCACAATGATACCTGACTTGTAAAACCTATTTACCTCCTTTTCGATAGATGGCAGCAACTTTGGATTGATCCTTCTCAGCTTTTGTCTAAATGGTTTCTGGTTGGGCTTGATAGGTATTGTGTGCTGAATGATATTCGTATCATAGGTCTTTAAATCAGAATAATCCCAAGCAAATACATTTGCAAATGAAGCCATCAAACTGATATATTTGTCTTTGATTTTTGGCGGTAATGCTTTGGACAATTTCACCAACTTTGGATTGGCAGCTGTACCGATGTTGACCTCTTCCACACCCTTCTCTGTCGGCTGCAATGTTGGCTTGCGGGCTACATCATCCTGATCGAAAAGTTCCTCTAGGGGTATCAAGCCTTTAGGAATGATGTTATTCTTCAGCTGCAATACGTCCATTTGATTAATCTGCACTTCTTCTGTTCCATTCCCTTTGCCCTCATCATTTTCCACATCGATTGCGGTTTCTTTGAACTTGCCTTTGTTGAGCAGAAAATCCTTAATCTCCTCATCATCTTGGAACACTTGCCAATGTCGCTGATTGTCTGGAATGGTTGGACGATGCTTGACATGGATTTCAAATTTATTGTTGGAGTTCATGGGGATCTTCAAGCTGCTCGCTGCCTTGGCAAGAGCATCAGCAATACTATTTTGTATTCGTGGCACACATGTCAAGGTGTATTCGGAAAATAGCTTCAAGATGTCCAAAACTGCATTACGATAGGCCCGCATCCTAGGATGTTTTTCTTGATACTCACCTCTGACCTGTTTTATCACCAACTCGGAGTCGCCATATACTGAAATCCTCTTTGCATTCAACTTTCTAAGAATCTTCAGGCCAACAATTAGAGCTTCATATTTAGCTTCATTATTGGAACATTCAAAGGCCAGCTTGTAAGAGCAAACTCTCACACTGCTAGGCACTTTGTTTGGGGCGGAGAAAGGACTGCGTACCCAAATACCAATACCAGTGCCATCATTCCCTACTGCTCCATCAAAATCCATGGTCCACAAGCCTTCTTCATCTTCTTGCAAGTGCTGAAAATCTGTTTGCTGTCCATTGTTTCCTTGCTGTCCATCGTTTTCAGCTGATTGCCCAATCTTTTGCTGCTTTTCTTGTCCTTCTTTCTTCAATATTTCTCTAAAATTTTCTGTTATCTCTGGAATGTCGTCTGCTTCTACTATCTGACTATCTATCTCATTTAAACTATCTGAAAACAAAACAAAAGACTCTAAATCTGTATGTACATAGTTAATAGGATGATTTATCGGTTTCTCCTTGCTTGTGATCATATATTTCATCTTTTGTTCCCAATATAATTTCCTCATTTGTCCAAACAACGGGATTGTTGCATAGGATAAATCCAGCTGTAGTGTCCCCTTCAATTTTGCTACCCAAGACCTTGAAAGAAGCATGCCAAACCTTGGAGGAATATTTGCTACCACTACATCCATCAGAACATTTTTCATAGGAAGCTGATCCAAACTCACAACCAAGTCTTTGATGAGTCCTATACATCTTACTCTGCTGGAATCGAATGAATAGAGATCATGATATTGCCGGGTGATGTCCAGACCAAGCTTATCCATGATAGCCTTGGGCACGAGATTGTGAGAAGCTCTAGAATCGAACATGGCGTTGTGTAGCACAAAATCATGCAATCGTAAACTGATATAGAAGGGTGGCACATCACTATCAGGAGACTCACCATTCATTGCTGGCCCAAAAATCATTTCAGGCTGATCATCTTCTACGTTTACCATGTCGAACATTGGGTCCAAGTTCAACATTTTAGAAATCTGTCCTCTATAACTGCTGTTCTTCATGATTTCAGTCAAAGGGATGGATACCTTTAGCTTAGAAATCTCATTCTCTAGGCTGAAAGCGGGAGTTTTTTCTACCTCTTTGACTGGGATCTCTTTCCTTTCCTTTTCTTTTGATGTGGCTGGTTGCTGTGATTGTTCTGCTGATTTTGTTTTGCTGCTCTCAGGACCAACCGCCTCCTTTCCCTTTCTTTGTGTAGCTGATGGATCATTCTTTGTCGTTTCACCCTCCTTCTTTTTCTGAATTGGTTTGGCCAACACATCTCTATTTCTAAGGGAATATTGTTGCTGTTGTGCGGACAAAGCATTCATATACCCCCTTTGATATTCTTCCGATTCCTCTTCCAACACGGTTTCGTTAGCTAGAATAAAATCAGTGTCTTGGTGTGTAGCTGAATTTACGACACATTCTTCTTCTTCAGTGATGTAAGTAGGCAGCTCATTTGGAGTAAAGAGATGGTTTTCCTCGCCTATTACATTCCCGTCCTCATCTGACTCCGATCCATGCTCAAAATTTTGCTGCAAAGGTGTTTTTATTGGCTGTTGTGTGGCTTGCTCTTGAGTTCGCTGATCTCTTTGTCTTATCCTATATTTTGGCTGCTGTTGGCCACGAAAGTTAGGATTCCTGACTTGTGGCTCTGGCTTGTCAAGTTTTACTCTCTCAAGCATCTGTTATACCTTTTTGAGCAACTGATCCATTGAAGAAGATTCTTCTTTCACAGTATTTTTCTTCTCTGCTTTCGCTCTTGCTCTTTTGGACAGCAGATTTGCCTCAACGCTGATCGGAATTTTCTGCATGTCTTCCATTGTAGCCGGTTCTCTCTCTCTTAATTGGTACGCCATGTCAGCATCAAAACCATCCAGAAACTTCATCATTGCTAGTCCCACAGGTGGCTTTAGATGGTCTGGGATTTCGTTGTAGACTGCATTAAATCTAACACAATAATCTTGGACTGACTCACCGGCATTCCGCTTGATTTGTTCATACTCCGCTAGAATTTGAAGGGGATTCTTTTTCACTTCCCACCGGTTCAAGAACTATCTTTGTAGTTCCGCCAAGGTAGTGATACTTGTAGCCGTCAAACCTCTGAACCATTTCCTCACATCACCTGCAAATTTTTGTACAAAGAGCCTCATTGCCACGTTCCCAACATCGATCTCATGAAGTTCATAGAAGTTTGCCATTTTATCCACATGTTGTTGAGCTGTAATGCTGTTAGGAGTGCCATAAAAAAATGGGATTTTACTTTGATAGTCATTTGGCATGTCATCTAGGACTTGGGGCAGAACAAGGGGTGCGAAACGGGCAGCCATCATTCTCGGTGGATTTGGCCTTGGAGGTGTTGGAGGAGTGTGCACAGTTTGCAAGGGGCTTGCACTTGGAGTTTAGGGCTGTGTGGCAATGTAGTTATCGTTTAATTTATTAGCTCTTTCTGTCTCAAGGTCTACAAGAAATTGTGGATTGGGGACAGTGTAATCAACCGCCCTTTCAGATTTAGACTCAAACAAAGATATCTCAAATCGTTCGTCAAACTCAAGCTCTTCAAGATACTCAAAAATGTTGGGACATGAATGGGATTTGAACACGGGGGTTATGGTGCTTTCTTGACGAAGGAGTCTCAGGATCAAATTGGGATTTTCGTAAATGTGAGGAGGGTACAGGTCTAGATTTGCTCTGGTATATTGTCTCGAAGCCAGCGTGCTATTGGGATAAATTACGGGACACAACCAACTTACCCAGCCTTTCCAATCCTAAGCTCATCATCCGAAAGCCTAGAATTCTTATGAAACACGGGGATTTGATTTTCAACTTCTCCCCAGTATGGTCGCCATTATGTTAGCACCTAAATTTTCCTTAGGCTGAAAGAAGGCAAAAATTAGGGTAACCACAAACCACGCTCAGTCTGGTAGCTAGCCCTACCAGAGCAGGAGAGGGCTCTCTCCTAGTCACACTTAGTGAATGGATAGGCAAAATGGTCTGAGATGACTTACAATGCAATATTTACCTTAGGCTAGTAAGTGAAAAGGGATTTTGGAAAAGATTTAATGGAGTGATCGAGCTTCTGGGATGTATATGGGACTGGCGCTCATCAAAGAACAGAGAATCGAATATGAAAGCACAGATTATTCCGTGAGGCAAGGTAGGCGGCAAGTGCAACAATTTTGGCTTAAGATAATGTGGAATGGAAAGATTACTGAAGAGAGTGAAAAGGGCATGGTCGCATGAATCCTTTTCAAGAGAAGAGTAACATTGTACATGAAATTTTCCCACAGGCAGAGCAATATAAATTGAATTCTACCTAATCTCACTTAGAAAATTTCACTGAAATGAAACGTGAATTGAATTATGAAACATAACAAGATACATATGAAACATAAGAACACGTTTGCTACACTCACAACCACAAGAATCTCATGAAACAGAGCCGCTGCCTTTCATTAATTCTCTGTCAAAAATACACAGTGCAGAAACAAAGTTTCTTTCCCACAGTCTCCCATAAGTTACAAGCCAGCAAACCCTTTGCAAATAACTTGCATACAATATATAGAATGTGTGGAGAAGAGATGGAATGCCCAGGAGTTGGGAAGTTACTCAAATCATTTCGAAATGGAGATGGAGAGCCAACCATCAGCTATAGGTGTAGTGTTCTCAAGCATGACATTTGGCTGGGGTGACCCTTTGCATTCCTTTGCCACTTGGATAGATGCCCATCTGGAGAGAAAACTTTTTAAATGCCACCTTTAGTGCCAAAAAACCAAAGTGTAGATGACCAGGCCCACTTGGAGAAGTCGCGACCCGAAATTTCGCGAAACGGGAGCAAATTGGCAGTTTTTTCCCCTGTGCGCCGCACCAAATTCTCTGTGTGTCGCGTCATTTTGGAGCCTATTTTGGGGCACTTTCAGGTGTCCAAAATGTGCCCAAGTGGGCTTGTTGGAAATCCTGTCCTGTCTACTTTCTAACCCCGCTAGAATTTCTCAATTTTGTGCTCATTTGCCCCTCCAAATATTCATTCTCCCAAGACTGCTTTCTGTGTGTCAAAAAGTGGTAGAGAGGCCATTTTTGGGAGTTTTTTGACCTTTAGGAGACCGAAAACTTGTCAAAATTTCTTGCTCGGACACCAGTAGACGTAATTTTCGATGCTGAATCCAAATATGCAAGCCGTTCCTCGATTAGAGTCCTAGATTTTTAGCGTCACGCTAGTGGCGCAATGCACAGGGAGGAATTTCTTGTTTTGTGCCCAAAAAATTTTCCTGTGACCAAAATTTGCCCAAATTTTTTGAAAATTGGGCTGGAGGATCTCTATGGGGTGCCATGCTGAGCCAAGAAAGCATCAACCAAGATTCTAAGCCTATCTTGCTCTTTTGCCTGTTTTACCCTTCTTGTGGCTTTCCTCAATTTTGCTTTTAAACTCCTTATCCGGGCCTGTGCAATCATGTTCCGCACCCTGTAACGGAAAGTCATGTGTCTCAATATAGCAAGGTTCAGATCGTCTTTGTCCAACAGCCTCTCCAAATGCATGTTGACCCTCTCAAGGTTGGACTCTTGGTCTTCATTGATTGCTTGCTCCAAAGATGTGAGCAGAACCCTTCTTATTTGAGCAGCTTGGCACTGCTCGCGGATGTTCTGCAGCTCCATGATTGTCTGTTGGTCCTCAAGCTATTTGTTTCTCCACTCCAGGTAGTTCATGTTCCACTTGGCCCTTTCTAAATCAATGGTTAAGTCTTCAATCTCTGATTGCTGCTCCCTGATGATCTCTATAAGCTCCTCATTGGTTGGTTCTGCATCTGTCTCATCATCCTGGAGGAGAATAAACTCGGTCTCTTGCTCACCTGATGGCCCTTCCTCCTGCACTGGTTCCTTGCCCTTAACCTGATCCTGTGATGCTGATGGTGGAAGCGAGGCCCCTTCCACCCCGGGTGGAGATAACACTCGCTTTGCTGCTGCGAACAACGTTCTATTGCCCTTTTGGTATGTGATGTATACTGGCATGGTGATAGTCTCATGGTGCTCGAACTGATGTGAAGGACTTTCCATCTCAGGCTCAAACTGATGTGAAGGGCCTCCCACCTCATGCTCAAACTGATGTGAAGGACCTCCCACCTTATGTTTTGCCTCTGATATCACCAGTGGAGCGCTGAAGAAATCATGGGAGATGAAGTCCTCCCAAGCAATACCTTGTAATCCCAACTTATGGTCCACCAAAATCCAGATGAGAGAAAAATGATAGACACTGTTTAGTTGCTGTCGTGGGGTCTTGCGCTACATGAAGTTTTTCATCTTCTCAATGTTGTTGCAGATGAAAAATGGGAAGCTCATCATCCGCACCCTGGTGAAGTGCATGAGAAAGCGGATGTGATAGGCATAAAGGCGAGAAAACCTCCCCTCGCAACTGAAATACTTCATGATCAACTTCATGAGTGGGGCATACTCATCCCTCAAAAATCTGAACGGAAAAACTCTGGTGAGCTGGCTCAAACAATTGTTCTTGATGTAAGGCTCATAAAGATGCCTCTCCACCTTCCTTTTCTTATGCCACTGTTCCCTAACGTTCGATATTCCTGTTGCCGCTGATATGGTCTCGGGTGTCAAGGTGAAAGTGACCCTAGCCAGGAAAAATTGACCTCCCTATAGATGAAGTGCAAAAAGGCGGGCCAACTCATGATGTACTCTGACATTTGCCACCCTTCGGAAAAATTCATAACATGCCAAGTGCTGGAAACAATACATGGCAAGTGGGCATGCCTGTAACTCTGTGAGGGTGTTTGGCTCGTCTCTGAGATGTCTGCCACTCCGCTGATGTCTCCTACGGTCCCTCTCTCCTGAAGATATGTCACTATGTGTATCCCCCTCATAATCTGATGAAATTCCTAATGCCATTATTGCTGTGTGTACCTTGAGTTTTCTTTTGCTTCCCTCTGAATCCAATGAAACTAGTGGTTGCCCTGAGAATCTGTCACCAAGGGGAAAATAGAACAGGGAGTGTTAGGAGGGTAATGATGAAAGGGGAATAGGGATTTAAGAGGAGAAAGTTATCAGGGATTTAGGAGTATTTTGGGTATAGTTTTGATGGGACAGGGTTTGGATTTTTTTGAGGTAGGGTTTGGGTGTTTAGCCATAGGAATCAAGGGAACCAAATGAATATGGTCACAGTGGAGTTAGGGTGATCATTAAGGGAAAATGCTACAGGGGGATTAGTTGTGATAGGGGTAGGGTAGGAGCATGCTTTAGCGATCATGTTATTGTAGCAAAACCCTAGCTTTTTGACTTTCTTTGTGTCATTTTTGGGTTTACTTAATAAAAATTTTGCCTCTGATTTCATGGTCACAAAAATCATATTTTTCTTTGAGTTAAGGATCAATGGTGAAGGTATCTAGGGCTTCCTTTGCAATTTTGAGAGCCATTTATAAAAATTTAGGCGATTCGGTGTTTTTTTTAGGCTCATAGGTCTGTGCGCCGCGCGCCCTGAGTGCGCTGCACCACCTTGTGTGTGCGCCGCGCATTGTCAAATGAAACTAATTTGCTTGGAACACCGGGGGTGGGGTCTTAGTGGAGATTTCTAGGGGGTTTCTTTAGGAGACAAGGTGGAATGGAGGTGAGAATGATGAGGAGTGAGGGGACAAGGGGATGGGAGAAAAACGTTGGTGGCGTCTTCACAAATTTGCAACCCCGTTTACCATTTTATCTTTGATGATTATTTTCATGGATGGCCAATGTGCTTTGGATATCATTCAACATCTTAGAAACACCAAAACATTGACCAAGTTGACAGAGAAGAGGTTTCATTCGAGCCTACCTCTTGCTTGCTAGCCTTCAACCGGGATATAAAACAAATTTGCAAGTGTTTTGAGCTCCCTAGCTGTGTGCGTCACGCGCCAAGCCCAGTGCGCCACGTGCCCTGAGTGCACCGCGCCCTTGTTGATTTTGCACTGTGGGCTGGCTGCCAGTGCGTTGCGCCCTCTGTGTGCGCCACGCCCTTTGGAAACCGGCTCTCCTTCACTCAAACCCTCATGAATTTTCTCTCTTACTTTTGTAATTTCTCTCCAAGCTTGCCAAAGCACAAATGGTTTTTGTTTTGGGCAAAAACAAATATATATAGGCTTGGGAGAGATGGGTTTGATTTTTTCTTCTTTGAAAACCCACTTTCTAATGTTTGTGTTTTGCACTTTTTTCATTGACTTTAAAACACCCTATTTTTCATTTTTTCTTTGAAATTTTGGCTTTCATGATGGGATTTTCGGCATTTCTTTGTGGGGACTGTGTGACTGAGCACTTGGCCATGAAAACCATGACTGCATCTGAAAAGTCAACTGGCGATTTTTTTGGAAAATTTTGTCATAATTGAACTTGTTTGACTTTTCTTCAAAACAGAGTTTTGAAGAAGAGTCGATGTCTCTTCAGGTGATGATGAAGCTTTCAGAACCATAGCTGTATAAGGTCTCCCTCTGGTCTGCATGGCTTGTTCTGGACATGTGTTTCAAAGACCACATTGATGATTTCCTAGACACAAAAATAAAAATGACTTTGTCTTGTACTATGACCAGACCTTGACTATCATGAATTTTCAGTGATTATGGGCAAAGACTTGAACCAGCAGGGGCCAGACATGAGGGAAAATGACTAGCATGACTATCTCTGTCAAATCATGGCATGTCCCTAGTGAAATGCAGTTGAGTGGATGGAGCGGGACACCTAAAATTGAAATGCACAAAGAGCTTTGATCTCTGATGGAGGGCTGACCAGACTGACTCTAACACTGTGTAGATCCTAGATTACAACTTGGCAATGTTTGGTGTCTCCCTTAGAATTTCTTGATCATGTTGTTGGATGGTGCTTTGAGGATGCTGTAATGAATGGACAAAGGGAGTAGGAGTGTGTTTGAGTGCAGGGATGATGGTAATGGATGAGGTGAGGGGTTAGATCAAGTCTAGAATGAATTTTGGGGACCTAACCAACCTACCATTTAGGGAATCCTGTAGGAATACAAGGGATCCTGTAGAAAACACAATCTTCACCTTAAATTGAACCAATGAAGTAAAAAAACAATGGAATTGATGGAGGGATGCATGGTAAGAAGTGGAGGAGATGAATATATGTGAGGCAGGGTTCCCTTTGGATCTTCTCTTTGCTCCTTGATTGCCTTTCTCACCCACAAACAAATAACAATTATGCCTTTTTCTTTTTTTCTTTTCTTTTTTTTTTTTTTTTTTTGAAAAACACCTATGCTGCCTCTGAGAGGTTTTCACCCTAGATATCTGCCTTGGGTGCCTCAAGGAAGGTTTTCACCCAGGTATCTTCTTACTCTTTTGCATTTTTTCTCATCCTTGGGCTGCCTTATGAGGTTTTCAACCCAAAGATGGGACTCAGGCACTTCATGGAGGTTTTCACCTGAATCCTTATTCTTTTTTCTTTTTTTTCAATTCCCTGATGAGGGAGGAGCTGGAACTTGCTCCACCATCATCACTGTCTTATTGATATTGTCAATGAACTCTTGTTTTGATAAATTCCTCTTGTACATTTTCAATCGATGTCCATTAACAAGCAATGGAATGGCTTCTTCATCTATAGTTATGATTTGCACTGAACCATTATCATGGCATCTTTCCACCACATAAGGTCTGAGCCATCTTGTCCTTATTTTTCCCTTGAAGTATTTATACCTAAAATCATATAGCAATGACCAATCTCCCTCTTGAAATTGCTTCTCCTTGATATGTTTGTCATGCCATATCTTCCTTTGAAGCTAAACTATCTTTGTATGTAGGAGGGCTTGCATTTTGAATTCATCCAAGCCATTCAAATGGAACAATATTTCTTTTTATGCATGACTGAGATCCAAATTTAGTCAGGCTGCCATCCTCAATTTTTTATATTCAAACTCAATGGATAGCAAAGCCATTTTTCCATAGACCAGCTCATAGGGTGTAAATCCAGTGGTGGTCTTCCATGTTGTATTATAGGCCCAGGTGGCCTCAACTAGTTTCTCTGCCCAATCCTTCCTGTTGCTGCTCACTACCTTGGTTAAGATGTTCTCCAGTGCCTTGTTGGTCACCTCCACTTACCCATTAGCTTGTGGATGATAAGGAGTGGAGGTCCTATGCTTGATTTTGTGATGGCTGAGCAATTCTTCAATCATGCTGGAGGTAAATTGGCTGCCTTGGTTTGTGACTAGCTCTCTAGGGTACCCAAATTTGTAGAATACATTCTCCCTTAGGAACTCAACCAACTTCTCTTCTATTGTTGCCTTAATCACCTTAGTTTCAGCCCACTTAGTGAAATAATCAGTGCACACAATAATGTACTTCTTTTGCTTTGAATGAGGGTTGATAGGCCCAATGAAGTCCATGCCCCACTTGTTAAATGGCTCGAAAGTCACTTGAGGTTGTAGGGGCATTTCATCTCTTGGAGTAGGCTTTCCCATCTTCTGGCAGCGATAACACTGACTAATGTACTTTTTCACATCCTGATCAAGAGTAGGCCAATAATATCCCACTTGCAACACTTTGAATGCTGTCCTCTTTGTTGCAAAGTGACCTCCACAAGGCCCATCATGACAGTTCAGAAGGATGTCAAAAACTTCCTCTTCCCTTACATGCCTTCTCAAGATTTGATCTGGGCCAAGTTTGAACAAATTGCCCCTAATCAAGGTGAAGGGGGCACTTTTCCTAACTATCTTGCTCTTTTCTTTGGAGGGCAAGTTTTGTGGGAACTGTGCCGATACCAAATATTTTGCTATATCAGCAAACCATGGGGAGAGAACTGAAATAGCAAACAAATGCTCATCTGGTAACTGGTCATCCACCATTCCTTCTTCACCTGCAAGCAGATTCATCCTAGATAGAAAGTCTGCAACAACATTTTCCTTGCCAGGCTTATCAACAATAGTTAGATCAAATTGTTGTAATAAAAGAAACCATCTTATAATTATAGCATTCACATCTGGTTTGTTCATTAAATATTTTATTGCAGCATGATCAGTATGCACAAATGTTTGATAGCCTGTAATGTAATGCCTAAATTTGTTTAATGAATGCACAATAGCCAGGAGTTCCTTTTTGGTCACAATATAGTTTAGCTCAGCCTTTGACAGGTTCTTACTGATAAAATGGATGGCATAGGGCAAATTCTCCTCTTCCTTACCTAAGGCTGCTCCTATGGCATTGTGTGAGGCATCATCATGAATATGAAAAGGGAGGGCCTAGTTGGGACCTCTAAGGATTGGTGCAGTGGTTAACTTACCCTTTAGAATGTCTAAGGCCTCTTGATAGCTCTTTGACCATATAAACTCAAAATCTTTGACCAACAACCCAAACAAAGGAGAGGCCAACTTGTTGAAGTCCTTTATGAACCTTTGGTAGTATCCAGCTAACCCTAAGAAACTCCTGACATCTCTTTGCTTTTGTGGAGATGTGACCCTTTGGATGATTGCTAATTTGTTTGGGTCCACCTACAGTCCTTGTTGAGATATTGAATGACCTAGCATGGTCCCTTCAGTCATTAAGAATTCACATTTTTCTGGACTGAGAGATAGGTTCATTTCAATGCATTTTTGCAATACTTTTCCTAGGTTAGTCAGGGCTTCTTGAAAATCACAGCCATAAGGTGTAAAGTCATCCATATAGATTTCCACAACATCATGTACTAATTTAGCAAAAATACTCAAAACTTCTCTCTGGAAAGTGGCAGGAGCATTGCATAGGCGAAAAGGAAGGACCCTATAGGAAAAAGTAGCCCAAGGATAGGTGAATGTGGTCTTATCCTGGTCTTCTGGGTAGATTTGGATTTGGTTGTACCCATTGAACCATCTAGGAAGAAAAAAAACTTCTTCCCTGCCAGGCCATCTAGCACTTGGTCAATGAAGGCTAGGGGAAAATAATCCTTCTTTGTGGCTTTGTTCAACTCCCTATAATCAACACAAATCCTCCACTTACCATTTTTCTTGGGAACTAACACTAAAGGAGAGACCCACTCATTGTCAAAGATAGGGTAAATGAATCCTGCATCTAGCAGTTTTTGTAGTTCCTCTTTGACTATGTCTTTAAGGGATGGATTCATCCTCCTTTGTTGTTGCCTGGCTGGCTTGCAACCTTCTTTGATGTATATGTGGTGAGTACATACTGAGGGGTGTACTCCCTTCATTTCCTTGTAACTCCAAGCAAAGGCTTCTAAGTTTTCTCTCAACATGTTGCATAACTCTTCCTCTTCAAGAGCAAACAGAGATGGATTAATTTTCAAAGTTTTCTCTGGGCTGAATTCTATGGTTTTAGAATGAAGTGGGTTGGAATTGGCCAAGTATAAGTCAATTGGATGATTGTTTTGGGTTTCCCTCACTGCTTCTTCTAATGGTAATGAACTACGAGTTGCACTTTGGAGCAGGTGTTCAATTAAGTCATCCTCATCTTGTTGTCCTCCTCCTATGGTTGCTTCCAAAGCATAAAGTTGTGTAGAATAAACCTCATATTCTTCCTCATCCTCCAACGATAAAGGTAAATCATGCTCTGGGGAAGGTTGAGCAGGAGGGAATAGGACTAACTATTTGGACATATGCCCATTCTTGATGGTCATATTCCCAGCTCTGTAGCTAATGTAAGCATTGGTAGTTGCCAACCATGGCCTCCCAAGGATGAGAGGGTAACTAGTAAGCTTAGCCTTAGGCTGGAGAACTAGAAAATCTGCAAGGTACTCCTAGGAGTCAATGGAGACCATCATATCCCCCACAATTCCCTCCGGAGTGACTGTGGAACGGTCTGCAAGTTGCAGAACTGTTGTGGTCTTCCTCAATGACCCTTGGAGGTTGAGCTTGAGAATGGTGTCCTTGATCATCACATTAATGGAAGCCCCAAGATCAATTAGAGTGTGTGGGAAAATGGTGCCATTGATGTGCACATCTACTACAGGGCTTCCAGGGTCCAAATATTTTGGACATATTACCTGCCCCAGCATTAAGTCAGACAGTTGCCCAATGACATTAATGGTAGGGGCATCCCTTTTTCTTCTTCCTAGATGCTTGAAGCATTTCTCCTTGATCAACTTATTGTAAATGGGAACATCTTTTATTGCCTAGAGAAGGGGGATCTTTATACATAGATTTTTCAATTATTCCAGAAATTCAGTTTCTTTTGGGGTAGGCTGGAGTGGCTGGGCTAATCTCTCAAGAAAGGGTGGATTTAATTTAAGGTTTCTTTCCTCTCTTTTTTCTTAAACCCCCCTATGTGGAGAGGGAGGTTGGTTGTCTGGGAGAATTATCCCAGATGTTAGGTTGATCTCTTGGATTTCTACAGCATAAGCTAGGTATGATGTCTCTCCATTGTATACTTTTTGAGCTCGCCTATTGTTTGGGTTTGGATTTGGCTGGGCAGGCATTTGGGGTTGCTTGGGTGGAGCAGAGTGTAGGAGTTGTGGTTGGGTAGGTGGTGGAGGCAATAGGGCTGGAACATTGTTAAATTGGAGCCTCCACCCCTTGAGTGGGGTATTCCACTAAGGTTGTGGCTGAACATAAGGTTGAAATGGTTGGCTGGCTGGTTGGGAATGATACTAAGATGTATAGGACCAAGGATGGGGTGTAGACTAGGAAGGATGAGTAGGGGGTCCCCAAGAAGGCATAATTGTGGTTTGTTTGGGGTTGTAATATGCATGGGATGACCCTTGCATACCCTGCTAGTATGGTCTAGGTCCAGGAGGTCTCCTTTGGTTGATGTAGCACAACTACTCGTGACCCCTTCAACTCCTTGATATACAACTTTGAGTCCAAGTAAAGAAGGGCACTTGTCTATGGAGTGGTTTTCTTCACAGACCGAGCAAATATTAATACAGTTCAATGGACATTCGTTCCTAGGATGCCTCCTGGTGCATCTAGGACAAAAGATGGCCAAGGCTCTCTCTACATCCTCTTGCTTCCTTTTGATGGTGATGGTGTCCAATTGCAAGGCAAGGGTTTGCAGCATATCACTTTTTAAATCTTCCAACATATTTCCAATTTCACCCTTGATGGATGAGTTGGAGGATGATGTACTGGCCATAGGTTGACTACCCCTGTTGAGCCCTGAAACTACATCTCTTCTACACACTTTTCTAGACTTTTTCCTCTCACCAGTGCTCCACAAGCTATCAAAAATCATTAAATTTGATTCTGAGAGTGAATTTAAGTGGTTTTCTAACTATATTTCTGTGTTTGCTATTTGACTTAGATTTCGCTCATCAGCTATGGAATGCAACCACTTTCCGCAGCTGACTCGACTTTCCGCAGCTATTTTTGTTGATCTCTAGGATACAAGTGTCATCAAGCAAAACGAGGCACGTGGGTAGTTCAGAAATGATCTAGACATGGACCAGGTCCTATTGGTTTAGCCAGATTCGTAAAGGAAATCCTTGGTCAAACGATGGTCAAACGAGGAGTTCTACGGCAAGCAGGTCTCTGTTTTTCAACACGTGAAGGGTTCGAGACCATTCCTAGATCCATGGCTACATTTTGACAGCTGTAGACTGCCCCCACGACATAAATCCAACAACCACCTTTTGGTAGATTGAATGATCTTGGAAACCATCATGCTAAGCTCACGGATGCTATCTTTTTACGTGTCCTCCGCTGAAGGTGTTTTCATAGGAAAATTGTTATGTAATTTCCTTTATAAATAACGCATTTTCAAACGCATGTAGCTAGTTAGTTTTTGTTGATGTAATCTTGCTGTTAAGTTTATGTACTCTGCTGTGACACTGGTCCTGTTGTGGTAACGAGAGTATCCTTACTCTGTTTTGTAATATAATAAGACTCTGTTTTATATGACTGTGTGAGCATAATCTCAGACTGACAGCGTGTTAACCAAGGCTGTGCAGAGGGCCCCTGCTGGCTAAGGTTTCGTTCTTTTATTTCTGTAAAGTTTTCATATGTTGTTGTTTTATTTCCATTGTAGATATTTCGTAGTTTGTTCACTTGTGCATATTTCACATTTCAGTTATGGTGTTAATGTTTCATCCCTGTACATGATTTTCCAAGCGTTGTATATTTTTGCTAACACTGATCAGGTGTTTCAGGTTAGGATAGGCTCGGGCATTTTCATACAATTTTTTTGTAGTAAATAGTGACATGAGATTGTCCTCTCTGCTGACTTTTTTTTTCTTAGCTTTCAATTTCAGTTATGATTTAATTTCAATCTTATTCATTTGCTGTTGATAGTTAGTTTAGGTATCAAATTCTTCATGTCATTTAACATTATCTCCAGAGCCATAGATTAACCCCGAAAAGTTACTTGACGAGCTATCGGATTTTGAGTGAAGTGATTTGATTCTTCATGTTATTGACGTTATCTCCAGAGCCATGGCTTAACCCAGAAAAGCTACTTGGCGAGCTATCAGACTATATGTGAAGAGACTTGATTTTATTTTTATTTTCAACTAGATAATTTAGATATCAATTCCTCATGTTATTGACGTTATCTCTAGAGCCATGGCTTAACCTCGAAAAGCTACTTGGCGAGCTATCGGACTATAAATGAAGTGAATTGGTTTTACTTTTATTAGTTTGCAGTTTTTGATTTGTTTGAGTGCAATAGATTAACTTTTATTTCTGTATTTAGATGAGCAGCAGAGATAAATATTTCATGATTAGTAGTTCATCATTTGTTTGATTCAAATAGCTGCACATTTACATTCTTGTTCAAGTATTAATTTCATCATTAACATGTTTTGAGATCCTATGAAGTGCTAAGTTCTGGAAGTCATCATAAAGGACATAATTTCCTTAAAATCTATACCCATACTTGCCTTCTAAAGTATTCTTAAAACTTAGGAATAGGATTTCCATTTGAATTAGGAGACAAACCAAGATAAAACCCCCAAAAACAAGATAAAATTGGAAACAATAAAATGTAAGAAAGAGGTTGTCTTGCACATATAGTGCGCCACACTTCATCAGTTTACGACTCCCGGATTGATAATTAATGTAGCAATTTAGGACATACTAAATTGACTAAACATTTTGGCACCATTGCCGGGGAAGTGTAACTAGGTAGCCGATCTCTTACAAAAAAAAAGAAGGGAAAAATTGATAACTTCTTGAAGTATGCTCTCCTCTTGCACCTAGAGTGATATGGAGGATAAAAAAAGAGAGTTATTAGTTCAATAATTTCTTGATTATGCTCTCTTCGTGCACCTAGTGTGACCTAGAAGATCAGAAAGAGAATTATTAGCCCGACATAAAAATTAAAAAATATGTAAAAAATGACATGCATAGAGCAAGAGATTCTAGGGGAAGGTTTATAGCTAGGGCCAAAAGTTTGATTTTCACAACTCCAACTACTTCAAGGCATAGACAAGATACACCTCTATCATCTCCGACGCATACTCCCAACCTTAGGATTCCTGGAATTCAAGGGGCAGCAGCCGAATTAGGAGATTTTCCCACACTATCTACTAAATCTGATCTAGGAGAAGAACCTTTCTTCACTTCTACCGGGGAGCATATTGTAATCAAAGAAGTATAATCACCTGAAGAAGAGGAGGGAGAAACTCTTCCTCATTCACCATTAATAGAATAACCAGAAGACTCTGAGGAAACTATCATGACAGAGGAAGTAGTAGATGGATTTGGAGGAGGGGGTAGAGGTAGACGAAGAGGAAATAATGGAGGAGGTAGAGGTAACAATGGGGGAAATAGGGATGGAGATAACTCATTTGGATTCCCTATAGCCGATGAGGAAACTCATACAACAATGAAAAACATTTCACCATCTGTCCTCCCAAAATTTTATGGGTTGTGAAGTGAGGATCCTAAAACATTTTTATTTGAGTTTGAAGTCTCGTGCCGAACCTATGACTATATGGAAGACTCTCAAAAACTTAAACTGTTTCCTTCAACATTGAAAGGAGCTACTTTGAAATGGTTCATGGGATTAGTCACTCAATCTATTAGGACTTGGAACGATATGAAACAAACATTTTTGGATAGATACCTAGATTATTGTATGCCCACCAATCATAAGGATGAGGTATTCAAGATGATGCAAAGAGAAGATGAAAACTTGGAGGATTTACTTGAAAGATTTCAATACAACTTAAAGAGAGAAAAAATGAGTAATTTAGATGAGGAAACCTTGAAAGCCCTTTTATTGAAATCCATTAGAGATGAATGGATAGATATTTTAAACATCATGGGGAAGGGAGATATTTCTCAACTTCCACTTCGTGACATAACAAAACTATGTGTCCATCTCTCAAGGGGAAAATCTAAAACTAGAAAAGGGCCAAGAGGTCCTTCTCTTATTAGAGCAAACAAATCTACAACTGGATCAGTAAGTAGGGCAGAGATTGGCAATATGCTTGATGAGTTCAAAACTGATATTCTAGGGAGCCTTAGTGAACAACTAGACACCCTTAAAATACAAAAGAAGCAGAAAGAAGAAGCTGATGCCTTGGCCATCTTTTGTCCAAAATGTAGAAAGAAACATGCTCTAAGGGAATGTCCCTTGGATGCAAAAGTTGTAGAAACATGTATGATTTTCTCAACAAGCCATGAGACCAAGGATTGTCCTTCAATTCCTGGGCTCAAAGATGTCTTTCAGGAAGATCCAAATTCAGTAGAGTCCCTTTGTTTTATTTCAAGAAGACCATGGCAGGGGTAGCAAAATCAAGGACTTAACAATCCTATGAACTTCCAGCTCCTGCCAAAATTGGAATTCTTGGCAACAACCTTGGCCTCAACCTCAAAATCCATACCAATCATGGGCACAAGGGATGCAAAATCCTTATGGGATATTTTCTCAATTCTATCAATATCCTCTATCTTTTCCAAATCAAAAAAATCCACAAATTCCAAATCAAACCCACAACTTTCATTGCCATTCCCACAACAACAACCTTCTCAACAAAATCCAAATTCTCAACTCTTGCTTCCATTTTAACAAAATACAAATCAACTACCAGCCCAACCATTGCTAAATCCCAACAACAAAAATCCTCAGAATGCTTACATGGTAGAAGGACAACAATTTCCTACCTATATGATTGTTCCTCTTAATGATGTTCAACTCATATTTGGTAGAGTTTTAGAAAAACCTTCTATAGATGTTCAAGAGCAAGGTACCTATGAGGAGGATTATCTTAAAGTCAATAAGGGTTCTAAGGAAGAATCTCTTCAAAACCCAATCATTCAAAAAGAAAAAGAAAAAGAATCAACCCCCAAAACTTTTATAGTTGAGCAACTTGTATCTTCATCCACGCCTCCTTTCCCTGAAAGATTACAAATTGACAAAGGGGTGGAAAAACAAATCTTGTTCCCTGACTATGATTTTCTAGATGAATTAAAGAATGTTTGTATCAAGATTCCGTTGCTACAAGCCATTAGAGAGATTCCTATTCTAGTGAAAACAATAAAGGAGTTGAGTCTTAAAAGACCAGGAAGGAAACCAAGAGATACAAGAAGAATCCACCTGGTAGGAAAATTGTAGATATCATGATGGGAAAATTTACCATGCAGAACTATGTAGATCCAGGTATTCCAATTGTCAAGACACATATAAATGGGATATAAATTCCAAACACTTTGATTGACTTAGGGGCTGCTATCAACATTATGAGTAGACAGACTATGGAACAGCTTAAACTTCCTAATCTTCTTTTTACACCGACCTTATTGCAACTTGCAGATCGATAAATAATCAAACCAGATGGTGTACTAGAAGATATTTCAGTCTCCTTAGATTCTTGGGAATATCCAGTAGATTTCATGATTTTGACTCCCAAGAGTAATTTAGGAGGACATCCACTCATCTTAGGAAGACCTTGGCTAGCCACAACTGATGCTTTCATTAGTTGTAGATCTAGAGATATGTACATTTCTGATGGTAGTTCAACAAAGAAATTTAGTTTATATCCTCCAGCAAAGGCAATTACAAAAGTAGGAGACAATGAATGGGTCGACGATGAAGATATTATACAACCTATCTTTACTGTCTCTGAAATTAGTGAAGATAGTCAAATTTTGAACACATTAGAAAATTTTGAAACATCTTCAGAATATGACCACACACAATTTTAGTTAGATTCTGATATTGAATATCTATCATCAAGACAAATGTCTCTTTACTCTATGGAAGAGTTTGGTAGCTCTACCATTGAGATTTTTCCAGGAAAAACACTGAATATCAACAAAAATTTGGAAAAGTCACAACAGGAAGAGCTAACCAAAATCTTGTAAAAACATTCTACTGCATTTGCATGGGAGTATATTGATATGAAAGGTATTGACCCTAAGACTTGCATCCATCATATCTATATCGAGGAAAACAATACACTAATCAGACAACCTCAAAGAAGGATGAATCCAAATCTTAGGGAGATAGTGAAAGAAGAGCTCCAAAAACTACTCAATGTAAATTTTATTTACCCAATTTTAGATAGCTGATGGGTTTCTCCTTTGGTTATAGTACCCAAAAAAATGGTAAATGGATGGTATGCATTGATTACAGGGAATTGAATAAAGCAACTTTGAAGGATCACTTTCCTTTGCCCTTTATCGATCAAGTATTAGACACATTAGCAGGCAAAAAGTACTTTTCATTTATGGATGGTTTTAGTGGTTATAATCAAATTCAGGTAGCACCTGAAGATCAGGATAAGACCACATTTACCTATCCATGGGGAAATTTTGCTTATCGAGTGCTTCCTTTTGGATTATGTAATGCACCCGCAACACTCCAAAGAGCAGTACTAGGAATTTTTTCTGATCTAATCCATGATTGTGTAGAGGTATATATGGATGTTTTTACAGTTTATGGTAATTCGTTTGAAGAGGCATTAGAAAATTTGGAAAAAGTCCTTATAAGATGTAAAGAAACAAGCCTTTCACTTAGCCATGAAAAATGCTTTATGATGTTTACTGAAAGTATTGTTTTAGGACATCATATTTCGGGGGATGGGATTAAAGTTGATAGATCAAAAGTTGAAGTCATCTCCAAGTTACCTATTCCAAATTGTCAAAAATATGTTAGAAGTTTTCTAGGATTTATTGGATATTATAGAATATTTATAGAAAACTTCACCAAAATAGCATCTCCACTCTTCAAACTGCTTACAAAAGACTGTGAATTCAAATGGGGTCCTGATTGCCAATCAACATTTGAAACTTTGAAAACAAGAATATTTGAAGCACCTATCTCGAGAGGACCAAATTGGAAACTCCCTTTCCATATTTCTACAGATGCTTCAGATATAGTTCTAGGGGCCATATTGGGACAGAAAGATTTAGTTCCTTATGCCATTTACTATACCAGTAAAAATTTAACTCCTACTAAGTTGAACTATACTGTGACTGAAAAAGAGTTCTTAGCTGTTGTTCATGCAATCAATAAGTTCAGACATTATATAACAGGCTATAAACTTTTATTCATACTGATCATTCTGCAATTAGATATCTAATGAACAAACCCATTACTAATGGCAGAGTTACAAGGTGGCTCCTACTTTTACAAGAATTCAATATTACTGTGTTAGATAGTCCAGTGAAACAAAACACAGTAACTGATTTCTTGTCTAGGATTCATAATGCTAAAGAAGATTCTCCTGTAGAGGACAAGTTTCTTGATGAATATTTATTTTTAGTAACTACTAAGACTCCTTGGTATGCAGATATAGCTAACTATTTGGTTACAGGGAAACTACCTCCACATTTATTTCCTGGTGAAAGAAGAAAGATTATTCAGGAGAGTTCAAAATATTCATGGATTTTTAACGAATTGTTTAAAACAGGGCCAAATCTTGTGATCAGAAGATGTGTTAGAGAAGATGAGAAGCCTGATATTCTCAAAGCATGTCATGATGAACCATGCAGCGGACACTTTGCTGACAAAAGGACAGCCTATAAAATCCTCTGTTTAGGATATTATTGGCCATTCCTCTTCGAAGATGCAAAATAATGTGTCAGAAGATTTGACAGCTGCCAAAGAGTAGGGAAACCTACCCTCTCAAATGAAATGCCATTACAACCACAAGTACTCAGCGAACCCTTTGAAAAATGGGCTTTAGATTTCATTGGACCTATTATCCCACAATCTAAACAAAGAAAATATATATTGGTATGTATTGATTATGTCACTAAATGGGTAGAAGCCAAAGCATTATTTTCTGCCACTGAGCATTTTACTCGCTTTGGTGTTCCAAGAGAAATTGTGACAGATCAGGGAGGTAAATTCACATCCAAATTGGTGGAGAAGCTGATGTAAGAGTACAAGGTCAAGCACAGAAAATATACTCCTTACCATCCGCAAGCAAATGGTCAAGTGGAGTCTACAAACAAAGTTCTTGAAGGCATCACTACCAAGACTGTTCATCTACACAAAAGAGATTGGGCAAAAAGGCTTCTTGAAGCCTTATGGGCCTATAGAAATACATGGAGGAATACAACAGGACATTCTCCCTATGAACTTGTTTATGGGAAACAAGTTTTGCTCCCCATTGAGTTCCAAGTTAGAACCTTCAAGATGGCAGTTCAATTGGGAATGAATCTATCAGAAGCCCAAAAGCATAGAATGGAGCAGTTGAATGAGCTAGATGAGATCAGACAAGAAGCAATCCTAAGAACTGATCTACTTCAATATCAAAGAGCTAAGTGGAATGACAAATACATCAAGGAGAAAAAGTTTCAAGAAGGAGATTTGGCATTGCTATTTGATTCCAAGTTTAAATATTTCAAAGGTAAATTTCAGACTCATTGGCTTGGGCCATATGAGATTGACAAAGTCTTTAGCAATGGAGTGGTAAGAATCAAAACCATTGATGAAAATCAAACTCCTCTTATTGTGAATGGCCACAGATTAAAGATCTATCATAAGCCACTCTCAGAGGAGGAATTTATCAAAATATTTCATGATAATTCTGCAATAAGGCTGGTGAAGAAGAATCCTTCTTCTCCACCAGCCTAGTCTTTGTTCTTTCTGTTTTAAAAAAAGGAAATAAAAGAGGAAAAAAAAAAGAATTTTTTTTTTTATAATCCTAAAAACCAATCACTGGTTGGCAGTTTTATACAGAAAATATAGGGCGAAAATTAGAAACTTCTGATGCCCTATATTTTCCAAAAAAAATCTTTCCTCATTTTATTCATAGTTTCACTTCATTTCATTTCATCATCACATTTCGCCAATAAAATTCCTTTTATGACCAGTTTTCATATATCATTCACTCAGTCATCATTCATTTCCATCCATCTCCATTCAGTCATATGTTCACTGTGTCAGTTTCCGCAGCTAAAAACTGATTCCGCAGCTAGTTGATTGATTCCATAGCTAACACTCTGTTATTCAGCACTGACAGTCAGATGTTAGCCAAATAATGATGGGAACCAAATGTAGGTATGACAAAGGAAAATATGTTGAAGATATAAAACACCTAAAGTACCAACAGGAAGTAGCCAATCAAAGGTCAGTGAGCGGAAGTGGTAAAATTCTAAGGTAAGCAAAATTCATTTCAAATAGCATTTTAAAGCACATTCTATATAGTTATGAAACCACGGCTCCATTATGTGTAATGATTATCATTGATAGCTTTCATAACCGCTCCATGGCCTTTACATGATTCCTCCACAAACCTTGCATTAATTTTTAATGGACTCATGATCCACCTCCGAATTTAACTCGTGTTTATTTTTACATTGGCATTCCACCTGTAGAACCGGGTAATTATGAGGACGTAATCTATTTGATCATGGCTCTTCCCCATCCGCAGTCATTTTGAGAACATGCTCACGCCTATTCTGTAGCCTTCTATCTCAAAAGCCGAGCTCACTCTACTTCTATGCTATCCCATTGAGGTTGTGTTTGTTATTTCTGGCTTGTTTACATCCCCGTGAACTCATTCTCATTACCTGTTCTCTGCTCTTTCATTTACAACTACTGGTTTTTCTCCACAAACCTTCTCCATTCCCCGCTAACACAACCATTTCACCTCCATCAATCCATTACTCACTCAGATGTATTTTAAGGCAAGAGGAAGGAATGGGTCTTTTGCTAAGAGTAGAACCGGAAGGGCCTAAATTCATGGAGGGGTATTCACAATTGAAAAGCATACTAAGGAAGGCACAGTGGCTATAGTTCATCCATAAATTCAGAGGTTACAATAAAGAAGTTACGAAGACATTTGCGAGGTCTTTTAATGGTGTGGAAGTTGAGGTTGGAGATCTTAAATTTGCAGTCACAGAGGCATCTATCGCAACAACAACAGAACTCCTGGAGGAGGGGGAACGGTGGTTCAAAAACAAAAGCTTTGATGAGAGGGCCTGGAGGATTATCCTACACAATCCAGGTATGGATATAACCATTTTCAAACGTGGAATCCCTGTCTCTACTTTAGAGGAAAAGTGGACTAGTTTATTATTGATAATCCAGAAGTTTATCACATGTGAAGGAAAGTTTGGGTCCATGTATATGTACCACACCCAGTTGCTAATGAATGTTATAGAAAATCAAACCATCAATTTTCCTTACATTTTATTGAATTTAGCCTGAAAAAGATGTCCATAACTATACAAAAGAATCTGGAGGACATAGAACCCCACCTGTACCATCATGGCCTTGTAAAAATTTGATTGAAAAATAGTTGAAGGAAAAGAAGGACACTTGGGAACAGTTTTTGGTTAGAAAATTCTTTCAGGATCCACCTGAAACACCTGAGAGCAACTCAACAAGGAAAAGTAGGAGAAGGAAAATAAGTGTGAAAATTCAGGACACTCCTACTAACATAGCTAAAGAAACTAATAAGGAAGAGAAGCTGTCTGAAAGTAGGAAGGAAAGAACTGAGGTTAGGAAGCAAAGAAAACTCAAGGGGAAAAGAAATATTGAAGCTGTCTATCAAACCCCAAAACCTTCCTCAGAAGAGGACCAAATACTTTCCGAGAGACTAGTTTACCTTCGGGAACAATCAGCTGTAGCAAAGAGAAAAGGGAAAGAAAAACAGAGTGTGGAGAAAGGAGACACTAGCTCACAAAATCTAAGGAGGAGCTCCAGACTTAAAGGAAAACTGAGGAAAGTACAAACTAAGGGGCCCCACTTCATTGATTTAGGAGGGGAAACACCGGAACAACCTCCAGAAATCCATCCTGGCCGTAGCTCACATCATACTCCTATTTATCAACCAGATTTTGAGATCAGTCCTTCTCAGCCAGATTTTGTGGATAGCCCAAGAAAGGCAACACCTGAGATAGATCCAACCCAGTAAGAAATGTATGATTTTATTAAGTCGTTGGAGAAGACTGTCATAGATCAAGGCACTTCATTTGCTGATCAGGAGCTCAGGACCAAGTGTCGTAAAATGCTAAAAAATGAAAGTACTCAGAACTAGTTTGAACTTGAACGATTGGATAAAGCTCGTCTTCCTAATTCCGGTGCCATGAACGGTTCAGAAAACGGTCACCATATGAGAAAGTTATGCCAAAAACAAAATTGTCCAATGACTCTTAATTTTTGAATTTAAAAAAAAAAAATTAGAAAAAAGAATATTCCAGGGAATATTCCTTGGAATATTCCAGTGAATATTCTTTTTGGGCAGCGAATCAGAAACTGCCACGTGGCTAGGGTGACATCAGTTTTATGTGGGCGCATTTCCAAAATATTGGGTCAAATTCGTGGTTTGAAACTAAGACCTCATGCCTCCAAACGCCGCGCCTTACCAAGGCGCCATAGGGATCAGACTTGTTATATTAGCGGAACGAATTCAATATAAGGTTTGAACTAGAATGGGTGGGACCCGAAGGGGGCCAGCCCCCCATACCATGTGACTACGCGCCCATAATCATGGGCCAGAATACTAACCACCAACACGCTATTCAATGCAGCTTAACCACCGCCGGAAAACGCTCACATGCAAACTGAACTGGCAGTCCACTAACGGTTAATTCACAGTTAAGATGGCGGAGTTTTTGGGCGGACCGCAAAATTTGGGCGGACCCGCCATAATTGGCGGAGTTAACTGGACTCCAACTAAAGTTAGCTGGAGTCTTTTTAGGACCAGATGGCAGTTGGGAGTAAAGGGCCATAACTTTGGCTAAGAAAGTCCGTTTTGGACGAATGTTTTTTTGATTTTTGGTCTCTTCGACCTTCTAAAGCCATTGGCACAAGTTTCACAGCCATCTGAGGTCGTTTGCAGGTGTTTTTAGCTTCGTGGAAGTTCCAGGAGCCACTAGGGCCAAATCAGTTTGGGAGCTACATTGGGAATTGTGCAGCCATTGAATGTGGAACGAAGGTCATTCCTGAAGTTTTTCAGCATTATGAATCTATTTCTACTACTCGTTTTTCCTGTTGAGTCATTCTTCTCACTGTTTAGCTTCAGGGAAGCTTTCAGGGCCACTAAGGCCATTTCAATGCTTGAGCTGTTTGGGGCTGTGTTCATCCATTTTTGGCGATTCAAAAGCCCATGTTTGCTATTTTCGACCTTCTGAGTCTAATGGTAGAGGTTTCAGAACCAATTGAGGTCATCTTCACCTCGAGATTCTCCATGCAAGTCTAAAGGGCCACTAGGGCCAATTGGGGAAAGTACTGTATAAGGTACAATTTCACTGTTTAGTGTTTGGGAAAGAGCATGTTTAGCTAATTCCTATCTTCTGATTCTATATTTACAGTTAGATTTGTCTTTCGAGACACTCATATTCTTGTATTAGCCTTTGTAGCATTTTTAATACAAGAGGACAAGCCTAGTTTGAGAGGTTTGGTCCAACAGATGTAGCCCAGAGGGGGTGAACTGCTTTATCATTTTGATGTATTTATTTGCTGAAGATGATATGCTAAACAAAACTGATATAAAGTGTTAAACAACAAATATACATAACTTTCATACACACATAATCACCTATTCAGCTGTAGAAAGTTATTTGTCTTATTCCCCAAGACATCAAACTTCAAGTATGTGTATGTCAAAGACTTCTAAGTGTTTACTTCATTATTTCTTTAGGCAGAGCCTGTAGAGGGCCAGGTAGCCTCTGGAACTCATCCTCTCTTTAGAGGTGACATGTCCGGTGAATGCCCCTACAGTCTATCTCTGTATAAGAAATAAGAATTTTTCACATTTTCAGAGGTCACATGGAGTGTATAGCTCACATTTGCAATTATGGGAAATGGATACCTTGCACCCTTAAACAAGTACATTCCATTTTTAGATCAGATGGTATCAGAGCTCCTAGGTTTGCTCGACTGACATCACTAGGTTGATTGTGTAGCTTGAAAGGTGTTTTAAGCAGTTTTGAACATTGATTGCTTTATTATTCTGCAAACTACTTGTTGTTTGAGTTGCTGAAGCTTTTTTGTTCATTTTTATAATGACAACTTCCATAAGTGAGTTCTCAAAATCGTCCTCCTTCACAATATTCTTTGATGAAGGCTTGAAGCAAGAATTTTTATCATGATGAATATGGTGAGAGAAATGTATGAGGATGAAAGAACGAGCTCTAGACTTCAAGAGCAATTGAATTCCATGAGGGAAGAGAAGCAGTTGCTTTCTGACCAATTGCAGGAAATGGAAGGCCAACTTCATATTGCAAACATGAATCTGGAAAGGATGCATGAGTTGGAGACACAACTCCTTGTTGCCAAAGAAGCCTTAGCCAAGTATTAGCTTGAAGAAGAGGTAAACAATTCTAGTTTGTCTTCAAATTCTTATAAGAATGTTTATGTTGGTTCTTTTGAGAAACATACCAGAGGCATAGGGTCCAAGTTGATGTCCAAAATGGGATATGAAGGAAAAGGATTGGGAAAACATGCACAGGGTATAGTTGAGCCAATAATGGTTGAGGTAAGGCCTAAGAATTTGGGTCTTGGCTATGGAAAATCTTATGGAGAAAGTTCCAAAGTAGCCATGAAGGCAGTTGAAACAGTTCCTAGAAGGAGTTTCATTTCAGGTTCTCTATCTCAAGGTTGTAAAGGTTGTATCCTTGAGGAATGCAATAGTTTGAAACATGCTTTGCAGGAAGAAGGTGTGCATAAGCATGCACTTGAAAAGATAATTGTGAAAGCTCTAAAACCATTGAAGGGATTGATGGTGTTCCGAAAGGAGCTTCTTCTTCAATTGATTGACCTCCTCATGAAGGTAATGAAGGTGAAAGAGAAAGGTATAAATCTGATTTCAATCATTATTCCTTTGATCATGTAAAGCATGGTAAATTTCCACATAAGCATTGGAAAAGAATTGCATGTTCGTTTTGTGGTTTGGTTAACCATAATGTTTCTAGATGTTGGAAAAGAATGGCAACATACAGGAAACTTTTGAAGGAAAGGAGGCAAGAAGCCAAAGCTCCATTGAACAATGCAAATCATGCTGTCAAGAAGATGAACATGTGTTGCACTTATTGCCATAAGCAAGGACATACTGTTGAAAGGTGTTGACTCTGAATCCAACAATGCTTCCACGAAAGTTGAAGAAATTGGAGAAAGAGTATGGCAAGAATGGGAAGGAAGTTTCCATCATCGATATGTGTCAGGATGATACACATGTTGATATTGATGTGCAGTTAAAGGAAGCGCCTTTGAAATGGATTGGTAAGAAATGGTTAGAATTCTTATCCAATTAAAGTTGCATGTCTTTTGATTGAATGCATTTCTTTGTTAAGGGAATGCAAGTTGCAGGATGATAAAAGATGAGTATGATACTTATTAGTTTTGCAGCAATGTTTTTCATTTCAGCTCTTGTCACCCATATGTGTTTTTATTGGGTTGATGTACCTGTTGGTCTTTGCAAAAGAAGAGTTGAAGTTGCACCTGTACATAGATGTTGTAGGTGTGTTTATCGAACTGTATATAGTTCATTGTTTTTGATACATACATGTGTTTGTAAATGTATCTTGTTGTTAGTCGACTAGTGTCGCTTGTGAGCACACTTTTACATTGTCAATTGTAGCACTTATGTTGTCGACTTGTGTCGATTGTGGTGCACATGTTTTGTCGACTTGTGTCAGTTGTGTACACACTTGTTATGTTGATGGTTGAGTCCATTGTTCAGTATATTTCAGGACAACTTGTTGTTGATGATTGTCTTGTTGCACAAGATGCCTTTGGTGTCATTTGGTGCAGGGAAGGAATTTGGTGCAAAGTTGTGCACAATCCCATGAGCTGGAAAAGCATGCATGCAAAGAGGGCTCAAATTTCAGCATGGTTCTCTACTTCTTTTAAGAAGTTTTTGCAGCAAGTATCCCAAGAGTTTGGGATGAGCATTTGTAGTACATTTAGCATGCTACAGCCGGTAAAAGCCTTCTCATTTGGGAGGCAGTTCTTCCTCTAGAGTGGAGGTGTCATGGATGGGCATAATAACAGTGGCAAGCCCACATGCTCAGAGGAAGATTTCAGCTCATATATCAGCAAGTATCATTGTTGGTCTCTACAAATTTTCAGTTTGTCTGGCGAACAAGCTTGGTCGGGATTCGACAAATACTTGTCTTATGCAGCAAAAAGTCGCCATGACGACAGTTGGCAAGGGAGGACATTTTGGTATCAATATGCTCTTTTGGCTGAACGGAAGAGGATATTTCTGTTCCTCAAGTGCGGTACAGTTCATTTCAGAGATTCAGTGAGCTTTTGGGGACCAAAAGCCTTCTCATTTGGGAGGTGTGATCAGGAGCTTAGGATCGAGTGTCGTAAAATGCTCAAAAATGAAAGTGCTCAGAACTGGTTTGAACCTAAATGATTGGATAGATATCATCTTCCTGATTCTGGCACCGTGAATGGTTCGGAAAACGGTCGCTGTATGAGAAAGTTATGCCAAAAAGCAAAATCGCCCAATGACTCTTAATTTTTGATTTTTTTCAAAAAAAATAAAATTAAAAAAGAATATTCCAGGGAATATTCCTTGGAATATTCTAGGGAATATTCCTTTTGAGCAGTGAATAGGAAATTTCCACGTGGCCAGGGTGACATCAGCTTTATGTGGGCACATTTCCAAAATATTGGGTCGAATTCGTGGTTTGAACCTAAGACCTCATGCCTCCAAACGCCGCACCTTACCAATGTGCCACAGGGATCAAACTTGTTATATTGGTGGAACGAATTCAATATAAGGTTTGAACTAGAATGGGCAAGGCCTGAAGGGGGCCAGCCCCCCATACCATGTGACTACGCGCCCATAACCGTCGGCCAGAATACTAACCGGCCAGCACGCTATTCAATGCAGCTTAACCACCACCGGAAAATGCTCACATGTAAACTGAACTGGCAGTCCACTAACAGTTAATGTGCGGTTAAGATGGCGGATTTTTTTGGTGGACTGCCAAATTTGGGCAGACCCGCCATAATTGGCGTAGTTAACTGGATTCCAACCAAAGTTAGCTAGAGTTTTTTTAGGAGCAGATGGCAGTTGGGAGTAAATGGCCATAACTTTGGCTAGGAAAGTCCGTTTTGGACAAATTTGTTTTTGATTTTGGGTCTCTTCGACCTTCTGAAGCCATTGGAATAGGTTTCACAGCCATCTGAGGTCGTTTGCAGGTGTTTTAGCTTCGTGGAAGTTCCAGGAGCCACTAGGGCCAAATCAGTTTGGGAGCTACATTGGGAATTGTGCAGCCATTGAATGTGGAACGAAGGTCATTCCCGAAGGTTTTCAGCATTTTGAATCTATTTCTACAACTCGTTTTTCCTGTTGAGGCATTCTTCTCACTGTTTAGCTTTGTTGTCGCGCAGATTGACACGACAATGCTCAGATCGGGGGCTGTCACTCTGATCCCCGATCTCTCCATTTAAGCCTGTCTCCTGCGGCTAAGGGGGGTAGACCCTATGAGGTGATGAAGACCCACTGTCGACCGGCTGGGTTTGGGAGACACGAAGCACTAAAATGATTTTATTAATTTAGCAGACCAGTGCCTTATGGGAGTGATGTTTAAATGATTACTTGCTAGATAATGTAAAATTATAAACCATGAACAACAATCATTTATCATCAAATAACTAGAACAATGCTTAAATATCCAGTAAAACCACAAAGTTCCTGCAATGACCAAATCTCAATAACGATATCCAGCAATTAAGAAAATAATAACGCAATTATAAATCACAAATCGTTAACCAGATACCATATTAAGATAATCATTCATGTACAGATAAACATTCATTCCGCATCGATAAATTTGAATCTCAGCATGATAATTTCCTGGAAATAACTGGATCTGGCAAAAGAGAAAATTTTTATTTTTTTTTAAATAAATTTAAAACAAAATCAAAGATTAATTAAAAATTAAACTAAAACAAATTAAAATCTAATTTTAAAATCTATTAAAAAAAATGGAAAATCTAAATTAAAAGAAAATTAGACCACCTAAATTAAATCAAAACCTAAAATAAAGAAAGCCTAAAGTGAAATCTTACTTAGTCTAAAGGAAATAAATAAAACAAATCAAAACCTAATATAAATCAAAATATATTACGATATTAGATTTTATTTTTATTTTCTGATAAAATAAACAAACACGCATATAATTCTAAAACGATTAAATCTAAAAAGAAAATTTATACCCTAACTAAAGCATGAAACGTAAGACCCAAACAGTGAAACATTACCTGCGCATAAACTCTAAAAGGAAAATGCGTTTCCTCACGGGCCGAGAAAACTCTCACAAATGATGGCGTAGCAGGGTGATTCAATGGTGTGAACGAGAGTGTGTAAAAGACAAGAGCATAACCTTCTCAAAGGGACGATGACCAAATGCGTGAACAGGATTTGCGTAACAGGGTTTTTCAATGGCGTGATCGAGGGTATCGTAGACGTCAGATGCATAACCTTCCCAAAACACGATGACCAGATGCATAAACAGTTTTGGTGCACAAATGCACAGTCAACGGCGGCGAATGGAAATCGATTCGAAGAAATTACCTGACTCAAAAGATGAATATGGCAGCTGACTCACGTTTTCAGATCTTACCTGATCAACTCGATGCCTCCAAACGAAATATTCACAACGGCTGCGATGGCGTGAATACGTAGTTTCACCTCACGCGTATCTTTCTCCTCTCTGCGTGTGGGTACATGGGTTTGCTGTAAATCGACGGCCTGATATCTTCCGAATACTCCTTCCGCAGGTAATGGGATACGTGGGCTCAGCAGATTGATTTATATGCCCCGACTATATTGATGTTCACAGCTTGCAGGATTGACGGCGGGGTGATTTTCGACGAGAGACAGGAAGACAATTTGAGTGCATACCCAGGTAATCCGTCGATCATGTGCAGTCACGCTATTTTTAATGTGTTTTCTCACCCACGCTGTCTTCTTCTGCGTGATTTGTGGGACTTGATCCCTCGACGGCCAACCCAGCAGATGGGCAGACAATCAACACCGCACTAGAGAAAAACTTTTCCCGACTTTGACTGTAACCTGCAAGAAGAAAACGAAATCTGGCAGATATACACAAAATTTTACAGTAAATCCTTCAAAAATTAACTAAAATAAAAAATTTCACAGCTCTAGGACAGCCAGATTTAACAATAATTGCAGTAACATTTTCGAAATATCAGAAACTTGAATTTTGCTGTGAACAGACTCGAGAAAATCTCTCATGCAAACCAGGAAAGAAACTTTAAATGATTAACCCAGGGCAAAATCAGCTGGGCTCTGCTAAGAAGAGCCTGTGGGAGTTGGCTGGTTCAGCCTAGAACTTCCCCAAACGCCCACCAATCTTCTTCAGTAAGGGTTTTCTGCACAACTCAAAACAACCATCAGTAAAGAGGGCAAAAATGCTGCTAGATCTCAAAAAGTAATGGAGATACCTGCCATTACTTCAGAAACCCTAACAACACTCAAACCCTAGCAAGTGAACAAGATACCTGTGCTCACAATACTCTAAAAATAAGCTGTTATTAATGGCTGAAAAATAGAATATGCAGAAAATTAAACATCTCACAGCACTTCCAGAGAGTAACACCAGCAAGATTTGGACCCCAAAGTCTTCTTTTATTAACCAGAAATCAGATTACAAGAGAGCTTTTTCAGTACAAGACTCACAGATCGAATGATCTGAAATGACCCCTAGCACCCTATTTAAAGGAAATGATCCCAACGGCTAGTTCGAGTGATCCATGTCGAAATGATCTCGACCATCGATGAGGATCAAGACATCTCTTAATCTCATCCGTCGAAATTGTTAACTTATTATTTAAAAATAATATTTTGCATGCATTCACTCAAAATATTATTATTTTATTATTTAGGGTTTTTGCTTTATTTTATAATTTTTTTTATTTTTTATTTTTATTTTTTAATTTTATTTATTTTCTTAAATGGATCATCGAACTAAGCCTTTGGAAACATCACCTAGGACCTAGGACTTAGGACTCATGAGGGGATTTAAAACATTTTTCAACCCTCAAGACACATTACATCATGACTTTTACAATTTACATCTTAAGGGGGAAAACCCCTTTATCATAGACCCTCAATAACCACCCAATTCTGTGACACAACTATAATCTAGCAGATTAACAACCTAGGATTCTCCTAAAATTCGAATGACAAAATCAATCCCGGCTTTGGGGTCAGGCTGAAGGAAAACTCTGCCGATCATGGATCGGTGAGACGAAAAACCTTCCGGGACGTAGACTATCATTAGAAAGTTAGGTCCACCTAGGCAATTTACATACACGACTCATATCTGCTAAGATTATTTACATTTCATATATGCAGACTGGGTTTACAACATAAATCGATCAAGCTGTTGATGACTGCAGGATGGCACGGACATGTTGATCAGGTGCTACCCCTTTCTGCCAAGAAAATGGGGGGTGTTGCATGGGTAGTTGACCAGTAGTGGTCAACAAGCTTCAGGGAAGCTTTCAGGGCCACCAAGGCCATTTCAGTGCTTGAGCTGTTTAGGGCTGTGTTCATCCATTTTTGGTGATTCAAAAGCCTTTTTCTGCTATTTTTGACCTTTTGAGTCTAATTGCAGAGGTTTCAGAACCAATTGAGGTCATCTTCACCTCGAGATTCTCCATGAAAGTCTAAAGGGCCACTAGGGCCAATTAGGGAAAGTACTGTATAAGGTACAATTTCACTGTTTAGTGTTTGGGAAAGAGCATGTTTAGCTAATTCCTATCTTTTGATTCTGTATTTACAGTCAGATCTGTCTTTCGAGATACTCATATTCTTATATTAGCCTTTGTAGCATTTTTAATACAAGAGGACAAGCCTAGTTTGAGAGGTTTGGTCCAACAGATGTAGCCCGGAGGGGGTGAACTGCTTTATCATTTTGATGTATTTATTTGCTGAAGATGATATGCTAAACAAAACTGATATAAAGTGTTAAACAACAAATATACATAACTTGCATACACACATAATCACCTATTCAGCTGCAGAAAGTTATTTGTCTTATTCCGCAAGACATCAAACTTCAAGTATGTGTATGTCAAAGACTTCTAAGTGTTTAGTTCATTATTTCTTTAGGCAGAGCCTGTAGAGGGCCAGGTAGCCTCTGGAACTCATCCTCTCTTTAGAGGTGACATGTCTGGTGAATGCCCCTACAGTCTATCTCTGTATAAGAAATAAGAAGTTTTCACATTTTCAGAGGTTACTTGGAGTGTATAGCTCACATTTGCAATTATGGGAAATGGATACCTTGCACCCTTAAACAAGTACATTCCATTTTCAGATCATTTACCTAGCCTAATACAGCTCAGGAAGCTCTAATCCAATCACTAAAACAAGAAGTTTTTGAATTGGAGGTCCTAAATAGACACATCAAAAGAGAAAATGAAACATTGAAAGAACAGAGCAGGTTGGATAAGATTATTCAAGACAACACCATGTTGCATCTTGGGATATGGCAGAAGAAAAATAGAAAATTGAAGAAAAAGAGCAAGAGGTTGAGTAGAGCTCTCATCAACCTCAAACTCAAGTGCCTAATGAGGAAGCCGAGGATGATAGTGGTACTAAGAAAGAAGAAAAAAAAGCTGGATGTGTTAGGAGAGGTCTCAGAACACATGAACTGAAGGGAGGATGGTCATAGTTTTGGTTGCATGAGGACATGCAACACCTTCACAGTGGGGGTATGTTGAGCCCTGAAACTACATCTCTTCTACACACTTTTCTAGACTTTTTCCCCTCACCAGTGCCCCACAAGCTATCAAAAATCATTACATATTGATTCTGAGAGTGCATTTAAGTGGTTTTCTAACTATATTTTTGTGTTTTCTATTTGACTTAGATTTTTCTCATCAGCTGCGGAATGCAGCCACTTTCCGCAGCTGACTCGACTTTCCGCAACTGTTTTTGTTGATCTCTAGGTTACAGGTGTCATCAAGAAAAATGAGGCACGTGGGCAGTTCAGAAATGATCTGGACATGGACCAGGTCCTATTGGTTTAGCTAGATTTGTAAAGGAAATCCTTGGTCAAACAATGGTCAAATGAGGAGTTCTATGGCAAGCAGGTCTCTGTTTTTCAACACGTGAAGGGTCCGAGACCGTTCCTAGATCCATGGCTACATTTTGACAGCTGTAGACTGCTCCCACGACGTAAATCCAACAACCACCTTTTGGTAGATTGAATGATCTTGGCAACCATCATGCTAAGCTCACGGATGCTGTATTTTTATGTGTCCTTTGCTGAAGGTGTTTTCATAGGAAAACTGTTATGTAATTTCCCTTATAAATAACGCATTTGCAAATGCATGTAGCTAGTTAGTTTTTTTTTATGTAATCTTTTTGTTAAGTTTATGTACTGTGCCGTGACACTGGTCCTGCTGTGGTAACAAGAGGATCCTTCCTCTATTTTGCAATATAGTAAGACTATGTTTTATATGACTGTGTGAGCATAATCTCGGATTGACAGTGTGCTAACCAAGGCCGTGCAGAGGGCCCCTACTGGCTAAGGTTTCGTTATTTTATTTCTATAAATTTTTAATATGTTGTTGTTTTATTTCCATTGTAGATATTTCGTAGTTTATTCACTTGCGTATATTTCACATTCAGTTATGGTGTTAATGTTTCATCCCTGTACATGATTTTCCAAGCGTTGTATATTTTTGCTAACACTGATCAGTGTGTTTCAGGTTAGGATAGGCTCAAGCATTTTCATACAATTTTTTGCAGTAAATAGTGACATGAGATTGTACTCTCTACTGACTTTGTTTTTCTTAGCTTTCAATTTCAGTTATGCTTTAATTTTAGTCTTATTCCTTTGGTGTTGATAGTTTAGATATCAAATTCTTCATGTCATTTAATGTTATCTCCAGGGCCATGGCTTAACGCTGAAAAGCTACTTGGCGAGTATCAGATTTTGAGTGAAGTGATTTGATTCTTCATGTTATTGACTTTATCTCCAGAGCCATGGCTTAACCTGGAAAAGCTACTTGGCGAGCTATCGGACTATAAGTGAAGAGACTTGATTTATTTTTATTTGCAAGTAGATAATTTAGATATCAATTCCTCATGTTATTGACGTTATCTCCAGAGCCATGGCTTAACCCCAAAAAGCTAATTGGTGAGCTATCAGACTATAAACGAAGTGAATTGGTTTTACTTTTATTAGTTTGCAGTTTTTGATTTATTTGAGTGCAATAGCTTAAATTTTATTTCTGTATTTAGATGAGCAGCAGAGATAGAGATTTCATGATTAGTAGTTCATCATTTGTTTGATTCAAATAGCTGCACATGTACATTCTTGTTCAAGTATTAATTTCATCATTAGCATGTTTTGAGATCCTCTGAAGTGTTAAGTTCTGGAAGTCATCATAAAGGACATAATTGCCTTAAAATATATACCCATACTTTCCTTCTAAAGTATACTTAAAACTTAGGAATAGGATTTCCATTTGCATTAGGAGACAAACCAAGATAAAACCCCCCCAAAAAAGATAAAATTGAAAACAATAAAAAGTAAGAAAGAGGTTGTCTTGCACATATAATGTGCCTCACTTCATCAGTTTACGAATCCCAGATTGATAATTAATGTACCAATTTAGGACGTACTAAATTGACTAAACAACCCCTACCCTTTTTCTTGGTTGACCTAGAATGGTTTTTAAAGATAGTATTAATATCCTCATAGGGTAATTGGTAGATATCTCCTCCTGCTATCATATGTAAGGTATCTAGAAGATCCTCCCTTACTCCTCTAAGCAGGACCAACTTTAGTGACTCGGGGTCAAGTGTGCACCTGACCCTTTTGTAACTGAGCTGGAATCTTTCTTCATAGTCTTCTAAGGATTCATCTTGGCCTATGGTCATCCTGAAAATCTCCTTTAGTATCCTTTGACCTACATTAGTCCCTATATTTGTTGTTAAAATCCTGTTGCATCTGAGCCCAATTTGTGATTCTATCTCCAGGTAAACACATGAGCCAGCACAGTGCTGCATCCTTGAGGGTAGATGGAAATAGTTTTAACTTTTGCTCATCATCTGTATAGTCATAGGTTCGGCATATAACAACAAACGCAGCTAGGGAAGTGTCAAGGTCCTCTGTGGTCAGGCCATGGAAATGAGGTAGAGTAGAGGGGCTTATTTTCTTCATCTTAGTGTCCCCATTGGTCTCCCTTATGGGGAAGGCACCCTCAATTCTCTCTTTATTTCCTCTGTCATTTCAGTTTTCAGCCATTGGTTCAGTAGAAATGGGTTCTTCCTCTTCTTCTTCCCCTATAGGTTCCTCAAATATGTAAGGTTTCTCACCTAAAGGGTCTTCCAATTCACCATCATTGAAGAAGAGAGAAGGTTGACTTTTGGATGCAGTGGGGGTATTTGACAAGAATTTCCTTGAATTGTCCCTATTCCTACGAGGCATGAAAGGAAATGTTTTTTGGTTGGTTTTTGTAAGATTTTTCTTTTTAAGATGGAAAGTACTTTGCAGAAATGAAATTTTTGATTGAATGAAAAGCCACTAACAAGAAAAACTACTTGCTGAATTGAAATTCTACTTGCAGAATGAAAAGGAAAGAAGATAATGACAAATGAAAGAAAGGAATCTACTAACAAAGAAACTACTTGTTGAATTGAAATTCTACTTGCAGAATGGAAAGGAAAGCAGATAATGACAAATGAAAGAAAGGAAGAAACTAGATTACTTTTACAGAAATAAACTAATGGAAGAAAATTGGAGACTAGGAATAGAAGAAAGTAGTAATCACATTATACTTAGACACCTTCCCGGCGACGACACCAAAAAGTGATGAGCCTAGGTATTGCAACAATAATGCTGCAACTCCTAGGGCTACCATCTTTACTTATCAACCTGGGGTTCGTACAAACTTGGAGGTGACAGTGCTATATGCACAAGTAAAAGTGAAGGTCCTGTCTATTGTCACTGCTCATTTGGAAAGAGATCCCAGGGGTTCCAAGCCAGACTTTTATAGGGTCAAAAGAAGCTTAATTCTTTGATGGAAGAAGAGAAAATCTATTTTAAGAGAAAGCTACTCTACTCCAGTAATGAAAAAAACAGCATGTAATGCTAAACCACACCATAACCTAACTAACCATCTAAACAACTATGCTAAATAGAATTGCTAAATCAACACTAACCTAGTGCTACTATCTAAGTTGTAGAGGTAAAGAACATTAAACTATACTAAGGTGTAAGCAAAGGAACTACACTAAATCTATTTTCAAGTGGAAGAGTAGTCGGAGATCGAAATTGGTGAAAGGAGGATGTAAGGACGCAATAGTGCATAAGGACTGTTGGATCGATCAACGACCAGAAAATGGAAGGTGGAGATCTTATCATGGGGGCTGAAGTGAATAGATGGATGAACAAGATTAATCGGAGGGTGGAAAATGGAGATCATATTGTGGGAAGAAAACGTGTGGAAATGATGGAGCGGGTTTCGAAGGCGGTAAGCAGTTTCTTGCGCGCTTTTAAAGCTGTAAGTTGTATTTTTGAATTTCACATGATTAGCCTAACTGAGTGAAACGTAGCATGAGAAAACCACTTTTCTCGCATGCTCTTGGGCAAATAATGGTCATGCAAGAATCCGCATGAGATTGCGCGATAGCCGTCGGATTAGGCTAGGTAGATCGACGGTGGAGATTGGGGCACATAAAGTATTGAGGTAATCCGATAGCCGTTGGATCAAGAGACAGAGCGACGATGGAGGTTAGAGCACATAAAGTAGGTGGAAGACTTTGCGCGTGATGGCCGTTGGGTAAACTAATGAATTGGACGGTGATTGATCAGGTTTTTTGTGGATCAGACGGTGAGGAAACGATGCATGAAGAACGTGCTGAAGGAGGTTTCAAATGAAAATGATAGAAAAAACTAGTGAGGGTGAGGGTGGACCGAGAGTAATGGAAAAAGACGACAGTGAAGCGAAACAAGTAACTGCATCAAACAACAAACTCCAAATCTCATGCAAGAACTAGAAACCTGTGTTTTTGGGGTTGCTGAAGGGTCTCTTCCTCAATTCATGGTCCCAGAGGGAGGAGGTGAGGCTGAGACACTTGTGGACAACCTTATGGTGATATTTTCCTCCTAGCTAACCTGGTAACTGAAAGAAGGCACAAATAGAAGTAAACTAAAGCACAACCGATCTACTCTACGCTACTGCACTGGGAATGCAGCTGCTTAAGCAAATGAACAATTAAACCATAAATCTATGCTATACTGCTGTAATGAAAATGAAACTAATTAAGCAAATGAACAGAACCAGCAAGCTACTTAAGCAAATGAATAGAACCAAAAATCTATGCTATCATACATGTACAATAAAGAGGAGCTTTAGCTGCTCGGGTTGGGCTCTGAACCAAGAGCTTCAACCCTCTGAGTTAACTCAGTGCTGGCTCAAAACATAACTCATATTTATTATAAAAACGATGGATTACATAACAAACTGTCACAAGTCTTGCAGCTCAGAAAAAAAGTAGACTTTACAATCAGAATCTGAATCCTACTGAGGTCCTAAGCCTCTCTACTTACACATCTGAAGTCTCCAACGACTCGCTTCCCATTAGGGAGGCTTGGCTCCCCACTCAACATAAACTGGTTTCTGTCACTTTCACTTGCTCGATTGTCTTTTAGTCCTCATGATTTGGTTGTTTTCACTCTGAGATGATGGAGGAATATTCGAATGGAGGGGTAGTAAATGAGGAGTATTTTCCTCCTATAATTCCACTCTCTTGTCCCATCCGAGTTTTGACCAAGGTATTTGCCACAGTTCCTTGCTTTTATCCTTTATTCCTACATTACATGCGCATTAGACCACAAAGCAAAATATCCAACTCTAACTCATCTCATAAACAAAATATAATCAAAAGTATGCAATAAGTTGTGAGAATGGTTGGTTTGACTAAGCTAGGAGGTGAATTAAGGCTAATTAAGGCCCATATAATTACCTAATGATGAGGCTCATCAACACTGGGATCCAACTAAGATTTACTGCGACAATCAAAAGTTGTATCAAACTGTCTAAGAATCTATTTTTTCATGACCGGGCCAAGCATATTGATATTCGGTATCATCATCTTCGAGATTGTGTGCAAAGGAGAATTATGTTGTTGGAGTACATTCCCATAGAGGAGCAGGATGAAAATATTTTGACAAAGGCCTTGTCAAGATGAAAATTCGAGTTTCACAAAGGTGGGACTAGGGTTGTAGATAATATCTTTCTTGTTGAGAGGGAGTGTTAAAAATATCAACAAGAAATTCCAATTTATTTTGTCCTTGAATTAAATTGTGAATCAAATCTAAATTCTATTTTTCATAAAAACTTGTAATAGTTAATTAACTTAAATTGACTTAATTAAATTAGGAAATTCAATTTGGAAGTCTATCTAGAGTCATGTAGAGTGATCCCTAAATTTTAGGGGCCCGAGTTGAGTTTTTTTGAGTTGTAATTAGATAACTCAATCTAATTGAGTTATAGTCAGTTAAACAAGTTCTAACTGTTGGAGGAAATAGAAAGAGGTCTAGTAGTGGGGACATGCTCCAATGCATCTTCAGTAACACACTAGTTAACTGAAGATTCACTCATAAATAAATCATGCATGTCAGTTCAGAGGAAGACCCAATTGAGATTGGAGTTCAGGGACAATGTACTATCAGTTGTATACTTTTCCAAGTTGTACAAATGGTGCATAAAATCAGTTGAGGGCCTATGGATGGATTACATAGTTATGGAGAGGAATTTGCCAATTAAATATGGTCTAATTCTCTCAGGAATTGTGCAAGGAAGTAGGAGCTTGTCAGGTAGCATAACTGGCTAATTGTTGGCTTGAGTTGGCTTATGAAGCAGAGAGAGAGATTTTACTAGTGCTGGAATTGTTCGGGTTGAAAAAGCATTGTATTTTCTTCTCAGATCTTCTGGTCAATGCAATATAGATAGTTAGGGTTTTGATTAGTTTCTTTCCCCATAGAAATATTGTGTTATGTGTGATTGATATTCTTCCTTTTCTGCTTATTGTTTTCATCGATCAATGTTGGTTTCCGTTGAAGAGTAGAGTAGATTATTGTCTTGTGTTTTAGCATATCACATAAGTTGTTGAATCTACAGTAAACATATACACATTTGGTGTGTTGATGTGGGAATATCTTCCAAAGGAAGTGATATGGCATTATGTTGCAGGGATGTTGTGGAATCTAGGGATATGGAAATTTAGAGCTTTTAATGATTAGGATTTTTTGTTTTTTCTAGATCTAGATTTATCCAAATGTATCCAAACAAGTGAGAAATCCTAATATTTATATATCCAGAGGTTTGATGAGGTTGACTAGGCACAATGCTAAGATCTAGATGGATATGGAGAAATCAAAAGTACCTAAATAGATTTGAAGGTTTCGGTGTTTATATAGATCTACAAGCTTGGATATCTAGATATGTCGAAAATATAGAATATTAGAAATATGAATGATATTATAATGGGAAGCTATGGAAAATATCCAATCTAGACATAAGGGGTTTTCGATGTTGCTGGTTGATGCATGGTCCTATGTTGTGGTGACACATGGGAAGGGACTACCATGTGTCAACCACATGTCTCTAATATAAAATTCTATGATGGTGACATGGGGGAAAATTAATACCACATGTTTACTAATAGGTGCCAAATTTAGGATCTTTTTAGCACCAACCTAAATCCCTTTTGCACATGTTTTCCCCATTTTTGTCTCATCCCAACACTGTTCTTCCCATGAAGATACATTTTAGTCAAGGTACAAATATCTTCTTAATATTCCATTTTAATGCTCATTATTATTCATTTAGGGAGATAATAACCTTTCTGTCCTAATCACTAGTATTCAATAGGTAGAGCTGCATAGGTACCTTCACATAGGAGCAAAACACAAGTGTTAAAACTCACTATTGATAGTTGTTTCACTCCACTACTTGAATACAAGTGTCAAACACCCTATTGCTAGTTGTTGCAACTCATTGTTCCATTATAAATTCTACAACTTTGAGTGTTGTAACTCCAAAGTGTTTCCATTCATGTTGTGACTCCTTAATGTTTTAATTCACACAAGAGTGTTAAAAATTTGTGAAAATTGGCAGAAACCATCATGTCAATTGCATATCTATTGCTAACATGTCACACAAATAAGTAAACCAATCAATCTCCTAACAAAGAAAGTGACAAAGGAAATTAGTTGTTCAATGAGGAAAGAATGACCAAGCTACCACTTGTCACACAACCAAACGGGTAAACACTTTCCCAATCTTTCTATATTTTGATGAAATCATTGTAACTAGATGGAAAAAAAAATTTCTCATGGTTTTTCATCGAATTATTCATTTAATTTGGGTGATCATGTATAAAATACCATGTTATATTCAATTTGAGGTAGCTATAAGTTAATAGGTGAGAATTAGCTAAGCCGAGAGGAGTGTAATTGTGATTTAAGCTTCTGCAATACAATTTTATGTTCTATCCCAATTCAAGTTGAAGATTTGTTGATTGACTAGTGCCTTGTTGTTTCCTTAACTAGTGCCTTGGCTTGGGAGGTAGTTCCCCATCCTTACCTATGTATAATATGTAAATTTATAACATAGTGTAGTTTCATTTACATCCTTTTATTTATATCAATCACTTTGTTTATTATATTGCTACAACTCTGATATTTAATTATGTTATTTATGTAGTGTTACAACTCTTTACCGTATACATTGCTTTAACTACAACTTATTAATTAACATAATTATAACTTTTTACTTGACCATTACTACAATTCATGTGTGATATTAGGTGTAACTCGCAGTTTAGGTAATTGTTGCAACTCATATTACTGAAACTACCCATTTAAAATTACAATGATTTGTTTTACAAATTCAATAAATTACTCTATTTTTGGATTTATTTCCAATTCACCTTGACTTCTAAGAATTGCAATTATTTTTGTAGTATAATTCTTTGTAGCACAAGTGTTTTGAATCTTTTACAACTTGTGGTTTATTACAGATTTGTTATCCATTGCATTTCATGTGCATTCCTTCTAATAATTCAAGATCATCTAAATCCTTAAACTAGTCACCCTTTAATGTCAGTGTGTTTTCTTTCCTACAAGTGGAATTTGATTGCAAGTGTGGTGTGGTGTTCTTGGTGACTTGATAAATAATATTAATATCTTGCCTTGTGGCATTCATTTAGAATAATACAACTTCAATAGCACATCACAAATTGGACAACATATATCATGTAGAACTGTTTGCAAGTTCCATACAAACCTTATATTTATAATTAAATGTACATCTCTTCATTTTTCTACTCAATAATTAGGATGTAATCGAAAGGGAAATCATTTTTTGCATTGTTGTTGGGGAAATTTCAATAATACAATCGTTGTTTTGTTGTCTAATTTTTGTTTCTTGAATTAGATTGTTGCTTGCTAAGTTTTTAACCTTTGTTGACAATAAATTAGTTTAGATATAATGTCTTTTTAATTTTTCATGCCTAGAGTTAGAGACCAGTAGGGCAGATTTGTTAGTTCCACTGAAAGCTCCCATAAAACTTACAGTGCAGGTCAATCTCAAGAGGTAAAATAGCACAAATAACTTAACTAATTGACTCCTACAAGTGTTAGGATATTCCGACACATAGGATATAGTTAAGTTCAACTTGGTCTAGTATAGAGTTAGGTTAGAGTTAGGTAAAGTGTGTTTCTTTACCGTTGTACATTTTGTAACTTACAATCCGACGGTCACGATATGTAGTGATCCGACGGTTCACTCTCACCTCGGTATTACCGACACTTGATCCGTGGCTTGACACCCGATTGGTCCATGAGTTCTATTTAAAGCGCATGGAGGGTCATTGTTCGGGTAATCCGTGCATGAGAGAAGCTTATGTAAATTTTCATTCTTTGATTAATAAATTGTCTGTACCCACGTTGGGACAGGCCGTGGACTGTTTCCCTCCTTGCACTCTGAGGGTTTTAACCACGTCAAAAATACTGGTGTATTGATTTGAGATCTGGTTGTGAGCGGTGTCCTCTTGGTATTCTTTCTGAGGAACTTACCCTGTAAATTCCTACAACAAGAAGTTCCCTTTTCAAAAAGAAACTTTAAATCTATGGACACAAATAAAAAATTGAACAAATTTCATCCTCTGAATCAGTGAATATTCTATTTTGTGAAGATATAAGAAGTGAGCAATTCCACTCTAGAGAGTTGATTTCTCCTAACTCTCATAAATCACATTTGGAAGAAGAGAACAAACCTCAAGAGAAGATGAATCACAAAGTCAAGGAAGAAACAACCACCTTCAGATTATCAATTCAAGAATCAAATGAAGAAGCCAAAATAAAGAATATTCCTCACTCAACTTTACAAAACTTTCATGGTCTATCCAAGGAATATTGTGACACATTCCTCTTTGAATTTGATGTAATCTATAGGACATATGATTATGTGACAGATACTCATAATTTGAAACTTTTCCTTGCCACGCTCAAGAATGTTGCACTACATTGGTTCATGAGTCTAGGCAAGGGAAAAATCCCCACTTGGAGTCAAATGAAACAACAATTTTTGAAGAAATACCAAGACTATTTCAAATACAAAGGAATAGGAAGCCTTCAAAATAACACAAATGAAGATGAAAGTATTCAGGATTATGTTTAAATATTCATGATGACTGCATTGAAATTCTCAACTTGACGGGTGGAGGATATGTATCTCAATAATCCTCATCATTTAACAATGCCACAAATATTCTAGGGTCACTTCAAAGTCTAGTAGAGGACCCAAAGTTGTGTTGACAAGAATTGGCAATACTATTGGAAATGAGGTTACAAGAGAAGAAATTGGGAATATGTAATAATATGTTAAAACTAATATACTCAATTCTTTAAGCTCCTAATAATATACATCACATATGAATGAAAAGAAAGGGGGAGTAGATTTAGCTTAGGCAACTTTTTGTCCGAAGTACAGAAGGAAGCAACTATTAAAGGAGTGTTTGTTTGATTAAATTGAAACATGTGTAATATGTAGTGAGTACCACGCTACTAGAAAGTGTCCATTCCTATGATGATTGAAAGATAACTACATGGAAGCTGAGGAATCAAATCAATTATGTTTCATCTCTTAGAAATGATCGTGGAAACTAAAGCCTCAAGATATGTTCCAAGACCAATAAGAATATTTTAATTCATATTGGAAAAATACTTCCATGTAGTATTCTTCTTCAACATTGTTCTTTCCTTCTCAGCCATGGATGGCTCCACCACCTCCAATTTTTTTTGGAAATAAGGGTAGATGATTCCAACTTTTAGAGACCATCAACAATTCATAATGCAACTTCCCATGCAACTTCTTTCCTCTCCACAAATGCATCCATCCACATCATCTCTTCCTCAACCACAATTTCCCAAACATCCCATTCCTAAACACAATAATAGTAAGGAAGATTGACTAGCCCAAGTTGTAGGGCACACTACTTACCCAACTTACTCCATCTCTTTCCTAGATTTACATGATATCCACTTCAGGTCAAGGAAGACCTTAACCAAAGATCATCCTCTTGTACATATTTAAAACCTCAATGAGAAGATTTCAAATGAAGAACCATAACTTTTTCAGTCACCAAATACCTCAGGAATAGAACAAATCCGCTAGGAACCACAAATTCCACCTTACATAGAAATATTGGACCTAGAGAAACCAAATACCCAATCTACATTTCATTTTATAGGCGAGCTTAAAATTGTGTTTGTTTACATACTTATATTCCATGAAATCAAAGATATTCATATTTACTTAAAAGCATCAAGGGAGTTATGTCTAAGGACGATCGATAGAGAAAGAAAGGATCCTGAAATTGTTTTTGTTATGGGAAACCTCTTAGACATTATGATGAGGGGAGTTATTGTGGCCAAATAATCAAACCATGGAGTCCCAATAGTCAATGTGTATATCAACTGGTTGTAGCAGCTACAACAACCCTAAATTTTCTCGTCAAGATCCAAATTTTGGAGTCCCCCTTCATTCAAAATCATAAAAATATATATGGCTAAATCTCATCAAAGTCCACTTCATTGGGGTAAAATTTTTAACTTATCTTGTGAGAAGATGCATTGTACAATACTCTCTCACAATGCAACACAACATGTCTTAACAATCTAAGTGTAGTGCCCCTCCTCATGTCTATCACACCACCTCAGTCCTCATAACAAACCCTTTTGTAAAAGCACATTTATTATGCCATTACTAGTACGTGCCAAAAGGATATATATATGTGCCTCTCCCCTTATTCATTTTCACGATTCATTTTTATTGAATCATTTATTGTTTCCTCTATGCATTTCATCTTTATAGTGTTTCCTTTCCTTCCTCGGGTGTGCAGCATTTCCAAGGACATAATGGTTTCACTACATGTCAAGTAATATTTGTGAACATATCTTGTAATCATATTTATGTTAGTTTACATTAATTCTGGTTGCATAACCCTTCAAGTCCTAAACCATTCACTATCCTTGGCTATATATAAACCTCAAAACCAGTTTTTCCTCATAACAATCGGTCCTTTTTCCATATTTCTTACTTCTCTTAGTTGTGGTGCATTCCCTCATCTATCTGCCATAGCGCAACACCCTTCACAGATGCATATTCCTGGTGCATTACAACGCACTCCGTGCATCTTTTCTATGTTGTAACACTATGTTGTGTGAATTCCCAATTCTCTGTTACCCTTTAGCTGGTGCAACTCAATCCTGATTTATGGACTAACTCACCCATATATGCAATGATGCATCTCACATATGTGGTATATCATGTGACTTTGTGTTGTGCCATCTATACCATCATGCATGCCTGCTATCCAAGCCTACCTATTACCATTGCGTAATGATGCAAGCCATTTGCGTAATTTTCTATACTAATAAGTTGCAATATACATCGTGCCTTGTGCGCACATTGTCTATACCTATCCTAGGCCTTTCCCCTACACTACAACACACTACCTTGTCATAGAATATACTTCTCCCCTGCATTGCACACTAAGCTCTATTTTTTTTCTAACATTTTTTCATAATGAATATATTTCAAATGTCAGGTATAATGGACTTACAATGTCTATGCATCTCATTGTTATTAGGGAAGATGACACCACCAAAGAAGATGTTGGGGAAAGAGAGAGCAAAATATGGGTGAAAGGGAAGCTCTATTTCCTCAGTCTCGACATATATAGATACAACTTATTTAATTGATAAATCCATGTTGATCACATGGTCAAAAATATATGAGTTTTTTTCCTAGAAGGAGATCCCTGATGAAGAGGAAGATGGTGAAGTATACCAGAAAGTCAAATATTTTTTATTGCACAAAGTTGCATCATATCTCACAGTTTTCCCTTATGGGGAGACTATCAAATGAATTATAAATTTCATTGAGGTTAGTGATATTACCATTCGAAATAGCCATGGTGAAGGTATAAAAAAATTCACATACCCATGCATCATTGAGTTGACTATAAATTGCCCAGATAGAAGGGTTGGCAAAAAGAGGGAGAGATAAAAAGAAGCAACTAAGAAAGAAAAACAAAATAAATTGAAAGAAGACGAATGGATTGAGAAGGAAAGGGAAATAAGGGATAAGGTTGAGGCAGAACAAAAGGATAAAGAAGAAAGAGAAAAGGCTCAAAGTGAGGAAAAGGAAAGGGAGAAACATGAAAAAGAAAGAATAAAATAGGAAGAAGAAAGAAAGAAACAAGAAGAGGAAAGTTTGGCAAAAGAAGTATCTAACAAACAAGCTCAAGAGGAAGCACGAAAAAAGGATTAGATTGAAAAAGAAGCTCATAAGATATTTCCCAGCATGGATGTTCAAATTTTGACCCTAGTTTTAGTGCCACTCATAGGAGGCCACTTGACATTGAAAGAGATGGTTATCACAACTAGCGAAGGAAATCAAGTCCTGGATCTTGCAAGCTTCTAGTTCGATCACAACTATAACAATATTATCCAAGAAAGAAATAAATATTTATCCCGAGAACCAGAAAAACTAATCTTAGTGATCATTGAACATAACATAGTGTCTAACACCATGGACAATCATTTAACCATTTCTTTAGTAGGATAAACTTACTCTACGCCATTGAAAGAAACATTGAGCACATGATGGATAAGGCCAAGGAGTTAGAAATGAGTCTGAATGAGGCACAAAAAAAATTAGTAGGATCCATAAAGATAATAAAGATTTGATAGCCTCAAGCTCATATAATAAGGATTACCAAATAGTAACACTGAATGAAAACAAGTCATTGGAAGATATTATGAAGCACTATATACAAAGAACTTGTCACACTTTAAAAGGTGAGTTCCATGCTTTTCAAAATTCAAAGCACAATCAAAGAAAAAGGTAAACAACTAAAGGAAGCTTTGAAAACCATAGATATAACGCATAAGTGGAACAAAGAACATCTAGATTCACTAAGAAATTTGTTGAGAAGAGAAGAGTTGAGCAAAGAACAAGATAAAGTAGAGATTAGACTAGTCATTTGGTCTCAAGAGAAATTAGACAAGGATGCAATAAGAACTTTGAAAAGTTATCAACAACATCAAAACATGATGGAAGTTATGATCAAATCCTACAAAATAGTTCCCATTGAAGCACATGGAGAAGTAAGTTCTAAATAGGAGATCCTGTGGAAAATGCAAGAGATGATAGATACACGCAAGTTGGCCATCACTAAAAAGGACACAAAGCCTACCTAAGAGGCACTATATTGGAACTTGGTAGAACCAACAATTTACAAACGATGCTCACAACATTGTTTCACTGAATCCAATCTGATCTAAAGACAATATTTCCTAGTACTTTCGAGTGTGAGATCACCAATGAGGGTATGATACAAGAAAATTCTTGTCCATAACTACTGAATACAAGGCTTGGCATGTTCACTTGACCCAAGATTTTCAATTTCAATCTTTAGCCTTGTCCATCTTGGAATTAGTCCCATAAAGGATGTTTATTTTGATTATTTTAAATTTCAATGCAATTATGAGAAAAGAAAAAAGAATTAGAAATAAAGTAAAATAGAAATTAGATATGAGGGTAGTTGAAAAGTCATGGAAGGTGAAAAGTTACATCACTTTTAATAAATATACCCTCTAGGCTAGTAATAGTTACTTTTAGTTTTGGACTAGAAGCACTTTGAAAGGGAAAGCTTGTAAATTTCTTTGACGATCAAGTTATAGTTTTACATTCCCAATATTGGATCTCTTGGAGATGTTGTGTGAATGTGCATGGGATATTTACACATTAATACTCATAAGCTCTTTTGGGTTGTGGCAAGCATTCCTTTCACATGTTATTGAAAATTGTAAGACTATTATTTTCTTTTTTTAATGGTATGTGATGGTTGCTCATGTGTTGAAGGTTATTGAAATATTTAATTAGTTGAAAACTTATATCTTCCAAGGAATTGTTTGTCGATTTATATATGCTTTCATGTTGGTTATTAGTTGCAAATTGTTTTACAATTGATAACTAGTATACTTCCATATTCATGCATATTAATTAAGGTTTTCGATCACTCTTTCTTTGAGGTTCATGTCCATTTACAAATTTGTTGTAATATTATTTGTGTCTTTTACTTAAGTTATTCCATAAGTTATTCTAATTTGTATCTCATTGGGAGTCTTATTTCAATTTCCCTTTCCTTGCTCATTTCATTCAATATTTGTTTTTCACCAAACATGATATGGCAGTCAAGCCAACATTCTAGATGGGACACTCATCCAAAATGGTGTGAAGTCTAATGGAAAATCATACCAGAGAGATCCCCTTAGACTATAAACAGTGCATTTTACCCCATCAATATATTTTGGCTCTAGAAGGAGGGTTTCCATTGCGTGTCTAGTAGGTTCCCTCTCGTATCATTTTGAAACTTTTGGTCAAATAACAATCAATTAGTTCCCCTCAATCAAACCCTAAGCCATTTGAAGAGCCTAATCTTGAATATTTTCCTCCTCCAAAGGACCCTGAACATTTTTATGAAGTGTCATGAGACGATTTAATATCTCTTAGACCTTTCACCCGCACTTACGTGAAGCAAATTGGACGACTTCCTGTTGATAGCATATTAACACGTAGACATATTGTAAGAAGGCCAAAAATTGCTCGAGGAGTGTTGGCCAATTGATGGAATATTTGGTTGATTTGTCACTAGTAGATCTAGCATAATCCATTGAAAAACCTCATTTATTGATTCCTCCAAATGAGGAAGATAGAGGGTCACAAGGCTGTGAGAACCTTGAAGGTGAAGAAGAACATTTAGGTAACAACATGCCCGGTAATCAATCAGTGTAGATGGATCAAGAGGATTTTAAGCTTCAAGGTCAACTGCATGATTTATCCTGCCATCCATAATGGCTTCTTCTAAAGTTTGATCCCAAGAAATCAGCTACTTTGTAAGATCACATCCAAAAAATTTACTTGCCTATGTGGTTGATGAGTATTCAAAATGAATATGTGGCATGCACATTATTCTCTTTCACTTTTGGAAACAAATCTACCTTATGGTATTATAATATTTCCATAGGCTTGATTACAAATTGGAATAAATTCAAAAGGGAATTTTTAGACAAGTTTGGAGAAGAGAAAACACTTGCTACCCTACTATGAGAACTTTCTACTTTGAAAATGGATAAAAAAGAAAAGGTTAAATACTTTTTGTAGCAGCTACAACCACCCTCCAAAATTTTTTCCTTAGCTTCATTTTTGAGCCTCCCTGCCAACCATCCTTAGCAGCATGTCTTGCGCTATCAAGTACATAGACTTCATTGGTTTCTTAGTAGCTTTCTAGCATGTGCATGTTAGTTTGCTTCACCCCCCTCACAAGCTACCATTCTGGACTGGGGTTAGTTGCTGGTTGAGAAACTCCCTCAAAAATTTCCCAATTCTGGAGGGGAACCAACCTTCCCTCCAGAAATTGCACAAATCTATTGGGCAGTGTGCTGGGCTCAGAAATTGCGCAATGCGGTCAGACAGTCTTCCTTGGGAAAATCGCGCAATCTGGCCTAGGATTGCAGCTCAATCTAGAAATTGTGCAATTCTAGGTAGCAGTCACCTAATCCTCCCAGAAATTACGCAGTCCCTTTGGGACAGCCAGCCCAGTTCCTCTTAGAAACTGCACAAATCCCTCTCTTAGGTTGACCGATTCCCTCCGGGACCGAGCAAAACTGTTTTTCATGCATGGGTTGCTCTTCCCTAAATAGCAAAAGGAAACATGCAAAAGGAATCCCTAGATATAGGGAAATATTTTTAGCAGTTGGATGTTACATGCAAAGCTCATTTTAGAAACCTCTCACCAAGTGTCGCTTTTTCCTATATTTGTGGCATGTGTGTCATAACCTCAATCTAATCAAAACTCATGAACTGGACTTTGTAGAGCTCATTCCTCAAATCGACCTTACAACTCTGACATCCCACATTGCATTGAGGAGTCTTTGGCATTTTCAACTTAGCTATTTCAGGGTAAGTCTACTTTTCATGTCTTGCGTTGCGTTTCTATCGCTTTTTGTGTTTCACTTTATGTCAGTGTTGTTTTCTTGATTTCAATGAGTGCTTGCTATCGTTTTAATTAATGTTAGCTTACAAAAACACTATTTTAGTTTTCATTCGCATCTCACTGTTGTCGCATGCATGACACTGTTTTTTCACTGATGGTCACCATTGTAGCATCGTTTCACACACATTTATGCTTTCCCATTTTCTAAATCCTGCACTTCCTGTTTGCATGCATGATCATTCACTCTTGTTTACACTCAATTCCACCATGCATTCAGACTTCTCATGTTTTCAGTCGCCCTTCGACGGGTCTGGGCTACCTTAGCCCAGACCTTGCCTTGCCTAGCTAACATTGCGCATTTATGGAAGTGAAGTATCTGCCTTCCCTCCAGAAATTGTGTAAGTCTAGCACAACACTAGCCTCCAAGATTTCATTGCACAATTTTGGGAGGCAGTGCTTTACTGGCCCCGTAAACTGTGCAATGCAGTTCATTGGTTTTCATGTCACAATAACTGAAATTGTGCATTATACGGTTTCAGTCCTCAGCAGGCTTGGCTAGACTATGCATTACATAGTTCCAGTAGTCATTCAGCCTCCTGACAACCCAGACTGTGCCTTACAAATTTTTGGCAGTCACTCTCCCAGCCTCTTGGTGAAAATTGTGCAATCTTCACAGACAATCACACAGGTATGTTGCATGACAGTCCTCTAGTTTGTTTTTGTTTTCGACTGAAAGATTTCTTTTCATGAGTGTTTCTATGTCTCTAAGTACCATCGGTGTTTGGCTGCCTCTCAACAGCAAAGGTACAATGGCTTCTAGGAGAGAAGAGTCGAAGACACCATTCAGAGCACAACTGGGGATGCAGTCGATCAAATGTCTATGAACTTGCCTATCTATGAAGGCATCAAGTTGTTCATAGATAAGGATATCAATATGTAATGGAAGTGGCATCACAACAAGCAACACCATCAACAATAGCAGAAGGTAGCACACCTGCATGCGACAAATGCAAGAGGAAGTTTGTTGACAACGCAAAGGCGGAACACAGTTGCAAGCTCAATCAGGTCCACTTGTGATGAAAGTAGCTTTGGAGATTGATGATATGAGGTGACAATGTGACAAGAGGATCGCGTGAAGGTAGATAGAGAAATAGAGAAGGAGTTATAGGTGTTGAAGTGGAAACTCAAGGAAGAACAGGAGCTGCATAGACAACAGAAGGACTTGCAGTGGGAACATGTACAACAGGAGGCACAACATGCACAGACTGATGAAACTGCACCCATACAGGTTATGGTCCATCCAGTAGCTGGAATGGAGCAGATAGGGTGAGAAGTGTTGTCGATCGCATACAAGGGTATTTAGAAGCATGGATGTCATTGTGCGCACACATGCGATCCCACCCATTTGGCACAATCACCGAAGCAAAGACAAGAAGCAAGTCTGACTGGAGCTGAACATGTATTTCAACAAGTTGATGCGCATGGTCACCAACACACACTTGGACATCAGCACAGACTCTATACATCATCATGTTGCTGGTCTAGTTGTATCCAAGATGATGATGCACATGTTATCAAACTACTTGGACAAAGGAGCCATATCAGTGTACCCCGATGCAATGGAGGCAAGAGTTCACTTTCAATGGGATGTCACCATTGAGTGCATGGACACCATCATGGACGACCAAGCTTGGCATCAGTTCGCTACCGTCAACCATCGTGAGGATGTCAAAGAGTTGGTCTTCCCACAATTGTCCGAGTCTTGGTGATAGCTTGCATGGTTTCCTCAAGCCTATTTTATCTCACATGGGTACATGTGCAGATTGTATGTAACATATTGTAAAGTGGAAGTCCAAGTGCCGATAGTTGAATGTAACAGTCATAGAATAGTTGAAGAGTCATGAGGGTAGGTGAACAGTCCCAAAGGGGAATGTCAAGGGTGACCCCACCCTTTGTTATATATAGAACCTCATAACTCTTTGGAGAGGCTTTTGGTTAGCCAAACTTTTGATAGGAGTATCTTAGAGAAATCTTGGAGAGTATTGTAACAAGCCTTGGATTCTCCATAGTGTAGAGCTAGTACATCTCTTTGGAGGAGCAAGCGGAAGTGACTGTAACATTCCTCTATCGAGACTAGTGGTTGGTCATGGTTGTACTGTATGATTGGTACTTTCACTTTTAATATAACAGAGACAACACATTTCATGCATATGTTGTTATTGTATTTCAGTTATCTTGTTTACTCTAATGATATATGTATATGTTTTCTTATGCATGCATGTATGGACTCTTTCTGTATAAGTAGTATGAATCTTACTGAGACGTGTTGTTGGTTTAACCATCACTTTGGATTGCTAGCTTAATTTCTTTCCAGTTTGTGATGCATCTTCGCTCGTGTGTTCCCTTCCAACTTGCGCATTTCCATAGGTTTCCAAGGGGCACACTCACCTCACTTTTTGTGTGTTAGAACCATTCATGCGCCTTCCTTGGCTTTTTGCGCATGTCACACCATTGCTACCAACAAGGACATCCTACTTGCCCATGCGCGCAACCGCGGTCAAGGCGATACCATATGACCCACTGCTGGGACTCCTACATGAAATGGTCAGAGGCCTAGTTGGGACTTCTTACCGGGGAGATCCCCTAACATGTTGGTAGGTTCAGCACCTGTTGAGGGACAAAGTCCCCTAGGGTTTTGGGTCAACACCTTAGCAAAGCGGGGTTTATCTATAGTAAAAAACAAGCATTCCACATAGCCATGATACTTAAATAAGAAAACTACGCAAAGAGAGGTGCAACTGGGGGTCCTTCGTTCGGGTAGATCTAGCTAGGGTCCAAACCCTCTTGGAGTTCCTCTCGATCCTTGAACCTACAAAACAACCAATTCAAAGAAGCATAACCATATATAGACAAAGTATCATCTATAAATCAACTTCATAACTTATTGAAAGATGGTTAATTATACATTGAAACAACTATTCATATGTAAACCATAACAATAACATCATATGCATAAAGAAGATTGATTTCGAGAACAATAAAAATGTTTCTTTATTGAAGATAACTAAAACAAAGCAAGGAATGATATCACCTGAATCTTCCTCTTGCTGGCTCCAAGTGGAACCATCCTCCAGGTCCGTCCAATCCCAAGTCTTCAAAAGGCTCCTTCCATGACTCACACAAAGATATCTCAACTAGTGAAATGACATCATAACTCAAGGAAACAAGGGTTTCCTATAGTGGGGGAAGTGTTGGAAGCACAAGGATCTTCAGACCTGATCAGGGATAATCTCAGCAAAGTAATTCTCTCTCTTCTCTCCTCCTTAAGGCCTTCCCATTGAAGCCTTTTTATACTTCTCCCAAAGTAGTTTTTTAGTTGGGAATTCATTGGGAACAATTGGGCCATGGGCATTAATAGGTAATCAATAGGTAAAACCCATGATCTCCGCCCGAAATTAAGGAGATTTAATTTTTTAAGTGTTTTAAGACATATACGTGGGTTGGGTATACACTGACCCGCGTACACATGTGTTTAGCTCAGGGCAATGTCACGTACAGGGAGTAAAACACTGTTTTTTAAGTATTTGGACCAAGTCTGGAAGGAGGGGTTGCCCTAGGCCATAAATGCAACATCACAAATATCAAGGGTGAGATTTGGAGCTATAAAAGATGCCCCCTAATAAATGAGGTCAGAAGGGGTACATGATGGCTGAAATGTATTAAGTACACGGAAAGGAAACCTGTCAAAAACTGAGAAAGACTTCACCAGAGTTTAGCCTGCCAAGCCACAAAAGGAGATCAGAAAGAAACACTATCTGAGGTGGGCATACCCATGCTTAGAGAAAGTAAAGCATGTCTGCAAGTCAAGTACAAGTGGATCCACTAAGTATACAAGTATAAAAGACTGGAAATACATAATGGATCATCTGATCATGATCGAACAAGTACATGTCTAAATATCACATATAAGAATGTCAATGATGCTGAAGGATGAAGCTGATCACTGATATCAAAGATTGATCCCAATAGTACCAAATGAACATGATGGAATAAGATGGTACTACACTGCAAACTTGGGTGCCAGCATATAGAATGTCGCCATGAATGACTGCAACATATAAGGTGGAATGGTATCAACTAGCAGCAATAGGAGCAACTGTCAAGTGAACCAATGAATGCTAATGCAACCCGAGGTCTTCACCGACCACCGTGGTACATTTCTACACAATGGGAATGAATGAGCTAAAGTCGACCATGTGAGAAATCATTTGATTACCGATCATTGATGTATACTGTTAGAAAACGCGAGATTGCTCACCGATGATGATAATGAGAGTCAAGGTACCCCAGTACAATCTAACAAGTGTGAATAAATGATCTGAAGTCGAACGCCTCGATGAATCTATCGATCAGGAGACAATGATGGTTTCCCACTGTCGATAGCGAAGGATCTGCTACTAATGACTGCAAACCCCGAGGTACTGCCAAATGGACTCTAGACCTTTGCCCCAAAGCAATGAGTCGTAGTCAATGGGGAAAGATTCACTAGAAGGAAGGCATTAAGGCATCCTTCATCAATCTAGTGCAAGTGTAACCCGTAGGCCAATAATGTGGAATGAATCGGATGAAAAAGATGTAGTAACCCGACTGAAGCATGTTTCTGGCGTACACAAGATGTGGCTAGCGCACGACAGAAACCCTCTGAACCAACCAATAATGAAAGCTGACACATAGGCGAGGTATCCACCAATAACATGAAATGGAAACCAAGGTGCTGCACGAATCCCAATGAGTGATAATGTAAGCTGATGTCGAACACAAGGGAAACCACTTAGTCAAAGACCCATGATACTGATCGATGCTGAGCACAAGGTAACCTATCAATAATGAAAATAGGGCCAGGGTGTAGCTCTAGGCCTGTCCTTAGAGCAAGATCTCATCATCGATAAGGACAAGACCTGCCTGCAAGAAGTCAATGCAGACCTTCTCAAACCAGCATGAGTAAAGGACCAATATAACTGATGTGATGATATACAAGACACTGACAATCACGGATGGCCGACTAAAAAATGAATCAAGAGACACCGCAGAGAGGCCGACTCAGGCTAACTTCCCTTGAACAAAAACACAACTCAATGATGACCATGTGGCAGCATATGATGACTCTGTATAAGTTCGTCATGCAGGAGGCATGAACGAACCCTCCATATGATTGGAAGAGATAACCAATCGGAGGAGAACTGACTTAATAACAAGGTTAAGGTGTACCTAAGTCAAACTAAATCCTGCCCAAATGGAGGAGAGACTTTCTTTTGGGTGCTTTGTTCAAGGGCGACACGACTAACTCTAGCTGCCAAAAATAAATGAAAATATTGTCCCATTCCCGCTCTTTTTGGAATATATAATTTTTTGTCTTTTTCTTTAAGCTGGAAAAATAATAAAAGAATGCTATAGTACAGTGGAAAGAATGAGTGTCGGTGAAGCAGATGATCTAGTTCCTGGGATTGGAACAATCCTATGCTCAATGCAAGGAGGTGAAAAATGGTTAAAGACACTCAAAGGTATGTTCCTTCCATGGGTCATAAGGTGTCGAGTTGCAGAAGCTAAGGGATTGCAAGTTTGATTTTGCAGATGACATGGTCAAAAAGTGGCTTAAACACGAGTCCAAGTGAAGCCGGCTGAAGGCCAAAAGGTGCAAATGGTTAAAATGCAATGCAGTAGTACACCTCAACACGAAGGAGCCTCTAGGGTATAAAGCTAGAACGAAGTGAAGAAGCAAAGAGGAATGAGTCTTCATCACATAAGTCATGGCGGGACTACAGAGGACTCCCGAGCCTAGGGACAAAAAATCAGCATGAGTGCCAAGTGACAACAAGGTACTATTTAGGGCACCCATGATAAGGTAGGCTCGACCACACAAGTCATGATACTTCTAAGCAATGAGAAGGTTTCGCACCATAACTTGGTGGGGTCGATCCTAAGGCCAAAATGGGAAAGGAAACTAATAAGTGCACAATGCAGTCAAAACCTAACCTATATGCCAGTTTTGAAAACTAATACCTATCCGAACGGATCAACCATAACAATTTCCAAAGGAGACATCTTCCAAGTTCTGTAAACATAAATAGGAACACTAGACAAGAAGTTAATACATCCCACATATAAACTTCCTATAAAATCTTGTGTTATAGAATACAAAACTTGAAAATGCATACCTTATATATACAATATGGTACAGGTAACTGTTAGCTCTGCTATTTCATTCAACTGTTAAGGCTCAAAGACAGCTTGGTCATGTGTTTTGTGCTTGAAGGAGGCTCGCATCAATTTTTTTCCTCACTTTCCTGTCATTCACCTTATTCTCCCTTAACCCCTTCATCTCTGTTTTTCTACCAAAATCCTGTGTAAGCCCCTCTCCTATGTAAAACCCTCGGCGCTAAGGTTTTAAACCTATATGACCACGCGCCCAAAAATAAACGTTATCTGACCATTCGACGCTTTCCTTGTCACATCAGTCACATAAAACGTGCGTTATTTCCCGGCATTCGATCATTTCCCGCGAGATCCGATGGCATTCGCTCCTCCCAATACCGTAATCTACCCACTCGTTAACCCACGAGGAAAGTGGTTTCCCGCCGGTCCCATTCGCCATGCGTCATTGTTATATTGGATCTCGCGGTTGCGTACGAATACCGCCCACCTCCGAAGGGCGGTGCGAGAAATAACATTTACTACTGTCCCGCCTGTTCCCGACAGTTAAATCTCTTGCAGCTTCTGCGCCTGATGACCGTTGGATCTCCCTGCCTGAGATCCAACGGCCCACGATCTCCCTGCTCTCCTATCTTCTGATATCCTCCATAGACCAATCCCCGCTGTCGATCCACGCGATCCAACGGCTGATTTTTTCCCCATTGTAGTCATGCCTCCGCCATACTGTCCGTGGCACACTTGAATATTATGTGCTGCTGAAGGATGAAGGCAATCATCTACCAACTCTGTGCAGTTAAGCTTCAACTACTTATTCAGCACATTGTGTACCCGAGAGAAGAAAAGGACAACCTTGAGCAGTTAAAGCATTTATCAGTCATGGAGCTTATTCTATACAACACTCCACCTGTTCAGGAAGGACAAGCGAACACCAGTGAATGTCAAATTCACTTATTGAAGCAACAAATTGTATCAGAGAACTGTATTAGATAGTCAATGTGGTTGGTGGTCAATTATGACCCCTCCACGCATATAGCAGCAGAGCAATTTTGTAATAAAACTCTATATATACCCAAAAAGACAATGTAATGAGGGTTGATGGATGTTATTTTGATGTAAGGTTCAACTTCTAGAGACTGTAACTACTGTGATACCTGAAGTGTCTGGTCTTCATTTTCAACTAATACAAGCTTCTTTTGCTATTAATTGCTTACTTTCCATTTCTTCTCTATTCTAGGCTGTGCCTGTTATGTATTTTTCATATGCTCTTGATGTTTAGCATCAGAGGGGCTGTCATCCCACCTCTATGTTAGAATCTAGTATGTATCATTGAATGTGCTATGCAGTTTTCTGTTTACTTAGTGCCAGAGAGCTATCATCCTGTCTGTGCATTAGGGAATAGATTTGCAGAGCTCTTTACTGGTTTCAGTTGGCCATCACATGTTCTTGTGCATATGTTGGTGTGGTCAGTATTCTCCATGTTCATCTATTCCTCAAACTGTGAGTAATTGGTGGTCTAAAGCCTTGTAGGCTGGGGGTGTTCACCCATGTCTGGGGTTTAGCATAGTAGAAGTGGTTATCTGGCTTGAATATGCATCATTCCTTCCATTCATCCACCTATTTCCAACATTTTTTGTTGAATTTGTAATGTTTCCGAGCATCTCTGAGATACAACCTAGGAGAGTTTCTTGGGGTGATAACATTAATTGGCACTGTTGCCAGGGAGAGGATATTGAAACTCAGTTTCCCTGGGAGAACGACACAGTTCCATATTTTGATGATAGACAAAGTTTGGGCACATTTCTGGTTGTAATCATCTATTTGGCAACTCCATTGGAGGAATACCAACCTTTGGCAACTCCATATTGAAGTTCTGTCTCAGTTTGTGAGGCATACTTGGAGAAATCCTTAGAAATCACTAGCTGGACTAGTGCTTGACCCTAAGAAGATCATTAATCCGAAGAAAACATCACAAAAATGGGCATCAGGATTAGGTAAGCCTAAGAAATCTCATGCATCTCTGAAGGATAAAGTTATAGCTGAAGATATACAGTTTGAAGATTTAGAGCCCAGCATTGTTAGTAAAGAAATTCCTTCAGAGACTAATATAGCCCCTTGTTCAGTTAGTTCCCCTTTCAATCTCAGTCCAAAGAAAGCTTCCCATATAGTCCAGAACATCCCTTTGTCTTTGCCATCCATCACATTACTTCCTACCATTCAATTTGCCAGTATCCTTCCACATATCCCAACCATGGTAGGCCAGTAAGCACCTACAAAGATAGAAAGAATTGTAGCTGCTAGGTATGGACCCTTGGTCTTTCCCATTCCTTTGAATGCCATGCCTGTTGGAGAATATCAGAAATATATGCCCAAGTTCACTGGCATAGAGGGAGTAACAGCTAAAGAACACCTTGAAGCTTTTTATAGTTATGCTGATAACTTAGATATAAGTGAAAATGATGTGTGGATGAGAGTTTTTGTATAGAGCCTTGATGGAGAGGCTAGAAAATGGTTCAGAGAACTAGCCCCTAGATCTATTGCTGATATTGAAGCCTTAGATGATGCATTTTTGAAGCACTGGGGAGATAAAAAAGATTTGCTATATTATCATACTGAGTTTGGTAACCTGAAGAGGGAGAATGGGGAATCTTTGCCTGATTTTAATAAAAGATTCAATCGTATGTATAGTAAGATACCAGCTGAGGTAAAGCCTACCCCCAACTATGCTAAACTCACTTATGCCAATGCTTTTGACTTTGATTTCTACCTGTTATTGAGAGAAAGGAGATGTGCTACTCTGGCAAACATGCAAGATGCAACCCTAGAAGTAGAGTCTAATATCATGGTTGTAGAGAAGCTCAAAAGTCAAGCTAACAGAAGGAGGCAAAGAGGTCAGGTTTCTACTTCCTCTGCATCATCTTCAGAACCCAAGTTAGACAAAATGACAAAGATGATAGAGTCATTGGCTGCTGAAATATCTAAGCTGAAGGTTGAGCAGAATTCAGGAAAGAGAAGGCAGCAAAACACATTTGCTCCAAGAAACCCAAATCCTTTTAGAAGAGCAAATGAGCAATTACAAATCATTCAGAGGGGTGAATAATCAAAAGACGAATAGAAAGTCAAAGGTCCTTTCCAGAATGTAGTCATGGAGGAGGAACAATTTGAAGATGAGGATGAAATTCACTGCATGGAAGATAAAGATAGTGCTTCCTTTTTGACATTGGTTGCATATCAAGAATCATTGCTGCAGGAACACGACAGTTAGGAGTGGGACTGAGAAGCTGTTCTACAAACTGAGGAGCAGCACAGATATAATCTGAGGTCAAATGAAAAAAATGTCAAGGAGAATCCTGCCCACAGAGCTGTTGTCCAAACAGAGTCACAGAATATCAGACAGAGAAGACCAACAACTGACCTTGCCATCCTCAAAGCACCAGTTCAAGAGGTAAGAGGTTCTGACAAGTTGCCTTTCTCTTTCAGCTTAGAGTCAGAAGTCCAAAAGGTAAAAATATCTGTACCTCTGATAGAGTTGTTAAAGAGTGAAGTATTTAGAAAGCCTATCCTTGAAGCCCTTGAGCTGGAAACCACACAAACCTCCACTGAATCTATCAATTTGCAAGATGATAAGCCTACTGTTGTGCTTAGCCCCATGATTGAACCTACTGATAATAATTCTCCATCATTTTATGTCTCCTTGACCATTCATGACAAAATCCTCCACAATTGCCTGCTAGATACAGGGGCCAGCCACAATTTGATGCCTAAAGCTGTCATGGAAGAGTTAGGCCTTGACATCACTAGACCATATCATGATTTATTCTCTTTTGATTCAAGGAAAGTGAAATGCCTAGGATTAATCAAAGATCTGGCCATTACTCTAACTCAGTTGCCCATGAAGAGTATGATGATGGATATTGTGGTAGTAGATGTCCCTCCCAAGTTTGGTATGCTGTTGTCTAGGGGATGGATTAAGAGACTAGGTGGAACATTGCAGAATGATATATCTTATGCCACTATCCCAGTGTTTGGAGGAGAAAGCAGGAGATTGTATATAGAATCACAACTGGCATATATCATCAATGATGAGAAGAATCCTACTAATCTCCCATATATGCTGTGGACACTGATTTTGGAGCATGTATCCTCCAAATAGAAGAATCCCAGAAGGCCTCAATGCAGATCAGGAAACTAGTGAATCAGGCCAGGAAATAGCAAGGAAGTCAGGTTTGGGAGATGTTCTTTGATGGAGCATATTCCAGGGAGACTGAAGGAGCAGGGGTGGTGCTGATATCTCCACAACAGAAGAGCACACAGTTGTCTTTCAAGTGACAAACAATATAGCAGAGTATGAGGCTCTACTATTGGGCATTAACGCAACAAAAGACAGAGGAATCAAGAACCTGAAGCTATTTGGAGATGCCGATTTGATCATTCAGCAAGTGAATAAAACATTTCAAGCAAAGCATCCAAGGCTGAAAGCATATAGAGATGAGGTATGGAGAATCAGATATTATTTTGATTATTTCTATATTTCATATATCCCTAGAGCCAAAAATCAGCTTGCTGATTCCCTTGCTGTGTCTGCTAGTCTGTTTATTCCTCCCATACCTCCCAGACTAGTTTATGAAGTCCAAATGAAATATAGGTCATCCTTGTATGATAATGTCCAACACTGGAAAGTTTTTGATGATGATGATGAAATAAATAGGTTTCTGCAAGTCATTGATGAGTTTTTCGAAATGCAAATTGACCAAGAAAATGAAGGTTTAGAAGAAAACCCCCAATCCCAGCTTAGAAATAAAATTGGCAAAGATAGCATTGTCCATCTTCCCAGCAATCATATTCCTAAAGATTTAATTCCTCTAGAAAGACTATTTGACCAGAATGATGTGCCTTACAAGGCTGCCCAAAAAGAAGACCAATCTGTAGTCTATAAGTATGATATAGGGAGTCCAGGTCAGCCTAGATACAAAAATCTGTCCACTCATCTGTTTGTTGACCAAAATGCTGAATACTGCAATTTAATGAGGCAATTTGCTGATGTGTTTACCTGGGAGTATGGTGACCTAAAAACATATGATAAAAATATTATTATGCATAAAATCCCTCTAAAGAAAGATACCATTCCTTTCAAGTAGATGTTGAGACCAATAAACCCAATGCTCCTTCCTCTTATTGAAAAAGAAATTAAAAAGTTGTTGGCTACCAAAATCATAGTCCCTTTTAGATATTCCAAGTGGGTAGCCAACCTAGTAGTGGTAAGGAAAAAAAGTGGAGAAATCAGACTGTGTGTTGATTTTAGAAACTTAAACAAATGCTCTAAGAAAGACAACTATCTTCTACCCAAGATGGAGCACTTGTTGCAGAAGGTCTCAGGAGCCAAAGTAATGTCTTTCTTGGATGGATTTTCAAGGTTTAATCATATTTCTATGCATCCAGATGATCAAGAGAAGACTGCATTCACCACTCCTTGGGGTACTTTTATGTATGCCAAGATGCCTTTTGGGTTAATGGATGCTGGAGCAACCTTTCAGAGAGCTATGGATATAGCATTTGTGGGAGAGAAGGATAAATTTCTTCTTATCTACCTTGATGATATAACAATATACTCCAGTAGCCATCAAAACCATTTGCAGCATTTAAAGAAGGTATTCCTGAAGTGCAGAAGGTTTGGGATTTCAGTCAATCCTAAAAAATCTCAATTTGCTTTAGAAGAAGGTAAGCTGTTAGGACATGTTGTTTCTGCTACAGGTGTCCGAATTGACCTAGAAAGAGTAAAAGAAATACATACTTTGTCTGTCCTGAGATCAAAGAAGGATATTCAGTCTTTTCCGGGCAAAATTAATTTTGTGAGGAGGTTTATACCAAATTTTGCAGAGTTAGTGAAGCATATTACCTCCATGTTGAAGAAGGGGTCAGAAATCAAATGGAATAATATAGCAAGAGTATCTTTTGAGTCCATTAAGAAAGAAATTATGGAGGCTCCCACCTTAATAAGTCCAGATTACAACAAGGAGTTCCATATATTTTCATTTGCATCTGAAGACACCATTGCAGTAGTTTTATTGAAAGCAGATGAAGAAGGTTCAGAGCATCCAGTGGCATTTTTCAACAAAAACTTAAGGGATGTAGAACTGAGGTATGACATTATTGAAAAACAAGCATATGCTCTTATCAAATCCTTGAAATCTTTCAAAGTTTACATTCTGCATTCCAAGATAATTGCATATGTGCCCTCTGCTGCAATAAAAGATGTATTAACACAACCTAATACTGATGGAAGAAGGGCTAAATGGATTGCAAAGTTGATTGAATTTAATATAGAATTAAATCCCACCAAGTTGGTCAGAGTCAGGGTATTGCTAGATTGTTAGCTGAGGAAAATTGCAGATCATTGGATATTGATTTCCTGTGCACAATTGTATAAAATGGTGAAACAGAAGAAAGGGAAGAAGCTGAACCAGAGAGAAAGCAGTCAGTGGCCGAAAATTTAGGTTCTTGTGATTGGTATTCTGAAAATAGTTAGATTCTTACTGAAGCTAGAAATCCCTCTAGGCTCAAGCACAAGTCAAGCCAAAACTATTAATATTAGGGCAGCTAAGTATTGCATTAATGAAAATCTGCTCTACTAGAGGGATCCATCTGGAGTGCTTTTGAGGTGTCTAGAGAAAGAACAGTCAATAGAAGTCATGCAACAATTTCATTCCAACACGTGTGGAGGGCACCATGTCACACGGAATCAGTCAAAAGTGCGGACACAACCGACCTTCCTAGAAGTCTAAGACATTCTAATGACAAACAAAACAAACTGGAGCTATCCTTCTCTAAACATGCATTATGATATGAGAAATCAAGTGTTTCGTTCTTACCTTTGTCCAAACGCTGTTGTAGAAGTCCAAGCTTTGTTGATCTGGATGAGCTCCTCCTTTTCTCCAAAACCTGCAATCACCAACAGTCAAACAATTAAATAGCACCTGATTATAACATAAAACAAAGCATATCCAACATATAGACCAAGGAGTACATGAAATAACCCATAAACAACAAGTTATTGAGAAGAATGGACCAACTTGCATTAAAGGTAATCAAAAGGAACCATTACAACCTGAGCCTTGGTGTTGTGCAAGCTCCTTCCAGGGTCCACAAGAGTCTTCCTCTACTTTGACAAAGCTCACCCACTTCCAAATAGAACAAGCAAAGATGGCAATCTCTCCTCACAAGCTTCTAAATGGGAGTCCTAATTCCTGCAGCATTTACCCTTAGAAAATGTATAGCTTCAACCTCTCCTCCTTCTGGCCCAATGCCTGTATTTATAGTACTCAAGAGGAGGTTAATCAGGTCCACCATCAATGGGATAGTCCCCTCTTTGGATGGGATCACTCCCTTATTGATGGGATAAGTTCCTCTTTGATAAGAGTGCATGAACCATCTGGAGGCGCCCAATACACGTCGAACAACCTTCTAGAATGCTCTAGAAATGACCACAAGTAACTTTTTAAAGATGAAACTTGCGCATTATAACTTTTACAGGGGGACGCACTTGTCCCTTTACATACAGAGCGTCTTCGGACACAACTTTTGTGAACATTGGGAGCTTCCCTGCAGGTAAGTTTGAGAGAACCTGCGTCCCCAGAGATAAATACATTTATACAAGACTTTCTCTCTTTTTGGAGTTTGACATGGAGAGCAGAGGCATAAGACTTGCCTAAGAGGGTAGCATGACTGTTGATTGAGCCATACTAACTGTAAATAGTCATGGTGACATTTTTTAGTGTAACAGATTGCCCCCTAAAGTGCGAAGCCTGGAATAGATTAGGGTTTGTAATATCTAGGAAGGGTGAGGCGCTTTATCATTTCAAGGATTATCCCGTGGAGAGCCTGGTCAGAACCTGCAATTTTCAACACAAAATACATGTATAAGATTATATCATCACTGAGGTAGGCATTCCCATACTCAGATCAAAACTTTAACTAACAGACTAACTATTCTGATACAGGAATGATTTTGCAGTACATCACAATCATAGACTTTTGTAGACATAGTATGGATGCAGCCATCTGTTTATGATTAGTCTACTTAGATAATGAATACAAAACTCCTCGCAGCCTGGATGGTGGAAACTAGATCCAGGGTCTTCATTTCTACTTCCCGAATTGGTACGATTCTAGCCATGCGAATAAATGAGTTGATGTCGAACATGGTAGAAACCACTTGATTACCAGTTAATGATGTAAACTGTTAACAAGCGTGAGAGAGACCACCAGTAATGTCAATGGTTCTCAAAGTACCCAGTACAATCCATGAGATGTGAATGAATGAGTTGATGTCGAACATTTCACGGAATCCTTCGATCGAAAGTCAATGATGTAAACTGACGTCAAAGGCGAGAAACCTGCCATTGATGCATGCAGACTTCAAGGTACTGACGATTTCTAAGTCATCTCTCTAGATAATGTGCTGATGTCGATAGAAAGCGACCCGTTGCAGGCAAGCCCGCAACACGAAATCATTGTTCAAGTTGAAGAAATGTTGCTGTAAGGACTGACTCAGGGATGGTCAAATGGATGACAAGTATTTTGCGGATGAAAGTTTTGCTTGCAGACCTCTTGAACACATAACGACACGACAGATGGCTTGGTGACGAATAACTCAAAGCTAATCCCTGAAACCCGGTTAAAGACTTTCAAAGGTGGTTTGATCAACTGTGAGGTGAAGAATTTCCCAACCCAGGTGAATGAAAAAGTGTCGCGTTCAAGAGTGGTAATAAAGTTTCTTCTGAGACAAAGGATTAAAAATAGGCTCATTCTTCTCTTTTTCCCCCCACCATTTCTGGCAAGTACCTCTTTATTTTTTAACAAGCTTGAGGAGGATAACATGTGCTTGATTATAAGCTCATCCTTCGGATGAGTCCAACCTAGTTTTGATTCGAACCCTAGGAAGGAGTGGTTCGTTCCTGTTTGTAATTGAACAGGTCCTTTACTGTGAAATGTTTAACGAGCCCAGTATAGGAGAAACTCGGTGTTTTTCAATTTTAGAGAGTCTGAAAAACTTAAGAAGACTCCAAGTTGAACTTTTTCGTAGATTTGTGTCCCTCAAGCCCGAAAAAGTATAAAATAATACCTGGGGGAACCGCTTGATCTTGCGACCAAGGAGTACTTTCATAATTAGTGCCACTGACCTGAAAAGTAAAAAGCGATCAAGGACACGTCGTTTTATTTCCGTATCGAGTTTGAAACGACAAAAACCCGGCAATCTTTTCCTGATTTTACGGTCAGAAAAGAGCTATAAGGGGACCGTCTTTTAATTCCGTTTTAACGAGTGTAAAAGAAACGCTCGGCAATCTTTTCATATTTTAGGAGTCAGAAAAGGGCTTAAAAGATGACTCTGATATTTTGTTCATGAAAAAATAACAATTTTCCCTCTAAGTCCCTTTGTCCTGCACAAAAGCGACACATTACTCATACCTGTTTAAGATAGGCAAAAATACATCGAAAAACATCTTTCCATGGTGAAAAATGAACAAATTCATCCAAAAAACCTATAAAAAGACTTTTTACCATGTCATTTTTACCATTTGACTGTTGAGGTTGAAAAAAGGAGCTTTTGACAAGAAACTTCCCGTGGTCGCTGCGGAAAATCCGACCGTCAGAATCGAACGCCGTCTCTTCCAGGTATTTTACAACATCTTACTCTTCATTTCTATCCGATTAAAATTGTTTTTTAGGTTTTAGTTTCGTTTTTTGGGAGGGTTTAGGTTTCAAAATGCGCTCCTCGGTGGACGCAGGTGCCCTTCGGGTGACCTGCGTCCCCCGACTTTTTCCTATACAGGAAAATGGTCGGGGGACGCAGCCCACCTTCAGGCCAGCTGCGTCCCGATGCCCTGTGTTCCAAACGCGGGGTGCGTCCTCCGTGGAACGCGGAAATTGAAACCCCAATCCTCACAAATGACCATTCAAATTTCCCCAAATTAATTCTAATCATCATTTCTTGGTGTGTAGGGCACTCACCATGTTGGATTGGAGAGAAAGAGAGCACGAAGAGGTTGATGAAGCTGCAATAGAACACCAACCTTCCCTGGATGCCCTAAAAGCATGCAGGTTAAACAAGTACTGGGCCATACCGGGCATGAGGGCTCAGGTAAGATTCTTAGAATGGCTGGTTGAGAGATGGAATGTTCAAGAGCAATGCTTTTACATAGGAGGGCACCAGCTCGAGATAGAGCCCTCGGATGTATACTTTCTCACTGGCTTGCCAAACAGAGGCGAGCAACTCAATCTAGCCGGGACTAGGCCGGGTGGCCAATCCCTTGTTAGTCTCCGGGAAGATTGGTGCACACCTGGGGCACACCATTCGAAAGGCGTGGAGATCAAACACATCTCTCTGCGTGAACTCAAAGTTATTGCTTTCACGTTTACCAGAATTTGCGGCGTGGCCGCTTTGCACATTGCTTCTGGGTCCCAAATGCGGATGGCAATTGACTGTTACCAAGGCACCATTTTCAACTGGTGTGATGCTGTGTCGGCTAATATGAAGAGCCAACTGACTAAGGCAAAGAACGGACGACTGAAAACTTTTGGATATGGGCCTTTAGTCGTGAGCTTTGCCTTAGAGAGAGTTCCGATGCTGATCCCTCAGCAACTCACTGTTGATATCTTGGGTCCTCGGGAGCCAAAGCTGGTACGATGGGTTGCGGTGATGGCCCGGCATCCTGACGAGGGCGCGACAGTTGTTCGATTTTCTGATAGTTACTTTCACTGGTTGGAGGACCAGGTTTTCTCGATCCAGGACTTTCCGTATGCCGGAGTAGATTTTCGACATGATCCGGACATGGTTCTTCCACAGGGAGAACAATGGGATGACAGAGGTACTTTATTTTTCACGAGTTTTCAAATTATGTATTTTTTTGTTTTTATATATATCGTCTCAAAACTGACAGTAAAATTTTCAAAATGCAGATGTTGGTCCACAGCGTCCAGCCAACCTCCGGCCTTTTGAGAGGAGACATCCAGCTGCACCGGTACCGGCCCCACAGGACGCGGCTGCAGAAGTACTAGCTGAGTTGGAGCATGATCTAGAGCGTCTGACGGCAGATATGCCTGAGACTACTATGGATGACATTCCTATCAGGCTTCAGCGCTTTGTAGTCGCAGTCCCTGGACCGTTTAGGAGATTTTTGCGTAAGGTAGCCCGTGCAGTGGTGTCGTACAGGGAGCACCACCAGTGATTGGCTAGTCACTTTGTAGACACATGTGACATTTTTGACTTTTTGTACTCTATCATTTTTGCCGATCATAAGGTGTTTTTCAACCTATGATCGAAGACGATGTATATTTTTTGACACACTCCTATCTATATATATATCACTATTACCGGCTTATCTTGTTTAACATGTATGATGAAATGTTTTTAAATTTACTTGCATGATTATCGTAAATGTCTGTCCAACACTCGAGAAGCAATTGCATCTGCTAATGTATTTAAGGACCTTGGAATATGCTGATATTCAATGTAATCAAATTCACGTTCCAAGAGACGCACTCTCAAAAACAACCTTAATAACACAGGATTTCTAATGGCATAAACTCTATTAAGCTGTAATACAACAAGTTCAGAATCTAACCTCACTATCAAACGTCGAATTCCAAATGAAATAGATTCGGATAATAATTCAACCACTGCACTGTATTCTGCAATGTTATTCGTTGTTTGACCGAGGCTTACCCCATGCATAGAAACTAACTCGTCAGAGGGTGAATAGATAACCCAAGCTGCGGAAGAGATATTCCGTGTACTACGACAAGCACCATCAGCAAATCCAATGTATGTTTGGAGAGGCGTCGACATCTGTAATATCAAGAGTAAAACCAAGATAAGCCAGAATAACGACGAAAAACACACTCACTAAGCTAAGCACACTGACTAACTAACAATCATACTAGCTAGAAAGAAAACCTAACCTAACTAAAAATTCTCCATACCCACCATTTAAGCATAATACCTCTTTAGGTAAAGTCCATTTCTGGGTTTACCCAAAGAGTCCCCATCAAAATCTACCAGCTCATAAGCCCCTTTTGCTAGCTTTCGCTTTACAATATAGGGTCCATGCCACATAGGAACGAATTTTCCAGCACCTAGCTTATCGTTAGCTTGATCATATAAAAGCACTAGGTCTCCCTCCGAAAAACTTCGAGGGGTCACATTTCTATCATACTGAGCTTTCATTCGCTTCGCGTGAGTCTCGATTGCCAATGCAGCGTCACGTCGAGTCTCATCTAATTTAGCTAAGTACAATAAACGTTTCTCCTCTTCGGAAGTAGCTGGAAGTAATTCGACAGCCATTTGAAGTGATGGGATTTCACATTCAATGGGTAACACTGCTTCCAAGCCATAAACTAGCTGGAAAGGAGTGAACCCTGTTGAGGTTTTCACTGAGGTTCGGTATGCCCATAGCGCCGAAAATAACATGTTGTGCCAATTCGACCGATGAATACCAATGGTTCGTCGGATCATGATAACCAGAACTTTGTTGATAGACTCAACCAAACCGTTGGCTTGCGGATAATAAGGAGTAGAGCTGTCGTGGCGCAAACCAAGCTGGCTTGTAAGTTCAGTCATCATGGTGTTTCGAAAATGGCTCCCATGGTCAGTAATGATTGCTTGTGGGACACCAAACCTAGTTATTATATGATTGAATATGAAAACTGCAGCTGTTTTGCCGCTTGCGTCGAATGTAGGCATCGCCTCGGCCCATTTAGTGAAATAATCAACCGCGAGGATGATATACGCATGCCCCCCGGCCGAGTGAGGGTTACAAGTAATAAAGTCGATACCCCATTTGGCGAATGGACCAACGGCAATTATAGGGTGGAGAGGAGCAGGTGGTGCGCGCATCTTTCGATCAAACACTTGGCAGTTGTGGCACTTCCGGACTGCAATGATACAATCTTTAAACATAGATGGCCAGAAGTAACCAGCGCGCAACACCTTCTGAGCTGTGGCATACCCAGACATATGACCGCCACATGCTCCAGAGTGACAATCATTCAAAACTCTCTCAGCCTCTTCGTGAGTTAAACAACGTCGAAAAACTAAGTCTGCCCCCCGGCGATAAAGTGTATCTCCAATAATTTTGTATGGCTGGGATTGAAACCGAATTTTTCGACGTTCCGCCTTTGAAGCTTCAGGCCGAAAGGTTTGGGTTTGGAGATAGATGATTATATCCCCGTACCACGGATCTACAGTACTGATAAGAAACAAAGATTCGTCCGCAATGGACTCTTCTGCCACAGTCTCTGTGTCAGCACTCGGGAAATCACACATCAATTCCGCAAAAACTAAGGATTTCTTAGACTTGGACTTCTCGAACTCCAAGTCGAACTCTTGCAGGATAACGATCCATTTAGAGTACTTGCCCCCTAGCAATTGTTTTGTCAAAATGTAAATCATAGGGTTGCAATCCGAAATAACTGTAGTTTTACGGAGAAGAATGTAGTGACGAAAACGCTGGACAGCTTGAACGGCTGCCAGGGCCAATTTCTCCACATGCGAATATTTTAACTCAGTGGGATTTAAGGTCCTACTGAGATAATATATCACATGTTCCGCTCCGAATTCATCTTCTTGAACTAACACCATTCCAATGGTGGAATGCGAAGCTGCGAGGTATAAGAAGTAGTCCTGGTTGTAGTTGGGAGGATGCAACAACGGTGCATGGGTCAACGCGTGTTTAAGTGCATCAAAAGATTGTTGGGCAATCTCGTCCCAAAAGAATTGAACGTTCTGTTTCAACAACCGTGTAAAACCTTTAGTGACCTCGGCGTAGTTTGGGATGAATCGGCGTAAAAAGTTCGCTTTCCCTTGCAAACTTTGGAGTTGGCGCAAACTCGAAGGAGGAGGCAATTTGATGATAGCCTCGACTTTCGAGGGATCGACGCGAATGCCGGCTTTTGAAACAACAAATCCCAGCAATCGACCTGTTTCTATACAGAAAACACACTTGTGGGGATTCAACCGAATTCGATAATGCCTACACCTCATAAAGATTGCTCGTAGGTGGACAAGGTGATCAGCTCGACGTAAAGAATGAGCAGGCAAATCATCGAGATACGGTTGCACAATGTGCTTGATGTCATGAAATGCATAAGACATCGCCCGTTGAAAAGTGGCCCCGGCATTCTTAAGCCCAAAAGGTAATTTGCAATAAGCAAATGTCCCCCATGGACAAATGAATGCCGTTTTTGGTTGGTCGGCAGGTAGAATATTGATTTGATTATAGCCCGAAAAACCATCCATAAAGGAAAACATTTCACTTCCGGCACAATCATCAATAATTTGATCGATATAAGGCGTAGGATAGTTGTCTTTTGGACAAGCTCGATTTATATCCCTATAGTCGATACAGATTCTTATTGTTCCTTGTTTCTTATTGACGGGAACAATATTCGATACCCAATCCGTTAACGGGATCGGATAAATGAAACCTGCTTTCAACAGCTTTTCGACTTCTGCTTTAATCGCAGCCGCTTTTCGAGGGTGAATTTGACGCAACCGTTGCCGGATGGGTTTAGCATCCGGGTAGGTCTTTATTTCATGAACAACAATGGCAGGATCGATTCCCGGCATTTCCTCGTAAGACCAGGCAAACACATCGCGGAATTCTTGGAATAGGGCCTTGTAAGTTTGGATTTCATCTTCTGTACATGCGGCACCTATATGAATGTTCTCCTCAATTCCGGGCTTCACTGAAATATCAATGGGAATAGTACGAGAAATATTCCCTAAATTCAACTCTGAATCAGAATGTTTCGTTGGATCCTGAGCGTCTTTGACATATTCAGCGGTAAAGATAGATGAAAAATCATTTTCAAATGCATCATCCTTAGGTAAAAACGAAGATCTGTGATGGAGATCCTCCCATGGTAGATCGTCTACACTTAGGATTTCGCGAAGTTGTTCGTCAGATGACACGACTTCGGGAAACGTTATCCGTTCTAAGGGTGAGGTGAAAAGTGACTTTTCACTGACCACATTCATTTGGTCGACCTCGGTTGAATGAAAGTCGGTAAAAGACATGAGAGCTTCATAAGCAATTTCATATGGACTCAAGGGCATAGCATTACCGAATGAGTCTATCTCAGAGTCAGATGGGACAAACCAAGGATCATCATAAATAATGTTTTCTGATGTAATCATATGAATTGTTGCAAACGAAGGTTCTACGCTGAGTGGAGGGAGAGGAAAAGTTCCCAGTAAACCGGAATCCTTAACTAAACCTACACCAACGTCCCTATAAGGGATTGTCGTCTTACCGACATGCTGGATACTTTCTGAAGAGGCTGGGTCGGATGAAAAGTATGTCAGCTGATCAATAGTCACGATCTTACCGTTATGTGGAAATTTAATTACTCTGAAGACCGATGAAACGACCGCTGTCATAGCATATGACCAACTTCGACCCAAAAGAAGGTTGTAGTCTAGAGGGGCATCAACCACTTCCACATCCAGACTAACGGTTTTACCTTCTACCCCTATAGGCAATTCCTGTAGAATACCAAACGGACGGAACCCACGGCCATCAAAGGCCTTAAGGATGGTGGGGGATTGGTTCAACGAAGGAGAACCAAGGGATCTCCAACATTGAATCGACATAATACACGTAGAAGCTCCCTCATCAATCACAGTCCTATGAATAGGCCTGTTTTTGACTATCACTGGAATTTGGAAAGCCATTTGATGGGGGAGACGCGGCGTACTATTTTCTAGATCGAAGATCATTAGATTCGGATCCTGAACATCAACAGCTCCTATAGCCGACAAAAGCAATTTTCGTTGTGCTGGACATGATTGCAGCACTTCTAACGCCGACATTGCTGAGGGTGAAACAGCTAAGTCCTCAACAATGTTGTAATTCTGGGCCGCTCTCGCATGTGGATTGAAAGCAGACCTTCGAAGTACACCCTTGGCGGGCGGTTTAATTACTAAGTCTGGGTTAGGTTTCTCGATCTGTAGTGGATCGGAACCAGGAGCTGAGGTTGATGGATTAGAATGAGAAGATTCTGCTTCCTTACCATCAACAGGATTCTTACTACCATAATCTTGCGATCGAGTCGCAATCCTCACATGAGACATCATCAAAATGGGTTCTTCACTGGCATTCGAGGAAGAACCTATCATCTTATTCTCCTGCTCCGGAAATGGATTTTTTAACACAGCAGGAGTGGGAGAACCTTTGACTATTTTCACTACCTCGGCCCGATGAGGGCAATCTCTCGTAAAATGATCCTCTTCACAAATAAGACAAGGATATCGAGGTTTGCGCTTTTCGTCATTGGTTTCCGACTTTTCTGTTTTCTCCTTCGGAGCCTTGTCTGCTTTAGCCTTCTTCTTTCCTTTCTTCTTTCCACCGTTTTTTGATTTGGCCGTAGATGACTCTACAGCGTGAATATCGGCGGTAAGTTCAGGAGAAGACTCTCCTGTCGGAGAATCAGGCAAAGTGATAATTGGAGTAGTTGAAGCCTTGGAAGACTTCTTCTTGCTCTTTGTATTCACGATACCAATCATACCATCAGCGGCATGAGATCCCGAAGGAGCAGCAGCGATTTGATTCGACTTTGGAAGATCCAGAATCTTCTCGTGTAACGTACCCGACTGAGTGTAAACTAAGTCAAGGTATTGCGCCTGAGCAATGACTTGCTCCTCAGTAACTACTCCGGCCTTAGCTACATCTTCAGTAATCCTTGGTAATAATGATTTAACAAACCATTCAGCTAAGATTTGGTCCGGGATAAAAACTTTCACTAGCCTTCTTCGACGTCTCCACTCATGAATGTGATCAGAAATATACGTGGAGGTTGATTGTTTTAGTGAAGTTAATAACTCTGTACCGTTATCGTATCTGACCGGTAACTGAAAGTGAGTTAAGAACGAGGTAGCTAACTGGCTAAAGTTGTAAAAAGAGGCCCGTGGTAACTCAATGTACCACTTGGCCGCGAGACCAATGAGTGTACGCTGGAAAAGACGTAGGCGGATCGAATCATCCGAGATAGAATTTGAAGCACACCAGAGGTGGTAAGTCATCACGTGATTGGACGGATCCTCTCCAGACTTACCTTCGAACTTGGGTATATCGCTGGGCAACTTATTTGGCATTGGCGGCCAGAACGGAAGATATTGAATTGGATCGTTCGTTAGGCGCGTCAAGTCTGGTAAATCCAAAGTTGCGATAAACGGTAACTGCCGGTTAGGATCTCTAAAACTCTGGGTCACAATACCAGCCCCAGGAGGAGGATATCCAGGATAACTAGGAACAGGAGTCGCATTTGGGATATTATATCCTCCTGGAAAACCAGGATTAACCGGACCGTACTGGGGTTGTTGAGGTTGTTGATAAGTGTACCCAGGATACGGTTGATACTGGTAAACCGGTTGTTGGACAGCTTGCCCAGGTTGATACTGTCCCTGGTACGGAGGTTGAACAAATTGAGGTTGAGTAGTGACAACCGTACTTATACCAGGCTGGCCTACAGGCATCTGGACCGTGGTTTGAATCGTAGATCCGGACAACGGTACAGATGTCTGAGGAGTGGTTACAGAGACAGTAGAAACCGGAGCCGTCGATACTCCAGAAGTAAGTATGGTAGATGTGGCGGTAGTTGCAGCAGCCGTTTGAGATGGAGTACTAGGTGCAATTGGCGGCTGAGTAACTACCGAAGTTACAGAGGTTTGAACACTTGACTGGACAGGTTGCGGTTGCTGGGGTGGACCAGAAACTACAGGTTGTCCAGCTTGAGGTACCGAATGCATACTTGGCTGCAACATCTGTTGACCCTGTGAAGGATCCCACACTAACATTCCAGGGTATTGACCCATAACAGGTTGAGGATACTGAGATCCATAGCCGGATTGAGGATAGGATTGATAATTGTAAGGTGTAGTTCCCATACCTTGACCATACGATTGACCTTGAGGTGGTTGATAACCTTGATTTGAGTATTGACCTTGAGGTTGATAACCTTGAGGTAAATACGGATACTGGGGTTGACCTTGACCTTGAGGTTGGTACCCTTGAGGTTGATACCCTTGGGGTTGATACCCTTGGGGTTGCCATCCTTGAGGTTGCCATCCTTGAGGTTGATATTGATACTGAGGTTGACCTTGGGGTACATATTGAGGCTGGGGTTGACCTTGAGGTATGTATTGCCCTATAGGAGCGTACTGACCTTGAGGTTGCCCCCCAGACACGAATGAAGTACCTTGAGGTTGCCCCCCAGGCATTAACGGAGGCTGCCCCCCAGGCGGTAATTGGCCACCTTGAGGTTGGGAAACGGGAACTGAACCTGACATCATGTAAATGTCTCCTACACCCAATGGTACATTACCACTGTTTCCAACTAATAACCCATGATCAACGGGTTGAGGAGATGCTCCCGCAAAGGTACCAGAAAGAGATTGATACCCAGTAGGAACAGAAGGACCGCCATGTAAAAAAGATTCAGGACTTTGTGTAAACACGGACGACTGACCAGACATATTTACAGGAGTATGAATACCTCCAGGTGGAAAAGGAGTACGAGGTGTAGAAAAACCTAGCCCAAAGTTGTCTAGATAATTTGTTAACGAAAGGTACCAAGTAGTACTTCTAGGAGGACTGTAAAAGATAGATTCACGCTCCCTTAGATCAAGGGTAATTTGATCCTCAAGATCAGAGACGCCTATTTCTTCCTCTGGAACAAGTTCTTCAATAGCAATCAAACCAACAGGAAGATTTTCGGTGATAATACTTTCTATTCTCGGTGAATCAGGAACATTAGGAGTCGGAGTAACAGGTTCGGATATTTCTGGTTCTTCGCCTGTATCACTAGCAGACGAAAAACTACCAACAAGCTCAGAAACTGTAACAACTTCGGGATTATAACCTGTCTCTAAACTTTGGTAATCTGGATGGACCACCAAGGAAGATTCTCCTTCTTCAGGTGAACCTACTCTACTGCCACTAGGAGGAGTTACAAGGACCTTTAAACCTTCTAAATGACTGGACTTGTCTTGAGGAGGTTCACCCCTAAGTCTACGGGATCTTCTCAACAATTCGGCCACAGAAACAACTTCAGGAGACTGGTCCCACAGTCTACGGGACTGTCTCGGTAATTCCGCCGCAGCTAAAAACTTTTAACTACTACACACGAAAACAAAATAAATTTCAAATCAAACCACCTAAAGTCTCTAAAGAACCAAACAAATTTGAATCACACGCCTAAAGAATCTAGGGCGTCAAACCAAACACAAACAGTAGTCTTCCGGACCAAAAGCGCTAGTTGGTGATGAAGCCCAACCTCGCTGGATTCAGTACAGAAATGGCGGGTGGAACAGTTACCCCGGCAACCTGCTTAATGAATAGACTGGACCAAGTTCCTCCACTTTAACCGTCTCGAGTGAAGTGAACCCCCCAGAAAATCCAAGAGAGTATAACCGACGTCTGCTCCAGGTACAGTGGGACCTTCCCTCCACCATCACCTCGGTAGAATCCTAAAGATAATGGCCACTAAGGTTACCAACCGCAACAAATGCACCTGGGGGAACAGTCTAAACTCCGACAGCACGCAAGGGCAGAGTAGCAAGCTCAATCCCCTTACCGGCTCCTTGACAATAATCCAAGGTTTACCGACAAGTGACCCCTGGCTCCTCGACAATAGTTAATCCGAGGTTTACCATTTGTAATACGTGCGTGTCTGGCATCGTTCCCAACGAGGGGGGAATGATCCCCTCACTGGTTCGGACACGAGCTCGTGCTTCTCCTTTAAGAGGAGCTTTCCCAGAGTACAAGTGAGACAATTGGATTTATTCTATCACAAGATAAGCTACTTGTTTGGTTTTGTTGTCTTGGAGAGTTAATTACTCACCTACTCCAAGACACTAGCCTGATCTAAATTGGTGCTTCAGAGCCCTAGTAAATAAAATTTACTATTTCAATTTTACTTTAAGCGTTACTTTTATGGTTGTTCTTTAAAGTCACAAGGTAGTGGAAGTGAAACCAATGGTGTGTAGACTCGACTCCAACCACTACAAAGATGCACCTAAGATGATTTACGCTACTTTCCTTTTTCAATGAAATTCTTAACTAAGAGAGTTGAGAGAATGCAAATTTTTAGAGAAAACAACTTCCTTAGAAAAGACAATCAAAGAAACAATTCTCTTTTTCTTTTCAAGCACACAAACATGACCACTCTTTTACTTGCACGAAAAACTCTTTTTCTTTCAAAACTTTCAAAGCTACTTGAAACAAGACTTTTAAAGAAGATGTTTTTGTATTTTTCTTTTAATAAAGCAAATAAATCTAATTTAACAAAAATCAATCTTAACAACTATTAAAATCTACGAAAATTCACTCACAAGCAAACTAGAAGGTAAATTTACTCTAAGCAAACTTAACGAGGCCAAAACCTACAAGGATGTTTCTAGGTTGTTTTACTTGACCAAAATCAAATCAAGGACCAGCTATTGCAGAATCAAGAGCTGATCAAAACAAAACTCAAATCTTTTTGTTCTTTTTGTAAAATGGAATTCAAGACTTAATCAACAAGCACTTTGAAATTTGACCAAAGAGACAACTCAACAGGTTGGTTGCTCACACGGGTAGACTTACGACAGATCCGACGCTTAAGAAGGTTGACCAAACCAGAGAGATCTAAGGCTTGACAACTTCCACCATTAAAGTCACTACAGGATCTACTAAAAAATCAAACCCTAGGCTTAAATTTCAATGAAATCCACTAAAACACTTAATGCTATAAAAACAAGTTCAGGTGAAGATTCTTGGCAAGGGACTAATGAATCTGGGCAGAAAAAACTAAGAAACAACAAAATCTAAGAGTAAAAAAGCAAAAAATGGAGTTTTCTCAAATTTTAGCAGGGGGACGCAGGCAACCCGTTAGCACAAGTGCGGGCCCGCTCTGTGCACACAGCAAAAGTGCGTCCAGGGACGCACTGTGCAGCACTCAGAGGGTGCGTCCTACTGTAAAACTCAAGAAAATGCAAAATAAAACTAATCCTAAGCTAACCCACCCAGAGACAGAATCACAGAGCCAAAACCAGAAAAATAAACCAATTTTCTCAAAGCAAAGTTCACACAAAAGAAAAGACTCTTCTCAACAATGGATTCCCCAGCGGAGTCGCCAATTTGTCACACGAAATCAGTCAAAAGTGCGGACACAACCGACCTTCCTAGAAGTCTAAGACATTCTAATGACAAACAAAACAAACTGGAGCTATCCTTCTCTAAACATGCATTATGATATGAGAAATCAAGTGTTTCGTTCTTACCTTTGTCCAAACGCTGTTGTAGAAGTCCAAGCTTTGTTGATCTGGATGAGCTCCTCCTTTTCTCCAAAACCTGCAATCACCAACAGTCAAACAATTAAATAACACCTGATTATAACATAAAACAAAGCATATCCAACATATAGACCAAGGAGTACATGAAATAACCCATAAACAACAAGTTATTGAGAAGAATGGACCAATTTGCATTAAAGGTAATCAAAAGGAACCATTACAACCTGAGCCTTGGTGTTGTGCAAGCTCCTTCCAGGGTCCACAAGAGTCTTCCTCTACTTTGACAAAGCTCACCCACTTCCAAATAGAACAAGCAAAGATGGCAATCTCTCCTCACAAGCTTCTAAATGGGAGTCCTAATTCCTGCAACATTTACCCTTAGAAAATGTATAGCTTCAACCTCTCCTCCTTCTGGCCCAATGCCTGTATTTATAGTACTCAAGAGGAGGTTAATCAGGTCCACCATCAATGGGATAGTCCCCTCTTTGGATGGGATCACTCCCTTATTGATGGGATAAGTTCCTCTTTGATAGGAGTGCATGAACCATCTGGAGGCGCCCAATACACGTCGAACAACCTTCTAGAATGCTCTAGAAATGACCACAAGTAACTTTTTAAAGATGAAACTTGCGCATTCTAACTTTTACAGGGGGACGCACCTGTCCCTTTACATACAGAGCGTCTTCGGACGCAACTTTTGTGAACATTGGGAGCGTCCCCGCAGGTAAGTTTGAGAGAACCTGCGTCCCCAGAGATAAATACATTTATACAAGACTTTCTCTCTTTTTGGAGTTTGACATGGAGAGCAGAGGCATAATACTTGCCTAAGAGGGTAGCATGACTGTTGATTGAGCCATACTAACTGTAAATAGTCATGGTGACATTTTTTAGTGTAACACACCATTATTGGAAAACCACTGCCCATAAGATCCTCAGAGCTGGGTAGTATTGGCCCACTTTATTTTCTGATCTATTTTCATTTGTTAAGTTTTGTGACAGGTGCCAAAGATTTGAAGGAAAGCAGCAGTTGAAGTCCCTGCCCTTAAAACCAATACATGCAAAAGGACCTTTTCAGCAGTGGGGCTTGGATTGCATTAGAGAAATCAATCCACATTCCAGTGGCCAGCACAGATGGATATTAGTAGCCACTGATTATTTTACTAAGTGGATTGAAGCAATCCCTACCAGGAAGGCTGATCATAATGTGGTCATGAAGTTTTTGATAGAAAATATCTTTGCCAGATTCGGTTGTCCACATAAATTAGTCACAGACAATGCAACAACTTTCAGGGCAAATGAGTTGGTGGAAATGTGTGATTCAATGGGTATTAAACTTATTCATTCTACCTCATATTATCCCCTAGCCAATGGTCTAGCAGAATCTTCAAATAAAAGCGTGATAAGGATAATCGAAAAGTTGTTTGAGGATAACAAAAAGATTTGGGATTCTAAGCTCAAGTATGCACTGTGAGCTGACAGAGTGACCATTAATAAATCCACAACGAATTCTCCATTCAAGCTGGTATATGTCACTGAAGCTATATTTCTAATTCATTTACTCTCCCTGTGGAAAAATTCCTTCAAGAAGAGCAGAATGAGGAAGAAGACATGGAAAATAGGATCACTGATTTAGCAGAGGTACATCAGATTAGAGAGCATCTGGTTGAAAAGGTTGTAGCACATCAGAAAAAGATCAAGGAAGCCTTTGACAAGAAGGCAAAAACAGATAATTTCTAGGTTGGAGAATTGGTGCTGAAGTGGGATGCATTGAAAGAGAAGAAAGGAAACCATGGGAAGTTTGATGCTTTTTGGACAGGGCCTTTTATCATTTCTCAGATTCAAGGGAAAAATACCTTCATAATGAAAAGTATGGGAGGAGAAGCAGTTTTTGATGGCCCAGTTAATGGGTGTTTTCTAAAAATTTATGTGATTTAAGGTCTTTGGCCTTAAAATTTGTAAATATTTTGCTTTATCAGTTTTAGTGTAGGTTCAGTCAGACTCCATGCCCAATGGAACACTAGGAATTTTGGTTAATTTGTTTTCATCTGGAAAGGAATTGATCTGTAGGTTCTTGAGACCTCACAGGGAGGATCTCATCCCTAGAAGCCAGTGTTAGCTTTGCTATTTAATTCAATAGTTAAGGCTCAAAGGCAGCTTGGCCGTGTGTTTATTGCTTGAAGGAGGCTCGCATAAGTTCTTTTCCTCACTTTCCTGTCATTCACCTTATTCTCCCTTAACCCCTTCATCTATGTTTTTCTACCAAAATTATGTGTAAGAACCTCTCCTGTGTAAAACCCTCTGCACTAAGGTTTTAAACCTATATGACCACGCGCCCCCAAAAAAAACATTATCTGACCATCTGGTGCTTTCCCTGTCACATCAGTCACATAAAATGTGCGTTATTTTCCGCCGTCTGATCATTTCCCACGAGATCCGACAGCATTCAATCCTCCCGATGCCGTAATCTGCCCACCTGTTAACCCATGGGGAAAGTGGTTTCTCACTGGTCCCATCCGCCATGCGTCACTGTTATATTGGATTGCGCGATCGCGTATGAATACCGCCCACCTCCGAAGTGCGGTGCGGGAAATACCATTTACCATTATCCCGCTCATCCCCGGCCGCTAAATCCCTTGTAGCTTCCGCGCCCGACGACCGTTGGATCTCCTTGCCCGATATCCAACGGCCCACGATCTCCTTGATCTCCTATCTTCTGATATCCTTTGTAGACAATCCTCGCCATCGATCCACGCGATCCAACAGCTGAGTTTTGTCCTCGTTGTAGTCGTGCCTCCGCCATACTGTCCATGACACACTTGAATATTTTATGTTGCTGAAGGATGAAGGAAATCGTCTACTAGCTCTGCGCAGTTAAGCTTCAACTACTGTATTCAACACATTGTGTACCCGAGAGAAGAAGAGGATAGCCTCGAGCAGTTAAAGAATTTATCAGTCATGGAGCTTCTTCTGTACAACACTCCACTTGTTCAGGAAGGACAAGTGAACACCAGAGAATGTCAAATTCACTTATTGAAGCAGCAAATTGTATCAGAGACCCATATTAGATAGTCAATGTGGTTGATGGTCAATTATGACCCCTCCACGCATAGAGCAACAGAGCAATTTTGTAATCAAACTCTATATATACCCAAAAAGGAAATGTAATGAGGGTTGATGGATGTTATTTTGATGTAAGGTTCAACTTCTGGAGACTATAACTACTGTGAAAAGAGGAGTGTAATCAGCCAGAGATTTCACTGGCTCTACCACATTATCAACCAATGGTTGATGGGATTGATGAGAAACCATATCAGATCTAGGAGTAGAAGAACTTTCAGACTCGGACCATATCCTTTGTACCTCTGGAATACCAGGGCGCAAATGAGTAAGATGGTCTCCCTTGCATATCTTACAAGGGAACTTAGGTTGAAATTTCTGCGTCCAAGTTTCTTATCAACCTCCAATCCGCCAACATGACTAGCAGTGGTTTGCAGAGAGTCCTGAACATGACTTGCAGAGGATCCTGACTCTTTTCTAGTATGACTCATAGTGACTAGACTCGTGCCCCCAGCCTGAATTGCACCGGTTGAAGGCTCATCTCCAACATGACTAGCAGAGGTTGAAGATGAATTGCTAGTATGACTTGCAGTGACTAGACTCGTGCCCCTAGCCTGACTTGCAGCGACTGAAGGCTCATCTCCAACATGACTAGCAGAGGTTGAAGATTAATTGCTAGTATGACTCGCAGTGACTAGATTTATGCCCAAGCATGACTTGCAGCGGCTGAAGGCTCATCTCCAACATGACTAGTAGAGGTTGATGATGAATGGATAGAATTATTCTTCTTCTTTGACTTCCTCTTTCTCCTATTTTTAGATTTCTTATTACAAGAAAGAGGAGAAAAATGAATCCCAGATTTCTCTTGGAAAGAAGATGAACAATTATCACCCATGTGATGCCCCTGAAATAAAGCATTCATCTGAGAAGCTTCAAGAACATCAGGAATATTCAGAGTGGACCACAGCCAAACGGGGAGTCCAACATTCAACCCAAGAATATTCAAGGTGGCCATCAAGGGACTATCAACGTTTCCAAAGAAAGGAAAAGCACAAAGATCCCCTTTTGGGAGGGTATCTTGGTTGGTTTCTACAGGAATATTGGCCATATCTGACTGATTCGCAGACCCTACCCTTATGAGAATGTAGAAATGACTTTTCAAGGAAGATAGACTCACAATCAAAACCTTTGCCCTTGAGGAGGCAACTCCACAATTTTCAAAAGAAAGATCAAGGAGTCTTTCAAGATCGGCAGAGTGGTAAGTCAGTCACTCAGAATACAAAGTCCAAAAAGTGACTAGACAAAAATACCTAAAGCCAACTATATACAAGGAGCAAAGAGCACTCAACTATAAAGTCCCTAAAAGAAGTCATCCAATCAAACAAATTTCAAGTATTTCCACTCTGGGTGACAAGGACTGAACACCAAAATATAAGAAAGTGAAGTAGGAGCCTTCTAAAGATAGTCTGGGATAATGACAACCCAGGCCTACTAGTGAAGGTATCAGAGGAAGTTACATTGACCTCCAAACAACAACCTGTGCCGGTGCAAGCCCCCGAGCTTTGCGAGGGTGCCCTCAAGAAGTATTACTGAGAGTGATACAACGTCGACCTCTAGTGCCATGGGATTCCCCTCTGCAGCCACTTGTGTAGATCCCTAGGATAAGCAACTAAGGTTACCAACTCGTGTCAGGAGCCAAGTGGAACAATATTGAGGTAAGATCCGACAAGTAGGCGAGGGGGTATCTCTCTTCATCTTCAAAAACCCTCGTGCTTAACTCCCAGATCTGAAGCTTTCTAGGTCTCCCTAACGCTATTAGATTTGCACTCTTTATTCAGACTTCTATGTTTGACAGTTTAAAGTGGCCTTGGAGAGTTTTCTCTCCACTCACCTAATCCAAGGCCCTAAATATCCTAAAACTTCTTGGTGTGTCTAAATTGACAATATAAAAAAGTTCTAGTATATTTTAGTTAGCACTTGTTTTTAAATTGGCTGTTCTTAAGTCAAGGTATAAACGTAAGTGAAATTGATGATGTGTGTATGAATCAACCAAAAACAAAGAAAAAGTAACTACTTGAATGCAATCATTTTTCTTTCGATGAAAAGCAACTTCTACTTGGGTTCTAAGAAACACTTAGAAAGAAAAAACTTTTTCTTTTCTTTTCTTGCAACACACTTCACACACGCAAAAACCAAAATGCTTTAACAATGCAAAATTATCCTAATGCAAGGTGTAATGAAGATGCAAGACACTTTAGGTTACTCTAAAGTAAAGAATCAAAGCAAATTGTTTATCGCTTCTAATTAGCCACCTTAGATGTTCAAATAGAATAAAATTTCCTAATGCTAATTTTCATCCAAACACTAAAAGCAAATCTTAAGACAAATAAAATGCACTTTCACTCGCAAAAAGAAACAAAATCAAAACAAGGCAAAAGAAAGAAAAAACCAAGTTTTTAAGAAGTTTTCTTTAAAAGAAAAAGCAAAAAACAACTTTTCAAAAGCGCTCCAAATACTATTGAAAACTTTGAGACCAAAAAATAGGCTACAAAAACACTTTGCAAGTTATCAACTCAAAATGGGTGAAAACTCAAAAAAATAGATGTTTCAAGATGCTCTTAACAACCAAAAAGCAGTAAAAAGAGCTTGGTGACAATGATCAAAAGACCAAGAAAGACAACTTTCAAAATCGTCACTCAACAACTTTCAAAAAGTGAGAAAAGTAAATGGCCACAAGATGCAATTTTGACACAAAGAAAGAAGATCACAAAGATAAAGTTTGTCACAAAGATTGAAACCAATATTTCTTCTCTGGAAGACCAGAACAACCAAGATTCTCAGAAAGAAATCTCGTGTGCTCAAACACAAATGATGAAACTTGCAACAAAACAAAAACAAGACCAAAACTTTCCACAACAGGAGAGAATTCGAAACCGGAAACTTGCTACAAAACCAAAGACTGACAACAAAAATTGATTGCTCAAGAAATACTCAAACCAACAAACAAATCTTCTGAAATAGAAAGACTTGAAAAAATCTTGGAAAATTAGGGTATACACAACTGTGTCAATACACAGTTGCGTGTATACACGATTCAACCCAAAGAAACCTGCGTATACGTGGGTTCATATGGGGAAACTTGTGTACATATGCTACTGTAACCTGACAAAACTGCGTATATAATAGTTCACAAGAAAAAGAAAAAAAGAGGTCTGAAGAAACTGCTCAGACTTGAAGTCTGAGTTCCTACAGGAATAGACAAATCAGTTACAGCAAGAACACCAATGGCTGAGCCCTGATTGGCTTAAATTAACCCAAACTAGGAACAATAATATTGTTGTCCCTAGTGGAGTCGCCAATTCTGTTGAGGGACAAAGTCCCCTAGGGTTTTGGGTCAACACCCTAGCAGAGCGGGGGTTATCTACAATAAAAAACAAGCATTCCACACAACCATGATACTTAAATAAGCAAACTACGCAAAGAGAGGTGCAATTGGGGGTCCTTTGTTCGGGTAGATCCAGCCAGGGTCCAAACCCTCTTGAAGTTCATCTTGATCCTTGAACCTACAAAACAACCAATTCAAAGAAGCATAGCCATATATAGACAAAGTATCATCTAGAAATCAACTTCATAACTTATTGAAAGATGGTTAATTATACATTGAAACAACTATTCATATGTAAACCATAACAATAACATCATATGCATAAATAATATTGATTTCGGGAACAAGACAAATGTTTCTTTATTGCAGATAACTAAAACAAAGCAAGGAATGATATCACCTAAATCTTCCTCTTGCCGGCTCCAAGCGGAACCGTCCTCTGGGTCCATCCAATCCCAAGTCTTCAAAAGGCTCCTTCCATGACTCACACAAAGATATCTCAACTGGTGAAATGACATGATAACTCAAGGAAACAAGGGTTTCCTGTAGTGGGGGAAGTGCTGGAAGCATAAGGATCTTCAGACCTGATCAGGGATAATCTCAGCAGAGTAATTCTCTCTCTTCTCTCCTCCTTAAGGCCTTCCCATTGAAGCCTTTTTATACTTCTCCCAAAGTATTTGTTTAGTTGGGAATTCATTGGGAACAGTTGGGCCATGGGCATTAATAGGTAATCAACAGGTAAAGCCTGTGATTTCCACCCGAAATTAAGGAGATTTAATTTTTTTAAGTTTTTTAAAACATATACGCGGGTTGGGTATACATTGACCCACGTACACATGCATTTAGCTTAGGGAAATGTCGCGGACAGGGAGTAAAACATTGTTTTTTAAGTATTTGGACCAAGTCTGGAAGGAGGGTTTGCCCTAGGCCATAAATGCAGCATCACAAATATCAAGGGTGAGATTTGGAGCTATAACAACACCATCAACATTTTGGTGCTAGAAGGAGGGATAGATGACACATTGAGTCCTCATGATGTTTTTTGAATCTTCACGCATCTATCATGGATTCTATCAGACTCATCCCTCCGTGATGTTTTTCACATGCCAAACCTCTCAACATCATTAGGGAGTTTTTTGATCTCTTTTTTGAATTCATGTATGATGGTGAAGGTGAAGTAGCATGGCCCGAGTACTTAGAAGACTTCTATGCATTCCTTGATAATGCATACAAGTTCTATGCAGAAGAGGTCAACTTGCTACTTGCATACACACTTTACGAATCCCCACAACGATGGTGCTAGAGTCTGCCTCCCAGTAGTGTGCACTCACTTAATTAGTTTTGTGATCTCACTGAATCTACTTTCCATCATTTTTATCCAGAACCTCTTGACCAAAAACTGCTATAACAACGGAAGGCCCTGCATGAATCGTCCATGGAATTTTGGGACTGCTTCTCTGTGTTGCAGTTTCAAGCTCCGAAAAGTCAGATGAAATTCCAGTATCTCATGGACAGATTTGAGTATTGCCTTACCAAATATGTCAATCCTAAAAGGAAGTTCAAGCCCAAGCCCCACTTAGCATACTTCAGTGATGGAGTTGCGTAATCACAGATGGACACGGTCACTGTCACAAGTGATTGTCTATCGTCCCCTCATCAAACAACTCCACCACTACAGAGTGATGTGGGAGAACATGCACACACATCCGTTCAACTGTCACATCCTCCCAACATCACTTCTCACAATTTTTGCACATATTTGGTTACTAATCCCATGGGTTGTCACATGTATTTCATGCCTCAACCTCCGTCTTCGTATTCTAATGATCCTCTGGATTGCGTTGTCTTGTGTTCTTCCGTTCTAGACTCTACACTTGTTGTGAATGAGGATCAAGCCATTGATGGAGTTGGTGTTGCACAACCAACCTACGCTTCCATTCATGAAGAGTATGGCTTGGAGTTTGAGCATCAGCCCTTGGCGAAGGATGACTCCCTTCTGTCTGAGCCTCCTTCATTCTTCTCTAATATCTTGGTGATTTTTCCATCCCTAATATTTCATGTTTATCTCCGTCTATGGATGCACCCATTGTTGATCATTCGCAAAACACACCGGATGTCATTCCATCATCCAGCAAAGGAGAGGAAAAATCATTCATTGAACATCCACTTGATTCTTCATCTTATTTTTTCAGAAACGCAAAGGGTGAACATTCTTTCTTTTCATCTACCCCTCTGTGTGATTCATCAAATCATGAGGATGTTGACAAACATCCTGAATATTCTAATCTTGGTTGTCACGATCTCTCTACTTCTTCATCTAATAATGATGTTGATTTAATCATTGTTAATCTATCTAAGACTAGTCTATGATGATCTATCTGTCGATGAAATTGAAACCATGTAAACTATCAAGGAACTTCAGCCTGAGCTGATGGTTATGTTAGGCCCTCACTATCTTGAGGTTGATTTCACTTCCAATCAGGGAATTGTTCAAACACCCAAGGCTCCTCATCACTCATCTGTATACATTGAAGATCAATCTCACACATAGATTTCCCTTCCTCCACTCGAACTACATGATCCCATTACTCATGCATTGGAGGAATCTTACAAAACAAGCACACTTGCGCAACATAAGTTGTCTACCTTTCTCAAGTTTTCTTGCATGTCACCTTCAAGAGAATGCGTACACTTAACATCTGCACATAGTATAGCACTACACCATGGCAAGTCCACAAGGTGTATGTCATGTACTTTCACTCACTTCCGTTCTATGGACACACTTAAATTCCGAGTGTGTTTGTCTTCAGTGTTATATCTTTCATGTTTTCTGGTTCGCACTGTTGTGTTGTTCGCGAAACATGCCTTTGCCAACATGGGTCGACCAGTGCACCAGTGGTTGCATTGGAAGTATCACTTCACATAGGCAAACCCATGCACTGTTAGCTTAGGAGTGGGAGTAGTGTTTGCTTTTGGTTTGTTTTCTTGCATGCATGTTTTCTTCTTACTTTGCATGTTTGTTTGTTTTCCTTCTTGTTTGCTTAATCGCTTTTCTTACGAATTTACTTCTACTTATGCTTTTTTTTGTTGTTGTTTGCTTGTTTACATTTGTATGTTAGTCTTGCATGACACTGTGTGTGACTCTTGAAACAATCCGGGTAAAGTACAAGAGGATTTGTTTAGTTAGAAATACTTGGTTATCTATCGTCTTGCCTCTGTATGAAGAAATTTTTATCTTCAGTCCATGATACGTTGATGGAAAATACGTATTGTTTGAAGTGAACCTCGGTGAAAAAACAACGCTTGCACGCTAACTAGTGTCACCTAATCTAGTTAGTTGTTTTGGGTTAATGCTTGTCAACTCATTCAAGTTGGGTAAGGTGAGGGGGAAAACCTTAACAAGCACATAAGAGGTATATACAAACTACTTCTCTGAAGGAAAAACCTCTTCTGCTCTCAATAAGTCGGGATCCCTCTTCCGCCTCTGAAATGAGTAAGTGCTATGCACAATTATGAAAATGAAAATGAAAAAATGAAAATGTGAAAAGTTTTGAAAAAAAAATGAATAACGCGAAAGAAGAGAAAAGGTTCCTGTGTAGAGAGGTGATGCAAGTAACTTTGTCGGGGTATTGACTAGGCTCGTTGGCAGCAAAGCGATGCTTGTGTTCCTGCGTGACTCCGTCGGGATACTATCCAAGCTTGCTTGCAGTGGAGCAACACCAGAGATGAAACTAAAACTCTGACGACCATATGGATTGTGCACTAATATACCCCTCATCCCAATCGAAACAATTGTGTTGGCTTGGCTTGGAATGTGTGTCGACCAACCAAGAGCTTGGAAGATGCAACATCTTACAATCAAGCAAGTGTGGGAAGCAAGACAAACAAAGAATTGAACAATTTCCAGAGGTGCTAGAATTTCTTTTCAAAAACAAGGTCCATTCAGTGAGCTGGATTTCTACCAGTGTGTCGCCAAGTGTTGTAGCATCTACAACTACCCTCCAAAAATTTTCCTTAGCTTTGTTTTGGAGCCTCCCTACCAACCATCCTTAGCAGCATGTTTTGCACTGTCAAGTACATAGGCTTCATTGGTTTTTCAGCAGCTTGCCAACTTGTGCATGTTATTTTGCTTCACCCCCCTCATAGGTTGTCATTCCGAACTAGGGCTAGTTGCTGGCTGAGCAACTCCCTCAGAAAATTGTTCAATTCTAAAGGGGAACCAGCCTTCCCTCCAGAAATTGCACAAATCTGCTGGGCTCAGAAATTGCGCAATGTAGTGAGACAAACTTCCTTGGGAAAATTGCGCAATCAGGCCCAACACTGTAGCTTAGCCTAGAAATTGCGCAATTCTGGGCAGAAGTCACTTGCATCTCCCAGAAATTGTGCAATCCCTTTGGGACAGCCACTTGAGTTCCTCTCAGAAATTGCACAAATCTCTCTCTGAGTCAAGTAGGTTGTTGTATGTGCCTTCAGGCTGACTGGTTCCCTTTGGGACCGAGAAAAAATTATTTTCATGCATGGGCTGCTCTTCCCAAAATAGAAAAAGGCAGCATGCAAAAGGCATCCCTAGATCTAGGGATCTATTTTTAGCAGCTGGAGGTTACATGAAAAGCTCATTTTAGAAACCTCTCACCAAGTGTCGCTTTTTCCTAGATTTGTGGCATGCGTGTCATAACCTCGATCTTATCAAAACTCATGAACTGGACGCTGCAAAGCCCATTCCTCACATCGATCTTACAACTCTAACATCCCACATTGCATCGTGGAGACGTTGACACTTTCATCTTAGTTGTTTTTGGGTAAGTCTGCCTTTCATGTCTTGCGTTGTGTTTATGTTGCTTTTTGTGTTTCGCTTTGTGTGAGTGATGTCTTCTTGATTTCAATGAGCACTTGCTGTCATTTTAACGTATGTTAGCTTGTAGAAGCACTATTTCAGTTTTCGTTCGCATCTCATTGTTGTTGCATGCATGACATTGTTTTTGCACTGACGGTCACCATTGTGGCGACTCGTTTCACACACATGCATGTTTTCCCATTTCCTAAATCCCGCACTTGTTGTTTGCATGCATGATCATTCACTCTTGCTTACGCTCAGTTCCACCATGCATTCAAGCTTCTCATGTTTTTAGTTTCCCGTCGGCAGGTTTGGGCCGCCTTAGCCCAAACCTTGCCTTGCCTGGCGGTCTAGGAGAATGGTAATATAAAGTTGCTAGTTTGAAATTATTAGAGTTCCAAATACATCTTCGTTGTTTCTCCTCTATGAGCAGGCCTATTTAGTACACCATCGGAGTCACTATAGGAACACAAGAATTGTTTCGCTGCCAGTGAGCCTGTTCAATACTTCGACGAAGTTACTTGCTTCACCTCCCTACATAGGAATCCTTTCTCTTATTTCACCCCTTATTTTGTTTTTAATATGCTTATTAGAATTTTATCAGTGTTTATATCGCCAAGGTGGAAGAGGGATTCCGACTTATTGACAGAAAGATAGGTTATTCCTTTAGAGCCTATTGTGTATATATATTTGACATTGATTTTCCCGCTACTAGTTTTTCCCCTTACCCTTGTCTACTTGAGTGGATCGACATGCAACAAACAATTCAATTACAACAATGAGTTAAGGCAAAAAGATCCTAAATAGATATGGGTATCATGATTTCACTCGAAGCTCTCCATTTGAATGGATTGTATTTTCCATTCAGACATCATGGACTAGTGAGGATATGCAAACCAAACAAAGAAGAGGAAGGAAAATTAGCCAAGATTTGCTTGTCATCACAATTGCCTTTTGAAAACTCTACCACATTGTTCTCTTGATCCAAACAAAAGAAATTTTCATGCATGTTCTTATTAAAGAAGACACAAAAGAAAATACACGAGACAACAAGAATAACGAAGCATAAGAACATAGTAAATGTGAGGCTAAAAGAAAAACAACATGTAAAACAAAGAAAATGCAAAGACTAGACAAAAAGAAAAATGCAGAGTCAATGTAACGCAAAAGAAAACTAAAATGCACCTAGACCTACTCCTAATATAACTGGCTAGAAGGTCAAGGCAAAGTGAAGTGAAATTTCCAATGTAACCATCCAAGTTTCTCCTAACCTACAAGCAAAATGATATAAGTGATTAGGAACAATATAAAACAATGCACAAAAATAGAGATGTTAGCTTGAAAACCTTGCATAAATGTAATATTCCTAATTAGCCATGGCTAATTGGAATATTCGATTTTGCTCAATTTTGCTTCTATAGTTATTTATAAATAAAAAGGTGAGGAAATGGGGACATAACTCAGTTTTTGAATAAAGTCACTCCCTAGTAGCACAACGTTTTAACTTAAAAGGGGAGCCAAGGGGGGCCAAAAGGACCACGTAGAGAAGGGAGCCCACGTAGACACTTGGAGGGACTGCGTAGATGGAGAGGAGCACGTGGCAAGAGAGAGGCTACGTTGGAGGAGGTGGGCCTTAGGGTTTTGAGAGAGGCCAACACTATAAAGGGGAGAGGAGCCTCCTCATTTTGGGCATTTGATTATGTTGCATTTGAGCTAGTCACTTCAACTTAGAGCACGCTGGTTGTTTAGCCTGTCTGCAGCACTATTTAGTGCATCAAGTGTCTCCATTCAGAGATCTCACCCTTAGCCCTAGGGGACTTCGAGTGCCTGCTCGAGCAAGGTAGTTTCATGAGTCTTTTGTAGGAGGATCGATCTTTGGCATTGAGGAGGAACTGAGCATTTTGATGATTGCGCAGTCTTGAGAGAGGAGGATGCAGTCTCTTTTGGTAGGAACTCCAGATTGGGTTTATGTGGAGGATTTGAGCTTGGAGATTGAGCAAGGGATTAGCCCTTGCATATTGGAGGATTTTGGCAGAGCCTCAGGCAAAGTTTTGGAGGATTCTCTTCAGTGGCAGCTTAGAGCCTTGAGGGATAGCGTAGATCCTCAAGGGGGTGATTTTCGGGGGTCAGCTATTTTAGAAAAGCTTTCTGGGATTTTCTGGGTTTATTGAGCAGAGGCGGATTCCAGAGTTTCAGCATTTTCTAAGGAGGGGAACAACCCCAAATCCTCACTTGATTCCAGTAGTAGTAGTAGCATAGCAGTTCTCTGGCAGCTTGGACATAGTTCAGAGAGAGGCCATTTCCTTACCATTCTGAGTGTATTTCTTCACTTACCTTGTGCAAGTCAAGGTGCTATCTTTCTGATCACCTCTTGTACTCTGTCCATTACTCAGTATAATAAAATGGCTTAGCATTTCTCTCTGTACTTCTTGGGTATCTGCTTATATTCCATGTATACATTATTGTATGTTGCACTACTGTTATTTTTATCTCTTTGAGCTTCCCGACTACTATACCACTTGTGTGTTTTTCTCCTATACTCTTAGACAAAGTTTGGAAAGGGCTAGGTAGCCTCCAGATCTCATCCTCTTTTTAGAGGCGACATATCTGGTAAATGCCCTCCCATTCCATCTCTGGTTCGAGTTTGCTTGTGTTTGAGGGATATCCCTGAAAAGGGATATTATAGTGGTATTAGAGCATAGATCTGGCTCAACCTATAGAGCTAGCAGTCTATGACACCAAGGGAGAAGCCCTACATCTATTATAGAGGTAGGAAATACAGAGATATTGAGCGTAGGTTGGAGAAGACCTACGGAGAGTGAGACTGTGTTCGGGTGGTGGAAACAGAATAGAAGGAGCCTGTGGTGAACACAGAACAAGAGGAGCCTATGGTGGACGCAAAGCAGGAGGATCCGATGGCAGATGAGGATGGGAAGAGGTTTGCAGACATGCTCCTCAAATCAGTGCAGGATCTGTCGAGGCAGATCGAGGTGATGGGGTAGAGATTCATGACGGTGGAGGCTAGACAGCGTGAGAACCCACGGGTTTTCCAGGTTGGTGAGGGATCGGGTACATCCCACCATTTGCCAGAGCAAGGTGCCACTCAGCGTGATACTACTAAACAGATGGCCTCACATGCCCCTACACACTCTACCATGCCCACTTTCCTAGGAGCAGACACGGGGGCTGGAGCCCAGTAGGAGGTAGAGCCCGGTCATATGGGCGATTATTTTGCAGAGTACCAGGCCTATGGGTAGGAGTTCAGGGATTCTCTCTCATTTAGAGACTTTTTTCAGCTCTAGCGGGATATTAGACCCCACGACCATCACAGAGGGTACCGGCATTATCATGATGGATACATCCACTACACAGCTAGTAGATTCCACTTGCCTGCGTTTGATGGTTCATCAAATAGTTCGGCAAAGTCTTGGGTGGAGAAGCTGGACATCTATTTCCAACTTAACCAAATGTTGGAGATAAAGGGCATCAAGGTGGCGACATTACATTTGGATGGGGAGGCCCAGGACTGGTGGTTCCATGGGATGGTTACACTCGGACATTCCACAGTGACGACATATGCCGAGTTCACCAGGAGATTGATAGAGAGGTTTGACCGGAGGGATCCAAAATAGCACTTTGTTGAGCTGACAAGGCTCAAACAGACTGGGAGCCCAGAGACCTACATTGCAGACTTCTTGAGGGTTTCAGTGATGGTGCCAGATCTATCCGCAGCACAGAGGATCTACATGTTTGTTGAGGGGTTAGCAGATCCACTTTGGGGTCTAGTTAGATCCACTAGAACAACCACACTCCAGGGTGCTATTAGCAGGACTCGGGACTTATAGGATGCCTTACCCAGGACCCAGACACCTTACCCCGAGAGACAGGCTTTCCAGCCTAAGGGGAAGGATGTGAGGATTCTGCCTCCAAAGGGGAACCCAAGACAAGCATGGATTGATGATGATGCCAGGAGGGAGCCGAAGAAGAAGCGGTTGTGCTTTACCTATCAAGAGCTATGGGCACCGGGACATAGATGTGCTGCTGGAAAAGCACATTTTATTGAGGTCTTCTCTGAGAGCAGCGAGGAAGAGGGTAAGGAGGATGATGTGGAGGTAGGAGATAGTCATGTTGCACAGGATCCTTTGCCACCTCCACCACCACCAGCAGGTGGTGTAGCTTTTGCACCTACCGGAGGGGCCCTTGCAGCATTGTGAGGAGTTCCCAAGTATTTGACGCTGCCCGTACGGGGGATAGTACGTGGCCAGTGAGTATCAGTTTTGGTTGACAATGGGACAACCCACAACTTCATCGATGCATAGATGGTTGAGCGGAGAGGTATGCAGACATAGATCTTTGATGGATTAGTCCTGCATGAAAATATTATTCATCCCATAGGTAACCACGTATTTCCTTCTGGGATCTGCATGTACCACATCCGTAGCTCATCCTGAAGTGCTCCAAGAGAATAAGATCAAGTTTATAATCTAAATATTATTATGAGACAATAATATTTGACTTTTCTATTCTTGACAGCCAGTCTAAAAATAGACTTTGATCACCCACACTGTGATCACTCACACTGTGGTCACCCACACTGTGATCATCCACACTGTGATCAAAAATAGAACTTGCACCATAATTTGCCTGCGGGCCCACTTAGTGAATGCGACTCTTTTCACTAAGCTCCATCATCTTGTTGCATTCTCAACAAGCATTTCTTGTTGCACACTTTTCAACACTCCCTCTCAACAAGAAAGGCTTCCTCATAAACCCGATCCTATAACTCTCGAATGTTCTCCATGCAACACATCTGGCCGGTCCACTTGCTCTGTCATCAAAGTCTCTGACTGCTATTGCCTCTGTCGACTGAAACTCTGCATCTCTGTGCTCTTCAGTATCTGACTGCTCTAGCCTCTATCACTTTGATCTCTGACTGCATCCATGCTGTTGTTGGTTCTATCTCCCAACATTGCATCCGCACTGCACCTCCCAACTGACCTCCTTGTTGGGCTAGAAACACCCTCTGATGCTGAAGCTCTACCTGCTGCTGACAAGTGCTCCCTCTCTGACATCTACGCTATTGCAACATCTCCATTCATCTCGCACCATTGCACACCTCTCTGTGCCACCTAGCACTGTGCAAAACACTTGTGCCTCTCGCATTGCTGTAGCCTGCTAGCTATGCGCTGTCTTGGGATTCCCTGCACTGTCGCTCTCTCTGTCGCTCCATCCGCATCTGTCTCTACCCAATCAGTCAGTTCCTGCTACTACACATCTGGGGCTCCCGTAGCAAGGTCTCATCCAAGAGGTTGGGTACCTCAAGGATCCTGCCCCTCCTCCTTGGGACAATCAATCCACATCACCCCACCTCCTACCTGGAGGTATGGCTGCATGCGATCCCTTAGCCCACCTGGCTCGAAGTTTCCCCCTACTGGAGGTCTCTGGATGAGCAGATGTCTCTACTTGATCTCCTCTCAGCTTCCCTTGTTGTGGCTACTCCACAACCTCCTGAAGCTGCTGCATCAATCGTGGCTCCTCCACAATCGTCTGAGACTTCTTCTAGCTCTGCATGTTGAAAGGTAACATACCTTCCCTCTCAACCACCAAGTCTCCATCAATTGCCTCATTGCTCAAGGCTTTGCATGCATCTTGAACCTCAAGAGCATACAGGTTCTTGACCCGTGAACCAATCTGCTTCACCTGTCTGGTGATGATGTGTCTAAGGAAAACCTTTCCCTTACTGAAGACTACATCATAGCCTCTGTCTTCCAGCATCGCGATCAACACCAAGTTTCTCTTCAGTCCTGGTACATACTTGACATCTTTCAAGGTAAGGTGAGATCCATGCTCCCTCTGAAAAATAACTGTGCCTACACCTGAGACACTATACTTCTCATCATTACCCATCCCTATGAGTATCTGGAGATCTTTCTCCTCCAAAGTACTGAACAAAATTTTGTCACCAGTCATGTGGAAAGAAGCTCCACTGTCAAGAAACCAACCACTTCCCATCATGGATGAAACCATGCATGCGAAGAGTGTGAAATCCAACTCAAACTGCGAAGCAAGTGCCTCACCTTCAGATCCTTCCCCGGATCCCTTCTTGGACTTCTTTGGGCAATTAGTAGCATAATGACCCAACTCATGACAACGAAAGTATCTCACCTTCACATTGTCAACCTTCTTCCCATCATTGGAAGAATTGGATTCGGAAAGAGAAACCTTCCCCTTCCCCTTCTTCGCCTTACTCGCTAAGGCACAGTTCTCCTCATCATGCATAGATGAAGAAATATCTTTGGTGCTCCGTCTAATCTCCTCCTGCACAAGATCCGACCAAAGTCTCTCCCATCCTGGCAGTTTCTCCCTTCCATTCACCGAGTCCTGGTAGCTATGCCAACTCTTAGGAAGGTCAAGGAGTACTAGACTCACCATCCTCATCCGACAGTCACCCCCACACTTCCCAGTTCATCTCAGCATTGGGTGAACTTCGTGAGATACTGGGGCATACTGTCTCCATTCTCACACTTAATGTTTCTGAGTTTTATCTCTTGCTTTGGAATTAAATTCGAATTCCACCAACACAAAACTCAACTGCTTTCGATCTAGAATTCATGAGAACAAAGTATTTCTTGTACAGAGATCGACTATGTTATCACTTAGAACTATAGTTCATGTATATAAGGTTGTCCATAAGTTTTATATAAAGGTTTTAAGTCTTGTGAATAGGTTTATTGGTGTATGTCAATTTGAAATTTGAATTTCAAAAGGTATTGATGTGAATTCGTGTAAAGGAAAAATCATTAGACACCCTCCATCATTGTTAGTTAAAGTATGTCATGTCATTAGTACTTTGCGCAGTTTCGCAGCGCAGGTTTGATTGGTCAGTTTAGCTGCGAAATGATGTTTTCGTTTTTTCGCAGCGTTCTGTTTGTCAGCGATTTAGTAGCACATCTTGTTAAGTTTGAACTGCCCGCGCTACGAAATCGGGGTTTCAGGGTTTTTTGTAGCGCTCTTCCTTTGAATGTCAAATCCGAGAGAAGTGAGTCATAGGTCCGTTCATGATTGTCAGTTTACGTCCTCTCCATGTCATGATAAACCATTATTCCGCCATAAAGTCCAGAGTCATGCATTTGAGTGTTAGTTTAAGGGATTTTACAAGGAATGGTCATATCATAATGGGTTTTTCATAATATGTAAACATGTTTGCTGTATGAGAAGCCCAAGTTCTTATTTAAAAGGACCACTGCAAGCGAGCCTGCACTCCAAAGTCGAAGTTTGTTTTCGTGCTACAAGCTACCATTAGTTTCCTATGTGAAAATATTCAAAGCAGGATGGAAAGGAGGGAACACCAATCCGGTAAGTGTGTGAGGACAGAGCCGGAGGGGTTAGATGTTACTCTCAGGGATGAAGGTGTAGCAAGAGCCTTTCGAAATGCTGGTTGCTGGAGGTTTTGCGAAAAATTGAAAGGAGGACATGCAGAGGTGACGAAGGCTTTCGCATTAAATTTCACTGGACTGAATTCGAAGGTGGCAATGTTAGAGTTTCCGGTGTCTCCTGAAGTTATTTCCACTGTCACTGAAATTTCGAGGGGTGGCCAAGAATGGTTCAAAAACTTCAAGTTCGACACGAGTCCCTGTAAAGAGTTTTTGAAGGAACCTTATGTAGATGAAGATCTCACCAAAGCGTTGCCAAGGAGTTATATAAAAGAGAATTATGATATGCTCCTCACATGCATCCAGAAATACCTGACATGCGAGGGTAGGTACAATAAAGTTTACTCCTACCACTTCAAACTTCTGTTACATTTCACAGGTAAGGTTTCAATAGACATACCTTTCTATTTGTTCAGGAGCATTAGCAAAATGTGTGATAAAATTCAGTTAAAGAAAGATGGTTGTGAAACATCCCTTTTTCATCATGGTCTAGTAAAATTGCTGGTGTTGGATAGTTTACAAAAAATTGGCAGAGATTGGGATTCATTTGTGTTTATGGCCGGCTTCCCAAGCAAAACAGGCCTCACTCCATTGCCTGTGAGAGAAAGGGAAGAAAGGAGTGAAGAACCCACTTTGGCTGAACTTAGAAGAGAAGTGACAGACCATAAGAAGCCTAAAACTAAATCAAGGAAGTCAGAGAAGTCTGTGGCAGCTAAAGAGACACCTGAAGCATCAGTGAAGAAAATTCCTAAGCCATCTAGAGTATCGGAAAAGGAAACTCCTAAGTCATCATCTAAGGAAACACCTCAGTCATCAAAGCAGAAGATTCAGAAAAAGAAGGATGAAGCTAAATCAAGTGAAGTTGAAAAGACTTCAAGGGTGAGAACCAGAGGTCAACTAAACAAGGAGAAAGGAAAGTCAGTTACTGTGGAAGAAAGTCCTATTTCAAAAGGTAGTTTAAATGACTTACTTGAAGCCATTGAACTAGAGCAAGATCAGCCAATACAAATTGAACCACTAGAATTTGAGCAAGATCACTCGGTGCAGCCAATGCATATTGACCTCACTCAGTCCTCACCTGAAAGTTCTAAAAAATCAAGGGCTTCTAAAAGGTTGAAATTTGAAGAGCCTAGTAAAGAATATGCTTTTAAGCCACGCAGACCAGTCACAAGAAGGCAAATCAAAGAAGTGGAAAAAGCACAGAAAGTGAAGGCACCTTTAGAAGTGCCTAGGACAGAGATACTTGAGGTTTTCACCGGAATAGTTCAAGCAGCCAAAAGCAAGAACAAAGATAATAAGGTTATCATCAGTCAAAGTGGAAATGTTATTGCTATCAAGAAACAAGCTGGAGCAACAAAGGAAGAAATACCTCAGATTAAAAATGTTTCTAAGGAAAGGGCAGTAAGATATACAAATTATAAAAAGGCTGTAATGAAAGGCAGAACAAGTTTGATTAGCCAAACTGACTCAGTATCTGATGCATATGTGTGGACAGTGCCAGCTCTGAAGCAGGCAAAAATCATGAAACAAATGAATACAAGCTTAAGAGCAGAAAACAAGGTGTTAAAGGAAGAAGTTAGCAGCTTGAAGAGGAAGCTAGGCAAACTAGCTAATTGATCCAAGGGGAAATTTGCCTTCCAAATTTTGGTAAATTTTGGCTGTCATCATTTTGAAACTTTTTAAAACTTTTTGAAGTCCTTACACCTGTGTAAAATAGCTGAAGAGATCACAGAGTTAAGTCATTGTTGCTTTAAGGTTTATATGCTTAATTTTGATTACCTACAGCAGTTTCGTAGCGCGCTACGAAACTGCTGTAGATGACTGTTTATATGAAAAATTTGAGATTGATGCTGAGGTCAGCGAATCTTAAAGGGATGACTCGAGGCTAGCATGGAGATTATATAAAGCCATTCAGATGTTTAAAAAGGTGCCAGGTGTAAGTATTTAAGGAAAAGGTGAAATTTTGTCTTTTGTTAAAGTTTTCACTTTATATCCGAATTTTTAGGGTTCTGGTAGGGTTGCCGAGGTGTTGAGTGGTACACCTGTTCAGTTTATGAGATGGCCAGATCATAAGGTCTCTTCCATCATACGTGACTATTAGAGGATTAAATGGCTTGAAGCATAATCTTAAATGCATGAACACTAATGGGAGGCAGAGACCGTGAACATAGGGCACAGATTCTTATCAGTTGATGAATCATCCATATATCAGGCATCCGAAGCTGCTCATTCAGTGAATGTTCTTCCAGCTTGGCTTGGCTATTATTGAAGTGCTACAGGTGTCAAATTTCAAGAACGCATCAATGCACACAAGGAGATAGACTTGAAGTTTCAATGGGAATGGAACCCTCTGTTTTCGCAGCACAATACCTTTGTAATTAATTAGTTTGTTTAAGATATAGATAAGATAATTAATGATAGAATTCCGAGCTCCCTTCATGCTTGTTGAGGAGTCTCAGGTAGTAGTATTTTGGTTTGCTATATATAGAAATGACTCTGATGTAAAAAAGGTTGGACATTTTATACAAAAACAGAGTTATTTGGGCCATTGTAAGACTTGTGACAGTAATAGTAAAACAGTGTTGATTTCTTCTCAAGATTCTCGATGGATTATTGTGTTCAAATATAATGGTGGTGTTTTATATTATATGTTCTTTTACAGCCTTGTTATAGTACAATCACTCAGAATTCATATCCTATGCTCTGACTTCCTGTGTATTTGGCAAGCTGTGGTTTTTATGGAATATGTTTGGACATTTAATGCAAAGAGCCTTGACTTCCATGAAATGACTATGTTTTTCTTGTTTACTTAATGTATGAGACTCCATAGCCCAATCAAGACCAGTTTGATATGTATCCAACCAGCTTTTGTTTTCATGAATGAGTAAAGAGTTAGCCATCTATTGTAGTGAAGGATTTTTATCAAGAGTTTGTGAGAGAGCCCTCTCTGATCAAAGAGGCTAATCTTTGATCTAAAGTCTGGTTGAAAGAGTTACATGAAATCTTGCTTGGTTGCAGCCCTCAGTAGTGATTTTGTGATAACAGACTGTATGGGCATTCACCGGATATCTCACCTTCCAAAAGAAGGATGAATCCAGAGGCTACCTAGCCCGATTACAGACTGTGCCTGAAGAAATAAAATGTAAACACTTTCTAAATAATAGATCCGATGATCAATCCTTGCTTGATATCATGTAAAAATCTCTTCTACAAATCAAGCAGCTCTGATACCATGTAGAAACTTTTTCTACAAATCATCTAGCTCTGATACCATGTAGAAATTTTGAATAATTTAACACATATTCACAGAGATTATCCTGATCATACAATTATAAGCAGAACATGTATAATACATAATCTCCTCTACGTTGATCATCAATTTACAGAAGCAGAAACATTCACAGGCGCACACAGAAGCATCAATCAAACTCATTAACACAGTATGTATCCTGGGGAAAGCATCTTGCTAAAAACCCCAACTATCTATATATTATAGTGATTGAATCATGTAACATTACAAAGTACAATGCTTATCACAAGCAATCCAGTACCAGCTCCACCTGTTACACACAATACAGCTCAGATCTGATCTCCAAATCTATTCCACTGCTTGCCTGCCTCTCCAGCTCAATACCTGCTCAAGAACTGATGAGAATGGTTTACCAAACTTGTATTTGACCTGCAAATAATCACTCACACTGTTTTGGACGTGAGCACGGGTTACAATTCTTGATATTGGCCAATTCATTGGCATACTCAATCCCTCTGATTGTGCAAATCATCATGCACAACTATAGTCACAACTGATAGCAATCTGATCCTCTAACACTTGTCCCTGCTGAACTGAACATGCATTGACATGCAACTGAGTTAACTGATGTATTCTATAGTTGAATTATGAGTTAATAACTTGTGAATTAATTAATAACTAATTCACCCAACTCATCTCTAGTCTATTGATCAGTTAGACTAAATACAACTAGTTTAACAAGGCTAAACTAAACACAACTCCATCAACTGCACCTCCAGTCCACTAAACTCAACTCACTTGAGTTCTAACTGAAGTCCTGCATGCAAATATTAGTCATCCCATAGGTAACCACGTATTTCCTTCTGGGATCTGCATGTACCACATCCGTAGCTCATCCTGAAGTGCTAAGAGAATAAGATCAAGTTTATAGTCCAAATATTATTATGAGACAATAATATTTGACTTTTCTATTTTTGACAGCCAGCCTAAAAATAGACTTTGATCACCCACACTGTGATCACTCACACTGTGGTCACCCACACTCTGATCATCCACACTGTGATCATCCACACTGTGATAAAAAATAGAACTTGCGCCATAATTTGCCTGCGGGCCCACTTAGTGAAGGCAACTCTTTTCACTAAGCTCCATCATCTTGTTGCATTCTCAACAAGCATTTCTTGTTGCACACTTTTCAACAGCACTGACAAGTCATGACAACTACTACATTTAGAGACGTTGGAACACATCTTCTAGCCTAGACCACTAAATGTGTCTTTAATGTTTCAAATGCTCCTTAGGTTAATTGATAAATTTTAATCTTGATCTTGATTAAGGTTTCAATTTCAAGGATCAAAATGAATTCACCTGAAATCATAAAATGAAAACACCATGGGAACGAACTATTTCATTCAATGAAGATCTAACTAAAGAAGGGAAGGAGCTTTAAACAATGAAATGTAGAAAACAAATTCCAAAAAATAAACCTTCAAAGGCACTTCTGATATTACTAATTCAATACCCTAATCAACAAGAAGTTTTTATTTTTTTATTTTCGTAATGCAAAGAAAACTCAAACTATGACTAGTTTACTGAAACAAAAGCAAATCAAATAGATTACAACTATAATATGAAATGTCTTATGATGAATCAATAACCAATACAAATCATAACAAGCTCTAATTGACAAGAAAAAAATGATTTCCTATCAAAGAGAAATCAAAATCAAATCCACACAAGTTGTTAACTTTATAGAGATCTTAGATAGACCAGAAACTCAAGAAGACACTGCAAACAAAACAAAATCAAAGCAATGCAATGAAAATGCAAAAAAATTTCACTTACAGGATCATCGCAAGTAGGATAACTACACTAGAGAGATGAATCAGACTTAATACATAGGAAAACTGCAATGCATCGCACTTAATACATAGAAAAATTGTAATGAATCTAATCATTGCACTCAATACACAAGAAAATTGTGATGCATCTCACTTACTGCACATCCAAAATGTAATGAAACACACTATTTGAGAAGAAAAAGTGTGACGGGGCTAATTTTTCTTAAAACACACAAATAAAAAACTAACCAAGCTTGAAATCAAGATTTCCTAAGTACAATAACAGTTTGAACAAGCCAAAAAAAGTCAATTTCAAAGGTCTTAAAAGGATATGAAAAGAAAACCACTAAATAACATCTCATTCCCAAATGGAATCACCAAGTTGTTTTATGGATAAATTCCTTCTGCGGATAAAAGAAATCTCCCTAGACCTAGTGGCTTAATCTAGAAACAACCAAGACAAAAATACAATGCTTTCCTTAGAGATGTTTGAAATATGGAAGGAATACCTACATGGAATCTGATGTAAGCTTCCTCCTTATCTTGGCTTGTTATCACCAACTCTAAATCCAATTTCTATAATTGGAACCTGAAAATCATCTTAAACAAGCAAGAGAACCAAAACATACAAATATCATATACAAACAACTCTAAACAAGAAGGCAAGAATTCATGTTCTACTTATGCATAAATAAGACATAAGTATAGGAGAAACAATGAATTTTTATATTAATAAAAGCAGGAAAAGGTTATAACCCGTATAGGCCTTGACCTTGTTGATCTCTCCCATTTATATTTTCCTTCCTTTGACACATTAGTAAACATTCAATCACAACTCAACCACGTGGATGGATTATGGACCTCTAGACAACAAACAAGCAGCATAAGGGCATAATTCAGAGTCTCCAAAAGCCAGCCCAGACTCTATGGGAGGCAACAAATTTATAGGGTAAAAGGTGGTTTTGGATTTACCATTCTAGGGATTAGATCCACATAAGAGGGAAACAAGTTATATGCGATAAGAGATGAGACCTCAATACTAGGATTTCAAGATCTAATCTAATAGTAAATAGTTAAAACCACTTCTGAAGCTTCTAGAAAGAGAAACCTCGAAATAATTTTTTTATTTTTTACTCATTTCATGCTATCATCACACTTTTTGGGAAAGAAACTTGCGTTTCCAATGCAGTATCTTTGTGTGCAACATGCGTCAACATAGTTTGTCCTGAAGGTAACTGCGATGACCCACAAAATTATGGTTTTTAACCAATTGAATACAAGATTCTTGTAACTTCTGGAAAGGTAATGATTTTGCATATGTAGGGGATGAATGCAAAGTGTCAATGAATGATGATTGATTTAGGTTTAGGGCCATTTGTTTGACTATGAAAAAATGACCTATAAAAACATCTATCAAAGTAATTTTCAAAAATTTATAGCATTCTAACATAGAATTCCATACATTAACAACAAAATACATTAGATGTGCTCTAATCCTTGTATTATAGAAAGTGTAATGTGTTCCATCAAAGGAAGGGGCTTTTTATCCTTGGTAGCCATTTGTGCCTCTAATATCTACCTTCCAGTGGTTAGATGACTTTTGAAGGACCTGTTCTAATTCTTATTGTTGGAATTCACAATTACACTGAGAGGGATGAATGAGTATAATGAAAATTCTTACTTATTTAATGTCACAGTAAAACAAAGATATCATATATTGAACAAGTAACACAAGATACATTTAGAAATCATTATGGCAAAAAATGATTTTTTTTTATATGAAAGATATTGTAGGCACTAACCTTATGTTATATCAATTTTTAACAACCAATCTATAATATACACCAATCCCCTCTTCTTTGTTGGAACCAACCAACAGGAGACACAAATACCCTCTTCTTCTTTGTAAGCACCAACCTACTGGAGACAACGATTCCCTTTGTTGCTTTGTAAGCACCAAACTCTAGGAGACACCAATGCCCTCTATTTCTTTGTAGGAACCAACCTATAGGAGACACCAATACCCTCTGATATTTTATAGGAACTAACCTACATGAGACAACAATCCCCTCTACTACAATATTTGTAGGCACCAACCTACATGAGACACCGATCCCAACTACTACAAATATTTGTAGGCACAAACCTACTTTATTAAGTATTCACAATGTCTGTTAGTTTCTTATTTTTTCACCAAGTCTACTTGTTACTTCTATCTTCCTTCACTAAGTCCACTTCTCCAAAAACTTGTTTCTTTTGGTTTCTTCCCAAGAACAAATTTGTAAATCATGCCACATATCTAATTTTGTAAATCTGGTTTTGAAATTTCTACCACAAATACCTAGAAATCTATTCACTATCTCATACAAATTTCGTAGTCTAAAACATATCAGAAATAAAATTATAAAAAAATGACAGGCTAACCTATTTGAAGTATGTTTCATGAGCATTCAAGAACACTAATTTCCTCAAATTATATCTTCGAAATTGTAGAAAAATAGGATCCAAAATTTCTACAATAGGTATCTTGAGATCTCTCCTCTCTCTCCTCCAAATATCATATTTTGAAACATCATAAAAAGAAATATATAGCAAAATACCAAGCTGACCTGTTTAAAGAAAATTTCAAGAGCATTCAAGAAGACTAAATTCATTAGAGCATATCTCTGAAATAATAGTGAAACAAGGTCTTCAATTTTAACCACAGAGACATGATGATATTCTATCTATATCCTCCAAGTTTTTGAAACATCCCTAAACAAAAGTTATAGTGAAAATTCCAAGATTACTTGTTTGGAGAAGAATTTTGGAGCATTCAAGAAGCCTAACTTCCTTAGACCATATCTCCTAAATTATAGAAAAACAAAGTATGAAATTTGAACCACACATACATGAATATATTATATTTTTATACTCCAAGTTTCACATTCTAAAACATCCTAGAAGAAAATTTATAGCGAAAATTCTGAGATGACTCATTCACCCCATAAATACATTTTTGTTTCCACCTTGAGACTCCAAGAATCACCCAAAAATGTATTCCTTATTCCTCTTGCGACCTAAGATATATTCTTACTCTAGTTGTGTTCAAGTGAACTCATATTCCCTTTATTTATAGTGTTTTTATGTTCATATTTGGGGAGGACTTGTAAAACTGGTTGGGTTAGCCTAATTGAACTTTTGTTGGGTCATATTGATGAAATATTTCACTTATCCTCATTCCTATGGAGTTAGAGGGAGCACCATATACCACTAGAAAGATCTTGGAATAATATTTTTAGCTATATATACTATGATCCCATTTGAGCTAGATAATTGGAGTAAAAATTACTTGAAAGATAGGGTATCCAAATGGGGCATCAAAAGCCCAAAAGCAATATTTTCAACAATATTCATTTTCCAATCTTTATCTTGGACATAAGTAGTCTCCATGTCTTTGACATCAATGAAAAAAACATTTCCAACAATTTATACATATTCATGAATTAAATGAGAGAAGATACCACTCGCGACTTATTGGAAAGTTGTTGGAGCATTACAAATTCCAAATGGTAGAGCATGGTAGGTGAACGTTCTCCAAATATAGGTGAATGTAGTCTTGTCTTGATCTTATGGAGCAATGTGGATTTGGTTGCATCCATTGAACCCACCAAGGAAAGAAAAAATACTTCTTCCCTATGAACATACCTTGGAGTTGGTCAATAAATGGCAATGAGAAATGGTCTTTATGTGTATGTTTATTAAGTTCCATGTAATTGATGTAGATTCTCAATTTTCCATTCTTATTTGGTACAATGACAAGAGGGGATACCCATTCACTATTGGAAATGGGATAGATGAAGTTGGCTAATAATAATTTCCATAGTTCCTCTTGAAATACATCCCTCAGTTCCATATTCATCCATTGATGAGGTTGATGAATGCGTCTAGATCCTTCCTTGATATAGATATGGTGTGTACATAGGTCAGGACATATTCCCTTATTTCAGTGATTCTTGAGAAAAGGCATTGCTATTATTTCATAGGAATTGGATCAATGGTTCCTTTTGTTGTTTGTTCAGTCCTTGATTGGTATCCAAGGTCTTTCTAGGTATAATATCTATATTTCTAGATTTGGTCCTATCTCTTCAATGGATTAGGGTTCATGTTCTACTAGTGGTTTTCTTGTTGCAATAATAGAATCCTAGACTTTGAGATTCATGATGTTAGTGAGATCATGTGGGTCGGATGAAGAGGAGGAGGAAGTTATGAAATCACTAACTTATTTGTCCTCGGTTTCATCTATCATGGCTAGATATTGGTATACAATGAATACTTGATGGGTGAATTCCTCCTCATAAATTTCTTCTACATAGACCAAAAATGGTGTTTCAAGATCTATCCTAGGCTTGGAGGGAGGATATAGGGTAAATTGTTTTGTTGAGGTATCATGGGAAATGATTGTGTTACATGACTTGTAATCTATGCAAGCATCTATAGTAGCTAGCGTGGGATTCCTAATCTTACGGATAGCCCCCCAAGGAAGACATGGTTTGTAGGATCACAAAGTTAGTGGTAAATTCCCATGAATCTACATAGATTAGTACATCTACCGAAATTCCTACTGGTTTGATAGTTGATATTTCAGAAAGTTGTACCATTGTGAGGATTTTCCAAAGATTGGAAAGTCCTATGGATTCCATTATTTCACAAGTCACGACATTCATGGAGGCACAAAGATAATTCAATGTGTTTGGAATGAGGGTATGGTTCTGTTTATGGGGTGAAATGCATCACTTACATTGTAAGGGAACCTCTCAAGTATGATGTCCCAAATAGACTTCATACTATTTGGGATGAGAGTCCAATATGGAAATTTTGCCTAGCTTCCATATTTTGTTTGGTGAAAATGAGATTCTAGATGAAATGAGCAAGGAAAGGGAAATCCAAATAAGACTCCTGACGAGATACAAGTTAGAAAAAATTATGGAAATACATTAAGTAAAAGACACAAAGAACATTACAAAATATTTGTAAATGGACATAAACCTCAAAGAAATATTGATAGAAAATTTTAATTAAGATGCATGATTATAGAAGTATACTAGCCATCAATTGTAAAACAGTTTGCAACTAATGACCAACATAAAATCATATATAAATCAACAAATAATTCTTATAAAGATAGAAGTTTACAATTAATGAAATAGTTCATTAACCTCCAACACATGAGTAACCATCATATACCATTAATCAACATCAAAGAATAGACCTACAATTTTCAATAACATGTGAAAGGAATACTTTATGTGACCCAAAAGAGCTTCTAAGTATTAATGCTAAAATATCCCATACACATTCACATAATATCTCCAAGAGACCCAATAGTGGGAATGAAAAATTGTAACTTGATCTTCAAAGAAATTTACAAGCTTTCCCTTTCAAAGTGCTCCAAGGAGTCCAAAACTAAAAGTCCCTATTACTAGCCTAGAGGGTATATTTATACAAAGTGAGGTGACTTTTCACCTTCCATGACTTTTCAACTACCCTCATGTCTAATTTCTATTTTACTTTATTTCTAATTTTATTTTATTTTCACATAATTACATTGAAAATTAAAATAATCAAAACTAACATCCTTATGGGACTAATTCCAAGATGGACAAGGCTAAACCTTGAACTTGCAAATTGTAGGTCAAGTGAACATGCCAAGCCTTGTAGTCAATAGCTATGGACAAGAATTTTCCTGATAAAAGCCCCTCATTGGTGATCTCACACTCGAAATTACTAGGCAATACTATACTCAAATCAGATTGGATTTTGTGGAACGATATAGTGAGGATCATGTGTAACTTTTGTTGGTTATACCATGTGCCATTTTTATTTTCATTAATTCTAATATTAGGGTTAATAATGGTTTTTTGCATGGTATTAATAACAATCTAGTCCATGGTATTTGTGCCATAGTATTTTGGCCATAGGTTTCACCTAAATATAACCCATTTTTTGAGTGTTCGTAAATATAAGGTGACTTATGGAGTAAATATAAAAAAATGTTTTATTTGTTTACCATACCTCTCGTTTATTTATATTTTTATTAATTTACCATACCTCTTTTACAAATATGGTATTTGGCCCATAGGATTCACTTAAATAAAACCTCTTTCTTGAGCCTTCATAAATAGAACGAGGGTTATGGACTAAATATAAAAAGAGGTTTTATTTATTTACGATACGTCTAGTTTATTTATATTTTTATTTATTTACCATACTGTTTGAGTAAGTATAAAAAGATATTTTATTTATTTACCATACCTCCACTTTACTTATATTTTTATTTGTTTACACCGTTACATGTATATAAGGTGACTTATGGAGTAAATATAAAAAATGTTTTATTTATTTACCATACCTCTCATTTATTTATATTTTTATTAATTTACCATACCTCTTTTATAAATATGGTATTTGGCCCATAGGATTCACTTAAATAAAACCTATTCTTGAAAATGGGTGAATGGATTCACTTAAATAAAACCTATTCTTGAAAATGGGCGAATGGAAGGTTGTAAGTCCTAATTTCAAGGTCTAAATTTACCTTTTTTACCCTCTCCCTTAAAATAAGGTGGGCTATTTGAGGTGATTTGTAAAAATGTACTATGATACAAAATATTCGCCCACTAAAAATTTAAAACCCCTTAATTTCGCCAAAGGGCGAACATTCGCCCCTAAAATTATCCTTGGTGCCCATCATCACTGATAACTCTAGGACGTAACGAGCACACACCATGGTCTGATCTCCTGGGACCAAAACTGAAAGTGAGTTGAGTTTAGTGGACTGGAGGTGCAGTTGATGGAGTTGTGTTCAATTTAGCCTTGTTAAACTGGTTGTATTTAGTCTAACTGATCAATAAACTAGAGATGAGTTGGGTGAATTAGTTATTAATTAATTCACAAGTTATTAACTCATAATGCAACTACAGAATACATCAGTTAACTCAGTTGCATGTCAGTGCATGTTCAGTTCAGCAGGGATAGGTGTTAGAGGATCAGATTGCTATCAGTTGTGACTATAGTTGTGCATGATGATTTGCACAATCAGAGGGATTGAGTATGCCAATGAATTGGCCAATATCAATCATTGTAGCCTGTGCTCACATCCAACACAGTGTGAGTGATTATTTGTAGGTCAAATACGATTTTGATAAACCATTCTCATTAGTTCTTGAGTAGGTATTGAGTTGGAGAGGCAGGCAAGCAGTGGAATAGATTTGGAGATCAGATTTGAGTTGTATTGTGTGTAACAGGTGGAGCTGGTACTGGATTGCTTGTGATAAGCATTGTACTTTGTAATGTTACATGATTCAATCACTATAATATATATATAGTTGGGGTTTTTAGCGAGATGCTTTCCTCGGGATACATACTGTGTTAATGAGTTTGATTGATGCTTCTATGTGCGTCTGTGAATGTTTCTGCTTTTGTAAATTGATGATCAACATAGAGGAGATTATGTATTATACATGTTCTGCTTATAATTGTATGATCAGGATAATCTCTGTGAATATGTGTTAAATTATTCAAAATTTCTACAAGTGCTACATACCAGGTATGGTTGGTTTTCCTCATACATTGGAGTATATTGGAACATTCTTCCACGCACCTTTGGGTATATAGGATGACACTCCATGTATAATGAGTATATAGGAATGCCCCCATCATACGGTGGTGCATTAGACAACACTACTACAGACTATGCTTCCACATACCTTTGGGTATATTTTGGAAGCCCCCAGTAGGTTGCAAACCTTCCATAAGTAACCAAGTCGGTCACCTTGTTAATTGTGATACACCGAACAAAACATTCATGGATATTGCCTACATGTACTTAACTATATATTGCAGTTCACAATGACTTGGTAATCCTTATATGCCTAGTTACCCCTCTTTGTTGTTATTTTTGTTTTTACTTTTTAAAATAAATTAATTAACTCAATTTCTACTCATTAGTAGACCTTAGATTGAGTTTAATGGAAACAATTATAGAGACCACCAATCAAGGAAACCCATTTGATGGGAACCTTGGTCCTTTTCCCTCCTTTGGAAATATTAGTGCTCCTTATATGGCCATATTGTCCCTTCTCGGATTCACCATAGGTTTACCTGTTTGCGTTTTTTCAACCTCCTTGGTTCTGAATGTCCAAACTTCTTTACAACTAAGTCCTCCACCTAAACAACATCAACCTCAAGTTGACCCTTGTCCTTATTCACCCAATGTCTCTTCCTCCCTTTCTTCTTCCTTGCCTAGAGAAATTATTGATGCTAGTAAGCATGAAGCTAAGAAGAATAAGAAGAAAAGGACGAAGAAGAAAAATAAGAAAAAGGGAAACCAAGCAACCATTGTTATGGATGTAGATAATGTCAAGAAACCTTCCAACAATCCCCGTAAGGTTAAATTCCCTTACAAGATTTGTATGGGTGACCATCTTCTTAGATATTGTCTTAGTATTCCACAGGTGTTAGAAGTGTGGTTCACAATCTCACATCAACCCTTGTCACTAGCCTCTGGACATCATGCTGGTGACAAACCGTCAACTAGTGATAATAAGGTTTGTAGGAAAAAGGGTAAAGTTAAATTTTCCTGTAGGTTATGTGAAGGGAATCACCTGATTCACATTTTCCCTTATATGGATGAAGCATCCAAAGTTTTGGAAAACCTTATTGCTTATCAGCAGTGACTTATAGCTGGTTACTGTAAGCTTTCCCCCAATCCTCCATTAGTTGATGAAGTGATTGATTTGGTTCCATCTTCGGTCAATCCTTCTCTCTCTGAATGTGAATCCCAGGAGCCTGTTTCCAACCAACCATTGGTTGAAAAAATGGTTGACTTGATTCCACCCTTTATCAATCATGCTCTCCCTTTCGAGAGTGAAGTTTTCAATCGCACTCTATCCTTAGAGAGTGAACTTCATACTCCTCAGGTTATTCTTATTTCTTTAGATTGAATCGAACAAGGGGACATCCGTCCTGTTATGACAGAACTCCCTCCAAGTAATCAAGTCATTTCCTTATATTGGAATCAATTGATAGAACCTCTTCTCCCTTATTACATTCCCTTTCAAGTCATGGCAAAGTCTTATGATAAGGACATATGTCGCCTTATTATTGATGTTGGCATAAAAATGACAATAGGGTTAAGACCTTTGGTTCTAGCGTAAGGGACCAACAAGGCTCCCTTGTAGTCTAGTACAACACCGACATTTTCCCAATAAGGGTAAGGATTCTAACCCGAGGTGTGCCACAACTGAATTTAGATGAGGGTGGGAATCTGATATTAGGGGAACCATATCAAGCAAAAGAGAACAAAGGGAAGTAGCTTAACATGTAAAACAACCAGATCACAATAGTCTATTCATGCCACAACATAAGACTACCTAAACAAATGTGCATATAATTTTTTTGAATATCCAGCATAATACATGATGAACGCTATAACTCCATAACAGTATTCTTCATTACTATAAAATAAGCACAATACATAAGGTTCACAGTCTGTTCCTTAGTAGTAGAATTACTATGTACGGAATACAAACTCATCAAATATAACCATGGACTTGTTCTCAACACTCCACAACATAGGAAGAATGGAAACACTAGAGCATGATGCAACTGACCAAAAACCCCTTCTCCTCTCTCCTCTTTTCTTTTTATTTTCTTCCCCAACTCGAACTACCAGTTCCTTTTCCCTTGCTTAGTTGTCTTCATCCTCGACTTATCCTACTCTTTCCTCGCTTGGTTTTCCTTGCTTCTTCCTGCCACTCCCCCGTGACTTCTAGTCTTCCTTCAGTCTCCAGTCTTGAGTCGACTGTCAGCTCTGCAATGTCCCAATGACCACTTCTGCCACTTGCCAGTATCCCCTTTCTCCACAAAATATCTAAAAAATGAAGGCCCCAACAAGCCTCTACCATAGTACATTGACTTGTCATCGAGTCAATATTCCCTTGGTGCTATCAACATTGTTGATGCTTCTACTGGTTCTATTGTGGGTACTTCCTCTGATGTGTCTGCTAATATTTCTACTAGTGCTTCCTCTGGTGTTGCTATTGCTTCTTCTTGGCTAGCTTCTGGCACAGCTACAATGGTCACATGGCATAATTGATTATATTTATCCAACATTGCTTTCCAAGTCCTTGTGATTGCAGCTGCTTGCTTGAGAAATTCAATCATTGTGTTAGACATTGTTGAGTTGGTCGTGTCATTAGTAAGGAATCCCATTGTTCTTCCATATCCTCACCAAGATCTTGAAGTGTGTCTACATGGATTTGGATTGGGGGTCGGAGATTGCAGAGTATCTTCTTTGTCCTAACTAACTCATATTTGATCAACTAGACATGACCTTCCAGAGTGGTGACTATTGCTCGAAACTGCTTCCTCTCCTTCTTGTCCTTAATGTGCTTAATAACAGTGAGGAGCTGATTAATTTATTATCGGAGTGGGTAGACCAGATGATTCTTCTTTTCCAGGCTTCCTGACCATTCATGAAACTACTATAGCAGGGTTTACGCATCATTCAGGCCATTGGTGATAGATTCCTTGAGAGCAGCTGCAGTGTTAGCCTTTTGCTCAATCTCATTGGCGTACTCTATGGAGGGGTCTAGAAGTGCACTCCTTGCAGCATCAAGGTTCTCTTTGAGCTCTTGGTTCGTTGAGATTAAACCGTTGCATGCATTCTGGATATGGTCATAGCATTCGACTAGGGTGTAGGCGGATAGATCTTCCGAAGCATCAGTTACCACATTAGAAATGGATGGCCATAGTGCCTGGAATCACGAGGTGATATGATCGACTTGCTCCTGGAGTTATTTATTGTCTTGGCAAAGCTGGTCCCATTCAGCTATGAGTGTAACATTTTGCTGCTACTGCTTCTCGTGGTGGGAAATGAGGTCATTGTGTATCTGTGCGGGCCTCTGTGCGGCTTGCTGAATAAAAATGAACAACTAGACCGAGGACCAACTTTGAAGATCATTCTGCTGCATGGTGGATGGATCAAGGAATCGACTCTCTAGGGGCTACCCACTAGCACGGTCTTGTCTGAGTGTCCATGAGGTGAGGTAGCTTGTTATGATGGCTCTACAAATTGAGGTGTTGTTGGGATGGAAACGAGATGTGATGCAACTGACCAACAACCCCTTGTTCGCTCTCCTCTCTGCTTTTTATCTTCTTACACCAACCCGAACTTCCAGTTCCTTTTCCCTTGCTCGGCTATCTTCATCCTCGCTTGCTCCTACTCTTTCCTTTCTCAATTTTCCCTGCTTCTTCCTGCCACTCCTCTGCGACTGCCAGTCTTCCTTCAATATCTGGTCTTCAGTCGGCTGCCAACTCCGCAACTTCTCAATGACCACTTCCACCACTTTCCAATAACCTCTTTCTCCACAAAATATCTCAAAAACGAAGGCCCCAATAATTGATGAGGGAGCTTCTGTTAGCATTTTAACCTTAATTAATTGGAAAGATTTTGGTTCCCCACAACTTGTGTTAGTTACCCATAATCTGTTAGCTTTTAAGAAAATAATCAGTCAACCTTTAGGGATATTTCCTCAACAACCTATTACCTTGGAAATAAAATTCATATATGTTGACATTACGGTAGTCCTAGGACACTTGGATTTCAATTTTCTCTTTGGGCAAGACTATGTTTATACTATGAATGCATTCATGTTCACACTCTTTTGAATGATGGAAGAATTGTGACTATTGATCAACTTTCATTTGTTGGTCCTGATTTGACTGCCAATTATCCAAATTCCCTAAATTTTCCAAATATGCAAGTGTTATCTCCCCTGCCACAGGTCAATTATGTGGCAACCTACACCACGCCTACACCTACTGATGAAGAATAACCTTTCACTATTTTCTTAACTTCTTTTCACCTGAATCTAGTAGGTGATATGGTGAATCATTTACTGGGAGCATTGGAGCCTGATGTTTCTATTGGATCCTTTCATATGTCTTCCTTCCATAACGTTGTTATCCCTTCCGATGAGAACCTATTGGAGGCCATGGCCTCTTAGAGGCTACAATCAAGGTAAATAGTTATATGAGAAGAGTTCCTTTTATTGTGTTAAGATCATTAAAAATGAAACAATTTACTTTGATCATAGTTCATTTATTGTGTCAATCTCATTAAAAAATGAAACAGGTTACCCTGAGCATAGTTTTTCCTTATTTCAAGCTCACATAAAAATAAAACAACCCTATGAACATAGTTCTTTTTTTGTGAAATATTCATTTCATCCTCACTTTATCGTCTTCCTTTCTTCATGGTGAACATATTTCTATAAGTCACCAACAACCTATCTAAGTCCATGAGATGAGTGGGCAGATGAAATTAAGCTAGGGGGGCATGTCTCTACTGTTATACTAGGGGCAATGTATTTATATCAAGCACATTTTTTCTATGTTTCAAGATTGCATAAAAATGAAACCACAGACACTCTCAAGCATTATTTTTCTTTGTTTCAAGCTTGTGTAAAAATGAAACCACACACACCCTCAAGCATAGGTTTTCTTTGTTTCAAGCTTGCGTAAAAATGAAACCACATACTCTCAAGCATAGTTTGTTCTTGTTTCAAGCTTGTATTAAAATGAAATGTATTCTTCATGATTGCCATTTGTTATCAACATGTTTCTGCAAGATGAACCTTTGTTTTCTCACTCCATCATCACCATCTTCTTGGTCAATCATTCACTTTAACTTGGTATTTTAATCCTTTCCCAAGGAACCAATATGTTGAGTGGTATTATTAGCCTACCTCTTGAACTCTACATGTTTTGAGCGGTTCCATCATGACTGAAACCCTTTTCTATACCACTCATTCCTCCAGGTGGATTCTCCTTTAAGCTTTTTTCAGGCTCCCAAAATATGAAAAGATTGTCAAGAACTTGTCTCTTTCAAACTAGTTAAATTAAATGAAAGGATGTTTTCCCACTATAAGTTAAAACCTCAAGTATTTTTTTATGCCTTTTCAAGCCCAAGTGACTAAATTTATGAAAAGGAACATCTCGGAGTTTTATTTTTTGCCTCTTTTTCAAACTCTCTAAATATGAAAAAGGAGTCGTGTTACATCTTTTCTGGATTCGTAAAAAGATAAACAATGTAGGACTCATCAAACATGAAGAGACTAAACCAATCCTTCTTATGGTTTGTTAAAAATAATCAGAATGATTCATCTGAAGGATGATCTTATAGATCAAGCATATGTTATCCTCCTCAATCTTGTCAAAAATAAAGAGGTAATTTCCATAAATGGTGGGGAAATTGGGAAAATAATACATAAAAACTTGTTTATGGCAGCAATTGGCTCCTGAACATGACATATTTCACCGTTGTGACTACTTTGGGTTGGGGAATCTATTTTCTTCTTTGTTGATCACACATCATTGAATGCTAGAAATTGTAGCAGGAAAGGCTCAATTTGTCTTGTGCCTTAGTCAAATTGAGTAATTCTATTTTCCACATAAATGAGATGACCTGGATTGCAGTTACGTTGAGTGACAGGGCCTTATCACTTGGTTAGATCAACAAATTTGAGTTTGTAGGATTGGAGTAGAGTTGTGCATGTAGTGATCGCTAAAAAATAGCAATCTAGTTCAGTTGTTGAACTCAGTTAACTGATCTCAAGTCATTAATTGATTCAGTTGAAGGTTAGTTGACTAGTAGAATTGTTGTCAACTCAATGATCTCTCAGTTAAACTAGTCAATCAGCTAAAAATATCCTAGACATGCATGGAATTTGAATTTCCTAGCTAGAGTGGAGGAAAAGTCACATTGTAATGATCAATTGTATACTAGTGGAGTGTACCTGATTGGGCATTAATTAGGTGATATATTCCTTGGGAATTGTGTAAGAAAACAAGGAATTCCCCTATTATTTAGGAGCTCAATTTCTCCTGAATTACGCAACGAAATAGGAGGAAGTTGGAGCCTTGAATTGGCTAAGTGTTGGCCAGAGTAGGATAGTCAGTAGGAGAACAAGTTTATAGTGTAGGGTGTGCTTTAGATTTGAATAAAGACATTGCAATACTTTCTCATTCTCATCTGATTAATGAAAAGTAGCAGAGGGGTTTTTTCCCAGTTAGGTTCCCCTGTAAATCATTGTGTTCTTATTGTTTTTATGGTTGCATGTCATTGCCAACACTATAATGGGGAGTATTTCATACCTAGATTCAGGTGACTTGTTTTATATGATAGGATGAAAATATTTATTTAGTATCCTAGAGGAGAAGGATCTCTAGATGCACATAGAACTTGGGGATGATGGGAAGTCTAGTACCAAAGGAATTGGATATGTAACCTCTAAGAGGAGATATGTCAAATTTGATGAGGAGAAGGCTATGAGATGCTCTCTAGAGTGAGATTTGAGTATCCCACTAGAGGAGGAGCTTCTAGCTCCAAAGGAGGAACCTCATGCACATTAGGATGTTGTAGAGCAGCCACATGTGGAGGAGTAGACTAGAGGTCGAGTGGAAACACCCACTCAACAAAAATCTTCCAAAGAGGGGAGGAAGAGAGCGAGAGAAGCTGACAGATTGGTGTAGGTTGCACGGAAGAATGTGGGATCTCCTACATCCTTGTGTAGCAAGAGGAGGTCACCATATAGATACGCTAGTTATATGGCTCTCATGCTAGAACTCATTAAGTCAGAGCCTTCTTCATTTGAGGAAAATTTTTATCACCCAATGTAGATTGATGCCATAGTGGAGGAGTATGACTCCATAATGAAAAAAGTGTATGGGAGGTGGTTTCGAGACCAAAGAACAAGTCAGTGGTTGTTCCAGACGGATTTACAAAGTAAAGCATGGAGCTGATGGGAACATTGAGAAGTACAAGGCTAGATTTGTGGCCAAAGGGTTCTTGCAGGTAGAGGGAGTTGACTATGAGGAAATGTTTTCCTCTGTGGAAATATATTCCTCAATCAAACCCATTTTAGCATTAACTGTGTAGATGGGGTGGAATATTCACCAGATGGATGTTAATACTGCCTTCCTCAATGATGTTGTTGAGGAAGAAATTTACATAGAGCATCCATAGGGATTGAAGATATATGACATGGAGACACGTGTGTAGACTTAGGAGAGAACTTTATGGTCTTAAACAGGTTCCCCAAGTATGGTACACTTGGATTGATACATATCTCAGTGGATTGGCCTTCAACAAAAGTGAATTAGATGCCAATCTCTATCACATTGTGGTAGATGGAAAATTTATTATATTGGTTTTGCATGTTGATGACTTAATACTTACAGGGGATGAGTAGTTGATCCACTCTTGCAAGGAGGACCTTGCAAGAGAATTCGAGATGAAATACATGGGATTGATGCATTACTTCCTTGGGATGGAAGTATGGTAGGGTGATGGTGAGATGTTTGTGAGTCAGGGGAAGTATTCCTTTGAAATACTTTAAAGCTACAAACTGGAGGAAGGAGAATGCCTCTTCAGGAGAGGTAGTAGATGCTACCATCTACATGAAGCTTATGGGATCCTTGGTGTATCCGGTAACACAAGGACTGAAATATGCTATGTATTTAATCAGTTGAAGCAAGCCATGGTGAAGCCTACCAAGTTGTATTGGAAGGCATCAAATCATGTGTTAAGATACCTCAAAGGAAAAACTAAGTATGGGTTATGGTACAAGAGGATAAAGGGAGTGAAGCTCCAAAGCTTCAATTATGCATACTGGGTAGGGAGTCCATCAGAGAGAAAAAGTACTTCAAGTGCTATCTTCAGTGTTGGGTCTACAACTATTTCCCGGTATAGCAGGAAACAAAGGTTTGTGGCACTCAGCTTAGTAGAGGGTGAATACATGGCTGCAAGTCAAGCAACATCTGAGGTCATTTGGATGAGGAAAATATTTATGGGTCATTTAAGTTAGGAGATGGATTTGACGGTGATTCATTGTGATAATCATAGTTGTATTAAACTCTTTGAAAATCCAATATTTCATGATAGGTCCAAGCACATTGATATCAAGTACCATCACTTGCAGGATTGTGTGCAGAGGAGAATTATGACGCTATAATACATTCCAATTGAGGAGCAGGATGTAGATATCTTGAAAAAGGCATTGTCAAGAAGAAAATTCAAATTCCATAGGTGCATGATAGGGTGGTTCAAAATCCCTTTCTTTCTAAGACGGAGTGTTAGAAATTGTAGCAAGAAATGTCCAATTTGACTTGTGCCTTAGTCAAAATTGAGTAATTTAATTTTCCACATTAGCATGATGACTTGGATTGCAGTTAGCTTGAGTGACATGGTCTTGTCACTTAGATCAGAAAATTCAAGTTTGTAGGGTTGGAGTAGAGTTGCGCATCTAGTGATTGCTAAAATTTAGCAATCTAGTTCAATTGTTTTCAATTGAACTAAGTTAACTGAGCTCAAGTCATTAATTGAGTCAATTGAAGGTTAGTTGAGTATTAGAACTATTGTTAACTCAATTATCTCTTAGTTAAACTATTCAATCAGCGAAAACTAGCCCAGACATGCATGTAATTCAAATTGCCTAGCTGGAGTGGAGGAAAAGCCATATTGTAATGATCAATTGTATACTAGTTGAGTGTACAGGCTTGGAAATTAAGTAGGAAATCTATTCCTTCGGAATTGCAAAATGAAATAGGGAATTCCCCTATTATTTAGGATCTCAATTCATCCTTAATTGTGCAAGGAAATAAGAGGAAGCTGGAGCCTTGAATTAGATAAGTGTTGACCAGAGCAGGACAGTCAACAAGAGAATAGGTTTACAATGTAGGGTGTGCTTCGAAGTTGAAGCAATACATTCTAATAGTTTCTCATTCTCATGTGAATAATGAAAAGCAGTGAAGGGTTTTTTTCCTAGTTGGGTTCCCTTGTAAATCATTGTGTTCTTGTGGTTTCAATGGTTGCATGTCATTGCATGTGTTTCCAAATTTTGATTTCCATTTTGCAGAATTGTAGAGGAAAATTGTAATCTTTTTTTTCAATTCGACTTCATCAGTAGTAGAAAATTTCTATTAATTTCTACATTGAAAGCCTTCATGATGGGTCTTTGATTCAATGTTTCCGACTCCATATAAGTGTCACTGATATGTTAAAGAGAACTCCACCCTTATTTGATATCTGCTACAATACCTTAAACCTTCTTTCATGTTTTTTGCCCCTGAACCAACTCTGAATCATTGCATTCTGTCACAAATCTTGATACTCGCTTCCTGTTGTTGATGGGTGTTACATGTCATTGGCTTGGAAATTGGTGGCTTGGAAATTGGATCAATCAATATCCTTAACACCTTGTCATCATCCCTTTGCAAGTCCTCAAGCATTATTTCTCCAAAAAGTCCAAGAATTTGGGTTTAGCAGCTTAAAAAATCATTTTTGGGCCCATCACACCTGTCTTCTATGCCATCGACAATGGTTTCATGTTGCATAACTGGGCACCTGCACTGACCTGTGTAGGCTTCCTTTGTTGTAGGTGCAATGGTTCTAGAATTTTGGGAAAAATAAGAAAAAATTACAAATCTTCTCTTTCTAGAAGCTTCTATGGTGGTTTTAAACATTTACTATTCATTGATATCTTGAACTCTTATCCTAGAGGTCTTATCTCTTATCCCTAGAGATTATCCTCCCTTATAAGTGGATCTAAGTCTTAGATTCGTAAATCCTAAACTACCCTATTTACCCTATAAATTCACTGCCTCCCATAAAGTCTGGGTTAGATTTTGGAGACTCTTAGTTCCTTATGTTGTTTCTTTTTACCTAAGTATCCATTACCATCATTGAGTTGAGATTGAAATCTTACTTTGTGGCTAAGGAAGGACACGTTTTGGTGGGAGATATCTACATTGTCAAGAACTACAAAAAGGGTTGTAATCTTCTCCTACATTTCATTAATACAAAAATATTTGTTTTCCTATACTTGTGTCTATTTGATGCTTATGTATTTCAATTCCCTCTTGACTCATTAATTAGAGATATTATTCTATATTATGTATATATTGTATTTCTCTTTCTTTTTGCAATTTTTTTGTAGGTCCCATTTATAGTAATGGGAGATAAAGCTAAAGTTCACAAGTAGGGTGAAGAGGAGGACTTGTGTTGGAATCCAGGTAGGTATTTCCTCCTACAACACACCACTTCCAATCATCATCAGCAAATTATATAGAAAGTTGACTTATAAACTCCCTTCAATGCCTTGGAACTTGCATACCTTAATGGAAAGTCTCCTCGCTTTCGACATCAGGTTCTCATCATTGGCTTTCGACTAAGATATTTTGTGTGGTGTTCGACTTCAGATCATTTATTCACACCTCATAGATTGTGTTTTAGTACCTTGAGAGCCATCATCATTATTAGTGGTTCCTCTCACATCTATTAACGAATTTCACCATTGATCGGTAATCAAATGGTGTCTACCATGTTTGACTCTAGCACTATTCACATGGATAGACTTGTACTATCAAGTGACGAGGTAGAAGACCTCAGATATAGTTTCATCAAATTGGGCTGTGATTTCAAGATTCATACAAGATCTACAAAGTATGATGGCTATAATTTTATAGAAATTCATCCAATCATGGGACCACTATATGTAATTAGTGGACATGACTTTGATCATTGTACATGTAAAATGGCTTATATGTTGAGTATGGGTATGCCTATGATTTCAACCAATCGACTCTTGATCCAGAATTTTCACATGGTAAAGCACTTTAGTCCTTAGCGACAACTTTTGGCTTTGTACTTTAGGGGGAAATTTGTCACAAGTCATTTTGTTACAGTCAAACAAATGGCATTGAACCTAGATTAATTTTCATCCATTAACACTTTACATTCATTGCCTACAAAGTCAAATGAATTGCCTTTCTAGAAGTTACAAGAATCCTATATTACATTGGATAAAAACCCTAATCTTGTGGGCCATGGCACTTCCCTTCAAGACAAATGGAGCTAACGCATGTTGCACACATAGAGACTGTGTTGGCCAGTGCAAGTTGATTTCCCAAAAAGTGCGATGATAGCGAGATATGAGTAAAAAATAAAAATTAATTTTAAACTTTCTCTTTCTAGAAGCTTCAAAAGTGGTTTTAGCCATTTACTGTTGGACCAAATCTTGAACTCCTACTATTGAGGTCTTATCTATTATCTCCTAGAACTTACCTCCCCCTTATGTGGATCTAAGCCCTAGAATGCTAAATCCAAAACCACCTATTTTACCCTATAAATTCACTACCTCCCATAGAGTCTGGGTTTTGTTTTGGAGACTGAATTATGCACTTATGTTGCTCATTTGTGTCTAGAGGTCCATAAACCATCCATGTGCTTGAGGTGTGATTGAAGGCTTACTATTGTGGAAAAGGAATGACAAGATAGCTGGAAGAGATATACAAGGTCAAGGCCTATGTTGATGGTGCTGGACCTGCCAACATGTCAAGGGGATATACCCGGTAAGAAGTCCCAATCAGACCTCAGACCATTTGGTGTAGGAGTCCTAGCAATTGGTCGTAAGGTAATGCCTTGACCACGAGGTCACACAGAAGCAAGTAAGATAACTCTGTCAATAGCAAGGGTGTGACTAAAGCATGTGTAATGTATATGGTTTTATTACCAAGGCTGAGAGACCATAAATTTTCCACCATTCAATGAACCAATCTGGTGTAGGGTCTTCTTGTTCTAAAGCTTCTGCACTCATGCCTTCAAATATGAATGAAGACTGTATAGAATAGAATAGGTTAGTTGAGCAATTTTGAAGGTTCATAGCTGTAAAGAAACATTCCTTTTGCCTGTCAGGATCATAGTCTTCCCGATGAAGATGATTATCAAACCTTCGGAGAGTGATATGACAACTTGTCATTCGATCATCATCCTCATCATCTCTTTCAAGAGTATAGTGTATGCTGTCAATATATTCCAGATACTCTAAAGCTTCCACTGACTCTTGATTCATTTCATCCTGCATTGTTTTTGTCCAAAGATAAGGAATATCTTCTCGGTGCCTAATTTCTTTAATCGGATACCAATCTACATCATGGATAAGTAATGGAATTTCAAGCATGTAGCTTACCCAACCATTTGGTGTTTCTATTTCAACAGTGCTTTCTCTTCTCCTGATATAATTGCAATGTAAACTCAGGATTGAATGTTCAGACAAAAATTCCCTACTCAACATATCTGCAAAATTGTTCTTATCCCCCTTAACAAATTCAACTTCAAAATTATACTGGCTGAGCTGCATAATCCATCTGACCATAGCAGCGTCTTCAAAATCACATTTATGAATGGCAAATTTTAAGGCTTGGCAATCTGTTTTAACAGTGAATTTGGTATAGATAACAAAATCTCTGAATTTTTCTATTCCCAAACAAACTGCTCTAAGTTCTTTCTTCAGGCTTGACCAATTCAATTGATTTTTTGCCCATAATCCGGATGCATATTGGCAAATTTCAATCTCATCTTTGCTGCTAGGGTTCTTCTGGCACAAAATTGCCCCCCATCCTTCATAACTAGCATCTGTCATGATTATTTTCTCCCATTCTTCTCTGATAGGAGAGAGAGGCTGAATTTGAACTACATTTCAAATTTCCGTGCCCTTAGTCAGATCAAAATCAAAGAAAAATCCATCAAAGCAGATTTAACTTTGAATGCTATGTTAACTATATCTCTCCTTGAAGCCAAACATATCAAATCAGCTCTCAAAGCTGGTTACCAGTATGTCCATCTGGGGATGGTAAGGATAGGACTGAATGCATTACATAGAAAAGGACAAAAAGCTTATGTGTTCTCAGCCCTATTTGATAATCGATGGACCACATTCACACAGGCCATGATAGGTGGTATTGAAACAAGCCTTGCTGAAGGCCCTATACAGTATGATGTCTTTCCAGATTTCTCTGTTGCACTTGACGACCCAAATGTCCTGCAATGCCTAACCTTAGGTATCCAGACTGCCGGGTATGAAAATTTCAAAAGAAAATAAAAAAATTTGGCCATTTTTTATATTACTTGTGTTAGGTTTTATAATACAACAATCCCTGCTGTTTTGCATACCCCTGATAAAGATGAAGGCCGAGTCACTCTTATCCAGTATGATTCATCTTGTAATCCTGTAGCACCAGTCTATGTTTCCCGAAATGATTTATGTCCTCCTGATGATTGGGTAACCAATTGGGGGAAACCCACAAAGAAACCTGTTGCTGCTGCACAATCAATAATAACAGAGATAGATGGAAAGGTTACCACACGATTTCCCAGAATTAACACATTTCAGCATGAAGGACCCTCTACTTCTGTCTCTGCAATTCCTACTACAATCAGTCAGTTACATCCTGGTCAGTCTTCTGCACCTCCACAGTTTGTAATAGACCAAGCAGTGTATGATTCTATCAGAAGAATGTTTTCACAGCCAAACCCATCTCAGCCTTTTAGTTCAGTCTGTGATCATCCACACTGCTCCAAGACCTTCTGTCAATTTTCTTCAGAACCACCAACTCCACATGGGGAGTCATCAGACCGTCATAGGATAAACATGATCAGATTTACTCCTCTATCTGACTCTTCTGAAGAAAGTTACAAAAAGGTTGTATTTTTCAATCTCACCTTTGCTGCTAGGGTTCTTCTGGCACAAAACTGCCCCCCATCCTTCATAACTGGCATCTGTCATGATTATTTTCTCCCATTCTTCTCTGATAGGAGAGAGAGGTTGAATTTTTCTGACCTTTTCTTTTATTGTTCTGACTGCCTGAGTGCAATCATTATTCCATGTAATTGGATCCTTCTGAAGCCTTTTGTTTAGCAATTTCCTTTCTTGTGCACAATGCTTCAGAAACTTAGAAATGTAGTTCAAACTTCCCAAAAACCTTTGCAATTGTGTTTTATCTTTAATTTCATCAGGGAAGTGATCAATAAAATTTAGACTTCTTTGAATTACAGTATAAGATCCATACTGAATATTGTAACCCAAAAAATCTATTATTGGCCGGAATAATTTCATCTTGGATTCTGATAATACTATGCCCATCTCTTTGACCCTGCGTAGAAAGATTTTCAAATGTTTGATATGGTCAGCAATATTATCAGAATGAATCAATAAATCATCAATATATTTTTTCAGGAATCCTTCCATTCCTTCGAAGGTTTCATCCATTATTCTCTGAAAGGCTGAAGGAGCATTGATCAGGCCAAATGGCATGATATTCCACTCATAATGTCCTTCTGGTACAGAGAATGCTGTCTTCCATTTATCTTCTTCTTTGATTCCTACTTGCCAGAAACCAGATTTGAGATCAAATTTGGAAAATATCTTGGACTTTGATATCTGAGCAAGTATGGAAGAAGGCTTTGGCAAAGGATAGGCATCATAATCCAGAATGTTATTCAGAGGTTTATAGTTCACGACTAACCTTGGTTTTCCTCTGGAAATTTCAGCATGTTTATTAACATAGAATGCGAAACATGCTATGGGGCTTTTACTTTTCCTGATAAGCCCTTTCTTTAAAAGATCCTTTATTTCTTCTTTGCAAAGCTTCATCTGTTCTTCATTCATTGCCACTGCTTTGGATCTCCTTAATTTTCCACTGAAATCTTTTTTGAGAGGAAGTTCTACTTCCTGTTTCTTAATATGCCAGAAAGCATTTGGATCATCTGAACAAAATTCTTTAAACTGAGCAGTAAGATTTGCTATCTTTGAAGCAAATTTCCCATTATCCAAAAGTTCTTCTATTTTTAGTACTTCTTTCTTTATTTCCATTTTTGCCAGCAGATTTTCCATTCTTTCTATTCTCTTAATTCTAATTGGAGAATTAGAATTAATAAATGGGAAAAAGACTTCCTTATTATCAAAATTGACAAAGTATCCATACCTCTGAGTTTTTGTATCAAATTTTGCTCCATGCATACTAAAAATCTGAAGAAACGGTGTCTCGAGGTACATTGCACAATCCAATCCTGGAACAACAGGACAAACCAAATGAACTCCAATTTTATCTGTAAGCAGAACATCAATTTCTGCTTCATGCTTTGTAGGGATATCACCACTTGCAGTGATCACCCTTGGACATGTTGTTGGCCTTCTGTGATGCATGCCAACTACTGTATCACTTACTATGTTTAACCTGGAACCAGTATCCATAAGAACTTTCCAGAATTCATACTGGTTTCCGATTTTTACCTTCATTTTGACACAATACATGACATCTCTATTCATGCTATTGCATCCAAAATCTGTTCTTGCTATCTCTTCTTCTTCTCCTTCTTCTTTGTTATACTGCTGTTGAACTGGCCCTGAATGGTAGGTCCAGTTTTCTGTCTTCCCTGAAATAGGGTCTTGTGATGAAGAAGCAAAAGGAGCTTGTGCATTTAACATTTTTAGGCTTAACTCATTGTGCCTTTCAACACACAATCTTCTGTTCTCCTTGATTGTTTTTCTCAATTCTTTTATTGCTTGATGTACTGCAGGCAAAGTTTGTGGCAAATCTTCTCCAAAATCTTCATTTCTGAATTGTCTAGTTAAAGCCTCAATAGAGAAAAGAGTAGCAGGAGGCACATACCCTTTATTTGGAGAGTTCTTTGAACTAGAGGGTGATTTCTTCAAATGTTCTGTCAGCAAAGATCTGTACATTTCTTTCATTTGCGGATCTGTAGCAGCCATCATTTGTGCAAAAATATTTTTACTGATTTCATCATAATCAGTCTTCATCATCCTGACTGCATTACATGTACAAATATCAGGGTCATCACAATCACAATATTTACATTCTGTACAATGGGGATCATTACAATATTCTTCATCAGATGATTCTTCTGAATCAACAAAATTAAAATCATTTTCAGAACCTGAATCAGAAGATACCAACTCATCACAGCTGCTTGGAAGATCAAAAGAATTTACTTTGCCTTTCTTGTTTCTATACTGGACTTTCTTCTTAGAGGAGTCTTTCTTTTTGTTTGGACAATTTGGAGATGTATGACCTTTTTTGTTACAATTGTAACAAATTATTTCTTTGTCTTTAGAAAACATCCTTGTGTGTTTGTAGGGTTTAGCTTTGTAATGTTTTCTTTTCTGTTTTTCTTGGGATATCTGGGAATTCTTTTTGAAATGTCTTTTCCTCCTCTTATGCCCCTCAGAATTTCCAGCTTTACCAAGGTGCCATTGTTTGCAGAGCTGTTGATATCCATGTGGCTTTTTAGGGTTGGTGGCTGCTCTTGCAATCTTCATTTGTGAGCACAATTCTACAATGATTGCTTTTACAACTTTTCTGATTATGCCAAATTTATAGTCCCCAACCTTCCCTGGTAATTTATTGACAATAGCTGAAGAGACCCATTGGGGAAAGGATGCAACAAAAAATTCCTTCCATTTTGGCTCAAGAATGAGATCTGGAGTCAATGTATGCAATCTGTGAAGGAATTCATTAAAGTATTCATCAAAATGTTGCATATTATGCAACTTCATGGCCAACAAAGTAATAGTTGTAATATCATTGGTTATCTGAGGAAAACCAATGAAATTGACTGTAATAGCATAAAGAAGCTTTCCTATCATATTGCTGACAGGCAAACTAGTGACAGGATCTATGTGAGTAGATCCATCTTCATTTTGGACGACTGCTTGTTCCCATCCTGCAAGGAGACTAGGATCTTTTAATGTCTCAGCTTTTAGCCAAGAATCCAATGTTCCTTCAAATCCTCCTATTATTCTCCTTGTTGCATTAATAGGACCTATATCATCAGCAAGATAAGTCCTATAACATACAAGCATGGAATGTAAAACAGACATAATTTCAGCCTCTGTGCAATTATCAATATTCCATGAGTAGGTAGAATTTGCAGACCAATCCTTATGGTATTCAGATTTCATAAGATCTCTTCTATCAGGAGCAGGGTTCCAAGTAGTCTCCCATCTTGACCTGGATGATGTAGCATTGACTTGATCCTCATTATCAGGTTGCTCCTGGTCTTGATCTGTCAAAGATAAGTTATTGATACAGGTTTCAAGCTCTTCAATTTGTGGTTCTGCTTCTATCTTGTGAAGAGTCATATCCCCAAAGGATGTTTCTGTCTTATGGAAACTTGTATCAAAACTTTCTTCTTCTTCTCTAGTGTAAGAATCTTCAGACATGAAATTAGAAGATTCTGGTTTGCTGGATCCATACCTCGGGACACTGTTTTTTCAGAATTTTAGTATGCATGGAGCAAAATTTGATACAAAAACTCAGAGGTATGGATACTTTGTCAATTTTGATAATAAGGAAGTCTTTTTCCCATTTATTAATTCTAATTCTCCAATTAGAATTAAGAGGATAGAAAGAATGGAAAATCTGCTGGCAAAAATGGAAATAAAGAAAGAAGTACTAAAAACAGAAGAACTTTTGGATAATGGGAAATTTGCTTCAGAGATAGCAAATCTTACTGCTCAGTTTAAAGAATGTTGTTCAGATGATCCAAATGCTTTCTGGCATATTAAGAAATAGGAAGTAGAACTTCCTCTCAAAAAAGATTTCAGTGGAAAATTAAGGAGATCCAAAGCAGTGGCAATGAATGAAGAACAGATGAAGCTTTGCAAAGAAGAAATAAAGGATCTTTTAAAGAAAGGGCTTATCAGGAAAAGTAAAAGCCCCATAGCATGTTTCACATTCTATGTTAATAAACATGCTGAAATTGCCAGAGGAAAACCAAGGTTAGTCGTGAACTATAAACCTATGAATAACATTCTGGATTATGATGCCTATCCTTTGCCAAAGCCTTCTTCCATACTTGCTCAGATATCAAAGTCCAAGATATTTTCCAAATTTGATCTCAAATCTAGTTTCTGGCAAGTAGGAATCAAAGAAGAAGATAAATGGAAGACAACATTCTCTGTACCAGAAGGACATTATGAGTGGAATATCATGCCATTTGGCCTGATCAATGCTCCTTCAGCCTTTCAGAGAATAATGGATGAAACCTTCGAAGGAATGGAAGGTTTCCTGAAAAAATATATTGATGATTTATTGATTCATTCTGATAATATTGCTGACCATATCAAACATTTGAAAATCTTTCTTCGCAGGGTCAAAGAGATGGGCATAGTATTATCAGAATCCAAGATGAAATTATTCCGGCCAATAATAGATTTTTTGGGTTACAATATTCAGTATGGATCCTATACTGTAATTCAAAGAAGTCTAAATTTTATTGATCACTTCCCTGATGAAATTAAAGATAAAACACAATTGTAAAGGTTTTTGGGAAGTTTGAACTACATTTCTAAGTTTCTGAAGCATTGTGCACAAGAAAGGAAATTTCTAAACAAAAGGCTTCAGAAGGATCCAATTCCATGGAATAATGATTGCACTCAGGCAGTCAGAACAATAAAAGAAAAGGTCAGAAAAATTCAGCCTCTCTCTCCTATCAGAGAAGAATGGGAGAAAATAATCATGACAGATGCCAGTTATGAAGGATGGGGGGCAGTTTTGTGCCAGAAGAACCCTAGCAGCAAAGGTGAGATTGAAATTTGCCAATATGCATCCGGATTATGGGCAAAAAATCAATTGAATTGGTCAAGCCTGAAGAAAGAACTTAGAGCAGTTTGTTTGGGAATAGAAAAATTCAGAGATTTTGTTATCTATACCAAATTCATTGTTAAAATAGATTGCCAAGCCTTAAAATTTGCCATTCATAAATGTGATTTTGAAGACGCTGCTATGGTTAGATGGATTATGCAGCTCAGCCAGTATAATTTTGAAGTTGAATTTGTTAAGGGGGATAAGAACAATTTTGCAGATATGTTGAGTAGGGAATTTTTGTCTGAACATTCAATCCTGAGTTTACATTGCAATTATATCAGGAGAAGAGAGAGCACTGTTGAAATAGAAACACCAAATGGTTGGGTAAGCTACATGCTTGAAATTCCATTACTTATCCATGATGTAGATTGGTATCTGATTAAAGAAATCAGGCACCGAGAAGATATTCCTTATCTTTGGACAGAAACAATGCAGGATGAAATGAATCAAGAGTCAGTGGAAGCTTTAGAGTATCTGGAATATATTGACAGCATACACTATACTCTTGAAAGATATGATGAGGATGATGATCGAATGACAAGTTGTCATATCACTCTCCGAAGGTTTGATAATCATCTTCATCGGGAAGACTATGATCCTGACAGGCAAAAGGAATGTTTCTTTACAGCTATGAACCTTCAAAATTGCTCAACTAACCTATTCTATTCTATACAGTCTTCATTCATATTTGAAGGCATGAGTGCAGAAGCTTTAGAACAAGAAGACCCTACACCAGATTGGTTCATTGAATGGTGGAAAATTTATGGTCTCTCAGCCTTGGTAATAAAACCGTATACATTACACATGCTTAAAATCCCTGGTTTTAGTGAACCAAGATCTCACATGAATGGTATAGTATACAAGAGTGTTGAAAACATTGCTGACATAGATGATTTATCTTTCTTGCAAGCAATCCGACGCTGTGGGCATATCAGATGGTTTGTCACAAATCAATATAAGGCAAGGATGATATCTTCCAGCACCAATTATGAAGATTTCCACAATCAGGTTGATATCTCATCAAATCCTTTCCAACCCATCAACTTTATGGAACCACCTAATAGGAACAGTTCGCAAATGTGAGAATCAGGAAAGGAAATAAGAGTGCAGTACTTTAATAATTCTCTGATTGAAAGATTCAGATATCAGCACTATACACATCCACAGATAGAATATTATACAATGGATTAAGTGTTGTCTTTCTGGCCGACTATGGTGCCGGATGAGCTTTCGTGGATTCCCTCGCTCTGGAATCTCCACCTTGTACAACCTTGAGATTTGTAAATCTCATCCTTTATGTCTTTTTAGTCTTTCGAGGGTTCACTTATGAATTTCCTCTGTGTAAATAGTTTGTTTGTACCAAGATTCGGTCCCCACATGCCGCGGGCTCTCTGATAAAGAGTAGGGACGAGATAACATAGGACGATATTGTCCTATGCCCGAATCTTGCTTTCGGCGGTCTATCTAGATCTGTCTGAGTACTTTTATTTTGAGTCATCAGTCTGTACAAAGCCCACTCATGAATGTTTGTTCCCTTCCAGCTTATAAATAAGAGCTAGCTGCGAAGTAAGATTCATTCTAGTCGGGAGAGAGTTTGAGTTTAGAGTCATAAACTTTTCCTGCTCTGCATCTGCGGACATTTGTGTCTAATCTGCTTGCATCACGAAGAGTTTTGTAAGTCCTAGAGTCTGGTTTGGAAGCCTGCGCATCAGTGTGCTCGGCACTGATGAGAACCTAAAGTGGCTGAACCATTAGGAAAGTCTGAGAGTTTGTCTGTAATTTCTGAGGCAGAGTCTGTCTATTGCCAGGTAGCCTCCGGTGATACTTGTTCCTTGAGAACGGTATAAAGTCCGGTAAAAGCGTAGACAGTCAATCTCTATAAGGAGATTTCTCATATGTATTATTTGCATCCATAAATAAAATTCCAGTTCAAAAATTTCCGCAATCTTGCTGTGTTGCTGTGTTCATTTGCTTTGCTTGTTAAAGGTCCTGTAAGAGAGGGAGATTTCTCATATGTATTATTTGCATCCATAAATAAAATTCCAGTTCAAAAATTTCCGCAATCTTGCTGTGTTGCTGTGTTCATTTGCTTTGCTTGTTAAAGGTCCTGTAAGAGAAGCCAATTCCTGCATGATCAGAGCCTATTGTTTCTTCAGGGCACACCAAGGGGAACTAGTAGGATTTTGACACTCACACCCCTTCTTTTGGGATTCATGGCCTTTTACCTCAACATGCCAAGAACATGAAACCAATTTGATATAAAATTATAAAGCAAACAACCAGTTTTGTTCGGTGCTTTTGGTGAATTGGAAATATCTTAAGTTTGTCAAAATAACTTAATTCATTAGTACAAACTATCAATCTTTCTATCACTTGGTAGACTCCTAAGTCCAAAGTTTTTGTTATTAATTATGACAGGTTTTTAAACTTTGTCCCATGTCCAATTTTTTCTTCACAAAATGGGCTTTCCATATGCAAAATATTAATATGAAAAACATATTCAATGCCATATATAAATAGACAAGAGAATTCAATTCTCAACCAAATATTGATTCACACAAGTGCTCACATCTGGTACCTTTCGCACACAATGAAAATGTAAAAAATGGAAAACAGAGATCATACACATTTTTATAACTTCAAAATATGGCTTCAGGGATAGGTCCTTTAGAATACCTTTAGGATTTTTTGACCTTAATTTTGAGTAATTTTGGGGTGGCAGATGCCCATTGCCCCAGGGATGTCCCTAAATCCATGAGGTACGTACCCCCAATTGAATGGGAACATATCCAAAATTGGTAGCATATCTTGAGGCTAGCTCAAGCAGTTGAGTCCTTTGAGCTTCATGAAAGGGGTCTTGAGATTGATACCCTAAGATGGTTGTCTATGTTTTTTGCCTCACTCAATGTCCTTGTAGGGCCAAGCATTGAAATCAGTGCCAACAAGTTTGCATTGGGTACCATCTATGAATTTGAGGGACTGCACAAGAGTTTCCCAGCAAGGCTTTTCCCAGAAACAATACATATAGTACTATATGTAGTTTGTATATTAAAAAAACATGAAACAAAAGGGAGGTGATAAGGAAGATAATAAACCTAATCTTGAGGAAGTTGTAATAAAATAAAAAATATAATGTTACCCTCCACTTGTACCAAGTGGAGAAGAGGGTAGTATTAAATATTCATTTATCAAAGAAAAGGATAAGGAATCTAGAAGCTAGAAGCAGAAGAGGACTCATGTCTTGATCATGGAGTGGCTAATAGGTAAGGGGTCTTGGTCTGGATATCCATCAATTGGAAGCTTTATAAGAAGAATTTGTGTGGGTTTTCCTCTCAAAGAGTGAGAGGTTTTGGCCCTGGCTCATAGCCTACATGTTGTGTCTCTTGTCTATTTATGTTCTTGGATTGGTTACTATTTGATGAAGAATAACACTAAGAATCTAACCTAAATAAGATCCTAACCTAATCATGTAAAATGAATTCACAAGCAGTCACCAAAGAAGAGAAATTATCTAATACTAATGCCCTAGATTTCTCAACACTAGCAAGGGTTACACCCTCTGTTTCTACTACGCATCATCCTGTACATCTACAACTTAGAGAGAAGGCATTTTCTAGGCCTCACAACCCCCCAACCAACCCTCTACACAAGCTAGTGTAGCAGTACTTTTTGTGGCCCTAAACAGAGTACTGTTGATGCCCTGAAAATCGTTGTATCAACATTGGGGATAACCACCCAGTCCGAACCTTAATACAACTCCTTTTCCATTTGGGGTAGTGGCTCCGACTGGATATAATGGGACCAGTTCCCAATAATGAATAAAAGGGGATGGATGAGTGACTGGTTTCTAATAAATGATAATGAGTGGATGACTTAATCTAACAGTGAAAACATAAATGACTATTCTATCCCGGGAGGCTTCTATTCTTTTAAGTGCAACGCTTGATGATCTCTGTTCATCGATAAGCATATAGATGACTCTACACAATAAACATAGACATTCATTCACTTAATGATTGCTTTGTCCAAATAGTTGAACAAAGTGATTGCTTTTATATTACCGATACATGTATGATAAATGAAAGGCATGCTGTAAACATCCAGTAGTGGAAATTGTAAAGAATTCTATTGAAAACACACACATGTATCCGATAATAGCAAGAGAGATTAAACAACAATTCACATAAAAAGAATGAACTCAGACATAGATAGTAGTACCATATGAGCTACAAATCATTCCCAACATCAATCGCTATTTGAATTCCTTCTTCCAACTCAGAAATACTTTTAAACAAAGGTAGTAGTGCACATCCACATAAAAGCTTCGTTATCAAAATTGGAATAATTGGTCCAGTCTTTATAAAAAATATGCCTAAAGTACAGTAGTGCAACTTCAGGTTTAAGTCATATACAAAAACTTGCGACCCATTCTAATGCATTGAAAGGGTTTATAAATACTTGATTAAAACTAACTAACTATGAAATTAAAATCCTACTTAATTGGTACAACTTGATTTGGAGTATCTTCCTCATAGCAATCTGGCAGTCGGCAACATGATTCATCACTTTGGCTGTTTGCCTTTCGACCTGAGTTGGCATATTGCTAGCATTGGTTCCACTTCTGGAGGTCGGTTGAGACGAGAATTGAGTTGGGCAGCATAGGTGGCATCTTGTATATCGAGAATGATGCACCCGATTGCATCTGTTAGGCACTTGAGGGCGGCTCTCTGGCTGTATGTTTTTACTAGGAACAACCAATAGGTGTCCCAAGTCAAACTGTTAATACCTGCGATCAGTCTCCCATTCTTCTCCAGCTCTTGATAACATGACTGCTCCAACATTTTAGCCGATAGTAATTTACCTGGGGTACATTGAGAGATCATGTTATATAAGTAGAGAGTATCATTAATCAATTCAACCAAATTACTTGTGGTTAACTTGCGTCTGGAAACTGCTCTCTCTGCCTTCATTAACTGGGACTGCCATTCCATAAATAGGATCTCTTTATGGGATTCTAAGATTTTTGGAAAATTAGCTACCTGTCTCTCATCAGTGTCTTGCCACTCAAGATAATTGGTCAAGGTCTCATCGGCCTGCTCCAAGTATGTTCTAGCATCAACCGATTTATCAATTATTGATGCTGTTATGTCACATAAGGGTTTTGCTTGAGCGATTTTTTTACATAACAGCCTTATTTGTGTTACCAATGCTTTGTTAATCTGTTGTACTTCTGCTCTGAACTCTGCAGGCTGTGGAAGATTCTTGGACTTTTCTCTTTGGGTTGATAATTGAGCAATTTGCTTGTCTTTAGATTTCCCCATCTGTTCATGCACTGCTTTCAATTTTGCCAACGCTTCCGACAACTCTTTCTACTTTTGAATTGCACTTGAATCAATTCTTTGTTTCTCTTCCTGCAATTGTTTATTCAATTGATTGTTTATTTGCTGTTGTGTAGACAACCGCTGTTCGAGTTGCTCTGCCTTCTGCTGTGCCTTCGATAACTGTGCTTGTAGCGAGGCGATTTTTTGGTCCTTTTCTTTTAATATATTAGTCACTTCTGATGCCTTGTCCATGGTGGCCACTGAATAGGCTCCAACATATTGGGACAATTTTGTAAGGTCATCAGAAGGATCAAATTCCTCTTTTCAAACCACATTGGCCATCACTATTTGTTCAGGGAATAGGGAAGGTTGATCAGTCCTTCTCCTTTTCCGCTGTCGTTTTACTACAGCCCTGTGCTTTGGGCTGTAAAAGACGTCCAATGGAAGTATCTCCTCCACTTGCAAAACGATTTGATCCGAAGGATCCTTGGGAATTATCTCTATTCCTGTAGAAAGGGGTAGGCCACTGGTTCCACTTGGAACCTCTTTAGATGTTGTATCCTGTGTGTCAACCACTTTTGATGTATCGAATTCCTTTGAGCTCTCAAGATTTCTTATGATTGATTCGAATTGTTGCCATTCCTGGAGCAATTCCGAGTCAATCTGGGCATCTACATTCATGTCTGTGCTACTCTGCTCCTGCTCTTTCCTCTGCATTTCCTCTTGCTCTTTCCTCTGCACTTCCTCCTACTCTTTCCTCTGCACTTCCTCTTGCTCTTTTGTTTGGATTTCTCCAGCAATTTCTGATGTAGCAGGAGGTCGCTGTTCAGGCTTGCTTGACTGTGTCATTGGGGTTGTTGCTAACAGATCTAGAGGTAGAGTTTACAACATCTATTCTCTAAGTCTATTAAATTCAACTAACCCGTCGTCATGATATTTCATTCTGGCTAGTGATTAAACCTGGAATAGCAACTCGGCTGAGGAGAACAGGTCATCAAACTCATCATCTTTATGGTCAAATTTAGTGAGTTTTGCCTGTTCAAGTGCATTGTAGGCGACTTTGTTTGGATCAAATCGCCTATTAGGAAGGGTGGCAAGATTCAATGCCTTGATCTTATCTACTTCTTTCTCTGCATGTTTATAGTCATGCAGAGCGTAAACACCACATCTTAGAGGAAAGGGAGGCCAAACCTGCTTCTTTTTATTCCTTAGAGTCTGTGTAACTCCTTCGGATGTAATTTGATATGCTACCTCTCGGGCTAACAGTTTGTCGGGTTTATACAAAGGGAGGACATGGGGCTTGGCATGACTGCCGAAAACTCTTACATAGGTGAATTTTTATTCTCCGAACCATCTCCCTATGGCTGTCAAGTCAATCTCCGCTTGTGAGGAAATCTTAGGAGCAGGTTTGTCAAAAATGGCATAGTGAATGGGTAACATAAAACCATTGCAAACTTGATATAAATGGTGTTTATAGTGAGCTTTCAATAACTTCTGGTGGTATATATGAATGGGCATAGGGTCTTGTGGAGTCCATCTCCACCGCAACATAGGAAATTCAGAATTAAAACACAGGGTATCCAAGATGTAGGCACTATAGTAAAATGGGGGAATAAACCTTTTAGTAACGCGAGATTTGTTTTTGAATTCAAGAACCACTATTGCTAACTTATCAGACAGTATATTTCCCCAATCCATTATTTCACTATTGCATGCTACTTCCATTAAAGGTACCATCTCTATAGTGAAGTTTGAGGAATCATGTAACCCCCACAACCTACACATCATTACTCCGGCATAACAATAAGGAGAACACAAGGAATCGACAGAGTACTTACCCGAAGACTCATGCTTGTGTTTCACTGGGTTTTGCCTCCAATCCCATATGGGTTCTGATTCAATGTCGTTTTCATTTCTGAATTTCTCCAGGAATGCTTTGTTGTACTTCTTCTCCGGTGCAGGCAAATGGTACATTTGCCTCAAATCATCAGGTTGAAACGAGCCGAACACTCTCCCGTCCATGGTGCAAAATGTTCTGTTGCTGATTGGGATTTCTTCAATTTCCCATCTCACCACATCTGCATATGGGAGAATTTGTTCTCGGGTTGCTATCCGATGAAGGTAAGAGTTGGCTAAATCCTTTAGAGTAGCGTCAGACTTCCGGGTCGGGTCTGCTATGGCTTGCATGGTTGTTACCTCAGGTTCTTCAGCCTCAATCAGATTGTAGATGCTCAACCAAGTAGTTTTACCGAGTCCTAGACATGTGGTGTCTGATATCATTCCCTTTTTGCTTGGTCCTGGATCGACAATGTGTTGTCCTGTAACTGCCGAAGCGAAAGCTGTTCCGGTTTTCTTAGATTTCTTCCCGATTTGGCTTGAATTTTCCGCTTCGGAAGAGCTCTGCACAGGAGAGAAAATGAACGTAATGTGAAGAATTGGTGGCGCAAACCAAATATGAACGAGACATATTAATCAATGAATAATGGAGGATTTAACTTAAGGTGGCCGCGGATACAATCTCTGAAGAGATTTTAGCCTTACTGTTTCATTAAATGGTCGTTTAAACATGTCAATCCTTTAAATGCTCATCATATCGTTTATTGGCCGAATGATTCATTTAAGCGTGGCTTTGATGTTTTGGCGGTTGAGCGTAAGTGAATCACTATCGGGAAGAGAAAGGCCTTTAATACTAAATAACCATAATATATCCTGGCCTTATCAATCTTTTTTGAAATCTGCGCTTAGCTTTATCGCAATCGGCGATCGGGGGAATGCTTAAGTTGTTATATTGGTGTCCTTTCGGAATCCCCGATCGCCGATAGCGATATCGCCAATTCGCATCGGGAGTTTTAAATGAGGGCTTTAGATGGATGCATGCTACACTCCCTGATCGCCGATAGCGATATCGCATCGGAGCAGAGAGGGGCCTTTTGTTATGATCGCTTGCCTTCCCGATACCCGATAGTCATTTGTGCATTGTCGCATCGGGGAAAATCAATGGGTCTTTATATCATGCATCCTTTGTTATTGCGATATGTGATCGATTTATCGCAATAATAAAAGATTATTCATTCTTTATTATAAGACCGATTAAGTGATTTATCAAAAAGGTTTATAATGTTTTATTTCTTTTCGGACCTTTTGAATAATGATAAGTTGATACCAATTTAAATGAAAAGGGACCCATTTCATATTGTAGTTTTGAAAAATAAAAATTATATGAAATGGGGGGTTGTTGTAGAGCACAACAATTGGCGATTCGCTGGGAGAAACAGTTATCTCTGAGAATTACTGAAATACTTAAACTTTCTTTAAATAGGAATCTTATCAAAGAGGAAAATTTTAATATAACTAGGGATATATACATTCCGAATAAAATAAAAGCTATTTTTGCTAATTTCTTCTCTTGTTAAAAATTAGATACATTCTAAGTTTTAAATTGGCCTCTATTGGTTGATAATGATAAAACATAAAACCTTTCCAACTCAGCCTTTTTAATTGACTCCTTTGTCATAGGTAGAGCCTTTGTTGCCAGCAAACGTTCATAGTTTCGACAGGGATACCTTTTAACCATGTTATTGTCCATTATCCCATCCATTTCAGAGTATGATTAAAAGAATGAATTCAAAACATGCTTTCATATTTTGTATCTCTTTTTGCTTTTCTATTATTTTGTAAGATAAAAAGCCATTGTCCTGGTTTGGTGGCCAGCTTTTTGACAATGCCATTCACTGGTAGTAATCTAACCGAACAAGCTAGCTCATGATGAGACCCCTTGTCTTATGATTCTAAGCCATTACCCTGTTTTGGTATGCAGTGTTGGTAATGTCAGTTAAACTATTTCCCGATGATCATGGTAAGTAGGCTTGTAATAAGACCCATTATCTTTTATATCAAATATTTTAGAATTACACTCTGAGTAATCACAAACTTTGATGAATGGGATGGACAATTTTCTCCTTAAGAGCGAATGAATGACAGGGTAAGAGTTGAAGATGCTGAAGTTGGATTAGTTTCTTTTTTGATATTGATAACCTTTTTGTGACCAATTTGAAAACCATAAAATGATTTACAATACCTCTAAACCTTGAGAAGATTTCACAAAAATTGAACTGTGGTTTCAGAATGTGAATATACCTAATTTCCTAGAAATTGTCCCTTTCGTTTAAGGCTTCTATTATTTAAAAGTAAATATCAAAACTACTTCTTTGAGCAACTTTTAAATACAACGAAGGTCAATGGAAGATACCTTACAACTTTATTTCCTAATGGTCCTACAAACTACAAATTCTACTGAACTAAAAAGGGAGAAGGGGTTACCTCCTCAATTGAAGAATTTCTTTAAGGTGAGGCCATTAACAGGAAGAGAATCTCTCTTACCTGATAAGTCTTGTAATATGAATGTCGAATGGCCTATCTTCTCGCAGATATGAAACGGCCCAAGCCACATTTTCTGGAACTTGGTGTGTTTTCCTTTATCCTCATGGGCTTTGTCCCATTTCAGAACTAGATCACCAACTTGCAACTATTTTGAACTGGATAAAGCTGAATCAAAAGATGACTTTATAATTTGCTGATGTTTTGCATGTGTAATTTTGGCCTTTTCTCCTTCTTCTTCTAATTTTAAGATTTGATCATGTCTAAGTTGAATAGAAGAAGAGGGGATTTCTTCAAAAAACTGAACTAGGGCTAGAGAAGGAAGGACAAGATTTGTTGGTAGCACTGCTTCTTTCCCATATACAAGATTGAATGGAGAAGAACCTATTGAAGCCTTCTGTGTTATCCTATCAACCCAGAGTGCGAATATTAAAGATTTGTGCTAGTTTTTATGATTCTATTCGATAGTTCGCTTAATAATTTTAATTAGATTTTTATTGGTAGATTCTGCTAAACCATTACCCTGGGGATAGTAATTGGCAAAATATTTCAATTTAAACCCTCTTTTAATAGAGAAATCAAACATAGCATTCCCAGAGAAATAAGATGCATTATAAAAAACAAGAGCATTTGGGACACCAAACCTGGTAATGATGAATTGATCTATGAATTCCATAATTGCCTCAGAATTTGTTGTCTTTAAAGGAATCGCTTCAACCCACTTAGTAAAATAATCAGTGGCAGTAAGGATATACTTATGTTGTTTGGACGAATGTGGAGTGATTTCTCCAATGATGTCCAATCCCCATTGCTCAAATGGTTGTTCAATGTTGACTGGTTGCAAAGGGAAAGCTGGCTTTCTTTGTCTTCCACTAGAAGTTTGACAACTTCGACATTTCCTTACATATTCATGAGCATCTATGAACAAGGTGGGCCAATAGTATCCAGCATGAATGATTTTGTGGGCTGTTGTGTCAGCTCCAAAATGTCCTCCCGCTGGTCCATCATGTAGTTCCTGCAAAAATTTTTGTGCTTCAGGTTTTTCTAGGCATCTTAATAAAATTGAATCATAATTTTTCCTAAAAAGTACATCATTAATGATTGTGAAGTTTTTTGCTTTTAATCTAATGGCCCTTTTGTTTTTATAAGACAGATTAGGAGGTGCATATCCATTTTTCAAATAAAAGATCAAGTCCGCATATTGTGATTCAGAATCAGTAATACTTATCTGGTTGATTTCTTCGATATGTTCTATATCACCTGGTTGTTGAATGTTGGATGCTCCTACCAATAACCTGCAAAAACCTTGGCCTCTAACAATCTTTGCTGGCTTGATTTCCAAGTTGTATTCTTGAAGTGATGTAACCCAATTTGCCCTTTTTTCACCTAATTCCCTTTGGATTAATAATTGTCGTACTGTAGGAAAAAGAACTATAACTTTTGTATGGGATTTTAAAAGGAAGGGTCTGTAATGTTTGACAGCTTTATACACAACAAAGGCTTGTTTTTCTACTTCAGAATAATTCAGTTCAGTACCCTGCAGGTTTGAACTATAAAATGAAATCGGTGCTTCCAAGTTGTGATCATTAATCTAAGTGAGTACTGATGCATAAGATGAATCGGATGCAATAGTATACAATGTGAAATGATTAGAAAAATTAGGAGTGTTCAAAGCGGGGGCATTGATTATTGACTGTTTAATGGAATCAAATGCTTCCTTTTCTATTGATCCCCATCTAAACACTGAATTTTTCTTAATCATAGTTTGTAGTGGTAAAATGATGTGAGAAAAGTCTGGAACAAATCTTTTGACAAAATTAATTTGGCCTAAAAATGACTGCATGGATTTTTTATTATGAGGAAAAGGGATTTCAAAGATTTCTTTAATCCTATCTGGACCAATATAAATGCCATCTTTGGAAACAATAAAGCCCAAGAGCTTTCCTTGATTAAGAGCAAAGAAGGATTTTTTGGGATTGAGTGAAATACCATACCTTCTGCAGCATTCAAAGATTTGATTTAAATCATGCAAATGATTGGATCTCTTCTTAGAAAATACAGTAATATCATCTAAGTAGACAACTATTGTTTTGTTGATCAATCCTTTGAAAGCTATATCCATTGCTCTTTGGAATGTGGCTCCTGCATTAATAAGTCTGAAAGGAATTTTCTGATAAGCATAAGTTCCCCATTTCGTTTTGAAGGTAGTTTTGAGTCTGTCATCAGGATGGACCAAAACTTGGTTATATCCTGAAAAACCATCTAAAAAGGACATCAACTCAGAGCCTGCTACTGAATGGAGTATCTGCTCCATAGCAGGTAATGGGAAATTATCTTTCTGGCTTGCCTTATTCAGATTCCTGAAATCTATACAAATCCTGATGTTTCCATTTTTGTTCCTAACAGGCACCATATTGGAGACCCAGTTTGAGTGCCGAATGGGAAAAATAATCTTAGCTTTCAAGAGTTTATTGAGTTCTGATTTTATTTGACTCTCTAAGTCCGGATGTATTTTCCTTAGCTTTTGTTGAACTGGTTTTTTTTCGGCAAGCATTGGAATGGTATGCTGGATGATAGATGCATCATATGTCTTTAAATCGTCATATTTCCAAGCGAAGACATGTTTATTTTTCCTTAACAACCTTCCATAGAAAGTCCTAATCCTAAAGTAATGTTTTGAGGATTTTACTCAGTGCCAAGATTTATCAATTCAAACCTTAAGGTGGAACTTTGGAGCTTTGTATTGGTCACAGGTTTAAACCTGTCTTTAATATCGTAAAGATCCTCAAGCTTCACCACAGGCTTTGGTATTGAGTTTTCCTCGTGCTTTTCTCTCATCTGAAGATCATGCTTGCTTTCCTCTATGATCTGATCATCGTAGGACTTTTCGGAAGTAAAAAACTGTAAGATGTCTTCATCATGATTGAACACTCTCCAATTAGTGACATTGTCAGGAATTGATGGTCTAAAAAGTAACTCTACTGAAAATCTATCTGGGCTATAATCTTCAGAAGGTAGGAGTTTGGAGGCAACATTGGCTAGCAAGTCAGCTGCTGAATTTTGAGACCTAGGGATGGAAGAAATATTGAATGCTAAAAATTGAGAGGTGAGTTCTTGTACTAGCGACTGATAATGTTTGAGGTGGCTAGAAAGACAATGAATTGTATTTCTCACCTGTTTAATAATAATTTCTGAATCGCCAAACACTTTCAAATATTGAACCTTGAGGCCAATCGCTTTGTATAGTCCTTGGACTAAGGCTTCGTACTCAGCTGTATTGTTTGTGCATTCAAACTCCAACCTATAGGACATCATCGTTTTTTCTCCCTGAGGGCTAACCAAAATACATCCTGCTCCCGAGCCTTCGCTAGACTTAGACCCATCAAAATATAGTGACCAAAATAAAGAATTATCAACAATTTTATTTACAGTTTCCTCAGTATTGTTAAAACATCTTGACCTATCTGTTTGTGAATAATTTTCGATCTGAGATGTAAAATTGTTTACTGAGAAAGGAGATGGTTGGGCTGTGAAATTGCCAAAGAATGATTCAGATGAATAATTTCCCAAGATATTGTTATTAAATGCTATTGGTTGATTTTCCTGTTCAAATTCTGTAACAGTGTGGGTCATGTGTTTTTCCCGATTGATTTTTATTTGATTTGGCTTTCCCTTGTAGGGTAACCACATATGGGACCAATCAGTAGAAATATATCCATGGAGCTTCTCAGACCAATCCCTACTCAAGATTAAACCATAAAATTTAGGTACATCGACGATTGAGATATCAATTCTTTGAACTACTCGTGGATCGGCTGATAACCTAATAGTTACAGAGTTAATTTCTCCCAAAACCTGGACCTTGGTTCTATCTAACTGCACAATGTGAATTGCGGACTTTTGGGGCTCAATGTTCAGTTTGGAACAAACCGAAGCTAGCATTATATTTGAGGATTTCCCTCTCACCTTTCTCAAAATTCCATTCAACTCCATTTTTAGCAGCAATTTCTTTCAAAAGACATAATTTTATCTCTATTCTCAGTGCTTTGGTTGATAATTTCTCAATGATCTATGATAACAAAATAGCACACTGCGACAAATTTAATATCAAAATTTCAACTAAAAAATTGAAGCGTGAATGAGATAATTTCTCTAGAAGGATTGAAGTGATAATCTTTACTTGCTTTCCTGTTGACCCCATTATCAGGATGTAGCTCAACTACAACTGTAGTGAACTCAGAACCATACTTTGCAGAAAAAATTGAATGAACTTCTTGAAGCTCTGGTAAGTCTGCACACCTCGGTGCAACAAAAATTAAAATTACTATGGCTTCTTTCAAATCATTAGGGCATGTGCTAAAATAGTCAGAAACCAGATAAACACATTTAGTTATAAGGTCCAACGACTTTATAAATAACCATAATATTTTTGGGTCTTTGTGATATACAAAAGAAGATAACAGGTTAAAATTCAAAAAGGCATTCAAGGAATCACAAATCAATTACTTTTTCTTTTCAATGGCCATGATTCTTTCAGTCACAAGATAGCAAAAACCTTCAATGAGAAAATATGCATCCAATATGTTTTGCTCCTTGAAGACATGCTCCACCTGCAAACAAAAAATGTAGCTTCAGATTGGAAAGACATTGCATATGATCTAATCATAGTCCACATACAAAATCACAGATGACAAATATTTTCACAGATCTTTTTAATCAGATAAATTACACTGATTTTGATAACCCATTATTGCTTCTAAATTCTAATGAACCATCTTCTCTAAGTACTTGTAAATATTATGAAAAATTAGTATTGGACGTGCTAAATCAACAATTAAGTCAACCAGGAAAAAATATTATATATCCAAGAAAGGCCCTGCCATGAAAACAAAACATCCAACTACCAAGTAGAGTAGATATGAATCTTAATTCACTATATTTAATATAGATGAGCTAAGTGCAAAATTTGTTAGCAGATAAACATCGACAAGGCAAGATTGTGAACAATCCTACTAGATACAAAAAACACTATTTTAGGAAAATTAAGTATCTCCTCGGTGAGCTTCTGTGAGTCAATTCCACTTGCTCCTTTGGTGAGCTGAGTTGACAATTTCTATAAATTTTTTTGAGTTTTGACCAAACTTGGAAAATATAACTAGATTCAAGTTTCCTCAAACTTGGTAAGTCCATAGTGCAGTGAACTCAGCCAGCAACACTATATATTATAAACTCAAAATTGATTTTTGTCTATTCTTCACATTTGTCTCTGTTTCAGATTCTCAGTGAGGGTTTTGGGCTATCAAATGTTTTGGTGCATTTAGAGACCAAAACTTGGGATCTTTTGAAAAAAATTCTAGCGTTTAGAGACCAAAACTTCACTGGGGAGTACAAATGCTACATTTTTAGATCATAACTTTCTTTGGGTAGCATTTTTTTGCAAGGGAGGCACATTGGGAAATAGATTCTATAATATCCCTAAGGAAAAATAACAACAATAAACAAAGCATGCATAGCAAAAGTAGCACAAAAAATTCACACAGAATTAAATACTCGGAAATACCCCAAAAACTGCGTAGGTGAAAGGTGTGGGTCGGCAGACCTGCACTTATGAAATAATTGTATATAATACACAAAACGCGGGCTATAAAGGAAAGGGGAGGAAAATATTAGGGTAGATTTTCTCAAGAAAGAACTTACCAAAGGAAAAATATTTTAGAGATTACCAAGCTTGTGCTAGATTTGTAGAGTTAACTGTTTGAGAATGCTATACGCATTCATAATCCACTAAGATCATAGTATCAGAGGCTAGGGATTTGTATAGAATCCCAAAGTTGGAAGGAGTACCAGTGTCACAGACCTAGTCCCTAGATTTCCTTTCAAGGGTAGGTAAATTGGAATAAATTTAGTGCTTACCACAACCACAGTTGATTGAAGAGAAGCCTTAATGACAATGTACTGTGCCCAAGTTGGATTCAAAGAGAAATTCAGAAGATGACAAACCCCACATTTTGGTTTCTCTAAGATGTAATCCAGGTGGAATCTCTATCACAGCTACCAAGCATTTTCCGGAATCTAAACAAGGTCTTAGGACCTAGTGATTTGTTTGTTATCCACCCCTCATGATGCTCAGGAATTTTCTAAGATTTCAAACTCAAGATGAAACCCATCTTCTCCACATTTAATGTCAATAAATGAAACCTTCTCCACCATATGCCATAATTGTCATCATCAAAGCCTTGCTCGGCTGAAAACAATAAACCCCTAATTATTATAAATCACAAGAATAATTCTCTTTATCCCACAAAATGAAAACTATTAAAAGTACCTGGAATGCTTGTCCACATTCAAAGTTGGTAAACAAACCCTTCTCTACTATATGCCATGCCAATAGAACAAAGGTTGTGCTATTGCCCAATAGAATAGAGGTTACGCTCTCAATTATGGGCCACGATACTCCCTTCCCGAGGTTGTGAATGGAAGTTGTGCTCTTGCTCAACAAACCAGAAGTTGCGCTCTAGATTACTCCCACGAGCCACAATATTCCATGGGCCACAATACTCCCTGCTTGAGGTTGCAAATAGAGGTCTTTCCGAACATAACAGAGGCACTCTCTATTACTGAGAGGTCTTTCCCAACAAAACACAGGCACGCTCGATTACTCATATCGCTGATACTCCCCGCCTTTTTGGCCTCCGCGTGGCCAATATTTGGTATAAAAAACACCTTATAATATATATTATTATTACATACCATAGAAAACCCCTCTAACCCCTTGTTATATAGTCAATATATTATTTTATGTTTTTCTTATTTTTTATGCCCCAATATGGACGCACATGATATCATATTGGTTCCTCCGTGAAGCCCTCGTGGCTTTATCCTCCTTAATATAAGCCACATATCACAACAACTCCAAGAATATGCTAGTATACTCTTCAACTCATAGAATTCCTTTGCCCTGTCATCATAGTATCTCTCAGATAGATACTTCTTCTTGAAGAGTCTCTCAAACTCACTCCAAGTTAGCTCCTCTTCCCCAAATAACTCTGAAATTATTTACATATTCCCATAAAATGTCTACTTTACCTTTAATACTCAACATAGTTAATCTAACTTTCATGTTCTCATAATAGTCATGAAATCAGAAGAACTTATTCATCCCAAGCAACCAAGATTCTGGATCCCGTGACTTCTTCATTTCTCCATAAAATGTAGGTGGATTTGCATTCTTGAACTCATCCAGAAAATATCCCTTGTCACTCCTCTTGTAAGGATGATAGAGATGATGATCATGGTACTTGTTTGAACCAAAACTAGATTAAATCCAATGTCCACTACCTCTTCTATTAGTTGTATCCAAGAACTTTCCATCTCTAATGGTATCACCTCTATCCAACCTGTGCCCACCATGTGACCTGCTATCATAGGCTCTATTAGTCCTGTCCTCCTATCCATGACTGATCTTAAGCGGTCCATGTCTCTACATTTCTGACCAACTCTAAAGGATGTCTGCATTGACCTTTGCTTGTTTCTCTTATGCCCTAGCAAGTCTCTCTTGTGATTGAATTATTTTATCATTATCTGCTTTGCAACTTCTTATTTATTTCTTCAAACTAACAATGTATATGCTATGTGAGGGGAGTACTCATCACCATGTCGCTCAGTTTACCTGTAGGGAGAGTCACATGAATTGTAGTCCACCATTTTTCTATTCATCCCAATCTTCTTCCTACAAACATACTATGTCATATGAACCAAACATAAACATAATCATATGTACCTTAGTGAAGTTTAGTGTAGGCTATCTCGTCTACAAAATAAGTCCACATTAGCACGATACATGTATATATACATAATCATATCAATATTCCAACATCATGCATGAAAACACCAAATACATACAATTAACTCATGCACGACAATCAAAACCATACAATACATGGATAACAAACATATAGAGACTAAAATGTATAACGAACACATATACCACTAACATGTATGCATTACAAACACATCCAAACAAAATCATCATCAACTTCTACATGACAACACAAATATAACAAGGACCACCACCCTACATACATAACAAACACATATGAGACCTACATGCATGCATGACAAACACATTCCGCCCATCCAGTCCAAGTGTTGAACCTAGGAGCTTTGGTACTACTCTGTAACCACCCTCCTTCCACATTTACCCAAGTTAACCAGTACACTGGGGTAAACATGTGATGAAGATTTAATATAATATGAATCAACCTCCTGGGTATAGCTAAGGAAGTGGAAGAAGCAAACCAAAACTTTACTGACTTTCCTCAAGTGTTATAGGACCCCCAAGAGCTAACCAACAACTCCAGGTGCCCAACTCCTAAGTTAAATTGACTTTTTAACGATCTGAACTCCCAGTCGCTCCCATGACAAGGCGATACAATGATGGTAACCTCCAGTCACTCCCATAACCATGTTTCCCAGTGACTGTAGAATAAATTACTGACTTTTGCACCGGTGATCTTGAGATCTGAGCCACTTTTCTGATCCAAGAATATTTTTCTTATAGATGTATTAAAGAATCACATGTAGAAATTGCAGCTTAACCATAGAAATCTAATGTGCACATGAGAGAAGAAGAAGAAACACATAAAGCCTGAGAAGAAGACAACAAGACTTGATAACAGAGTTCATCCAACTTGGACTACATCTTTGGGCCCTGCTCCATCAATGGGGAGGCCTTCATTCATTAAATGGCATGAAAAAGAAGAATACAACTAGTTACAACAATGGAGTCTTATACCTCCATTATGGAAAATGGATGAGAAATGGAGAACTCGGATGGAGAAATGGATAGCACCATGGCGTTCATGGCGTTGAGAAGGGCTGAAACCATATAAAATTTGTCAAAATCTGGACAAAATGGACTTTCGCCCCTCCTGCTTGCTCCTGCCTTGAACTACGTGCATGTTCCTCTCTCCCACACTTTTCCATGTTCATAGTGCTTTATAACCCTCTTTTGTTACAGTGCTGCTTAAATCAGGGGGTTTGGTTGTTTATAATAGAATTCTATTTAAACAAAAGGATCAGCGGGTGCCATTAATCCGACCATTTGACCTTCTGTTGCAACAAAACCCTGAAAAGCCCTTTATTTCATTAATACAACAATACATGAGATACACTGTAAAGCCTAACCGAAAAGCTTTAAGTTGCAACTCAAATTTCATTAAATCAACCCTATTCTCCTATCGGGTCTGCGCATATCGTAATTGCAATGGACTTTGGGGTCTTTCCTTTAACTGTGTCGATCGCCAATATCGATGATATGATCCTAACTGTTGATCTGTTTTCTGATCTGACGGTTGAGATTGCACGTCACTATCAACATATCGCAATCGCTGTCGGCATATTTCATATATAATGGCCCAAGGTTCTTCCATATGGCATACGTCAATGCCGATATTGGTGATTGCTCCATCGCTTATCACATGTCGCCTGGTCCTGATATCGCTTGTCACTTGCCCCCGATGGTGATTAGTCGGAGATCGCTGATCGGGGGTTCCATCTGCCCGACCTTAAGTCCACCCTTTGAACTCCTCCGATTGTGATTTGCTTTATAATTCTTTAGGCCCATTTTTATAAGAAATGCCTCCTTTTTCAAAGGAACAAAGGAAAACTCTTTTCACGATAACTTCATCATCTGAAGTCCATTTTAGCCCATTCAAGTTGCAATAGATTCAGAATGAAAAGATCTATGCAACAAGACTATTTCCAGGAGCATCCTTGGACTTTCATTTTCCCTTGTTTCCTGCAAGTCAACCTAGAACTTTGACTACTTCTATCTCCTTCATTTGGACTCAGATTGGAGTGCCATTCACACCGTTGGAATCAGGGTGACGAGCACTTCGATCTGATGTCAAGATAATTGCCTTTCTGCCACTTTGAATTTTGAGCTTTTCCCATGCCACTGTGTCTGAAGATCCACCTGGATCAATCCTCCCCACTAAAGATCTTTTGGACCCCAAAAGCATTAGCATGTTGTCTCAATCCACACTTTCAATCACCTGCATGTGAAACCGGTACATTCTTGCAATCATGCACACCACACATGACTCAACAACCCCTCCTTTCCAAGAGTTCATAACACACACTCATTGGCTAAGGATTACATAAAAAGTAATTAATGCCTCAAATACTAATAAGGAAAGGCCAAAATATCATCGTTGCATCTTTGAAGTGATGGGAAACACACCATCATTTTTACATTTACTTGCAACGTATGATTTACAATGGTGGCCATAACAAGCTACTACCCCTAAAAAACCCAACTTAATAAAGCAGACCACCGTGAATGGGGTGGATTTATCTATTGAACATGTTCACCTTTCGGCTCCTCTAGCAATGTTTCCAGAGCATGGAGTATTGGACACGAGGTTTTTTGGTGCCCCTCTTGGTTGCAATGATTACAATGATTCTTTCTCCTCCAAACTTTCGGGGCTGCCTTGGGGCGCTTTCCCCTGGTGTTCCTTCGATAAGTGTTCATGGAGCCTTTGCTATCACTGGACTGTGAGGAAGGAATTTCATCGTCTGTCATTGGTTGGTTACTGGCTATATTGGAGCTTTCCCCAACTCCTTTCTGGTGTATCCGAGTCCTGCATGGCGCAACAATTCCTTGACTTTGATGGGGTTTATGATGCCTTGGCCTTTGATGCCGAGGCCCTTTCCTTGATATCCCATTTCCTTCATTAGTTTGGATCCAATCCCTGTAGTATGTTTTTCAAAAGCAGTAAATTCATCATCGTGAAAATCATATGAAAATTGAGAATCACTTTTTACCTCCAGATGGCTATGTTGCAGATTTTCCAAGGTCTCATCCTTGGCTTGCAACTGGCATAGTAATCTTTGGTTTTCATCCCTTGCCTCCTGTAGAAGCCTCCTTAGCTCAGCATTCTCTGCTTGGGTGTGGTGGTTGATCTCCTCAAGTTCTTGGAGTCCTGCTGTGGGGAGTGCCCTTTTCGTTATATCGGTTGAAATCCTTGATTTCATGCTGGAATTAGACCCCAAATCTATGGGTCCTCCTGCCGCGATCCCAAGGGTTGCAAACTTTGGCTCATCGCTAGAGTCAGACCCCAAGTCAATGGGCCTACCCCATGCAAATCCTGTAGCTGTGACCTTCTCGTCTTCCTCTGACTTAGAATCTGGGCTTTGCTGCACGGTGGCGATGACCTTCTGCTTCCCCTTTCTATCATTCCTCTCAGGTCTCAGCTTAGGGTGCAGCTTCCAACAATTCTCTTCGTCATGCCCCTCTTTCTCACAATGTGTGCAAGAGGGCTTTGCTCCCCTTCTCTTGGTTTCCGCGGTTCTCTTTGAGTGGTCATCTTGTCCATGTGTTCCCCTATTTTCTAGATGAATGGCCTTTACACTGGCTGAGTCAATGGTAGTAGGTTCAAACAATAATAATGAATGCCTAATGTAACTATGTAATGATCCAATATACTTAGTTACTACTTCAGGTGTATCAAGTGCAATACCCAAATTAAGTGCTTGCTTTCTAAACTCCTCTGTAAAACTTTGAACATCCTGACCTTTGCCTTGCCTTAAATACTGCCAATTCATTAATGCTCTCTGCTTGTAATCCAAGGGATTAAATTTTTCCTTTAATGAAGAAATGAAATCACGCCATGAGGAAAGAAGGTTACCCACATTCTTACTGCTTTGCAATCTACTCTCCCACCAGACGAGAGCGGTGCTGCTCAGCCATAGAGAGGCCAGCTAAATCTTTGCCTCATCCTCCACGATCTACTGAATCCTGCAGTAGATCTCAATCTGCCTAATCCAATTATTAAGCTTTTCTGCATTACTTTCACCATTAAACATGGGAAGATCAAATTTGACATCTAATTTAAAGAAAGGTTTCTTGTGTGCATCCCTTGAATTCCTATGATGATGGTGATGGGAGGAAGAAGAACTTTCACTTGTGGAAGGAGAAGGAGGTGGATCTCCTCCATCATCTTCGTGCACTAAACCTCACCCTTCTGGAGTTTCTTTCTCTGCACTTTCAAGTTTTTCAAGTCTTGAGAACAACTTCTCAACACAATCTGCCATTGTGTATAAAGTCTTGCGGAAGTTTACTTCCTCTTCATAATGAGCCTCATCATCTGCCATGTTTCTCCTTCGATGTGCACGCCCCACTTTGGGATCGAAAGGATCTAGTTCCCCTTCACCTCTTCGGAGCCTATTTATTTTTAGCATATAAACATGCAAATCAAATCTAAAAAAGACCTGCTTTGATACCACTTGATCCAAGAATCTTTTGCTTATAGATGTATTAAAGAATCACATGTAGAAATTGCAGCTTAACCATAGAAATCTAATGTGCACATGAGAGAAGAAGAAGAAACAAATAAAGCATGAGAAGAAGACAACAAGACTTGATAATGGAGTTCATCCAACTTGGACTACGTCTTCGGGCCCTGCTCGATCAATGGGGAGGCATTCATTCATTAAATGGCATGAAAAAGAAGAATACAATCAGTTACAACAAAGGAGTCTTATACCTCCATTTTGGAAAATGGCTGAGAAATGGAGAAATCATATGGAGAAATGGATAGTGCCATGGTGTTTGTGGCGTCGAGAAGGGCTGAAACCATATAAAATTTGTCAAAATCTGGACAAAATGGACTTTTGCCCCTCATGCTTGCTCCTGCCTCGAACTGCGTGCAAGTTCCTCTCTCTTGCACTTTTCCATGTTTATAGTGTTTTATAACATTCTTTTGTTACAGTGCTACTTAAATCATGGGGTTGGGTTGTTTATAATAGAATTCTATTTGAACGGAAGGATTGGTGGGCGCGATTAATCCGACCGTCCGACCTTCTATTGCAACAAAACCCCGAAATAACCCTTTTTTTCGTTAATACAACAATACATGGGATACACTGAAAAAATCGACCGAAAAGCTTTAAGTCAGAACTCAAATTTCATTAAATCGGCACTATTCTCCTATCGGGTCCGCGCATATCATAATCACAATGGCGTTTGTGGTCGTTCCTTTGACTGTGCCAATCGCTGATCACTGATCGGTGATATTGCCGATATGATCCTGACCGTTGATCTGTTTTCCAATCTGACGACTGAGATTACACGTTGCTATAGACATATTGCAATTGCTATCGGCATATCGCATATACAATGGCCCGGGGTTCTTCCATATGGCATACGCCAATCGCCGACGCCGATATCGACGATTGCTCCATCTCTTATTGCATGTCGCCTGGTCCCGATATCGCCTGTCGCCTGCCCCCGATTAAGATTAGTCAGAGATAGCTGATCGGGGGTTCTGTCCGCCTAGCCTTAAGTCCAACCTTTGACCTCCTTTGATTGCGATTTGCCTTTATAAGGCTTCAAGCCCATTTTTATAAGAAATGCCTCCTTTTTCAAAGGAACAAAGGCAAACTCTTTTCATGATAACTTCATCATCTGAATTCCATTTTAGCCCATTCTAGTTGCAGTAGATTCAGAATGAAAAGATCTATGCAACGGGACTATTTCCAGGATCATCCTTGGACTTTCATTTTCTGTTGTTTCTTGCAAGTCAACCCAGAACTTTGACTGCTTCTATCTCCTTCATTCAGACTCGGATTGGAGTGTCACTCACACCGTTGGAATCAGGGCAACAAGCACTTCGATCCGATGTCAAGATAATTTCCTTTCTGCCACTTTGAATTTTGAGCTTTTCTCATGCCACTGTGTTTGAAGATCCACCTGGATCATTTTCAGGGCTAGGATCTATACCTCTACCCAAAACTTAATGAAACTCTTAGAAATGATAAATGACACAAAGATAAAACATTTAATTCAAAACTTAATCAAGGACTTAACCTGACCCATCATACCATGATAGAAATTTCTTCAAACACATCATGAACATGTAATCTAGAGGTCAAAATTACATATCTGAACATAAGGGTCTCGTACTTATACGAGAATCAACAAGGAGTAATTCCATCTCATAATAGATGAAAAAACATCCATTAGGTCATGCATTCAATAACCATTCATTTACTAATCAAAATATGTTAAGAGCCATAACTAAAATCTATCATAAAACCATGCTTACAACTAGCATATAACTAACATAATAACAATGATAGAACAACCATCGAAGCCACATAATAAAAAGTATAATTACTCATGAATTACAAGAGGAAAGGAGCTCATATTAACATATACAACCAAGTAAGGGACTTGCATTACCACCCGACCATAGATTGGGATGAACCAAATCTTTCTTTAAGCCAATCACCCCCTAAGCATGAATGTGGGATCTCATGGAAATAACCAACCAAAACCAAACTAGGGATTCCAGAGGAAAAACCACCTCAACCCACAACTAGTGATTCCATCTCATGGTTGGACATCACTAACCATCACCAAATCGGTCTCTACCCAAGTTGTCCTGGGCTCCAAAGCATTTTTTCCAACCCGACTCTAGGACTAGTAACTTAACCCACAGCTGCCGCAGGGCCCAAGTTGTCCAAGGCTCCAGAGAATTTTTTCTAACCTGGATCCAGGACTAGTAACTCAACCCACAATTTCTATAGGGCTCTAGAGAGTTTGTCTAACCAAGGCTCTAGGACTAGTAATTCAACCCACCAAGGGCTCCAGAGCATTTGTCCAATCAAGACTTCCAAGACTAGTAACTCAACCCAAGTTGTTCCAGGGCTTCCAAAGTGTTTGTCCAACCAAGGCTCCAGGAAATCATAACTCAACCCACAACCATAAGGAACATGAACAACAATTAGAAAGAAAAAGGGAAAACCCACAACACCATGGCTATCCAGGAAATGACAAGGCTTAGGCAAAACCACTATCAACCTAGGGAATCCTCCATGCCAATGACATATCATGACTAAATTACCACATGCGTATTCCATCATGCCAAAACTAGTAAGGAAATCATACATTCAACTTGGTACTTGCAAAGTAAACTTATTGTCCTATTGTGCTTTCCTATTTTTCCTTTGCCTTCTTTCTCCAAATCCAAAGTATGCCAAAATTCTCTAAGAGTGCTCCAAGAAAACTCTATGTGTGCAAGAGTTTGAGAGAGAGAATAGAAGATGGATCCAAGCCAAAACTGAGAAAAAATGTTGTGAACTAATCTTCATAAGCCTTTTTTTCATTGAGGCCTATATTTTCTCCATTTTCCTCTATTTTTCCTTCAATTTTCCTCACATGCAATTATGTGACCTTTCACCTTCCTTTTCTCTTATTTTCCATTATTTTCATCAATAAAATTCCAATTAATGCCTCATTTCCTTTGCCAAGATCCATAGGCACTTATTAATCACAAGAAATCCACATCACTATGTTTTTTCCCAACATTCAGATTGGAATACGTGTCCCATGACCTTGGTTATTATTTTACCTTTATTACATGGATTTTTAACTGGGGTTGTTACAAAATATAATACATTTCATCATTATTCACTAACATGAGAATGTTATACTGTAATAATAATGACTATTGTGCAAGCATTAGATGAGAATTCTGAGTGTCGAACTTGCGAGAGAAATAATTGGTAAAGAAAAATACCTAACCATAAATCCATGCTCGCACAGTGAAATGGTATCCAAGGCTATATTCCCTATTGTTGAACAATTCACCAATTTTATCTATGTAATTGAATGTTGGAGGTGATACTAGTGAGAAGATAAGTATCATTCTCTCAAAATAATTATCTCATGATGGATGTGCACCTCTATTGGAGAATATTGAAGCCTCATCCTATGCCCCTTTATGTGTATTGAATGTCTTTTCATAATGATGTTGAAGAGATTTAAAGGGTGCATATTTTGGGGAGTTTGACAACATCAACAACAAAAACTATTTATTCATAATAAATGGAAGTATGCTTACTGATATTTCATCCTTTCTAATTTATTAATTTAGAATATTTCATCATGTGCCCTAATAATTGGTTATGCATTTGCAAAGAAGAAAGCATGTCTAAGTAGTGGAGGGTTTAAAAATTGTTATTCTCATAGACATTTTCCCAAGCCAAGCCAAGGAAATGAAAGGAAAGGAATCTTCATTTGTTGAACACTTCATGTATGGCAAATAAAAATTCTTCTAAAGGTGAACGGTTCAAGAATGCCATTGTAAGGGAAAGATGAAAACTCATTATCGCAACTCTTCTTGCCAATTGATGAAAGCATTGAAGTCACTAAGGTGAAATAAAATGATTAACTTCAACTCCAGAACAAAGTTAATATTTCAAGGTTGTGATTTCCTTTGATCCCTTAGTATTATTTTTATGAATTACTGAATTTAAATGCAATGAATAATATATATAACATTTACAATGTTTTCACATGGTACCCTAATTATTGGTTGCATACATGCATGAAAGGAGTTGATTGGAAGCATACTGGGTCACATGAATTCATTCGTTGTGGCATTAAATATATTATGCCCTACTTATATTGTAAATATCATTGTTTTAAAGCTATGAAAAAGAAAATGCTTCTAGTCATGAAAAGGTTGGTTTATGTATGAGAGTGTTGTTAATCCTAAAGATTGTGGTCATATGAATGTGTAAAGAGGGAATGAAAAACCTGTAAAAATTCAATACTCCTTTGAAAATGATTGAAGGATAGTATGACACTTTATAGAGTCTGCACTTTAGCATGTGACAATGATCATCTTCATGTCCTATTTTATTTCAAGATCTAAGATTAGGGTTTGTTCATTTGTGTTGTAACATTATGGGCATTTTGTAGACTTATACATTATTAAATGAAGCTTGGTTTTAATTGAAAAAAATAACAATCTCTTTTAATTGCAGAGGTACTGCAAAGACCTTGTGCATATGGCTCAAGCTCACAAATGGTAGTTATTTCACATATGATCATGAATGTCATGAACCCACAACAAGACAAACCTGGTACCATTTAAAAGTGAGAGTTGCTGGGAATATTTTTAGTCATAATGATTTACATATAAAGCCTGAAAATCTATTTCATTTTCTTTCTTACATGGTAATATTTCAAGTCAATGATTAATATCAAGTTTCATCCAGGAGTCACTTGGAATGTGGAGAGTTTTATGAGTCGAATGGGCCATGTAGGAATTTGAAAGGTCATGGGGGAAGTGAACAGTCATCCATTCACTTATATAAATACCCCTCATGCCTCATTCATAGCGGGATTTTGGCACTTAAATTCTTTAGCATAGATGTAGCATTCTATGCTTGGTGCGCTTCTTCCCTTATTAGATTATAGGTTGAGTGATTGTGAGTCTAGGGTTTTGTTTTGAATATGATATGAACTCCTCTCATTCCACTATTGGATTTTAAGAGGCTTACAATGCATGTGTCTGGATTTATCAATATTAATGAGAAGCTTTTTCACTTCATGCATTGATTCCTTTACATATTAGAAAAATACACAATGGCTATCCAATTCTTTTGTTGTTTATGCACGTGTGTTTACATATTAGTTACATGTTAATGAACTAACTTTCTGCATGAAACTTGTATGTTTACTTTGAATCTTTTCTATTTCATTCCATGCAAATGTTAGTAATTAATTATGAACTAATTTGAAGTTGGTTTCCAACACTTTCCTATTTATGTATGCGTTAGTTAGTCTTATCTATTTGATTCTATCTGAAGGCATACTCTTCCTCATTAATTTGTTGTTATCTTCTTGTATTATGTTATGCTATCCATCAAATGGAGTGTTGATCTCATCCTCATTCTTTTGTAATTTTACACTTGGTCTCACATTTATTTCTCTTCATTTAAAAGCCAAGAGTAACACACACACACATGGTGGAAACCAGGCCCACAAAATGGATGGGGCTCCTATCCCAAACTGCGTGAGGTCTAATTGGGACTTCACACCTGGGAGACCGCCTACTGTTGGCAGAACATTCTAGCCTATCAACGAGTCAAATAATGAATGATATTTGACTAGGCTAGTATTAACTATAATGATATTTGCAACCAATTAGGGAATTTTGAAAAAAGAAGAAGGTTTTTTTAGGTTCCTATTTGATTTATGCTTTGGTCTATGTAAATATATTTAAATATATTCCTATTGCTCAAAATGTGAATATAGAAAAAGATCATACTCAAATTTGGCATCCAACATTATGGAAGTTCAAATTCCTTTTGTTACAAAATTTTAGAAGATGTTTTCAGTATCGATACAAGCAGATGCTATGATGAGGCTCAAGATTTTATTTCAGGAAAAGGCATCTAGTTAGTCATTATAAATACATCCCTAGCTAAGAGGGAGTATTGAATTTTTGTATCTATGGTCGGTCTTCATAATCAATATTTTAGCCCTTGATGTATTTGTAACGATAAATATAAAGCATGTTCTTCATGCTATTGTCAAAACAGAAAATATAAGGCATGTTCTTCATGTCCTTTTCAAAAATTTAAAATTTAAAATTTGATATTTAAATTTTTTCCTCCAGACAAGTCAAGTTAGCCCTCCTCCTAGTAAACTTGGCTCCATCCAAGTGGCACCCATTCGGCTAGCCAAGAGTGTATTTATAAGGCACTTGACCTCCTCCTAAGACCATAATTTCAAATCCCTTCTATTCAAGAAATTCGAACATTATGAGGAAGAGTGTTGGACAAATCTAAGGTAGAGCAAGAAAAAATCAAAGGTCAAACTTCCAAGCATCTTAGGGTAGCCTATCCAAGTTGTTACTAGTAAATAAGAAGGCTGAATTTTCTGAGGCATACTAGGGAAACAAAAATGATATTCTTGGGTGCAGAAGCAAGTTGATGTTTTTCCCTAGTAGACTAGATTAGGTTGAGTAGGAAGCTATTTGACTTGACTCGGAGGTAGTTGGACTAGGTTTGACCAAGTCTACTTATTTTTTCAGTTTAACCTTGTGATTGACTAGAATATCTAGGTGTGTCTCTTGTTGAATTGAAGATTGTCTCTAAGGAAAAGGTCACTAGATTTTTCCCCCATGTGGGGTTTTCAGGGTAAATGCTTATGTTCTTGCTTGGTTATATCTTTATGATCCTACTAACATTTAGTTTCTACTATTGATCTTAAATGTAATTTCTTTATGATAAATATGAATGAAAAAGAAAAGAGTAACTAAAGAAATTATAAGAAGTAATTATCAGTTTAGAATATCCTATGAAAAATCAATATGGTATAAGAGTAGCCTTGTTCTATGAATTGTGACCCTAGATCAACAAGAAAAGTCAATAATTTGTTTTACCAAGAGAAACTAAAGTTCTGCTAGAGTAAACAAAATTTTGAAGAGGGTCGAAGCCCTAAGTTCTAGATCTCATACAGAGCCTCAAGGCCTGTTACGTAGGTCAAGAAACCTCATATGATATGAGAAACCTTAGAAACTGGTTGCAGAAGGCCAAGTCTCAGGTTTGCCTCTGAAAGATTGATCAAGGGTTGAATGATCTCAAATAGGTGGAAGTATCATGTATCTATTGAAGTTGATATTTGTAGAGAATCATAATCCATTTGAGAAATCTCAAAAGAATCAAGGAAACACTAACAATAGCAAGAAGAAATTTCAAATACCTCTTGAAAATTTGATTGTCTCTTTTATATAAGGCTCATAAAACTTGTTTTCTTAAGTGCTGTCATTGTGACAAAGACCCTCCAAAATTTTACCTACACTTGAATTTTGGAGTTTACTATGGATCTTGTGATCTGTCATTCTGTGGTCACTTCTTGATTGTTCGAAGTCACTTTCTCACACATGCTCAGTTTGAAACAAGTTCATGAGCGCATTCCTTTACACAAGCTTGAACAAGCATATCATAGTACATCAAGACAGTTTCTATGCAATGTTAAACCCACTTGACAATCATTGTGCATTTTTATTAATGGTCCCTCACATTCAGCTGTGTTTGTACTTCTATTTTGCTGAGTCTTTCAAATTGTCACCTTTGCACACCTTTGCTTTCACGAGTGTCATTTTCATGTTATCTTTTCTATAACATGTGTCACTTTCAATGTCATTCGCATATCGCAACTGTCATTCCCCCTTTTCTCTTCATATAGTAAATGTTGTCTTTTGGCATGTGGAGTGTCGCACAATGCATGAAAGCTAGTTTTGGTGTGTTTCAAGGGGTAATATTTGCATTAATGAGTTGTACTTACCATGTAAACATGTATCACAATCATTCCTAAAGTTTCAAGCATTGTCGTCACGTTCGTTGCAAAGTGTATCTTTGGTGTCACACTTGTCGTAAGTTGTTACAAAGCTTTTGCACTGAGGGAAGTATCTTGCTCATGTGTTCTAGATGATATATGTTGTGTCATCAAGTTTTATAAGTGTGTGATCACAATCAAGTCTTGTCATTGTTCACATCAATTGCACAAATCCCACACTTAGTCAAATTTAGAAAACTTCCTGACATGACAACTTAGCCTCATCTAGCCCTCCTGAACTACACATTGCGTAGTCTTAGCCCTCAATTTACAACCCTTCCTCTTGGCACTATGCAATGCATAGTTCCTGCCTTTTAGGATTATGCACTACATAATCACAGTGCTCAATCTCAACATCTAACCTCAAAAACTACATAATTTCTCTCTTTGCACGGTAATGTGAAGTGGAAGTCTAAGAGTCATCTATGTAATGTGAAGTGGAAGTCCAAGAGTCATCTATGTAATGTGAAGAGTCATGTAGGAAGTCAAAAAGTCATGAGAAGTCAAACAATCATGAGGGTAGTCCAAGATTCATAAGGGAGGTGAAGGATCACCCCATTTGTTATATATACACCCTCATTGTTTATGCAAATGAATTTTCACCTTGGCTTCTCCCATAAGGAATCGAAGAGACAAAGTCAGTAATTTTGGGGAGCAATTCGTGGCTCCAATGCTCCAATATTGGAGGTTGTGACGTTCGTTGTATTCATGTATCTTGGGATTTTTACTTCATACTTAAAGCTTGATGGCCAATATGTTTTCATGCATGGATTGAGGATATTTGTAATACTATTTTTTGAATGTTTATGATTCATGTTTTCTTTCACTTGTATTAAATCTGTTGATTTTTTTTAGTTATTTTAGTGCTTATCTTATTGAAAATATGTTTTAATGGTTGTAACAATTTCCGCATCTATGTGGATTATTCTGCTTGATGTTAGGTGATTCTCTTTCCACTTGTGTACACCTCTACTAGGGTGGTACTATTAACTATCTCTTAAGAGGCTCACTTCTCCTCCCTATGTAGTAGAAGAACCTTGATACACCTACAACCGAACATTCACTAGACACACTTACTTGCTTTTAGAAGGCACACATGTGTTCCTCTCTCTTCGTAACAGTTACAGCTAAGGAAAATCTTTAAGAAAATTATAACCGGGTTGTATTTTGAATGGGGATCCTATTCCAAACTCTGTGAGGTCTAATTGAGACTTCACATCTGGGAGACCCCCTTGGTTGATGTATTTCCAACACCGTCAACCAATGGAGCTAGAAGGAAGGCCAAATGACAAGTTGTGACTGTTGAGTCTACTTTGAATCTCCTATCCAAAATTTATCTTCCCAAAGTCATAATCCCAGGATGTTTTCTAAAGATCTTAATCTTACCATCCTTGTGAAAGTTTTCCATAACCTATCTCAATTTACGTTTGATGACGAGGGTGAGTTAACTCTTCGTGAACATCTATTTCAAGTTTTCCATTTTTTCCTCTCTAATGGAATACATTGCAAGGATGTCATCGCTAGATTTATCACCCTCACATTTGAAGGTCATGTTAAGAGATGGTGTCATACATTACCTGTTTCTTCTATGCATTCATTCAACCAACTTGCAAAGGAGATTCATAAAGCATTTGATAGGTATGATTATTGGGATGTTATCAAAAGAATTAATCAATTAAGAGTGAAACCTAATGAATCAATTGAGAATTTATTTGACTATTTCCTTCACCTTTGTTATGAATTTTTGGGAGAAGACATGTGTTAGGATTTATTTAAACAAAATTTTAAGCATTTGATTCACATCTCTTTGCATGGTGAATTTGAACCCCCTGATTTTTCTACTTCCCCAACTTTTGTAAAACTTGAAGCACCTCTAATTTAAGAGGAGGAACCTACTACTCCTTTTGTTTCTTGTCCTCCTTTTCTAGTACCGATGTGGGTTCCTCCTTGAAATGATAATAAAGTTTGGAAATTTAAAAAAAAAATCATAATCCATCTTCTCATACTCCTTCTGCTTTTCATGATTCATATCCAATGGAGGAAACCCTAGAATGGCTCATGAAGCTTATGGTGAAGACTAATTCTTCCACTCCTCAAGATGATTATGGCATTATTACCTCAATCTTCAATCTTGTTCCGCTTAAAGTATTACTTCTTTAAGGGATATCTGTCACCCTGTATCATCTACATGTAATGACTCTTTGTATCATGATCTGCTCCACTAACCAATTCTTCACACTATTGAATTTCAAGTTGTTGTTTCAATTTGCGATCAAGTACAAGGAAATCACATTACACAGGTAGAGGGGCAAGAAAGTGAAGGGACATTTGATCTTTCTTCTATTTTTCAAAGTTCCCCATCTCAGGATAATTCTCATCCATCCTTGGTTGATTTTCAATCTAAGAATCTCGGTGATGAATCAAATGGAATTTACTTACCTAATCAATATGATGTCTTGGGAAACAATAATTTTGATGACGATGATTTTGTTGTTGTATGCAATGATGAATTCCCAAGTGCATCTTCCAATATTTCAGTTCCTCTGGAATATTTTGATTTGAAATATTTAGATCTAGAATCTGATTCAGTCGAAGAATATGCTCTTATGGAAACTTCCTCTTCATCTCACTATCCCTTGTGTTCTACCATTTGTGGTGCATCAAATTGTGATGAGGATACTCTTTGGTCATCAAGTTATTCACATGATCAGTTAACTTTTCAATTGATAAAAGGTAGTGAGGTTGTTCATTACGAGAGAGGAAACAATCATATCATTGAGTATACTTTCCATCCCATATCATTTATTTTTTCATGAAGATGACTCTTCAAATCAACTTGCCCATGAAATTACTTTGATTCATACATTTGTGGATTTGCGATCTAAAGAATCTTTCAACTTGAGTAATCTCGTTGTTGAAGATGAAAAATATGGTCAATTCAATGACAAAGATGGCTTCCATTCGATGAGTAGTGGTATTACTAAAACAACTAGTAGTAGCTATCTTCACACTATGCACAATCTGGTTGAATATTCAAAATACAATTTTAAAATGCTTAAAAGTTCCATGACTCACCAACAAGTCAAGGCACTTCAAATTTCGTTGATGGTTATGTCAAGATCTCATGAATCTAGTAAGGTCCCCGGACTAAGTCAGATCTGGTTTCTCTCACAAAATCTTTCTCTTTGAATGGTTTCACTAGATGTAAATTCCTTCTTAAAAGATGTTTGGTATTGCAAATGTAGTCTTTCTAGATTTCAATATTTTATTTCTGATCATATTCACGAACCTTCCTCATTTGATTCATATTCATGAAAATCCATTATAAAAAACTCAGGTTTGGAATGTGTATCTCTCATAGAATCATGGAACTGTGAAGTTAATCATTCCAAAAAACATCTTTGGCTGAAGAAATCATATCTATTAGATTCATTTCAGAATTTTTATATCGTGAATCTTGTTCTTGACCATCACATCTGAAATCCTCCTAAGTGCGAATGATTGTGTGAGTTATTTTGTGAAACAAACTCTTCTTCATTGACTATAGCTTGACTCGTATCATGTATTTTTTATACTGACATTCCTTTTCAATACTTTTGATGATTACCATGAGAGTACAACATGTAACCAATCACAAGGAAATCTTTTGTACATTTATCATGCAAAGAAGATGATTCATATTTTCAAGGCATTCGTAAAGATGTTAAAACTAATGTATCTTTGTTATCTTCTAACTGAGAATATCTTTCCACAAACATTCCATCTGATTATAATATTAACTGTCATTTGTTTTATCATTTTCCCACCAACATATTTGATGATAGTTGTTTCACATCGATTAATCTCTATATTTCATCTCACTATTCATATACTTGTCAAGCAGCTAAGGCACTTCAACCTTCGCTAATGGTTATGTCAGACCCTCGCTATTTTCCTTATGAATTTGATCAAATTCATTTTTGCTTACAATATTCTCATCTTGATCCCGCACTTTTACTTACAAATTCATATTTTCAAAGATTTTAGGATTCTCAAGAGGATTTTTCTGAATTTCATGATCCAATTGTTGAATGGTTGGAACAATCTTACTTGACAAGCTTCATTGTGAATAACAAGCTTCAATATTTCTTCATGCTTGCTAATAAATACAATGTAGATGAAGATACATTTGCATGAATCTTCCAATGTTTGTTTAACTATGGTCTTCGTCGAAAAGGTAAGAATGAAAACTAGTTAAAAGTAGTGGTTGTGACACATCTTTCTGCGAATAGGAAAGACCTTCAATTTTTTGTGCAAGTTATTCAAGCTCTTATCTTTTCTCATACACATTAATTTATATAAGTTTTAATAGATCATATCTTTGTGATTTATGGTCGGGAAAAACTACAATGGCTTCATTGGAAATTTCATTATACATGACCTTGACCTTCTAGCTGATTAGGTTAGGAGTAGGTCTAGTTGCATATTAGTTTACCTACACATTCATCCTACATTCATTTTATGTAGTTGTCTTGTGTTTTCTGATTTTGGTTTCGCATCATGTTTTGGTTTATCATCCTTTTGTTTTGTCTTCTGGTTTTGTTTCCTTGTTGTGTGTTGGTTTTTCTTTCGTTTTGTGAGACATTGCATGAAGATCTTTGTTGGATCAAAAGGAAATGTGGAAAAACAGAAAATGGATTGGTGACACTACAAAAGTTGGCTAATTCTCTGTCCTTCTTCCTTGTATTGGTTACACATTTTGGTCAATGATGTTCTAAATGATCATTGCGTAAGGAAAGCCTTGTGTCAAACCATGATCTCCATGCATATTCTGGAAACCTTATGCCTACACTCGAGTCTTTATGTTTTAGTGTTTTTAGGTTGATCCAATCAAGTAGAGAAGAAAAAGGGGGAAATTTAAATGAGAAAACTAATATCTTAGGTATTATATATGCTTCTTTGAAGAGACAACATCCTTTTCTCTCAATAAGTCAAGATCCCTCTTCCTCTCATGAAATAAATAAGTGTCAATACACAATCCTATATAAAATAAATAAATAAAGGAGGAAGAAGAGAAAGGCTTCTTGCATAGAGAGGTGAAGGAAGAAACACTGTTTGGGTACTATTTATGCCTTCTAGCAGTGAAACAATGCTTGTGTCCCTGAACTGACTCTGTCGGGGTACTCTCTAGGTCTACTAACAGCGGAGCAACACCAGAGATGAAAAATAACACTCTGAAAATATAAATCTCACAAACTTCATTACCCTTTCTTGATTCGAAACATTATGTGATCACTGAACTTATGTTTGAGTTTAACCAACTAAAGGAATGAAGGGGACTACTTTTATGCATGGGGTAAGTGGGGAAGCCATGGTAATCTCAACGATGAATCAATACTCCCTGAAGAACTAGACCCTGCACGAAAGAATTGACCAAGACATAGAAGTTGGAATTCTACCAATCATTGTGACAAACTCCTTCCAAAATTTTACCTACACTTGAATTTTGGAGCCTACTGTGGATCTTGTGATTGGTCGTTCCGTGGTCACTTCTTGATCAGTCAAAGTCGCTTGCTCACAGAGGTTCAGTTTGCAACAATTTCATTAGTGCATTCTTTTACCCAATCTTGAACAAGCATAACACAGTCCATCAAGATAGTGTCTGTGCAATTTTCAACCCATGTTGATAGTTAGTTCTTATTGTTATTGAAAGTCCCTCACTTTCAGCTACGTTTGTACTTCTATTTTGGGGAAATTTTCAAACTCTCACTTTTACACACCTTTGTGAGTCTCATTTTCATGCTTTCAGTTGTCACTTTTTATTACTTTCACTTTAATTAGTGTTGTTTTAATGTTATCCTCACTATGGCATGTGTCTCTTTCACTGTCGTTCGCATGTCACAAGTGTTGTTCCCCCTTTTCTCTTCATATAGTAAATGTCGTCTTTTGGATGTGAAGTGTCACACAATGCATGAGAGCTAGTTTTGGTGTGTCTCAAGGGGTAATATTTTCATTAATGAGTTTTACTTACCATGTAAACATGTATCACACTTATTCCCAAAGTTTCAAGCATTTTCGCACAACTGTCATCACAGTCATTGCAAAGTGTATCTTTGGTGTAGAACTTATCTCAAGTTGTCACAAATTTTTCACATTGAGTGAAGTGTGTTTCTTATGTGTTCTAGATGATATATGATGTGTAATAAAGTGTTCTACGTGTGTGATCATAATCAAGTCTTTTCATTATTCACATCAATTGCATGGATCCCACACTTAGTCAAATTTGGAAGATTTCCCAACTGGACAACCTAGCCTCATCCAACCCTCCTCAGCTGCACATTGCATAGTCTCAACCCTCAAGCTGCAACCCTGCCTCTTGGCACTGCACAATGTGTAGTTCCTTCCTTCTAGAACTGTGCACTGTGTAATCTCAGTGCTCAAGCTCAACCTTTGACTTAAAAAACTACACAATCTCTCTCTCCTTCCCAATTAGTACTACACATTGCATAGTCTAAAGGCTCAAGCCTCAACCCTAGGCTCTTGAACTAAATAATTGTGCAATCACCCATTCTCCTCTACCTTCCAGAATTGTGCAATGGGAAAAATAAGTTCTTAAGCCCTCATCCTAGATCCTTGAGCTTCCCAACTATGAAATATTTTTTCTCAGTCCAAGCTTGAACTATGTATTACACAGTCTCAAGGCTCAAGCTCGACCCTTGACTTCTTGAGCTGCATAATTGTGAAATCACTAAGCCTCTCCCTTAGCCTACCACCTAGTACTAGCTTAGTCAATGGAACATCATGAAACATCTTAGAGTAGGGGTTTATCAGACTGACGCCATCTTGTCATGACTGGATTTACACTGCAGGTACTCTATCATGCTAAGGCAAGATGATGAAGGAGATGGAGAAGGAGGATGTGCTAGAAGGAACCTAAGGAGATGAGGAGATAATATGATCATCAGGAAAGAAGATGAAGGAACACTCGATTATAATAGAATATGGACTATCAAGACCACATTGAAGACTCCTTATCGTCAAGTAATAAGGAGGAGAAAGAAGAAGAACATGCACCATATTTTCAAGAAGACATAAAGAAAGAAACAAGAAAACATCACTTGAAATTTCCATGTCATCATGCAGTCCATGCCATCAGTGTCATGTCATGTCATGTCATGAGGCATCATATGCCACATCATTCATGGATTATGTAATTCTATATTGGAAAATGTAATGTGAAGTGGAAGTCTAAGAGTTATCTATGTAATGTGAAGAGTCGTGTAGGAAGTTGAAAAGTCATGAGAAGTCAAATAGTCATGAGGGTAGTCCAAGAGTCATAAGGGAGGTGAAGGATCACCCCATGATTATATATACACCCTCATTGATCTGAATTTAAATAGGAATGAAAAAATTACAAATATAACCATAAATATAGAGATGCAATAGAATTAACACTTCATTCAGTAATATCAAGTAATGAAATATGCTTACAAACAAAATGGAAATGAGACTAGCTCGGGTGATGGTAGCTTATCTATGAGAAGAGACGTGACAATTACATGCCTCTGAACTATGTTACAATGAGGCTCAAAGGCCTATTTATTATTAAGAAACAATGGAAATCCCTAAACATCCAAAACCCTAACCCTATGAGATGAAGTGCCAAAACTATGGGCCCCATTTGGGTAAATTGGTACATCAACTTCCCGGGGTCATAACTTTGGCATACGATCTCCATTTGACGTGCACAATACCTCGTTAGAAAGATCTATCCGAGGAATACAAATTCTAAGTGGCCAACATCAATATATAACCCATGTTGGCCATGGTTTTCCCAAAAAATGTCGTTTAGGGCCTCAAAACGACTCCGGAAGCTTAGGAACCAAAAAATTGCCAAAAATAGTAAACTGTGCTACAATTAAGGAAATTGAAAAATTGAAAGAAACAATGGTGGGGGTCCAAGTGGAATAGGCAGGTGGCCACCAATATCCACTTGGATTACTCATTTTTCATGCAAATTAATTTTCATCTTGGCTTCTCCCATAAGGAATCAAATATATAGAGTTAGTACTTTTGAGAAGCAAGTCATGGCTCCAATGCTCCACTATTGGCGCTAGTTTTGTTTGTTATATTCATCTATCTTGGGACTTTTACTTAATACTTGAAGCCTGATGGACAACATGTTTTCATGCATCAATTGTGAATATTTGTAAGATTGTTCTGTGAATTTTTATGATTCATGTTTTCTTTCACCTGTAATAAAGTAGTTGAACTATTTCAGTTATTTTAGTTCTTATCTTATTGAAAATGTGTTTTAATGGTTGTAACAATCGTCACATCTATGTGGACTATTATTCTTGATTTTAGGCGATTTCGTTTCCGCTTGTGTGCCTCTACTAGGTTGGTACTATTACCTCTCTCTTAAGAGGCTCACTTCTCCTCCCTCTGCAGTAGAATAACCTTGATACACTCGCAACCGAACATTCACTAGGTACACTTCCTTTGTTTTCGAAGGCACACATGTGTTCCTCTCTTTGCTGACAGTTAGAGCAAAGGAAAATATTTAACAAAATGGTAACCAAGTGGTGGGCTCTAGTATTGCAGCAATAATGCTGCAACTCCTGGGACTCCCTTCTTTACTTTAATCAACCCGGTAGTTCATAACAAACTTGGAAGCGACGATGCTGTATGCACAAGTACTAGCTCTTGCCGCAGCTGTCACTTGGTCCACTGGCACAAGTCTGCTAGGGGCTTAAGACAACTTCTATGAGCTCTTAGAAGAAGCTTTTTAACTGATGGATGAAAGATAACTCAAAGGAAGCTAATCTACTTGTAGAAAGAAACTGAAAGCCAAAAAGTAACGCAAACCATAGCAAACCCTAATTCTACCAGCTAGTCCTACTGATGCAAAGGAGAGAATGTAAACTACTGGAAGGGATGCCATTACTTATATGAAGGTAACATACATGTGTCTAGACTACCTCTACCTGAAGAAAACATCTTTTTGTATTTTTGAATAAGTTATTAGAATTATCATGCATGTGCTTTTAACTGGATTTTTACTGTGCAGGGGTGGATCAAGGAGGAGAAATGCTTGGAAAAGGTTGGGAAGGTTCAGAGAGGGTCTAAGGAGTCCCTAACACCCTTTCGGAGAGTTTCACAAAGTTTGGCTATCAATAAACCTCATTTGTGAGCTTCTACAAGAAGTCTGCAGGGGTTTTATAGGATGTTCAGAGATTTCTACAGGATGTTCAGAAATTTCCACAGGATGTTTAAAAAAGTGGATTTTAGAGGATGGGTGAGTGAGGGAAGATGCATGAATGGATAGGGAGGTAGGATAGGGACCTGGAGTGACCCAGGGACTGGTGAGAGGGTGCAGAAGGCTGACTTGGCTTAAAGAAGGCTAAGACAATGATGGAGCAAGAAGGTAGGGTTACGTGGGCAAAAGGACAGGTGTGAAACGAGGAACCTAGCTAGGAGATGGAACAGCTGGCTCTGATGAAGCTTAGGCGGATGAGAGAGTGGTAGAGATGCCCTGCACGGTGTACATTTAACCGAATCAACAAAGTCTTACAAATAATCAAAGTCCTAACTAATCTAATCTAACTGTCAATAAAAGGAATAAACAACAGCTTTATTTGGAAAGAAAACCATGTACATCAATCATGCAAAGAAACATTTCAGAGATCTGAACCCATAAATAACTTCTGCAATTGAAAACAGTACACTAAGGATTGCATGGTCAAGCAAACTAGTGTTTTTTGTTGGGGCATCACTGTTTCTTCAATTCCAGCCCCTGATCCAATAAGGATGAGGTGAAACTAAGAGTGTTGTTGACCCTTTTCTTGGAGCTTTTTTCTTGTTATTATCCTACCAATCTATTTTAAACATCTGAAGCAATTCTATTCATAAACAGTGACCTATTTAACCAACACAACTAAATCTGCCCAACAGAAATACGTTTCAAATGCATAAAAGGAAAACAACGATGCATAAGGGAAAGGTAACAGTACAAAAAGGAATCCCTAGGCTCTCAGGTTGGGCCCAACCTTGAGAGCTATGGCTCCTATAGAAAACTCAGGGTTGACATAAAATCGGACTGCTTCTCATTATCAAAAAATAGTCATACATCAAGAGTTATGCCAAAATGGCTACAAGAGAACAAAGTAAAGCTAACAACACTGTAGTGCAAAATATGCAATGGTTTCAAAAGTCCCTTACGAAGGCTGAGGCCTTAACATTTATACACCACGAGGGCCCTAACTGGCCTCCTAAATCTATGGGACTTGGCTGTCCAAACTGTGAGTAGACAGCCCCTTCCAAAATCTGCTTGGCTGCCTTCTAGATCTGGTTTTGGTGGCCTTTGGAGCTCGGAGTTGGGGGTGAAGATCCCGAGGAAGGGCTATTTAATGCCATAGACAACCCCCCTATGAATCCTCACCTCAAGCTTGGCTGTCTTCTAGCCCATGATTTCTTGGTTTTGCTCCAACATTTGTCAAAAAACCTGAAATGAGCACGTGTTAGCCACCTAAGAAGAGTGACTACCCTTATTCGTACAAATGACATAAACATACTGAAATATAATGCATAAGCTATAAAAAATGAAGGATTGAACAAGGACTGAACAAGGATAATTAGGCCAAATGAGCCCAACAAGTTACCAAATTTGGGGCTCATCATCACCCCCCTGCTAAAAGAGTTGCTCATCCTCTGAGCAACTAGTCCAGCTCCTTGTCTTTCATTTCTTTAATTGCCACCCTCACATCCCAGGCTTCTGAAGTAGTATCCTCCTCACTTTCATGGAATCCGGCCTTCCTTTCCACCTATTCCCACTGCTTATGCTCTTCTTCTTCTGTGCCTCCTTCTAACAATCCCAAAAGCAAAGGTGGACTTAGCTTGAGGCCTATCCAGCTGGCCTGGAGGTTCTGCATAGACTTCTTGTAGAGAGGCACGCGTGCCAAGGCCTCCCTCATTCTAGTTGGTGTGTGATATTCCCTGATTTTGAGGCTGTGGGACAATGTGTTCCACCTACCGGTGCAAGCATGAACACAATTGTCCCCTAATAATCACTCCATATCCTCGAAGTGTGCTCTGGCCTCAGCCTGCCAATCCATGTACTCTAATAAAGCTTGAGAGTTGGTTTCTAGGTGCTGGTGAGCGGATATCAATGCTGTGGGGTGAGTCTGAGGGTCAACCCTCTGAAGTTGACAACAACCAATGTCTTTGACTTCGGCTTCAAGGACCTTAGGAATTCTTTTGTAATTTCGTTATCGTGACCTTGAAGCTTGTCACAGAATGACATCCAGTGTGCACGGGAAAACAAGTCCACCACCTCAGGGGTTTCCTGTAATTTCTTGGGGTCCAAAGGTTCTTTTATAATGAACCCTCCCGGCATGGTAAAAAAACTCTGTTTTTTTTTGTTCTGAACTTGCCTGCTCGTGTACAGAAGGAGGACTTCGGGATTTCTCTACACAGAGTGCAGAGCTACGTCTCCGTTATGCACACAGTCATATAAATTTCACAATCTTTCACCAGTGAACCTTGACAGTGTCTCAATTTTTCTACAGGGGGGAATTTAATTCAAGACCCTGGAGAAAATCTCGCATGCAAACTATGAAGACAATTTCATGCAGCGATAAGAAAACGACTTTTGAATTCATAGACAGACTTGCATTCACATTTTCCCTACCCCTTCAACACGTCGAATTCACCACCTTTTGAGTTATTTGCATGGGAAAGTTATGTTCAGGCCTACCTCACTGAGAATTTCCACCCTTGACGTGAACAGTCCAAGCTTCTTCGTAATGCTGGGCTCCCTGTAGCACAACTTCCTATAGAAATCATGCACGACTTATGGAGGACATTACGGTGGTTCTGGACGAGTCTGAGTAGTAGCAGGACGTTGGAATAGACCAAGAACTCGGGCTAACAACTTGCAGAGGAGGAGGATGCGTACTCGGCTGCAAAATGGTTGTGAGTGTAAATGACTACAGTGTATCATAAGTTATTCAACCGGTCGATTTCGAATTGCTGCAGAATTCATGGCATGGGGGTGAGCTGTCCTGGTCGATCCATTGGCTGATATCACAACCATCATTCCTTGGCGTGTCCCTGACCGCCGAATTCTTCCCTCTGCATTCACTACCGCCATTTCTGTCATACTGCCACTTCTCCCCGACTGGACACTTCCCACGTGTCTATTGCTCGTCTTTTCGGCATAACCAAGCCCATTCGGTCCTACGAGGCTGTCTGACTGGTTGTGGTGGCCAGTTGAATGGCTACCAGACTTGTTCAATCTATCCATTCTCATAGTCATGCACATTTAGAGTATAGCTTATGTAATTTGATGAAATAAGGTTAGGCACTTACCTGTGCGGCCGTGGTCGTGGTTTTTTCAGGTTTCAGGACGAGGAATGCTGGATCTGCTTGCTGCTACTTTGGGCACGGGTGTTGGAGCTCCTTTTCATTGGCTGCTGCTGGCTATGAGACCTTGAGACCCGATTTCCTAGTGGTGAATGTTGCATGCACCGGCTTCATGAGCTACTGGTGTCTCCGTGGTATGTGCTTTAGCCAGATCAACTACTACAGGATTCTAGTAGGACATCCTGTAGTCATTTCTCCTCCTCGGATGAATGTTGAAATAAATGAGTCATGTTCACAGGTGCAGGGTCCGGAGGTCGCCTTGACAAGTAAAGTGTGCGAGCCTCTGAGAAAACATGGTTCTGGTATGACTGTGCAGGTATATTCGACCAGATGGCAGCAATGGTGGTGAAAGGAGGTGAAACAAGTGGAGGATGGAAGAAAAGAGTGGTTGCATGCCTCCTCAATGGACTTCAAGCTTCAAATCCTTCTCCATAATCGATCCTGGCCTGCCCAAAGGCTCTACAGGATGTTTCCTGTAGAAATACAGAACTTCCTATAGAAAGTCCTGTAGCTTCCTGTAGAAGGCTAAACCTTGACCAGATTGTGTCCAAACCTTGGAAAAAATGAGTGTTCATGGAGGGAGTGTATGTGAGGTTGCCTGGTAGCTTGGTAGGGACCCTCGTCCTTGAGTTGAGAGGCCTCCTTTTTGCATTGTGTTCCTGCAACCTGCAACAATTTCCAGATATTAAACCTTTTTTTTTTTTTTTCTGTTTCTTCCTTCTTCTTCTTTTTTCTTTTTCTTTCTTTTTCTTTTTTTTCTTTTTTTTTAAGAGACAGCATGGGCGCCTCAATGAGGTTTTATATATATATATATATATATATATATATATATATATATATATATATATATATATCTATATATAATGATGCTCAGGGTGTGCCCAAAAGAGAGGCAGAATCCTTCTCTATGACCAGCACTGATTTTTCCACAGTTTTGATGAACTCTTGCCTCGAAAGAGGTTTCCTGTAGATCTTTAGTCGATTCCCATTAACGATCATGGGGATGGATTCTTCATCAATGGTCTGGATAAGGACAGAACCATTGTCATTACACTTCTCCACTGCATATGGTCCTAGCCATCTTGTCCTCAGCTTCCCCTTGAAATCCTTATGTCTGGAATCATACAGCAGCGCCCAATCTCCCAGCTAGAATTGTTTGTCATTGAGGTGTCTGTCATGCCATATCTTCCTCTGAAGTTGAACCACTTTTGAGTGGAGGAGGGCCTGCATTCGGTGATCATCTAACCCATTCAGCTGCAATAACCTTTCTTGTTGAGCATGGTTGAGATCTAGGTCCAGCTGAGTTGCCATCCTCAATGTGTTGTACTCAAACTTGATTGACAACAAAGCTCTCTTCCCATAGACCAGCTCATAAGGTGTGAAATTGGTTGTGGTCTTCCAAGTGGTGTTGTAGGCCCAAGTGGCCTCAACCAGGCGATCTGCCCAATCCTTTCTGCTGCTGCTCACCACCTTAGTCAAAATCACTTCTAATGCTCTATTGGTGACTTCCACCTACCCATTTGCTTGAGGATGATATGGGGTGGAAGTCCTATGCTTGATCTTGTGATGAGCGAGCAAGTATTTAATTGATTTGGAGGTGAACTGGCTTCCTTGATCAGTGACTAACTCTCTTGGGTAGCCAAATTTGTAGAAGATGTTTTCTCTTAAAAACTCAGCCACCTTTTCTTCTGTTGCTGCTTTGATTGCCTTGGTTTCTGCCCACTTTTCCAGATAATCTGTGCACACAATGATGTAAGACCTTTGCCTTGAAGGAGGGTTGATAGGACCCACAAAATCCATACCCCAATTCTCAAATGGCTCAAGAGTCACTTGAGGTTGGAGCGGAATTTCGTCCCTTGGAGTCGGTTTCTCCATCCTTTGGCATCGGTCACATTGGCTGATATATCTTCTGACATCTTGATGAAGAGTGGGCCAATAGTAGCCTTCCTGTAGAATTTTAAAGGCAGTCTTCTTGGCTGCAAAATTTCCTCCACAAGGCCCATCGTGACAGGTTAGGAGGATGTCAAAGACTTCCTCCTCCCTTACAGAACGCCTTAAGATCTGATCGGGACCAAGTTTGAACAGGTTGCCCCCGATCCAAGTGAATGAGGCACTCTTCCTCACGATTCTACTCTTCTCCTTTGAGGATAGATGCAGAGGGAACTGTGTTGAGACCAGATAGTTTGCTATATCAGCAAACCATGGAGAGAGTACTGAGATAGCAAACAGATGTTCATCTGGCATCTGGTCATCCACTGTTCCTTCTTCACCTACAGGCAAATCCAATATAGACAAGAAGTCAACAACAACATTTTCTTTACCTGGTTTGTCAATGATAGTCAAATCAAACTTGTGCAACAAAAGTAACCATCTAATAATACGAGCATTCACATCAGGATTATTCATTAAATATCTAATTGCAACATGGTCAATATATACAAATGTTTGATAGCCAGTGATGTAGTGTCAGAACTTGTTCAGGGAATGGATCACGGCCAGGAACTCTTTCTCAGTTACAATATAATTCATTTCTGCCTTGGATAAGTTTTTGCTGACAAAGTATATGGCATATGGAAGTTTTTCTTCAGCTTGTCCTAAGGTTGCCCCTATGGCTTTGTTCGAGGCATCAGTGTGGATGTGGAAAGGTAGGGCCCAGTTTGGGCCTCTCAAAATTGGGGCGGACACCAACTTATCCTTGAATTCATTCAGAGCCCTCTGACAGTCGTCCATCCATTTAAACTCAACATCTTTTACTAAGAGGCCAAACAATGGTGAGGCTAGATTACTGAAGTCTCTAATGAATCTTCTATAATATCCCGCTGAGCCTAAGAAACTTCGAACATCTCTTACCTTCTGAGGAGGTGGAACCTTTTTGATGATAGCAATTTTATTAGGATCCACCTGTAATCCTTAGCGAGAAATGGTATGACCTAACACAGTCCCTTCAGTCATCAGGAATTCACATTTTTCAGGGCTAAGGGACAGGTTCATCTCAATGCACTTGCTTAAAAATTTTCCCAGGTTTTAGACAAGGCTTCTTGGAAGCTAGACCCGTAAGGAGTAAAGTCATCCATATAGATTTCCACCGAATCATGAACCAATTCGGCAAAGATGCTCAATACAGCTCTCTGGAAAGTGGCAGGGGCATTGCATAGCCCAAAGGGAAGGACTCGGTAGGCAAAGGTACCCCATGGACAAGTGAAGGTGGTCTTATCTTGGTCCTCCGGGCTGATTTGGATCTGATTATACCCGCTGAACCCATCTAGGAAAGAGAAAAACTTCTTTCCTACTAGTCCATCCAACACTTGATCTATGAAAGGCAGAGGGAAGTGGTCTTTCTTGGTGGCTTTGTTCAGTTCTCTGTAGTCCACACAGATTCTCCACTTCCCATTTTTCTTGGGTACCAACACCAGAGGGGAAACCCATTCGCTGTCCGATATGGGGTAGATGAATCCTGCATCCAACAATTTTTGCACTTCTTCTTTAACAATGTACTGAAGGGCTGGATTCATTCTCCTCTGAGGTTGTCTGACTGGTTTGCAGTCCTCCTTAATGTGAATATGATAGGTACAGACCGAGGGATGGATTCCTTTCATTTCCTTGTAGCTCCAGGCAAAAGCCTTGAAATGGCGGGTCAAGAGGCTACATAGCTCCTTTTCCCGAGAGGGAGAGAGAGAGGAGCTGATCTTTGAAGTTATTTCAGGGCCAAAATCCACATTCTTAACTCTAGGAGAGGTTGGATCAGTCACACAGAGGTCCACTAAAGTGCTGGCTTGGGTATCTTCCATCAATTCTTCTAAGGAGAGTGCACTCGGGGGTGGATTTTGAATCAACGTCTCAATCAAATCATCCTTGGTTTGAGAACCTCCCCTAGTGGTTTCTATCATGCACAAGGGTGCAGAGTAGACCTCATCCTCATCTCCTTCTTCCAACCAAAGTGGTAAGTCATGCTCTAGCAGAGGTTGGGAAGGAGGTTATAAGACCAACTGTTTGGACATAGGCCCATTTTTGATGGTCATGCTTCCTGCTCAATAGCTGATGTAAGCATTCGTAGTAGCCAGCCAAGGCCTTCCCAAAATGAGGGGATATCCCGTGAGATTTTCCTTTGGCTAAAGGACCAAAAAGTCCACAGGGTACTCCCAGGAGTCAACAGAGACCAAGACATCTTCTACAATCCCTTCGGGAGTCACGGTGGAGCGGTCTGCCAATTGCAGCACTGTCGAGGTCTTCCTCAAGGAACTATGAAGGTTGAGCTTAAGCATGGTGTTCCTGGTCATCACATTAATGGAGGCCCCTAGATCAATCAAGGTGTGGGGTATGATGGTTCCATTGATGTGGACATCAACTACAGGACTCCCAAGGTCCAAATACTTTGGACGGATTACTTGCCCCAACATGATATCGAACAGTTGTCCTATGACATTGATGGTTGAGGCATCTCTCTTTTGCTTGCCTGGGTGCCTGAAACACTTCTCCTTAATCAATTTGTTGTATATCGGTACATCTTTTATGGCCTGGAGAAGTGGTATTTTCACACACAACTACTTGAGTTCTCCCAAAAGCTCATTCTCTTCTAGGATGGGTTATGTGGTTACTGTGAATCACTCAGGAGAGGGTGGAATGGCTTGGGGTTCACTTTCCTGTTTCTCTTCCTCCTCCTCTAGGGGAGGAGGTTGGCGCTCTAGAAGGACCTTCCCAGATCGCAGGTTGATCTCCTGGATCTCCACAGCATAGGTAGGGCATGTTGTCTCCCCAGTATATACCTGCTGGGCCTGTCTGTTGTTGGGGTTCGGGTTCGGTTGAGCAGGCATCTGGGGTTGTCTTGGAGGAGCAGGAGGTAATGGTTGTGGTTGAGCCGGTGGTGGAGGAAAAATGGCAGGAGGAGTGTTGTATTGGGGCCTCCACCCCGGTTGAGGTGCATTCCACTGAGGTTGTGGCTGGGCATGTGAGTGAAACGAATGAGAAGGAGGTTGAGTATGGTATGGAGATGGATAAGACCACGGAGGAGGTGTGGACCAGGAAGGATGAGCAGGGGGGCCCCAAGAAGGTATATGAGCGGATTGGTTGGGGTTATAATAAGCTTGGGATGTCCCTTGCATCCCCTGCTGGTAAGGTCTGGGTCCATGTGGCCTCCTCTGGTTGAGGAAGTAGAGAGGTTCAGTAGCCACCTCAGCCCCTAGATACATGGCTTTAAATCCAGGCAAGGTAGGGCATTGGTTGGTGGGGTGGTCTTCCTCACAAACGAAATATACCTCTACTGAGTGTAATGGGCACTCATTCTTGGGATGCTTCCTTGTGCATCTAGGAAAAAAAATGGCCAAAGCCCTCTCAGCTTCCTCTTTCTTTTGCTGAATTCAGAAGGTATCAAGTTGCATGGCAATAGTCTGTCTCATCTCACTCTTGAGGTCTTCCATCTGGTTAGCAAACTCATGCTTGGAGAAGGTGGTACTAGCTGAAAGATGATTCCCCCTACCTCTCTTCTGGGCCACCCTAGAATGGTTTCTAAACACGGTCTTTATGTCCTCATAAGGTAGTTAGTAGATGTCTCTTCCAGTTAGCATGTTAAGGGTGTCCAGAAGGTCTTCAGGGACTCCTCGGAGCAGAACCAGCTTCAGAGATTCCGGTTCAAGTGTGCACCTGGCCCGTTTATAACTGATTTGGAACCTTTCCTTGTAGTCTTCTAAAGATTCATCGCTTCCCATGGTCATCCGAAAGATTTCTCCCTTAGTTTCCTTGGATCTACAGTAGTCCCGGTATTTGGTATTGAAAGCTTGCTGCATCTGAGCCCAAGTGGTGATATTGTTTCCAGGTAACCCCATGAACCAGTGTAATGCTGCGTCCTTGAGGGTAGAGGGAAAGAGTTTCAACTTTTGCTCATCCTCAGCATAGTCATAAGTTCGACAAAGGACAACAAACTCAAACAGGAAGGTATCAGGGTCTTCAGTAGTCAATCCATGGAAGTGAGGTAAAGCGGAGGGGTTTATGTTTTTCATTTTCATGTCCCCATTGGTCTCTCGGATGGGAAAGGCACCTTCTATTCTCTCATCTTCTCTTCTACCATTTCAGTTTTCAGCCATGACTTCAGATGGAGTGTTCTATAACTCTTCTTCTATTATAGGATCTTCGTATATCTCAGGAAGTTCACCTATAGGTTCTTCTGGCTCACTGTCACCAGAGAAGAGAGAAGGTTGACTCAGTGATGTGGTGGGGGTGTTGGGTAAGAATTTTCCGGTTTTATCTCTGTTCCTATGAGGCATGAAATGGAAAGAATTTTGATTGCTTTTGTTTTTTTTTTCTTCTAGTACCTGCAAAACTAAAATAGATTGAACTGCAACTAACTATCTTGCTGAAATGAAAATGCGGAATTGAAATGAAAGCACGAAAGGACTAATCTATTTTGCTCAAATGAAATTGCAGGAATTAAATGCTAGTCTACGCTTGCTGAATTGAAACGCTAATCTACGCTTGCAGAATTGAAATGCTAATCTATGAAAGCAGAAAATATCTACTCTACTTTTGCGGAAATGAAATGAAATAAACTACTTAGCAGAAGGTTGTAGGAAAAAATAGAAGAAAAGAAACAATCACCAATACTCTGATGCTTCCCCGGAAACGACACCAAAAAAATGGTGGGCTCTAGTATTGCAGCAGTAATGCTGCAACTCCTAGGACTCCCTTCTTTACTTTTATCAACCTGGTAGTTCGTAACAAACTTGGAAGCGATGGTGTTGTATGCACAAGTACTAGCTCTTGCCGCAGTTGTCACTTGGTCAGCTGGCACAAGTCTGCTAGGGGTTTAAGCCAACTTCTATGAGCTCTTAGAAGAAGCTTTTTAACTGATGGATGAAAGATAACTCAAAGGAAGCTAATCTACTTGCGCAAAGAAACTAAAAGCCCAAAAGTAACGCAAACCCTAGCAAACCATAATTCTACCAGCTAGTCCTACTGATGCAAAGGAGAGAACGCAAACTACTGGAAGGGATGCCATTACTTCTATGAAGGTAAAATACATGTGTCTAGACTACCTCTACCTGAAGAAAACATCTTTTTGTATTTTTGAATAGGTTATTAGAATTATCATGCATGTGCTTTTAACTGGCTTTTTACTGTGCAGGGGTGGATCAAGGAGGAGAAATGCTTGGAAAAGGTTGGGAAGATTCAGAGAGGGTCTAAGGAGTCCCTAACACCCTTCCGGAGAGTTTCACAAAGTTTGGCTATCAAGAAACCTCATTTGTGAGCTTCTACAGGAAGTCTGCAGGGGTTCTACAAGATGTTCAGAAATTTCTACAGGATGTTTAAAAAAGTGGATTTTAGAGGATGGGTGAGTGAGGGAAGATGCATGAGTGGATAAGGAGGTAGGATAGGGGCCTGCAGTGACCCAGGGACTGGTGGATGGAGTGGTGAGAGTGTGTAGAAGGCTAAATTGGCTTAAAGAAGGCTAAGACAATGATGGAGCAAGAAGGTAGGGTTACGTGGGCAAAAGGACATGTGTGAGACGAGGAACCTAGCTAGGAGATGGAACAGCTGGCTCTAATGAAGCTTAGGCGGATGACAGAGTGGTAGAGATGGCCTGCACGGTGTACATTTAACCGAATCAACAAAGTCTTACAAATAATCAAAGTCCTAGCTAATCTAATCTAACTATCAATAAAACGAATGAACAACAACTTTATTTGGAAAGAAAACCATGTACATCAATCATGCAAAGAAACATTTCAGAGATTTGAACCCATAACTAACTTCTGCAAATGAAAACAGTACACTAAGGATTGCATGGTCAAGCAAACTAGTGTTTTTTGTTGGGGCAGCACTGTTTCTTCAATTCCAGCCCCTGATCCAATAAGGATGAGGTGAAACTAAGAGTGTTGTTGACCCTTTTCTTGGAGATTTTTTCCTGTTATTATCCTACCAATCTATTTTAAACATCTGAAGCAATTCTATTCATAAACAGTGACCTATTTAACCAACACAACTAAATCTTCCCAACGGAAATACGTTTCAAATGCATAAAAGGAAAACAATGATGCATAAGGGAAAGGTAACAGTACAAAAAGGAAGCCCTAGGCTCTTAGGTTGGGCCCAACCCTGAGAGCTATGGCTCCTATAGAAAACTTAGAGTTGATATAAAATCGGATTGCTTCTCATTATCAAAAAATAGTTATACGTCAAGAGTTATGCCAAAATGGCTACAAGAGAACAAAGTAAAGCTAACAACACTGTAGTGCAAAATATGAAATGGTTTCAAAAGTCCCTTATGAAGGCTGAGGCCTTAACGTTTATACACCACGAGGGCCCTAGCTGGCCTCCTAAATCTATGGGACTTGGCTATCCAAACTGTGAGTAAACAGCCCCTTCCAAAATCTGCTTGGCTGCCTTCTAGATCCGGTTTTGGTGGCCTTTGGAGCTCGGAGTTGGGGGTGAATATCCCAAGGAAGGGCTATTTAATGCCATAGAAAACCTCCCTATGAATCCTCACCTCAAGCTTGGCTGTCTTCTAGCCCATGATTGCTCGGTTTTGCTCCAACATGTGTCAAAAAACCTGAAATGAGCACGTGTTAGCCACCTAGAAAGAGTGACTACCCTTATTCATACAAATGACATAAACATACTGAAAAATAATGCATAAGCTATGAAAAATGAAGGATTGAACAAGGAATGAATGAGGATAATTAGGCCAAATGAGCCCAACAAGTTACCAAATTTGGGGCTCGTCACCAAGCCATATTCTGAATGGGGCTCCTATTCCAAATGGTGTGAGATCTAATTGGGACTTCACGTCGGGCAGACCCCCTAGTTGATGAATTTGTAGCACCGTCAACATTAAGTTATACTAGAAACAATTTTTGTACATGGACTAATAGAATTTCACCGACAAGACACATTTTCAATCAAGCACTTTACAGTGAAAGGATGTTCAATGATGAGTATGTGATATGATTGTGCAAGTATGAAACATCCATTGCAATGATCAAGGAAGCAACATGTAAAGCGTATGTTCTCTAGTGTTTTTTATTGAGTCTATATTCTATCATATGCACAAGAATATGATATAGAATGAGGAAACCAATTTAAAAATGAGCTTGATCACATAGAAGCTAAGTCTGAAGTTTGATGCCTCGTTTTACCCTTCTAATGTGAGCTATGTATCATCATTATAATTCAGTTTAAAATGTTCTTAGATATTAATGATATATTTTTATCATAAAGGAGCTCTGTTAGTGAAGACCTATTACAGGTCTGGTTGAAAAGTCTATATCGATTTCTAGTAAGGATTGATCTCTATATGAAGGGTAAAAATTCATCTGTACAAAATTGTGGACTATTATAAAATCAACCAATGGACCTAGTATGTTTAGTTTACTAAAATATGATTTAGGTAAAAATCAGTAATTTATAAAATCAATGATGTCCTGAAGTTGCAAACTTTTAATGTCACATGCTTTTTACTTTAGTGATATTGCACCATTATGATTAAGACTATATTGACTAAGATATGGTACAAAAATTTAGAAATATGATTTAATCTCTCACTAATTTGCCAAGGAAGTTCCTCTCTTGGTCATAGGGAGTTAAGAAAGGACATTGGAATGATCATAAGACTATGGCAAATATTTGATCTAATGCCCTACAAGAGTCATGAAGTAATTCTTGAAGAAAGATAGTTATAATAGCTATGAATGTTCAGTGATAAGATTGACAAGAGATCAGAAGCATAAAAGTCATCTTAATATTTAAAAGGGTAATGATAGTATCACAATTCGGATTTTGGCAAGGCAAAGTCACACAACAGAAATATGTGACCTATATATATGTGCTAAAAATTTGAAGTATGGAATAATAAATTTGTGCTCTTTCCTTGAAACTGCTACCATTGTATTTTTGAAGTAGGAAATTATTTTGAAGCTACATAGTTTTGACATCTTGCACTGTTAAGTAAAAGTCCTAGAAGATGCATTGCATATACTAATGATAAGGTACAAATTATGTTGTAAATATGAAATATAAATGTCCATTCCTGAAATCTATTCTTTAGGAAACATTCGAGATGAGGAAAAACTTCTATCACCAACATATACTTGAAGAAAGAATTCCTTGATGGAACATATTCATTGGACATGACATGCTTACAATGACAAAAGGCTGAATTCCTCTTCAAGTTTGAAGACCAAATTCCTCTTGGGAAAATTGAGTCATTTGAAAATATAGAAGCATTCTTATGATGAAGGATAGGATATTTTGGTTGAAAGGGTAATACAGTAACCAAATATGTTGTAGCTTTGTCATATTTCTTGATGTAGACATCTCATTGGAAGATCCCCGGTCTTGACACATTTTCTTATATATAAAAATTATTTGATGATATGATGAACTTCCAACATTTGCAAAATAAATTTTGTATATGAATAAGACTGGTGGACCTTGAAAAAGTTGTAAAAGGAGTACTGTAAAACAAGCATTTGTAAACCCTAGATTAATCTTGAAGGATAAGGAAATCCTTAATGTTTAAGGATAAAACCTTAGAGCCAGACCTAAATAAATATTTCCCTGAAAGAAGAAGCCCTAGATTTTGCAAGGAAGGAATTACATCATGTTGATGATGAGGACGAGGTTGATAAATTTCCAGGATGGATTTGAGAAGGCTAATATCAAGAGGGAGCTAATATTTCCCTGAGATCCTGAAAAGATAAGTAACCTATATCTTTCTTCCTTAATTATTGTTATTGTTTTACTATTAGTTAGCTTCTTGTATTTGTTTATTTTGCTGGGTTGTAATCGCTCTTCCATGAATCATAGTGAGGAGTGAGGGTACATATTGAAGGCTACTGGTGGGCTCCAGTATTGCAGCAATAATGCTACAACTCCTGGAACTCCCTTCTTTAATTTTATCAACCCGGTTGTTCGTAACAAACTTGGAAGCGACGGTGCTGTATGCACAAGTACTAGATCTTGTCGCAGCTGTCACTTGGTCAGCTGGCACAAGTCCACTAGGAGCTTAAGCCAACTTCTATGAGCTCTTAGAAGAAGCTTTTTAATTGATGGATGAACGCTAACTTGAAGGAAGCTAATATAATTGCAAAAAGAAACTGAAAGCCAAAGAGAAACGCAAACCCTAGCAAACCCTAATTCTACCAGCTAGTCCTACTGACGCAAAGGAGAGCATGAAAACTACTGAAAGAGATGCTATTACTTCTATGAAGGTAAAATACAAATGTCTAAGCTATCACTATCTGAAGAAAACATCTTTTTTGTATTTTTGATTAAGTTGTTGGAATTATCATGCATGTGCTTCTAAATATTTTTGACTGTGCAGAGGTGGATCAAGGAGGAGAAATGCTTGGGAAAGGTTGGGAAGGTTCAGAGAGGGTCTAAGGGGTCCCTAACACCCTTCCAGAGAGTCTCACAAAGTTTGGATGCCAAGAAACCGTGTTTATGAGCTTCTACAGGAAGTCTGCAGGGGTTCTACAGGATGTTCAGGATTTCTACAGGATGTTCTGTAATTCTTCTACAGGATGTTTCGAAATGGGATTTTGGAGTATGGATGGAGGGGAAAAGATGGAGGAATGAGTATGGAGGTGAAATAGGGGTGTGAAGAGGTCTAGGACTTGGGGGATGAGGCTAAGGAGTGATTGGATTTGTTCAAGGATGGAGGAAGCGATGATGCACAAGAATGTAGGAATTAGGGCAAGGTGGGGAAAGTATGGCAAATGAAGGGCACGAATCATGGACTAAGGGTTGGAGCAGATTATCTGATGGATTATGGGTAGATAGAGAAGGATAACAGGTGCTCTGCAAGTGGTTTTTCAAACTAAACAAGCAAACACTTATAAAACCTATGACCTAGTTACTTCACTCTAATCTGACCTAACAACAAAAGGAAATGAACAGAAGTTTATTTGCAAGGAAACCATGTGAAACAACTATGAAACTAAGCAATCATAAACCTAAACATGCATCCAAAACTGATATCAAGTTCTGCAAATGAGATTCGAACACTAATAATTGCATGGTGAAGCAAAGAATGTGTTTTTGTGGGCAACAAAGTTACATTGGTCCCAGCTCATGATTCCACTGAAGGGGAGGTGAGATCCAAAGTACTTGGTAGCCTTTTTCTGAATATATTCCATGTGATTAACCTATCAAGTAAATCTGAACATGAAAAGCTATTTTACTCATCAAAAAACAAACTAAATAACAAAACAAGATTTAGATCTAAATAGCAGATTTTATTCTAAGAATGCAGCAAAAACACATAAAGATAATCAAAGGAGGTACTGGGCACTTGAGATGGGCCCAACCCCAAGAGCTACAACCTCCTAAGAGAGATTTAGAGCTGGTGCAAAGCTGGATTCATCTTTATTGATCAAGAAATGAAGAGTTACATCAAAACTGTCCACAAGGAGAACTTGAAAATGAGCTGACAGCAAAACTAATCTATTGCCTAAAAATCGAACTACAAAATGACTACAACAAGACTATGAAATGACTAACTACCAGCTACAAAATGACTAACCACTAGCTAACCCAAATGAGGCCCTAAGCCTTCTTATTTATACAAATTGAGGACCCCAACAGTCCTCCTACAATTTAGGGACTCGGCTGCCCAAAACTTGTAGTCAACAGCAGTCCTACTTGACTTGCTTGGCTGCCCTTGTGCTAATTGATTTTGTGGCCTTTGAACTCCGAGCTGATGGTGGAGAATTCGAGGTAAGGGCCCATAAATGAAGGGGACACCTTCCTACAAATCCTATCCCTTGTTCTCCCACGAATTTGGCTGCCAAGTGCTCATTAAGACCTTCAATTTTGTCTCCAAGTTGACCAAAAAGGCTACACAAAGCACCCATTAGACTTGTTGGCATAATGACTAACCAAATTCACTCTATTAGCATAAATATAATCAAAAAAATGCAATAAACTAATGAGAATGGTGGATTAAGTCAAATTAGGAGGTTGAATGAGCCCAAATAATTATCCATTTTTGGGGCTCATCATCACCCCCTACTGAAAGTGTTGCTCATCCTCTGAGAAACCAATCTCGCTCCTCATCTTTGATGGCCCTGGTGGCCTCCTTAGCTAAAAGCTCGGCCGATTTCTCCTTTTGCTGCCCTTTTTCCAAACTTCCTATAGAAAGTCCTGTAGCTGAGTTCTGGCTTCCTGTAGAAACAGTCAGCACCACTGTATCCTGCTTGGCTGTGGGTGATTTTCCTTTCAGCTTGGCTGTGGCAGCCTTCATCTTCTCCCCCTTTCTGCTCTTCTTCCTCACTGTTAGAAGGACTGATATCATAGGTGAGGGCTTTTATGTCACTTTCTACTATCAAGTCCCTGAAGACTTCCCAATTTTCTTTCTAACTGCATGGTGTTGACCAAAAGATTCATTATTAGGATCATATTCAGAAATGGAAGAAGCATGCAAATTCCCTTCTGGTGTATTCTTTCTTTTCTTTCTGGCATCTTGTTTGAGGAAGGGAAATTCCTATGGGAGCAACACCATTATCATCGACTTTGCAAATTCCTGTCCCATGGAATCTGAATCTACCTTGCCTAAATTTCCATCCAGTGATTGGGTGGTATCACATTGTCTATTCTATTCTGAGGAACTCAAACTACACTCATTAGAAAGTATCTGACCTTTCCCAGATATCTCAGGGACAGACTGCAAAGGAATAGCACTAGCTTGAGGAATAAACTGATTATATTTCTCAACTTTCAGCTGTCCCTCATCATCCTTTCTGTCTTGTAATACTTCTTCACAATCTCCAATAGAGGACTCAAGCATGGAACCATCCTGTAATTTATCCAGTAGTGTGCATTGCTGTGGGCAATATGACTCTACTTGAGAACCTGAAAGTATGCCCTTGCCAACATTAGCTATTGGTGAATGGTTTTCCATGCGTGGTCCTGCATTTATGATTTCAGCTAGCAGTGCCTTTGTTATTTATCAGAATACCAGGACAAGTATTTGCATCCTTGTCAAGGGAATCTGGCACAAACAATCCAGTTTTCCCGACAATATCAAAGCTTTCAGAAGGCTGATTTTTGTTATTGTCATTCTCAATTACCATTGCAGGAATACCACAATCCATGTTAAGTTTAGGAGAGTTTAGACATGCTACATGAACAGCCTTCTGTTTATCAAGCCTGAAGCGTTTCCTTCTTATTGATCCTTCTATTGTTGTAGTCGGCAGTTTCTGACTGCAGAGTGTCTCCATTCAGATGAATGTCTTCAATGTTCTGATTTGCTGTCCCATTTTCATTTGCAACAAGTTCACGGAATAAGCGTTGAACCAATGGATTTGTAAATCCAAAAAGCTCAGCACCGTCAATTATCGAGAACTGATCTCTATGAAACTTTTGAATTCGCATGTTATTTTTCTTCTGGATTTTTTCCCAGGCAATGGTAGGAGTTTCCCCGTGGCACGAAATCCCTTTGTCGGATACAATCACAAACACAGGCCCTTTGGCACCTTCCTGAATCTCCATTTCATATATGTGTCCAACATAATTGCGCAGAGCTTGATATCCAATGGGATAGGGATATCTGTCCTTCCCCTCGTTTTGAGCTTGAAATTTTCTAAAACTCCCTAGTTTTCTTTCTGCAGGGCTGTTTTCTGCCTTTCTTGTAGAAGTCTCTCGTTTCCTGTAGAACGAAACAGTGCTTCATGTAGAATTTCGATAAGCAGGAGGGTTTTGAAAAATGGACGAGAAAGACTGGTTTGCTTCTATGGAGGTGGTATGGAGCTTGTTGCAGCTGCAGGGACGATGATAAAATAGAAACAATAGCTGTGAGAGTTCAATTGGATGTTTATGAAGATTTTTGTTGATGAAGGGTGAGCTGGCCAACTACACGTTGGCCCCATGCAGACCGTTGGTCTCCACTGCAGTGTTATTATGAACTGTAGTCCTCTGCTTGTAATTACTTCCATCAATTACGTTGGATTTTAAACAACCAACACTACCTGTTCTCAGTTTTCTTCCTGAGATGGCTGAGCACACGTGTCGATTTCACCCACCGAGCACTGTTTGAACTGGACGAGGGTGGCCAGTTAGCTGGCCACCGATTTTTTTAATCCCAACCATCTCATTGCTCATGTTTTTTACGAATTACATTCATGAAAACAGAGGAACAAGTTTAGTCACGTACCTGCAAGTCGTGCGTGGTTGCTGTGAAGTGCTGAGATCTTTCATTTGCTGCATGCATTTGTTTTTGTGATTGCATGTGGCTTGGCTGCTGATTTTTTTGGTTGTTTTCCTTGTGCAGGTGTCCTCTAGCCAGATGCATGCTGCAGGAGTCCATTTCCACGCTCAGATCTGCACCTTGAAGCTGCTGCTGCTGAATTTTCACCAGACCAGAACTTATTTTCGCCATTGCTCCCAAACGGTAAACCGGATCGATCTGAAACTTGCTGAGCATGTTCCTATCATCATTATGCACCTCCCATAACAAAATCATGATCAATGGATGCACGAATTTCGAGAAAAATGGAAAATGGATTAAGATTTTAGAGATCGATTTCTCGGAAACCGTGCAACGGAATCAGCTGAAACTGCTTGGGTAGGTTACCATCACTCATATGCATATCCCCATGAAACAGGTTTTGAAACGGATGCACGGATATGGAGAAAATGCAAAAATGGCTGATGGCGATGGAGGCTAATTTCTTGGAAACCGTGCACCAAAATTGGCTGAAACTGCTCAGGCATGTTGCCATCACCCTTTTACAATTCCCCCTAAAACGGTTTTTCAAATGGATGCATGGTTTTCAAGTTATGGCAAAAACAAATTTTGTTCTAGGTATTTTTGCTTCAAGGCATTTTGCATTTTTGTTGCATGGTATGAAAAATGAATTTGGGCTGTGATGCAGGTATGGAGATGATGGAGGAGGAGTTGGAAGATTGCATGAGGACTTCTGAACCCTTGAGGAAGCTACCATGTTCACCAAACCATTTTTTCAATCCATTTTTAACTTCTTGTAGTTCCTACAGGAACTTCCTGTAGAAAACACAGTTTTGAGGAAAGAAGCATGATGACATGAAAAAAAATGATGGAAAATGGGTGAGAGATGGAAAAATGGATGCTTGCAGGCATAACCAATAGATTCCAAGCTTTAGATTCCCTTCCAAAATCAAATATGGCTCGCTTGAAGGTTCTACAAGATGTTTCCTGTAGAAATACAGAACTTCATGTAGAAGGCACAAAATTTCCTTTGACCTTGTTTTGAGTGATCCTCCTGACCTGCAATGTCATTGCTGCAACCTGAAATTATTCAATGGGAATTAGATTTATTTTTCTTTTTCTTTTTCTCTTTTTTTTTTTTGAAAAACAACTAGGGCGCCTCATGGAGGTTTTCACCCTAATTGCCTGCCCTGGGCGCCTCCAAGGGAGGTTTTCACCGAGAGATCTTATTCTCTTTTCTGTTTTTTCCAACCCATTGACCGCCTCATGGAGGTTTTCAATCAATGAGCCAATCTAAGGCGCCTCCGAGGAGGTTTTCACCTTAGATTTCTATTTTCCTCTTTTTTCATTTTTTTCTTTTTCTTTTTTCTCTTTTTTATTTTTTTCTACCCTACCCTGCTTGAAAAACAAAATCATTTCAAGTATAAGAATACTTCCAATGGAGCCATGTGCACATCGAGATTAGAGAAAAAATGATGTGAAGGCTCGAAATGCATGCTTGGACAACTATCCGGACTTTAGAGACCAAATGATCTGACTTTGAAGGGATCAAACATAGCTGAGGAAGAGAGTACCACTGCAACTTAGTCACCTTCTGAAACCATATCTCAATATAGCTTTGATATCCTTGGTTCTTTTGCTGATCTGGATCATGTTTCATGTCACCTTCTAACATGACTTCCTCATCTTCCTCTTTTTGCTGATCTTTCTCTTGAATACATGGAAGATTTGATGGTAACCATGAAGGATCTTTCTTTATCTCTGATTCTGATGTCTTCTCTTCATCAAGTAAAGCCCATGGTTCTTTGATTTCCTCTTCTGAATCTTCTTGTGCCTGATGTGGTCCTTCAATGCTTTCAATATAGTCTCTTTTTTGCAATACGCTTCCTGAGCTATGGTGAAGATCATTGAGCTCAAGAGCAGTGGTTTGGACATGTTGTGCCTCAGCTTTGCAATTGGGTTGAGCTGCTCCATGGTATGGTTTTGGAAATGGTGGTACGGGTAGTTGAGTGGAGGTGTGTATTTGAGATGGATGCGGATGGGGTTGTGGTTGGGTAGGCATTTGGGGTTGCCTTGGTGGAGGAGGAGGTGATGGTTGTGGTTGAGCATGTGGTGGAGGAAAAGAAGTGGGAGGAGTGTTGTACTGGGGCCTCCACCCCTGATGAGGTGCATTCCACTGAGGCTGTGGCTGAGCATAAGAGTGAAACGAATGAGGAGCTGGTTGGGCATAATATGGATCTATGAAGGAACAAGGAGGAGGTGTGAACCCGGAAAGATGAGCAGGGGGACCCCAAGAAGGCATGGAAGTGGCTTGATAGGGGTCATAATAGGTCTCGAGTGTCCCTTGCAGTTCTTGCTGGTAAGATCTAGGTCCATGCGGCCTCCTTTGGTTCATATAATAGAGTGATTCAGTGGCTCCTTTGGCTCTCTGATATGCAGCTTTGATTCTGGGTAAGGAAGGGCACTAATTTGTAGGATGGTATTCTTCACAGACAAAACACACTTCTATGGAGTACAGTGGACATTCGTTCCTAGGATGCTTTCTAGGGCACCTAGGACAAAAAATGTCCAAAGCCCTCTTGGCTTCTTCTTGCTTCTTTTGGATCCGCAAGGTATCCAGTTGCATGGCAAGAAACTGCCTCATATCACTCTTGAAATCTTCAATCTGATTTTCAAATTCGTCTTTGGACAAGGTGCTGCTCCCAACATTTCTGCTTGTAGCCATTTGCTCCAGAGGAATGGTTTCTTCTTCTTCTTCCCTTGAGGTTCTTCAAATATGTCTTGCTGTCCACCTAAGGGTTCTTTAATCACAGCCATCGAAGAAGAGAGAGAAGGTTGGCTGTGTGAAGCAGTGGGGGTGTTGTGCAATCATTTTTCTAACTTATCTCTACTCCTACAAGGCATGAAATGAAATATTTTTGGTTGATTTTTGCTTTTTTCTACTTCTACCTGCAAAACTGAAATAGATTGAACTACAACTAACTATCTTGCTAAAATGAAAATGCAGAATTGAAATGAAAGCAAGAAAGAACTAATCTACTTTGCTCAAATGAAATTGCAGGAATGGAAATGCTAGTCTACGCTTGCAGAATTGAAATGCTAATCTATGCTTGCAAAAATGAAATTGCGGAATTGAAATGTTAATCTATGAAAGCAGGAAATGTCTATGCTACTTTTGCAGAATGGAAATGAAATAAACTACTTGGCAGAAGGCGAGAGTAGGAAAATAGAAGAAAAGCAACAATTACTAATACTCTGACGCTTCCCCGGCAGTGGCGCCAAAAAGATGGTGGGCTCCAGTATTGCAGCAATAATGCTACAACTCTTGGAACTCCCTTCTTTAATTTTATCAACCCGGTTGTTCGTAACAAACTTGGAAGCGACGGTGCTGTATGCACAAGTACTAGCTCTTGCCGCAGCTGTCACTTGGTCAGCTGGCACAAGTCCACTAGGAGCTTAAGCCAACTTCTATGAGCTCTTAGAAGAAGCTTTTTAATTGATGGATGAAAGCTAACTCGAAGGAAGCTAATATAATTGCAAAAAGAAACTGAAAGCCAAAGAGAAACACAAACCCTAGCAAACCCTAATTCTACCAGCTAGTCCTACTGACGCAAAGGAGAGCATGCAAACTACTGAAAGAGATGCCATTACTTCTATGAAGGTAAAATGCAAATGTCTAAGCTATCACTATCTGAAGAAAACATCTTTTTTGTATTTTTGATTAAGTTGTTGGAATTATCATGCATGTGCTTCTAACTATTTTTTACTGTGCAGAGGTGGATCAAGGAGGAGAAATGCTTGGGAAAGGTTGGGAAGGTTCAGAGAGGGTCTAATGGGTCCCTAACACCCTTCCAGAGAGTCTCACAATGTTTGGCTGCCAAGAAACCGTGTTTATGAGCTTCTACAGGAAGTCTGCAGGGGTTCTACAGGATGTTCAAGATTTCTACAGGATGTTCTGTAATTCTTCTACAGGATGTTTCGAAATGGGATTTTGGAGCATGGATGGAGGGAAAAAGATGGAGGAATGAGTATGGAGGTGAAATAGGGGTGTGAAGAGGTCTAGGACTTGGGGGATGAGGCTAAGGAGTGATTGGATTTGTTCAAGGATGGAGGAAGCGATGATGCACAAGAATGTAGGAATTAGGGCAAGGTGGGGAAAGTATGGAAAATGAAGGGCACGAATCATGGACTAAGGGTTGGAGCAGATTATCTGATGGATTATGGGTAGATAGAGAAGGATAACAGGTGCTCTGCAAGTGGTTTTTCAAACTAAACAAACAAACACTTATAAAACCTATGACCTAGTTACTTCACTCTAATCTGACCTAACAACAAAAGGAAATGAACAGAAGTTTATTTGCAAGGAAACCATGTGAAACAACTATGCAACTAAGCAATCATAAACCTAAACATGCATCCAAAACTGATATCAAGTTCTGCAAATGAGATTCAAACACTAATAATTGCATGGTGAAGCAAAGAATGTGTTTTTGTGGGCAGCAAAGTTACATTGGTCCCAGCTCATGATTCCACTGAAGGGGAGGTGAGATCCAAAGTACTTGGTAGCCTTTTTCTGAATATATTCCATGTGATTAACCTATCAAGTAAATCTGAACATGAAAAGCTATTTTACTCATCAAAAAACAAACTAAATAACAAAACAAGATTTAGATCTAAATAGCAGATTTTATTCTAAGAATGCAGCAAAAACACATAAAGATAATCAAAGGAGGTACTGGGCGCTTGAGATGGGCCCAACCCCAAGAGCTACAGCCTCCTAAGAGAGATTTAGAGCTGGTGCAAATCTGGATTCATCTAAATTGATCAAGAAATGAAGAGTTACATCAAAACTTTCCACAAGGAGAACTTGAAAATGAGATGACAACAAAACTAATCTATTGCCTAAAAATCGAACTACAAAATGACTACAACAAGACTATGAAATGACTAACTACCAGCTACAAAGTGAATAACGACTAGCTAACCCAAATGAGGCCCTAAGCCTTCTTATTTATACAAATTGAGGACCCCAACAGTTCTCCTACAATTTAGGGACTCGGCTGCCCAAAACTTGTAGTCAACAACAGTCCTACTTGACTTGCTTGGCTGCCCTTGTGCTAATTGATTTGGTGGCCTTTGAACTCCGAGCTGATGGTGGAGAATTCGAGGTAAGGGCCCATAAATGAAGGGGACACCTTCCTACAAATCCTCTCCCTTGTTCTCCCACGAATTTGGCTGCCAAGTGCTCATTAAGACCTTCAATTTTGTCTCCAAGTTGACCAAAAAGGCTACACAAAGCACCCATTAGACTTGTTGGCATAATGACTAACCAAATTCACTCTATTAGCATAAATATAATCAAAAACATGCAATAAACTAATGAGAATGGTGGATTAAGTCAAATTAGGAGGTTGAATGAGCCCAAATAATTATCCATTTTTGGGGCTCATAAGCTACCAAGGATCTAGAAACAAATGGAAGTAGTGGAAGAACAAAGAAAATTGTGTGATAAGAGGACTTTCCCAAAATCAATGATTTGTGTTGAGATATATTGTATCTCAAAGGGAACAAGTAGATCAAAAAGTTTTAAGTATACTTTGATTATGTTGAAGAGAATTCAATGATAAATTCCAAATGGATCCACAAGATCTAGCATACAATAGTTGGTAGCATAGACTGAGATTTGAGACTAGAAGGTTCTCCTAGATAGAGGGAGATGATCATGAAAAGACATTTGTTGCAATTTCCAAGTACACTTCTATTAGAATTATTGTTTCTCCTATTATGTAATTACATTAGATGGATGTAGAGGTCATTTTTCTCAATGAAGAATATGAGGAAGAAGTATACATAGAACCACCTCAAGGCTTTCACGGTCATGGCAAAGTCTCTTGCTTGTAAATAAAATATTGCATCTAAGATTTGGATTGATGGATAAATATTGGTCTTATATGATTTGTTTGTGACAAAAGAAGAAATAGTCATGTGTTAGAGGGAGCAACTATGGTAGAAATATTGTCTTCCATAAAAAAGGAGTAGTCAGGGAGCCTTACTTTAGCTTCAAAGGGAGTTTACCTCTAAGTTTGAGATGATGGTTTGTTAGAGTAGTTAGGATTACCATAGTATGATACGTATTAGTGTGAGAGGGAGCACCCAATCAAGGTGATAGGAAAGCAACTACGGTGATGGATCCAGTGAAGGAAGCATATAAGCTTATGGCTAAGCCAAAGCATGAAGCTTAATATGTGTTGAAATACCAACATGGTACAATTGGCTATGGAAAAACTAGTTGTGGTTTGTGATATGTCTCAAAAAATGAAGTACAATTGCATGGATACAAAGATTAAAATTTTGTAAAGAATGTAGAAGACAAGAAGATTTTGTCAAGATATTGCTTTAGTTTGGGTTCATTTATACTATTGAATGAGAAAGGAGTAGACTTATGTCACACTCAGCACTACAAGGGCTTAGTACATTGCAGCTTTGTTGGCAGGTTGAGAAGTAGTATGGCTTTAGAGGCTTCTTGCAGTATTGTTTGATCAAGTGTAGGTGACAACCATGATGACCCGTCAAAGCACAATGAGATCTAGTGCTAAGACATGGTACAAAAGGAAGGAGTATGGATCTAATACTATTATATTGTCAAGCATATTGCTGACAAAGCCTTCATCCCAAGCTGAAGTTTGTATACTTCAAGGATAAGCTTGAAGTAATTGAGCACGTCTCTCTCAGAAAGAGGGAGTGATGAAATTTCAACATCAAGCATATCCATTCTCCCTAGGTCAGGTTGACCAATATTAGGGAAAATGGTCCAGAGTGTTGATATGATTGCATCAGGGACAAAAATTCTGCCTATGTCAAGTATGTTGACCACGATTAGGGAGAATGGTCTAGCAGAGGACATTCATTCATCCTGTGTCAAGTATGTTTATTGAGATTATGAAGAATGGTCCTAGATGCCCATAATCAATTAGTTGTGTGTGTTAATTTTAACATCATACTTAGTGTAATCTCCAGATAGGTTGAGTGAGCCCATTTAGCATCATGGACTAGAGTGATGTCTTTAAATTTGAGGCTAGAGTACTCAAATGGATTAAGTGTGTCCCTAGGGTTTCACCACAAGTCAAAGAGATTGACGAGGATGATGGTGAACCAACAATAATAAATATACTATGGGTCAAAGGGGTCGACTATAATCATAGTCACTAGTTAATGCTAATGATGTACCATGTATCAGGAATACAAACTAAGATTATGGTGATGTTGCAGCATAAGTCAAAGGTACCAATCGAAATTATGGTAGCTAATTGATGTTGTTGATTTACCACGAGTCAGGGTTTGTTAGGTCTCTATAATAATAGTGTAGCCCTTTATTATTATTGTTAGTGTAGCCCCATATTTTTATTTTTGTGCCCATGTATCCCCCATATTGTAATTGTTGTTCCCTTACATTATTATTGTTATGTAGCCTCTCGTTATATTGTGACCCCTTAGACTCCTATATATACCAAGGAGGTCTTGTCATTTGTATCATCCAAGAATTGTTCATTTATGTAATGTAAAGGAGGTTTCCCCTTGAAGAGGATAATTTTTAAGTCACTGATCTATCTTTTTTGTGAGCTGGTTGCATAACTTTTGTTATCAGAGCCTTGGATTCTAGGGTTTCGCTTCTTCAAACACGTCATCTTGGTATTTTCGCTATAAAATGTTTTCTACGAGGCTTCAGATGCTGACATTATAACCATGTAGATAAAAAATATTGATGAATATTGTGTATGAATTTCAAATATTGTTTTGCTATATTTTCAGAGACATGGTCTAAAGAAGTTAAGGTTTTTGCAAGCTCCTGAATTCTATCTTAAACAGGTGACGTAGGGAAAATCGTCATAAATTTCTCTCCGAGCATTAGATTTGAATTTCATTAAAATTGTCTGAAAGGGAATTGAGTTTAGTTTTTTGGATATCATTTTCAGAGCCAAAGATCGAAACAGTGACATGTGGCACTCTGTACAAGTTTACTCTACTGAAATAGTCTATAATCAGGTCACCGTGGGATATTAGGCATAACTATTTCTTGGAGAATCCAATCTCGGTCTGACTTGTAGGGTTGGAAAGAATAATCAGAGGGATACCATAGGACGAAATTTCAGATATTTATGTTTGAAAATACAGAGATAAAACAGTTTCAATAAAGATCTCCTAAAAAGCAAGAAAAAGATGTGTATTTTTTAAAATTTTGCATAAAGTTTGTTTGAAAAATAAGTTTGAAGTGATTCAAAAGGAATAATTAAGCATAGATATCATTGTTTGATTCCAAAATGCCTAAAAAAAATGGATACACCTAATAAGAAACCAGAAAACTCTTTTATGACGCATGAAGAAGAGGAAGAAATGTAACATGATATATCAAAATTACAAGACGAAGTGTAACAAATTTCACTCTCGCAAAGAGTAACCAAAAATGAACTGGAAGCTAATATGGATGGTCTAAAATTAGACATGGAAGCAATGATAAATATCTATATGGAAGGTTTGAAGGATGGTTTAAAAATAAAAAAGAAAAGAGAACTGGAAGGTTTGAAGGAAGTTTTGACAAAGTTGCTACAATAAATGCTCCCTAGTGGTGACAAGGTACTTCACGAAAATCATGATGAGGATAAAATGAATGAAAATTATGATTTTGGAGACTCCCATAGTGGGTTGAAGACTAACCACATCCCAAAGATCGATATGATGAAGTTTGGTTGCAAGGATCTAGTGACATGGATACTATAGATCGAGCAATTATTTGATCTACATGATGTGTCAAACATACAAAAGGTACACATAGAATCTTTATATTTAGAACAAAATCAATTTGTGTGGTATCGATGGCTTTGTTACCATAAATCGATTGTCACTTGGATAATTTTTGTGGAAGAACTAGTAGCACATTATGAGGATACAAAGAGCAACACCTTCTTTATTCAATTGATAAATCTAAAATAAAAGGGTTCAATGGTAGAGCACATTAAGGAATTCCAAATATTAATCGAGGTAAATGATATTCCAGAGGAGAATACGATTGATGTCTTGATAGGGAATTTAAAGGATAAAATCCAACATGAAGTTCACCTTTAGGAACTTAATTCATTAGAGAAGGTATTAAAGGTGGAAATAAAAGTGGAAATAAAAATTATGGAAACAAGAAAGTGTACAACTCACAACTATAAAGATGGAAGTGTTCCTACTACTAGCCTTCCACAACCTACAAGGTTGACACCACAATAATTGGAGAAAAAAAGAGAAAAAGGGATTTGTTACAGTTGTGATAACAAATACACTAAAGGTCATAAGTGCGTTGAGAAGAAATTACTTTACATATATTGTGAATAGGAGGAAGAAAATGAACAAAAAGCATCAAAAGAAGAGGATATACAGTAGGAACCAACACCATAAAAAGAAGAAATGAATCTGGCGATATCTTGTAATGCATTGGCGGGAATTACCACTCCTCAAACTCTTAATATAGAAGGATATATCAAGAATAAAATGGTAGTAGTGTTGATTGATTTGGGTAGTACCCATAATTTTATTCATTGTAAGATAGACAAGGAATTGAATTTCTTTCTATATCCAACACTAGAGTGTCAAGTGATGGTTGCAAATGGAGGAACTATCAATTACTCTAGAAATTACCATAATATTAAGATAACCATGGGAGAATATGTATTTAATATTCCTATGCTTTCCATTCCAATTGTTGGTTCTGATATTGTACTAGAAGTCCAATGGTTACAATCTTTGGGGATGATAGATTTTAATTTTCAAGAACGTATCTTGAATTTTTTTTGGGAAATAAAAGAAATTGAATTAAGGGGTATCATAGTGAAACCAGGGAAGATAATCAACTCTAACAGCATGAAAAATCTTTTGAAGAAATAAAAACAGGGTGTAATTACAAAATTATGCTCACTAGAGGTTTAAACATTGAAATCATCTATTTCTCCAGATCTCCAAAAAAAAATGAGATAATAATTCCAAGGTGTTTGAGACTCCCAAGGGCCTCTCACCAATTATTAATTACGATCATGATATTCAATTAATTATAGGAAGTATTCCTCCAAACATCAGGCCTTATAGATATCCCTATGCCCAACAGAGTGAAATTAAATGTATGGTTGGAGAAATGCTAGAGGCCGGTATAATTCAACCTAGTAAAAGTTATTTCTCTACTCCAGTAGTGTTGGTGCATAAGAAGGATGGATCATGGAATATGTTCCCGGATTATAGGGAGCTCAATAGACTCACTATTAAAGATATATTTCCCATTCCTATCATTGATGAATTCTTGGATGAATTACATGGAGCAATTTACTTCACCAAGTTGTATATTTGTTCAGGATATCATCAAATTAGAATGAAGAATGAAGACTATATTTGTTCAGGATATCATCAAATTAGAATGAAGAATGAAGACAATCCAAAAAAGAAATTCAGAACTCATGAAGGCCATTATGAATTTTTTCTCATGCCTTTTGGCCTTACTAATGCACCTTCCACATTTCAAGGTTTGATGAATTCCATTTTCAAACCATTCCTTAGAAAATTTTTGTTATTATTTTTTGATGATATACTAATCTACAACAGGTCTTGGAAAGTTTTGAAGGCTCAAAATTCTCTGCCTACAACACTATAAGGGAGACCACCTAGTCTGGATCTTAAAGCAGCTCCTTCTTCGTTTGGAATGGTGGTTCCAGCTGGTTTAACTAGGTCCAATTACCTTTTCCCTATTGCTATTGGTTTAAGATGTATCTTTAGATACCAATAGGCAGGGACATTGGATCATTTCTTCTCGCTAATCAGGAAAGAGAATGACCCTGAAACTATTTTAACGACACAACTAAACCACTCTAAATTTTTTCCTCTTAAAAAGAGGACATATAGAATTCCAAAGGTATGATAACACATGCAAGATTTAATCTAAGATGTAATTAATCTAACCTATCTCGATTGAAGGAAAGAGAAACCCTTCTCTCAATCGAGAGCCAATTAACTTAACAAGGAAAATAATCTTTAAAGGATTGGAATTGAGAAGGAGGAATTAGATCAAGGAGATAGCTCACAAGATCTGATTCCTCATTAACACAAATACTAACAATTGAACACTTAGTAAATAGTTACATAAGAGCCTATTGAAATTATATCCAATTCCTTATTTATCATATACATATGAACCAAAAATATTCACGATGAATTAATGAATTAGTTCAAATAAGACATCATGTATGCAAGCAAACAATTATTCTTCTAAATCGTAAGATAGCTTACCGATATAAGATTATAACTATTTGTTCCTATGTATAATTCAATTTTCAAATTGCATTTAAGATCAAGTATGTAGAATAGTCTAATCAGACTTTTAAATGAATTAAGAATTAAAACTCAACAATAATGCATGAAGCTAATAATTAATTCTTACATCTATCAATGTAAATTAAAAAATTGAGAAAGAATTTGCATTTATGATTTCAACAAACAGTAGTGCTATATGAAAAGTGAAATAAATCTTTATTAATAAAAGAAAATTGAATTACAAAACCTCATAGTATGGTAGTAGTGCATCGTAACCTTTCCTTCTTACTTGACTACATGTTCGTAATCCTATAGGTCTGCAATTGATCTCCACTTGCAGAAATGACCTCCTCCTTACAACAATAGTACATAATAAAAAAGAGTTTGTCCACAAATAGATGAAAACACTGCAATATAGAGTCTTCTTCCCCCAACATTCCTCTCATCTACAACTCTAAATCCTCATTACAATAGTGCCTTTGGGAATTCTAGAACTGCAGAGAAGAGAAGCCCTTAATACGTTCTACAATATGCCATTTATAATATTTAGAAAAATAATCCTCAATAACAAAGTTTTTTGAAGAATTAATCTTCTCCATCAATTTTTATTGGGCGAAAATTCCATTTTTCTATTACTGGTGCATTCTCATTGATTAAGATCTTCTTCTTCTCATCTCTTCAACTGTTTCCCTACAAAAACAAATCAAAAATAAATTAAAATATAAAATCAAATCAAAATACCAAATATGGAATAAAACATATCTAATCAAATTTAATTGAATAAATAATTTAAAAAGAAATCAAATATTTATATTGATGCATGTGAGGATTGAATTGGTCAGGGAGAAAATGGATGAATCGAACTGCACTTAGTAGAGACTGTGGACAAATGAGAATGTAAAAAATAAAACTCAGAAAATTGATTTTTGTCTAAAAATTCAAAACTTGATATTCTGCTACATTTTAGACCCATTAAATGATAAAATTTGGTCTTGTAACCACTCCAGAAACACTCTCCATAATTTTATCTATCCAATGAGATATCCTAGGCCTCATTTGGCCAAGTAAAAGTCAATTGAAGAGCTTTTAAAGTTGATGAGTCAAAACTGCCAGAATTCTAGAAATTCTGTTGTCTAAGCTAAAAATAGATTTTTTAAATTAAATTATAATCCTAAATTAGATTATAATTATCTTTTAATTAATTGAAATTACTTACTAAAATTAATTAATTACAAATTTAATTAAAAATAAAATTTAATAATCAATTAAAATATTAATATTATAAATATAATATAATAATGTCATATTATTCTAATTAAATCATGTGAGGAGGAATGGAGTATGAATGACGGAGGTGAGAGTGTTAATGGAGGGATAAGTAGAGTGAGGTGGAGGGATTTATACCACATCAATGCAAATAATCATAATATATCAAATGCGCAAAGGGGAAAATGATGGCCTAAGTCACAAAGTCACACACTAGAAAGGTTGTTAACACACCATGACATGCTACCATTTCAATTTGCGATCAAGTCTTTTTTTCAGTGACATGTGATTACACGATTGCACTTATCACAAAATCACCATTGCATTTCAGAAGAACCCCTCTCCCTTGTCTTTACACTTTGTGAGTGAGGCTCGCAACATAGCCAATTGCATCATATAATTTAAATTGTGCCACCAAAATGCAACTATTCAACTCCCTCACAATAATTTGAAAGGGACCATAAAAGTGTGATGAAATTATAACGACCTACTATGTAAGACCATGGGAAAGGACTACACAATTAGCGATGGATAACATTAAAAGAGAAACAACCAATAATATAGACAATATCACGAGAACATATGCAAGAAATAAGTATTCAACGTTGCAAAGAGTTGTATATATCAAAGAGGGTGAGGTGGAGGGATAAGGAGGTGAGGTGGAGGGCGAGTGAGGTCAAGGTACAGGAGGCATAAGGAGGTTACGAAATTTTTTATGTTAAAACAAAAACCCTATCGCATATTTCTAAAATTGCAAATCGTGAATTGTCAAACGAACACACAATTAAATTTGTGATATGCGATATATCACAACGCAATATCACATCATATTTTTGATCGCATTTTTAAATTGGGATTTTTTGAAGGAAAGAGGTGATGTAAAGTGGGGCCAACATGGAATTAAAAATCCTACAAAATGAACTACAACCACTCTGCAATTTTGAGATTTTGGGCTTGGCAATTTGTTTTAAAATAATAAATTGGAGTAAATTACCGAGATCCGAAACATGTTTTTCAACCGTCGTACAATTTACCTGGGTCATTTTGTAGGACCATTAGTGAAAAAATGAAAAATTAGTAAAAACTAACTAAAAATTAATATTTACAATGGGCAACTATTTTAATTGCAAAAATTGAAATATCATACATTTTTTACTTTTTTAACCCTAGCGACAAAAATGATCAAACTTCAAAGGAGTGCTATTTATGAACTAGTGTACCAAATGAGGTGAAACAAATATCAATGGAAAGCTTGCGAGAAGTCGAATTCAATGAAACAATCAAAATAGAAATCCAATGAGAGTGAAAAAGACAAAATTGTAAGAATTAATTTAAATGAAAATCATAAAAAGGTGTTTAGCCAAAAATTAATGTAAAGGGTCCCCATTATTTGAAGTAAATAAGTAAAAAATTGGGGGGGGGGGGGGGGGGGGGTTGTTGGGTTTTCCCCACAACAATAGTGACACACTTGGAAGAACCAATTATCTCTGATTAAATATAGTGAACTTTAATTTACCCAAAGGTTAAAAATAATGGAGTTCAGGAAACTGTCTAATAGTAAAACATTTCCATAGGTCCCACATAAATAGATTAAGCAATATGAGTTTGTAAAGATAAGTACTCAAAGAAGATTCAAGTAAAAGTCATGAATCCAGTTTGTTTTAAAACTACCTCATATGAAAAAATAGAAGAATGTATAGATATGATTTTTGATAAAGCATATATCCATTTTATGATTGGTCTTTGACATCGCTTCGCTGCCAGTGAGTTTGAATAATACCCTGATGAAGTTGTCTTTTATGCCATACAAGCCTAGTTCCACTGCTAGTGAGCGTCCATAGCCTTGACGAGTTTACTTGTATTTCCCATGCTTTCTCTTTTAATTACCCTTTTCATAAGCACATTTGAAAGCTTTTAGTTTATGTTGTATTTGAGTGAAATAGTTGGGATGGTAATAGGTATTTATGTTTAATGGACATGATACTTTCATAATTTTGACTCCAAATTCTCTCCCTGCAACTATCAATCAGAGGCGTTTATGTGGAGGGGGGGGAGAGGGATTCATTGTGTTAAATTCAAATCAGTTGTTTCCTTGAAAAAGTAAACTCAATCACTTAGAAAGGATGTGTGTTCCTCCATGAAAAATATTTAAAGAAAGATTGTCTTATGGTTCCATAAAGAGATTCCTTTAATGATAAATGAAATTCCCTTAAATAGATAGAGTTAAGAGATTTACCATGTATGCTAATTATTGTAAGGTGAGGAAAAAGTCCTCTCACATAAATCGTGGCAGAGTCACCAAAATAAAAACAAAACTGAAAGTAAAAGGAAAAGAATTCCTAAACTAAAGTAAGAAAAGAAATAAACAAACAAAAATAAAAATGAAGAAGGTGAAAGGTAAAAAAAAAATCGAAATTTAAAAGGTAAACTCCAACAAGACTACTTATACAAATTTCTCAACAAAAGTGATAAAATAAAATGAGCATATGTGCATTCCTTCCTATGTTGAGATTTAAAAATTTTCATCTTGCAGAGTTATAATAAATGAGGCTCTCAAAATGGAGAAGGTGAATAGCAGTGATGATAGATAATATGCTAAATGAGAAGTTTATGTCTGCTACAAATTTCTTGTTTCAAAGCAAAACCTGCATAAAAGCATCTATGCCTTTTTCCAATTAAAAGTAAAGCTTAAAAAAAACAGACTAGAGGTCGAGAAACTCCCCAATTTATCTGATTTGATGAGAATCATTTCTTCTTCTTTCAAAAATCTCAAATAAAACTGAGAAAAAGAGAATGAACTACAAACTAATCTGGTAGAGGTGCAAAAGGTTAATGAATACCTGTAAAAACAGAGTTCAAGATCAGTAAAAAGCAAAACTGAAAACATAAGTAAGTAAATGAAAGTGGGCACATGAATCTTACCATTGGAGAATTTCATTTAATCTTACCTGAGATATTATCTTCTCTAATACTAGCTAACTTCTTCCTTTAACTAGAATTAAAAACATGAAGAAGTTTGAACTAAATGTAATCTTATTAACCCAAAATCATTGTTTATTAAATCTATACTAAAGTGAGCAGTAAACTACGAAAGAAATGTTTCGTGTTCAAGGAATCAAAAATAAACCAAATCAATCATAAATAAGAATGAAGATATGTTTCTTAATGAATCACAACGATGAATGTTCTCATAATATTTCAAGTTTCATATCAACTCCATGATTTTCATAAAATGATCAGAATCAAGACCAAATCCAAAACAATGTAATGTAGAGGCCTTGAATTTCATATATTAAATATAGAGTGATATATCAAAACTCAAATATTAGAGAAATCGAAATTGATTTAACAATATTCCAAAATTTTATTAATTGCTTCATTACCATAGTGGTTGCCCAAGAGTGCCTTAAAGTCTTTTATACAGGACAATGCCTCGTCAGATGTTTCACATCACAAGTTTCTTTGCCATGCATAACTTTCAAGCTACAAGATTCACCTTTGCTAATATGTGATTGAGTGTTATATAAAGTTAAAAACATTGGCAGAGAGGCATATATCGGAGTTTATCGCATCGGAGGATCTTAAGGCAAGGTGTCATTTGAGTTTCTTGATACGATATAAGTGTTGTGATAGCAAGCTTGCGATATGAGAGATGGGAAATTGTGATGGAATGATGGTGATATTGGAGAATAATCATATCCAAAGATTGGAACTGTTAATAAAAAGGAAACGTCGATATTATTCTTGCGATAGCAGGAATGCGATAGATGAAGTGGCTCATTCGTGGGACTGACTTTGGATTTTATAAGAGATCAATGATCATAAGATTTGAGTACGAGATGTAACATCGTTGATACGTTGATGTGTGATGAAGAACAGACTCGATAGTTTTATTATATGTATTTAATTTTATATTGGGTCCGGGACATTGGAACATTTAAACATATGCTCTAACCAAAATTGTGATTTATGAATCGACACGATATATTTTAAAACTTGATTTAAATATCGTATCGGGTCCGGGGTTGTATGGACATCACAATATTGGCGAAGTCATCGATCAGAAATTGGTGATTCAAGATATCAGAGATATTTGGAGTATGCTTATCTGAGAACCTCCGATATGCGAACTGCGATATATGACCTGGAATTTGATGGGGCCGATAAATTCTTAATGTATTCAATTCAAAATGAAGCGTTTGGTTTAATTCCATTTTTTAAACAAAAAAAATCCTTTTATCAATTTTCAGAAATATTGGATTGGGGGAATAATTTTATCATAGCTTTCGAATGATGAGAATTAGAATGCTCTGATATGAATCTTCTGATACTGTTTTAAAGGCCTATTGGGGTTTTAGGGGATGAAAACAAAATTAAGCGATACCCAAATTCTAATGAATAACAAATAATACTTCCTCGAATCATGTTGTAGATTTGAAAAGGGTTGGTTGCTTGCTTATTTCAGGTCTCCATAATCAAGTCAATGAAGACCCAAAAAAGAAACAAAATAGAAATAAGAAATAAACTATGACAAAGAAACTCAAAATACAGATGAATATGAACTTGTAAAATGAATACGTGGAAGAATATTGACTGTAAGTTTACCTTATGAATCTTCAAGTTCTCCCATGCATTTCTTAAAAATTTCATATGTTCAAGACCATCTTCTTATTCAATTTAGAATGCTTAAGTAATGAGCTTTTAGATTGCATCCACCTCAAATTTAGATCGGAAGACAAGAGTGGTAAACATGATTTTTTTTTTTTTTTTTTTTTTTTTTTTTTTTTTTTTTCAGAAATACTTGAGAATCATAAATTATCAAGATGTAGCAAATTCTTGGAATTTCTTCATGTATGATCATTGTAATGCACATTTGCAAAACAAGACAATTAAGGGCTTCACAAATATGTATGATCTGACTATTCAAGATCTTCTAAGATTTTCTAGGCCTCTTTTCCAAAAATGAAAGGGGATTCCCAGAAGAAATCATATTCATTCTTGCTTATTAAAAATTTGAAATAATGAAATAAATGGAAACAGAAAATAAATCTAGTTTAAATTAATCTATTCCTATTTCTAACTTAATGAAGGAAACATGACTAGGTATAATCACACTTCCAATATAACCACTCTCTCATTTTAATTTCTGCATGTATATAGGTGTCAAACATTAGTAACAAGAGCACAAATATAATTAAACTAAGAGGAATAAATTTAAATGCATAATGTACAATTATTGCTAATATATTTATGGGAAGGAACTTATTTACAATCACCTTCTCTTGAAATATCCTTTCCAACTGAATTTCAATTGGATCATAGAAATTTGGATGGATTTCCATTAATGATTGGATGAGGTCCACAAGAGGGGATGGCAGGCCAGATTGCAGAAATGAGATTTTAGATACAATGACCTGCATACATTTATTAGTGTTATGTGCAAGTGTTAAATTATTAACAATCCTCCACGTAGGAAAATTCTCCAAATATTTTTCAAATGGGAAAAGGAAAAATGGATGGAAATATGTTAGTTACAATGGACGATTATTAATTGAATTAGATTGCTAGTCCTATTGTGAAAATGCACTCTCCACTTGGAACTACTTTTGAGAAGAAATGAGAAATTGGTAAGAGATGAACATCGATTGAGATTGAAAGATTAATAGCTTTTGATGTTCATGATTATAATTTGGAACCTCATATTCCCATTTAGGAAATGCATAAATTGAGTGTTCAATACTGAGCTACTCAATATGCCAGCACAAAGTATCTAAAAATTCAAAATTGAAGACAAAAAACAAATAAAAGAAGAAAATAAATGAATGAAGGAACCACAATAAAATCAAATTGTAGTTTACATTAATGTTACAATTATTGTTACAACACAATTGGGACTTACTTAAAGCAATTTCCTCTTCACAAGAATTGGCCAAAATAATGATATTAGAATGATTTCCAATACCAATTTTTGAATTAGTAGAGGGTTATGACTATAGATAGGAATGAGAGCTTGATCATGATATAAATAATAAATTGGAATGATTTCTTGAATGTTGAAATCATAAGTATGATTAATTGTTTGAAAATGAGAACTATTTGAAATAATTTCTGAGTTAGAGTGTCCTCATTTTCACATGTGATTTGAATTTGATTATGAGGATTTAATTGAGAAGAATACAAATCAACATCCTCAATGGCAGAGTAATTATGATAAATGATTTCAAAACATTCTTTTAGGATTCCATTCAATCTTATCCAATGTATTAAAACAAGAAGGAATATTAATGCGAGAAGAATGATCAATGTTTGATTTTCTATCTTGATGAAAACTAATTGGAAATTCATTTATATCAGCCTCTCTGTTTTCTGGAATAACATTATTGCAAAGAGGGAATAAATTGCTATCAACAAAAATATCAGGATAGAGACGGAAATGAGAATCAGAAGTAATGAATTTAAAAATGTCTCTGTTTGAGAACTCTTGTGCGTTTTCTTCATTGCAAATTTCAGATTTAAGATCATTTACTTGGCTAATTTGACTTTCTTGAAGAATGTTGCTTTGCTGAACTGAATTTGGTATTTGATCATCATGAAAGAATTCAGAAATTTGTACAATAGATTGCGCGTTATTGGAAACTTTGATTACTGCATGTACTTGCTAATTAATGCTCTAATTTTTTGAATTTACTGCACAGTGATTTTCATATTTCAAAGCAGTATTTTCTCCAAGATTATTGAAAATATCTTCTTGCATTTGAATAGTAAAATTTTCCAAGATTTGTGATTGAGATTCATTGACATGTGAAGGTGCACCTTGATCATTATCAATATTGTAGGAAGTGTGCACTAAATGAAAGGATTGATCGTACATAATAGAGGCCACTTCATCATCATTTGTTTTCACCTTCATATTGGAATTCTCAATTATGTTAATGAAATTGGAAAGAGATTGAGAAAAGCATGAAATAATTTCTCATGGATCATGAATGGGGATCATGAATGGGAGGAAAAGAGCAAATATGTTCAAACCAATCTAATAATTCTTCTTTTGAAGGTTTATCTTCAATTTTAAATTTCAAACAATTTAAATGAAACCTGATGGAAAAATCAATCAAAGATTCATTTTCGAACCTTCGTAAATCTTCAAAATCGTCACACACCTATTTCTAGACATAGCCATCAAATTTAAAAAGGAACATTGTAATAGAGTCATTCCAATTGTGAATTGAGGCAACTGGAAGCAATTGACACCAGCATCTGTCTTTTGCCAATAATGTAAGAGTAAAAATCTTGCATAGAATACCTTCATCAATATCATGAAAAGTAGGATTTGAATTTTTTTGCATGAATTGTAAAGCATGATTAAATGCAAAAGTATTCCTCTTACCGTTAAAATTTACCTAAGACAAGAGTCTTACCACTTTTGGTGGAGTATTGGCAGATGCACATCTAGAAATACAACTTCAAATTGAAAGTTTAAGAGGAGCCATTATAATAAAAAAAAAAAATTAGAATATAAAGACTCTAATAGACAACAAGTTTTAAGCCCTCCTTTTAGTGCCAAAAATGTTGAAGGCTCAAAATTATCTGCCTACAATGCTATAAGGGAGACCAACCGTCTGGAACTTAAAGAAGTTCCTTCTCCATTTGGAATGGTGGTTCCAACTAGTTTAACTAGGTCCAGTTACCTTTTCTCTATTTCTATTGGTTTAAGATGCATCTTTAGTTACCAATAGGCAAGACATTGGATCATTTCTTCTTACCAATCAAGCAAAATAATGACCCTTAAGCTGCTTTAACGACACAAGTAAACCACTCTAAAGTTTTTCCTCTTAAAAAGAGGACTTATAAAATTCCAAAGGTATGATAACACATGCAAGATCTAATCTAAGAGGCAATTAATCTAACCCATCTCGATTGAAGGAAAGAGAAATCCTTCTCTCAATCGAGAGCCAATTAAATTAATAGGGAAAAGAAGCTTTAAAGAATTGTAATTGAGATGGATGAATTAGATCAAGGAGATAGCTCACAAGATCTGCGGACAGAGACGATCCCTCTAGCCCAAGAGAGTGGGTCTATATGCAAACAACACAATGTAATGTAAATTTTCTTAAATTAGAATTGAATAAGAGGGCCTACCTCTTATAGCGCTAATCCACTTGATGTTGATCTTGCTTCCTTGCTCCAGCTTCCTTTCGTTCTTTTTGTTCAAATACCTGAAACAAAATGCAAGAAACAACAAAAAACATGATAGCATAAAACCGAATTCAATATACTTAAAAGGTCAAGGAGTTTTAAGCTATCAAATGTAATATTACACACGATATAGGAAATAAACCATTAGTTGTATTAATAAAAACTTCATAGAGAAATACAACCGGAGCCTTGACATTGCAAGTTCCCTTTGGAATGTCTGAGTTCCAGCACCACTATAAGCATCTCATGATTCACCCTCAAAACAATGGAAGTTCAAGGCCTCTTTCCCTTTGGTCCAAACCGAACACTATAAGCTTATTCTCCCTTCACACACAAACTAAAAGGCTAAGTTTCTCAAGATGGCTATCAAGATTTGCAGATAATTCTAGCCCTTTCACTAGCTAAATGAGGTTGTGAAATAAGGAGTTTATATAGCTTTGATAGAGGGGAAATGGATCCTCTTATGGTGGGAGAGGCCTTATCCCTTTTGGTTTTTTCCATTTTAATCGAGGAAAGAAACCCAAACAGACTCTCTCAGCTCTACCTTTCCCAATCATTTTCCAGACTTCCGTTCACGAAGCTTCTAGATCTGGAACCTTTGACTCCATTTTTAAAAACTTGCCAAAAGAGGGTCGGTGCGGGTGATGAATGGCTCACTTGCATTGTTCAGCGCTAGTCCTAGTTTTAAACTCTACAAATCAACGCAGGGAAGGAACTAAGAAATAGTGCCGGTCTTGAAAACTTGGTTTTAAGGAAGATTCTTGGGAAATGGTGTAAGAGGGAAATGTCCTGTAGATGAAGAGGGATGTATAGACATGGTCTTCATGGCAAGAAAAAATATGAGGGTCATTGTAGAGGTCCTCTAGGATTGAGTAATGAGGAGTACAGGGACAGTGACAAAATGTTGTGTAACAGATTCCACCTAAAGCATGAAGGCCGAACAAGAGTGAGGGGTGAAATGATTCATAAGTAGATGCATGGAATCGGAGGCCACAGCCGGGAAAACTGCAAGAAAGCATAGATACATATACATAACTGAAATCTTTGATACATGAATTTTGGTATGGATGCAACCATCCAGAAGAAGATCATGTAAATAGATCCAAGGTATGGGTGCAACCATCCAATAAGAAGGATCATATCAAACCCAAGATATGGTTGCACCCATCCAAGTACAAATTCTAGCATGTGAGTAGATGTGTTGATGTCGAACATGTTAGAAAATTACTTGATTACCAGTCAATGATTTGAACTGTTAACAAGCGCGAGAGAAACCACCAATAATGAAAATGGATCTCAAGGTACCAGCAGCACAATCCATAACGTGTGAATAAGGAACTGAAGTTGAACACTCATGAAATCACTCGATCAAAAGCCAATGATGAGACTTTCCATCGAGTGCGAAGAACTTACCATTAGGGCATGCAAGCTCTAAGGTACTGGAAGGGAGTCTCTTGGCCAACTTCCTAGATAATGAGTTGAAGTTGACAGGAAGTGACATTGTCGAAGGAGGGCCATAATGTATCCTACATCATCGACATGAGACAAGGGATGAAATGGTTATGGATGATACAAAGAATCATGAATGAGTGTAAACTGCAGAAGGATTAACTCTTGAACATATCGGCGACACGATTCCAGAGTTTGGTAGCTTTTGGATCCATAGGATTGAAGGTCATGATGACGTGGCAGAGATAAAATGGAACGACAAAAAATGGTGGCCGAAACCTAAGAAGGTCAATGATGAAGTGGGGATATCCCAACCCGACACGAAGCAAAAGAGTGTCATGTTCAAGAGTGACAAGCTACCAACACAACTAGTAAAAATTTCCCATTTTCCCCCACCATTTCTGGTAGGTACCCCAATTATTTTTTATCACAAGCTTGAAGGGGATAGAATATGCTTGTGTTATAAGTCCATCCTTCGGATAGATCCAACCTAGTAAGATTAACGAGCCCTAGGAAGGAGAAGCTTGTGTTTGTCATGGTGACGAATCCGATGTCATTTAAAGTTTAACGAGTTCGACAAAGGGAAAACTCGGTATCTTTTTCATGTTTAGAGAGTTTGAAAAAGACACGGAAAAAAAAAACTTCAAAAGGTCCCTTTTCGTAAAGTTGTCTCTCGAACCCGAAAAGGTAGAAAACAATACTCGAAGGAACCTCTTGACCATGACATCCAAGGAGTACCTTTTTCGTAAATAGTTTATCCTAGCCCGAAAAAGGGGTAAACCTATACTGGGCAAATGAAGTTTCAGAATACTGGGTAAACGATGTTTTAGAACCATTTTACGAGGTCAAAATGACAAGATCTTGACAATATTTTTGTGTTTCAAGAGTCGGAAAAGAGCTTAAAGCAGACTCCCCATTTTTATTTTCTTTAATGAGTCAAAAAGGGAAAAATACTTGGCAATCTTTTCATTTGAATTTTTACGAGTGAGGAAAAGAGCTTAAACACAACTCCAGCACCATCATTGGTAAACCATCACCTGTTGATGCATAAGAAGCAAACGTATTATCCATTTCTAAGGTAAAAATAACAAAAAAATGCTTTTAAAACCCTAAAACATGATGAAAAGTTTATAAAAAGGGAAAAAGTAAAACATTTTTTACCATTTACCTCTTTTACCTCATTTGGAGCAATTTTTACCCATTTGTGCCCTAAATCTTCAGGAGCAGATTGCAGTAGATCCAGGAGGCCAATCGACGAACCGTCTATTGCAGGTAAGAGATGAGGCCCTAAGCTTTGCATTCATACTTGTTTTTTTATGCATTTAACCATTTTTTCAAGTTTTTGAGGGATTTTTTGCAAAAAAAATTCACCCTCGGTTAGCACGGGATTTAAGCACGGGACTACGCCAATCGAGGGATTTCAGAATGGGCTCTCAAGCTATCGACGCACTTGTTTTAAAAATAGTCATGTCGACACAGAGAGATGGATATTTTTTTTTTTCTGCCCAATTTCTTTTCTCTAAATCTGAAATTTCTATGTCAAAAATTGATGTTAAGTTGAGTGCATGTTGTTTGCAGGAAAATCACAACAAGAAAGATGGTGATTGAATGGAAAGAACACGAGCACGAAGGAATTGATTCATTGGCATTGGAAGATCCAAACTGTCTGGATGCACTAAGTAACTATGGGCTCCTCAAATTCTTTCTTACACCGGGGCTTTCGGGATCAACCTGAGCTGTGACAATACTTGATCAGTTTGTGGGACGTTGGATGGGAAGTGTTTGTGATCCATGATCAAGAGTTGGAGCTAGAGACTTCAGACATTTACTTCATTAGCGAACTGTCCCGTAGAGGGGAACCAGTCCAATTGTATGGAGGCAGGTCCATTGGGGCAAGTGTGAACATGCTCCTTGCAGAACATTGTTCGGAAGCTTTGAAATCTAAAAGCAGAAAGGTTGACATCATGACCATACACGACCTTGTACTGAAGGTGCTACTCTTGACCATTAACAAAGTTGCTAGCACTCAGGGATTGCATGAGTCTAACAAGTCTAAGTTCCAGTATGCCATAGACTGCATAGCGTCGAATGTCTTCAACTGGGCGGAAGCCATGAAAGTGAACATGAAGCACCAATTATCCAAATGCAAGGTAGGAAACTTGAGGCAATTTGGATATGGCTTTGTTCTGGTGACTTTCTTCTTGGAATGGATCCCACTGTTCCACTATCAGCTGGCAGTGATCCGAATGGAAAATGGCATCAACCCATGGTACTCATCCACCCATATTATTCATCGACCCATGGAATTTACCCATGGTATTGTAAATGGCATCCGCCCGTGGTATTGTAAAATCCACCCATGGTATTCATTCACCCATGGAATTTACCCATAGTATTGTAAATGGCATCTGCCCGTGGTATTGTAAAATCCACCCATGGTATTCATTCACCCATGGAATTGACCCGTGGTATTGTAACTGAAAAATACTATAAGTAACAAGTCACATTTTGTAAAAGGACAGATTGTCCGCCACAATGTAGCCTTTACAGTTATTATCGGTTTTAACATAGCAGCAATCGGCTTGGGTTATTTGGAGATGTGCCCTCCCACCCCAGGCTATGTAGGCACCTGCTACTTCATCAGCAACCAACATCACGGTTGTGGGTCATCCACAAACCCACACTTCATCGAAGTCCATTTGCTAGGCCGTACACTGTTAGTATCACAGTTGGTCACAAGCATTACAGGGTATCTCTATCCTCGGATCTTCGTTCTTCATGGTTATGGGTCATCCACAAACCCACAGTTCATCGAAGTCCATTTGCTAGGCCACACACTGTCAGAATCACAGTTGGTCACAAGCATTACAGGGTATCTCTATCCTCGGATCTTCATTTATCAGGGTTTTGGGTTAACCACGTAAAACCCTTATCTTCAGTGGATCTTCATATTCAACAAAGGCTTTGCAGGAGGGAACTTTACGCAATGGGGACCATTGCTTCTTAAGGAGGGAGGAATGATCCGAATGGAAAATGGCATCAACCCATGGTACTCATCCACCCATATTATTCATCGACCCATGGAATTTACCCATGGTATTGTAAATGGCATCCGCCCGTGGTATTGTAAAATCCACCCATGGTATTCATTCACCCATGGAATTTACCCATAGTATTGTAAATGGCATCTGCCCGTGGTATTGTAAAATCCACCCATGGTATTCATTCACCCATGGAATTGACCCGTGGTATTGTAACTGAAAAATACTATAAGTAACAAGTCACATTTTGTAAAAGGACAGATTGTCCGCCACAATGTAGCCTTTACAGTTATTATCGGTTTTAATAAAAAGTTTCTTTGTGGTTTTTGTTTATTGGGCATTCTCCTATTTTTCTTTTGGCAATTCAAGTTTTCAGATCTTGGGGGCCTTTCCCCCAAGATCCATTGCAAGTTTTCAGATCTTGGGGGTCTCTACCCCAAGATCCATTTCAATATTTTAGATCTTGGGGGTCTCCCCCCAAGATCCGGATCAGTGGTATCAGAGCAGGTTATGATTCCATGGGAACGAGGGTTTGATGCATGTTTCAGTTTCAAATTTTGCAGCAATATTCAACAAACTTCAGGCATGTGCTACAACCTCCACAGAGCACTTTCTTGGGTCAAGCAGGAAGAATTTTTCTTTTTTCATTTTTTTGCAGGATTTTTTTTGGGCGGCGACTTTGCAGATCAGATCTGAAACATTTGGTACAAAATTTACAAAATCAAATACCAGATCTGGATTCCTCTCGAAAAATCACCCAATTTCAAAAAAAAAATGGGTCAAATCGGAGTCCGGATGTGGGAGATATCGCTGATTTAAAATCAGCTATTTTATCAGAATTTTTGTGACGGCGGAACTGTTGCAGCACAAATCTGAGATCTCAGAGTGCCCAGATAAGGATTTCCATCACATGGGAAGATGCAAAATGGTCCTTCTGCTTCCAAAAACAGGTTATAATAAATATTCTGAGTTATATTGGCCGAGTTATGTCCATTTTAATTCTGGAGCAGCATTCGGAGTGGGTTTCCATTGGAGACGTGCCCTCCCACCCCACTTTAGTAGGCACCTGCTTCACATTCATCAGTTTCAACATAGCAGCAATCGGCTTGGGTTATTTGGAGATGTGCCCTCCCACCCCAGGCTATGTAGGCACCTGCTACTTCATCAGCAACCAACATCACGGTTGTGGGTCATCCACAAACCCACACTTCATCGAAGTCCATTTGCTAGGCCGTACACTGTTAGTATCACAGTTGGTCACAAGCATTACAGGGTATCTCTATCCTCGGATCTTCGTTCTTCATGGTTATGGGTCATCCACAAACCCACAGTTCATCGAAGTCCATTTGCTAGCCCACACACTGTCAGAATCACAGTTGGTCACAAGCATTACAGGGTATCTCTATCCTCGGATCTTCATTTATCAGGGTTTTGGGTTAACCACGTAAAACCCTTATCTTCAGTGGATCTTTATATTCAACAAAGGCTTTGCAAGAGGGAACTTTACGCAATGGGGACCATTTCTTCTTAAGGAGGGAGGAATGATCCGAATGGAAAATGGCATCAACCCATGGTACTCATCCACCCATATTATTCATCGACCCATGGAATTTACCCATGGTATTGTAAATGGCATCCGCCCGTGGTATTGTAAAATCCACCCATGGTATTTATTCACCCATGGAATTTACCCATAGTATTGTAAATGGCATCTGCCCGTGGTATTGTAAAATCCACCCATGGTATTCATTCACCCATGGAATTGACCCGTGGTATTGTAACTGAAAAATACTATAAGTAACAAGTCACATTTTGTAAAAGGACAGATTGTCCGCCACAATGTAGCCTTTACAGTTATTATCGGTTTTAATAAAAAGTTTCTTTGTGGTTTTTGTTTATTGGGCATTCTCCTATTTTTCTTTTGGCAATTCAAGTTTTCAGATCTTGGGGGCCTTTCCCCCAAGATCCATTGCAAGTTTTCAGATCTTGGGGGTCTCTACCCCAAGATCCATTTCAATATTTTAGATCTTGGGGGCCTCCCCCCAAGATCCGGATCAGGCAGAGCTAAATCCCCCAATGCCATGAAATCCACTGATGGTCCGATGGAGTGAACTGATGCCTAGGACTGGAGGGGACCAACACATTTCATACAAGCCCGCTTTCTTTGCGTGGCTAAGGTGTCATCTAATTATTGTGGAGGATTGGCCATAAAGCAGGACTGAATTCCATGGCAATCCTGACATGCCGCTCCTAGAGGGGGAGGGTTTTGATGATGGAGGCGAGTAAAACAATTTTTGATTTTTGATTTTTGATTGTTTTTGAGATATATGCATTCATGACACTTTGATTTTGTAATTGCAGATGTGGGACTAGAGTGACCAGTCGGGATGTCCCCAATTACTAGAAGCATTGCTCGACAGTTTAAGATTGCTCCTTATCAGGAAGGAGTTGACAATGTGGAGGAGATTGCGTGGAATCTCGATAACTTGACTAGTGGCATCCCAGAGTATTCCGGGATGAAGGACATTCCATGTCGTTATCAGCAGCACATAATGGGAGTGTCAGATCAGATCCACCGATTACTGAATCACGTAGTACGAGTAGTAACGTGCTATCATGAGCACAATGTCGAGTAGTCTATAGTTTTATCATTTAAAATTTTGAGGCCTACGATCCACGGATGTACTTGGAATACATATATTATTTTTGGGTTTTTCTATATGACACTAAATCATTATTGACATATATATATATATATGCTACATTTCTTGTTTATTATGATACAATGTTTTTTTTTCACATATTACGTAAATGTTTATCTAACACATAATTAGCTAATGCATTTGTTAATGTATTCATATGCCTAGGAATGTGATGATATGTGACATAATCAAAATTCCTTTCCATTAGACAAATACGAAAATACATTCTCAATATCTGAGGGCTTCTGATAGAATATTGCCCATTGAGTTGAAAAACAACAAGTTGTGAATCAAGGTTAACAATCATTTCTTGAATGTCAAGAGCAATGGCCTCTGACAAGATTTTGATAACTACACCATATTTAGCAATTTTATTAGTTTTTTGACCCAAACAAATACCTTGAAGATCAATCAAGTCACCATGAGGGTCATAAATAGTGCATGCCGCAGATGATAGATTCTGGGTACTACGACAAGCACCATCAGTGAAACCACGTAAGGAGTCAAAGACATCTGCAAAGCAGGTGAAGACATAATAGGTAGGAAAACTGCTTGAAAAACACACCAAACCAAACTGTACAAAAATTAATAACACACTTGTGTACAAAAGTAACCATGCGACATGACTCACGCATAATGCTTTTTAAGATACAACCCATTGCGGGACTTGTCCAAGGGGTTGCCCTCATAATCGATCAGCTCATAGGCCCCTTTTTGTAACACACGCTTGACAATATAGGGCCCATGCCACATGGGTTCGAATTTTCCTGCCCCCAGCTTATCATTAGCTTGGTCATATAGCAAGACTAGATCACCCTCAGAAAAAGCACGAGGAGAGACCAACTGATCAAAATGGGACTTAACTCGCTTTTTCTATGCTTCAATGACAAAAGAAGTGATATGATGGGTTTCATTCAATCGTTCCAAATATAAGAGACACTCTTCTTGAGGTGAGGTTTCAGAGAGTAATTCGATAGCCAATTTGAGTGAGGGAATCTCACATTCAATCGGTAAGGTAGCTTCTAGACCATAGATTAGCTAGAAAGGGGTGTATCCAGTTGCATCTTTAGTCAAGGTTCGGTAGGCCCACAGAGCTGAAAAAGGCATGAGATGCCAATTAGATTTGTGCGTCCCAATTGCGTGCTGAAGCATAGTGACTAACACCTTGTTCACAGCTTCAACTTGGTCATTGGCCTGAGGGTAATAAGGGGTTGAGCCATCATGATGCAAGCCCAACATAGAAGTTAGCTGAACCATCATGTAATCACGAAAATGGGAGCCATGGTCAGTGACAATGGCTTGAGGCACTCCAAACCTGGAAATCACATGATTGAATAGAAATTGCGTCGTCGTTTTATTGTCAGCTGAATATGTAGGCATCACTTCGATCCATTTGGTGAAGTAATCCACGGCAACGATGATATAATCGTGCCCCCAGTTGAACGAGGATTACATGTCATAAAATCAATGCCCCATTTGGCAAAGGGACCAACAGTAATAATAGGGTGAAGGTGAGCAGGTGGGGTGCACATTTTTCGTTGATAAATCTGGCACTCGTGGCATTTTTGAACAACAAGAATGCAATCCTTAAAGATAGAGGGCTAGAAATAGCCAACACAGAGTATCTTTTGAGCATTGGCATAGCCAGACAGATGACCACCACATGTGCCAGAGTGGAAGTCATTCAAGACTCTTTCAACCTCATCAAGAGTTAAACATCGGCGAAGAATCGAATCAACACCAACATGGTATAAAGTATCCCCAGTGATGTGGTAAGGTTGGGATTGATATTGAATGCATCGACGATCATCCTTGGACAATGCAGACCGAAGGGTAGAAGCTTGGAGGTATTGATGATATCACCATACCAAGGATTGAGAGTGCTAATTAGAAAGAGAGTCTCATCGGGTAACTTCTCATCAGCACCAGTAGGAAGAGAAGTAGAGGGAAGAGAGAAAATAAACTCAACAAATACAAGTGATTTCTTGGATTTGGCAGTAGTGAACACCAAATAAAATTCCTGGAGGATGAAAATCCACTTAGAATACTTTCCCCCAAGTAACTGACGAGTCAGAATGTAAGTCATGGGGTTACACTCGGAAATCACAGTTGTAGCGCGGAAAAGAATATAATGCCAAAAGCGCTGAAAAACAGCCAGAGCCAACTTCTCAACATGAGCATAACGGGTCTCGGTATCAAGGAGGCTAAAGCTAAGGTAATAAATGGCATGTTCATGACCTTCTTCAGTGTCTTGCACTAGCACCATATAAATAGTGCTAGAAGATGCAGCTAGATAGAGGAAATAATTGTGATGATAGTTCGGAGGATGTAACAAAGAAGCATTAATGAGCACAAATTTCAAGTCATCAAAAGACTTTTGGGTAGCCTCATCCCAAATGAATGGAGTTCCTTGCTTAAGCAATCAGGTGAACCCTGAAGCTAGCTCAGCATAGTTAGGCACAAATTGATGAAGGAAATTCACTTTCCCTTACAGACTCTGTAAATGATACAACAAAGAGGGAGGGGGTAGATTAAAAATAGCCTCAATTTTGGGAGGATCAAGACAAATTCCATCTTTCGAAACAACAAAATTGAGGTGTCGTCCGAATTTGATGCAGAAAACACACTCGTGTGATTTAGCCAAATGTTATAGTGTCTGCAACGAAGAAATATTTGTCGAAGATGATCGGGATGGTCATGGCGCTTACGTGAATGAGTAGGAAGATCATCCAAATAAGGTTGAATGATGTTTTTAATGTCATGGAAATCATAGGACATCACTCTTTGAAAAGTAGCCCCAACATTCTTAAGGCCAAAAGGGAGATTTTTATATGCAAAAGTCCCCCACAGACAGATAAAGGCGGTCTTATCTTGATCAGCCGATGCAATTTTTATCTGGTTATAACCAGAAAAACCATCCATAAAGGAGAAAATATCACTCCCAGCACATTCATCGATGATCTGGTCTATAAAAGGAGTGGGATAATTATCCTTTGGATAGGCACGATTAAGGTCACGGTAATCAACACAGACTCGAATGGTGCCTTGTTTCTTAGTCACTAGTATGATATTGGACACCCAATCTATCAGAGGGATAGGATAAATAAATCCAACTTTAAGAAGTTTTTCAATTTCCCCTTTAATGGAAATTGCTTTTCTAGGGTCCGTTGGATGAAGTCGTTGACGAGCGGGCTTCATGTCAAGATAAGTTAGATTTTATTGCACGACTATACTCGGGTAGATGCCAGGAATTTCTTCACATGACCATGCAAAAACATCTCAAAACTCTTGAAAAGGACGAGTATAGAGCTTGGTCTCATCAGGAGAATAAGTCACCCCAATATGAACGTTTTCAATGATACCAGGTTTAATAGAAATGTCAATAGGCATCATTTGGGTAATATTACCCATGTTCCCTTCCGACCAAAATTTATGGGTCATGATAGGAGTCTGAGGTGGTTGGGTCGGGAAATGAGAAGAGAACTTCTCAAGATAGGTAGACATGACCACCAATCTAGGCAAGGACGAGGAACGATGATGAGTATCATTCCACGGTGCTTCTCCCAGAGACATAATTTCCATGATACTTTCGTCAGAAGGAAATATCTCGGTTAAGGGATTAGGAGAATCCGAAGAAACAAGCCATGAGGATTGAGAATACACGTCAAGAGACATCCTTGAAGCAGTATGATCAATAAGTACTGAAGTTGAAGTCGAAACAATCTCCACATAATTGATCTTGGCAGGGCTTAACAACATGAAATCACCCCATGTATCAACAAGATCAGGAGAGGGAATGACCCAATGATCAGAATTAATCGAGATCATGTTGATTGAGGCAACATGCAAAGGTGGGAGAGGAAAAATACCCATCAAGGTAGGATCTTTGAAAAGTCCAGCCCCCACACTCTCATAAGGAGCACCGGTATGCTTCACGTAAGGAACATTTCCATCCAAGTAAGAAGAGGCAAAGAAATACAACTGGTTGAATGTGACGATTTTCCCTTGATGAGGAAAATGGAGTAAGCAGAACATATAGAAGGCTACAACATGCATGGAATGGGTCCAACTCCATCCGAGTAGAATATTATAGTTAAGATTTGCATCAACAATTTCTACTTCGACATTGACTATATTTCCTTCCAAGGTAATGGAAATATTAGGAAGGACACCAAATGGTCGAGAATCACATCCATCAAAGGCTTCCAATGTGTTAGGTGATTTGTTTAGGGTAGGAGAACCAATTGCCTTCCAACAAGAGACAGACATGATGTAGGTGGAAGCACCTTCATCAATGATGATCCTGTGAATTGTCTTCTCATTAATGATCACCTGAATGAGAAAGGAAATTTGATGAGGTAAGTGCGGAACATGGTTTTCCAGATAAAAACAAATGAGATTGGAATCAGATGGATCAATAGCTCCAATAGTCAACAACAATGCTTTCCGCTGAGAAGGATAGCTTTGAAGGACCTCGAGAGAAGACATAGTTGATGGCGCTTGAGCCAAATCCTCAACAATGTTATAATGTTGAGCAACTCGAGCGTTTGGATTATACGAGGAATTTCGTAGCACACCCCGAGAGGGTGGTCAAATAGCAGAATGAAGATTAGTTCGCTCTATATGGAGAGGACCGGAGGTAGACGAGATAGAGGAGGAAGGGGTACCTTGTTTCTCTTTCCGTGTCACCAGAGTAGGTGTTTGATAATATTTTGATTTGGTAGCCACACTTATAGGCATATTAATCATGAACACTTGGGAATCTATGGAAGCGGAAGACTGAGGTTGGCCTGCCATTTGGGTCTGCTGGGATAGAAAGGGCTCTTTCAAGACAGCCGGGGTCCCTTTGAGCAAGCAACTAACTTCAAATCGTTGGGGACAATATTTAGTGTAGTGATCCTCCTCACAGATGAGGCATGGATACTTGGGATTTCTTTGAGAAGCATCACTAGTAGACGACTTAGGAGGGCCCTGTTTCAGGGCATTGGCTTTGGCCTTTCCTTTACCCTTCTTTTTACACTTAGAGTATTTGTCCGCTGTGGTAGACTAGATAGTGTGAACCTAAAAGGTTTTACCAGGACCAGGTGAATTTCAAGAGGGATCATTAGAACTAGTGTTCGAGACTACTTTCTGCTTGGAAGAAGATTTCGCGGGGGTCTGAGACATGAAACCAATCAATCTATCAAAAGGTGGGGTAGTTGGAAACTTCGATGCTGTCAGATCAGATAATGGTCCCAGAGCATCGGGTAACATATCATATAATGTGCCAACTTGTGAGTAGACTAGGTCCAAATATTGGGCACGAGCGATGGCTTGCTCTTCTGTAACACACCCACCCATATCTATGTCCCTAGAAATTGGGCCAATGAATGATTTGGTGAACCATTCTATCAGCAACTGATAAGCAATTTCAAACTTGATCAAGCGACACCAACATCCCCATTCATGGATGTGATCGGAGATATGAGTCACAATGTCTTTCTTAAGTGATGTAAGCATATAGGTGCCAGCTTCATAGCGAACTGACAATTGGAAATGAGTGAGGAAAGCCATAACGAGTGTTGTAGTCACTATAGGTACCTTAAGGCAATTCGATGTACCATTTCACGTTAGCCCCTGTGAGAGTTCTTTGAAAAATCCGTAAACAAATAGAATCATCAACGTATGAATTGGAGGAGCACCAGAGGTGATTTGAAATCATGTGGGCTTGTGGATCCTCCCTTTCTTTTCCCTCAAATTTCGGGCAATCGCTCGGAACTTTCGTTAGAATTGGAGGCCAATGAAGAATAGGATCATTGGTAAACCTTAACACATCCGGGAGTTCGAACGTGGACAAGAATGACAATTGCGTATTAAAAGGCATTTGGGGCCTCTGAGTAGGCCCAAACTACGGAACCCATCCTTGTTGGTAACGATTTTTCCCCCACAGTGGAGGATTTTGTCCATATAGAATCTGATTTCCCCCCACTGTAGGTTACCTTTTGTTAAATTGGAAACTAGGGCCAAACTCCATGTGGATCAGTTTATTTATGGCAGCTGATATTTTTATTGGATCCCTCTTGTTGAGAGGTGTAGGATTGATCCAAAGATCATCCGATTATGATAAGTATTTATGGAGATATGAATTTATTTTGTTTATGTAATTATTATCAAGCCGACCAGCTCTTATGTAGACTCTAGAAGCCCAGCTGACGTGTCTGTTCAACCTCTACGTTTTTAGTATAAATAGAGGAGGATTTGAAGTCATTTGGTAACTCACTTCAAGTGATCTCCTCTCCATGTCTTGGGTTTTTTTGGAGAAGGAGATTCACACTAGATTACGCTGGCCTAGTATGATGCCCTAACGAAGAACACAGTCATGAACTTATACGCTGTTCTAAGCAGCCCTAAACACATTTAATGGATGCCTTTATATAGAGGATCATATACACTGTTCATAAAGGATTATATATGTCGTTGTCAAAGCGCAGTTCATATAGTATCTTACACGCAGATAATGATGACACGCAGCCATACGCTGGGAACGCAATATATATATGCTTCGCTGTAGAAATATTATGGAGCACAATATATATATATATATATATATATATATATATATATATATATATATATATATATATATATATATATATATATATATATATATATATATATATATATATATATATATATATATATATATGCGTTGTTCTTAAGGAACTTACACGCTGTAAGATAAATGGTGGACGCCGTAATAAAAGGACACAGTCAACCGCAGTCATAATTCCACAGTCCTGAGGTGTAGCTGGAGTTATGTATATGCTGTGCAACCATATGCTGGGCAATCATGTCATACATTACAGTTATGGTTATATACATTCGTTGGACAGTCCTGTACACATCGCAGAGGTTATATATATACACACAGAGGTCATGTACATATCGCAGAGGTTATCTATATTCACGTAGAGGATGCCGAAGACTCTTATATATACTCACAGATGTCTCTTATGTATATTCGCTGAGGCCGCAGAGGTTTTTTGCTTTGGTATATGGTCTCGCATTCGTCTCTCTAATGTGGTATGGCATTCGCATGATATCCCTAGTTATAATGGCATATGATCGCAATACTGTGATGGTATATGATATTGCTCTGGTGTGAAAACTGATACAAAGATGTATGGCATCAACGTTATATAACAGGTTCTCGATATGTATGATCTTGCTCCAGTTGTATATAGGGTCTTAATATGTATGTGGTCTTGATATGTATGGTCTTTATATATTGGCTAGACTGTACATACGATGGGCAGTAATCGCTGGACAATATACGCTATAGTACATAAGTTATATATATACGTTGGACACATATATATAACGCAGTCTTGGGTAGCAACATGATATATTGTGGATGGGCTGTACAATGAATACATGGAGCATGGGCAGTAGCATGATGGGCAGCACTATGAGATCATGTGCATGAGCAGCACAATGATACATTAGCAGGGGTAGCAGCATGATGATGATGCACATTAGTTTGAGCAGTGTTATGATGGATAAGATCATGGACATGGAAAACCGCATGAGGTAGTATGCAGTGGTGCAACTATAAGACCAAATGCAGCACGATGATAGGTGAAGGAGTCACCTTGAGAATCAGTTGAAGCAGAATGTCTTCAACTGATCTCATCGTTATACGAAATGATCTATGCCAGATCTAGATAAGTCAAAGTGTTGACTTCCGTTGTAAATGTACTATCTCTCTCTGCTGAACTTTGAAGATAAAAGAAGATTTGATCAAAGGGTTTCCCCACACATTGTGGGGTTTGTCCCTGGCTTGCACCATATCTTGTGTCCTCTTGCCTTGGCTTGTCTTCTATGTTTTATATTTATGTTCAATCTGCAGTTTATCGTAATGCTGATGTGATTGCTAACTGTGAAAATTTAAATAAATTTCTCTAGCATAGAACATACCTAAACTTAACACCTTTCCCGTAGGGAGGATTCTATCTTGGGTAGCCTTGATATTGTCCTACCATAGGTTGATGATAAGCAACATAAGAGTTAAAAGGTTATTGAGCTTGTTGACCTTGGACATAAGGATGTTGAAACTGTTGACCTTGGACATACGTATTTTGCACCTGCTGTCACTGGACATAAGGATTTTGAACCTGTTTCCCTTGGACATAAGGATTTTGAGCCTGCTATTGCAAGACTTGACCTTGACCTTGCAAAGGCTAACCTTGCTGATATGAATACAAGGGTTGCTATTGCCCAGGTTGACCTTGTTGTTGAAAGGATTGGCTTTGCTGCTGTAAAGGTTGTCCCTACGGCTGCAGAGGTTGACCTTGCAAGGACATAGGTTGGGAGGACTGGTGAACAAACTGCATCTGCGGCTGCAAAGTTTGTTGCGACTGTTGCAAGGGTTTCCCTTGTGGTTGTTGCAGTGTCCTTGCTACTGCACTACCTGCCCTTGCTACTGCAAGGATTTCCCTTGTTACTACAAAGGTTGTCCTTGCTACTGCAAGGGTTTCCCTTGTTGTTGCAAGGGTACTTGGGTAGTTCCTAGGGTGACATCCTAAGGGTACTGAAAGTTCCCAAATTGGATTTGGCCATATCCACTAGGCACAATAGATGGACCAGGCTGAACATAGGGCCCATCTTGAGGGATGTAAGGCAGATTTACCATCGCTTGTGAAACATATGGAACATAAGGACGTTGGAATGGAACCTAAGCCACATATGATTGCTAGTATTGGACGTTACTTGATCCAGATGGACCAGCAAGGTTCAAAATCACACTGTAAGAGGGCTGATTCATTCCAACCATGTGAGTTTGTGAGCCACTCACATTGGTTGCACCAAACATCATGGAGATATTCAGATCTTGCCCCCCAGGTGGTGGTAGAGTCTGTCCACTCACTAGAGGGGTAGAAGAACTTATCGAGACTTGACTTGAGACTGTCGATTGAACCGAAAGAGTCGGTTGAAATGATGAAACAAGTGGAGTCGGAATGGTGGGTTGCACTAGAACTAAAGTGACTGTAGTTTGCAAAATCGGTCGAGAGGTTGGGTTCTGAATGAATTGACTTGAGGTAGGCATAGGGTTGTGATATAATGATGAGGCACTAGGAGTGCCCGAAACCAACTGAGCTAGAGAGGTATAACCATGCGGCAATAAAGGCTCACTATACTCAGGGTAGACACTAGTCGGAATGCTTCCCGTATAAGGGAAACCTTCTAGAGGGAATGGATATCCCTGCTAATCAACTACATGAGGAGTGTGTGTAGAAGAAACCTCTGAGTGACCTGGAGAGGAGACTGGGATCTCACCTTTTGATTCCATGGGTGGAAAAAAATGACGATGGACAACTGAAGATGTTCGAGGAGATACTTCCAAAGGAATACCAGGTCGATCATATGGACTGTACGGATGTTGTGGTGATATCACAACAGGATCGAACAAAGGATTTAGAGGGTAAACAACCAGTCCTTGCTGACCTTGAGGAGTCGACAGGCTCTTGAGAGTCTGGATAGGGTTATCCAGAGATTCTAGGCTAGATTCATAAGGTGACCTAGTATCTGATGGAGGAAGATGAGACGACAAAGGTTGAATACTCATAACAATTCCATGTTCAACACCTTGATCCTCGAGTAACTACGGAAGTTTAGGGAGAGGCTCCTCGGATGATCTTTCAGAAGGAGGAGAGGAAGAGGAACTAGGTGAACCTGATGGTTCAGCCACGATGACTTTGTCTCAAAAAACAAGAGAAAAGAGATTAATTTCAGGGCTTCTTTAAAATATATTAAAGGTATACTCACGATGTGGTCCAGAATAATACTATTAGGAATGTGATGTGATCGTGGGCAAAATAAATTTAAGACGCTGAAATAGATTGATGCCTTTTCATGTTTTAAGAGTCGAGAAAAAGGAAAAGATGACTCTAGTCACTTTCGTTTGAACGAGCTCGAAAGGACAAGTGCTTGATGATCTTTTAAATTTAAAGATTCAAAAAGACCAAAATGATTGCTCAGGATAATCTAGGCAAAAGGATTACCAGGTAACCGTGAACTGCAGAATACCTCCCAGTGAACCGAGAAGTACGGGCAAGCAATCTCCCCGAATGTTGTGTTTGGTGTATCACATTTACAAGGTGGCAGACTGGCTTCCTACGGATAAAGGATTGCAAACCTAGTGGGGTCTCCATTTATATACGCGATGGTAGGGGAGCACAAGTCTGTACTAGCATTGTCTAGTGCCAAAGCGAACGACAGCTGCTAGGTTTAAAGACGTCAGAACATGTCTCTAGCCTAGACCTCTAAATGTGAGCGTTTAGTTTCAAATGTGCCTTAGGTTAATTGAATACATTTTAAAGGTTTATCTTGAAATTAAGTCTCAGTTTTCAGGCCCTATCGATGTCACTTGAAAAAATCCTATATGTAGCTATATGAGACAAAACCCTTTCAATTCGATGAATGTTTACACTAATTGAGAGTAGAGAAAACAATCAATGCAACAAACAAGCAACTGAAAGCAAGATGACTCTTCACTACTTCGCTTTTCAAAACAAAATAATGAAAATTATTTCCACTTCCTATCTTTCCTATCAAATGCACTTCAACTAGTCCTTTCAACAGTAAAAGAAGTTCCTTTCATTTCACATGCTCATGATGATGCAATTCTAGCTTTCAATGATGCTACTTAATGCAACATATCAATTTAACAAACTAGAATGATGTATTTTTTCAATGGAATGATAAAATGAATCTTTCACATAAACATTTCAATGAAAAATTTTCAAACAACCAACATCAATCATATACCAAGAAAGATAAGAAGAACTCCTCTCAAACCAAACATGCAAAAACTCAATCAAAACAAAATGAGCAATGTAATCTATGCTTGAAAAGAGACGTTCAATCAAGAGAAGAGAAAACGAAACTTTTTCACTTGTTCAATTGAAAACAAAGCAATACAAGGACTAAAACATGAAATGCATGGGGCAACTAACCAACAACTTGACTTGATGAGAAAACAAACAGTTGAATGGACAATGACCTAGATTCCCTAGGGACACAAACCATCCAAGAACTCAAAAAATCAAGTAAGGCAAACTCAAACCAATCAAGCAAACAAATCAAGCTAACGAAGCTTTCTAGCCAGGGAGAATAAAGGCAAACAAGCCAAGAAACAGAACTTATGAGGACAAGACACACTGGCAATGATTCAAGAGAAACCCTGATTTTAACCTACAGGAATTAGCGCGACTGTCTAACTGACAACAAGCACCACAAGGGGGTATGACATGACTGTTCAAGGGTAAATCACGCTAGTCGGTGCAGCTATCAGAAAATAAATAGCGCAGATCGGGGGATTTAAAGAAAAAATAAAAAAATTCAGAAATCAAAACCAGGCCTGCCACTCTAAATTCAATAATCTAGGTAGAAAATAGCGTAAAGCACAGAAAACCAAAAAAGAAAGAGTGATACGAAAAAAGTAAACACAAATCATGAAATGCAAACAATCCAAAGAGAGGGATGGGTTCCCAGTGGAGTTACCAATTTGTGGTGTAGGAGTATCCTCTCTGCAGATAGAGACGGTCCCTCTAGCCCAACAGAATGGGTCTAGCCACAAACAATACAATCTAATGTAAATTTCCTTAGATTAGAATTGAATAAGAGGGCCTACCTCTTATAGCACTAATCCACTTTATGTTGATCTTGCTTCCTTGCTCCAATTTCCTTTTGTTCCTTTCGTTCAGATACCTAAAACAAACATGCGAGAAACAACATTAAACATGATAGCATAAAATCGAATTCAATCTACTTAAAAGGTTAAGGAGTTTTAAGCTATCAAATGTAATATTACACACGATATAGGAAATAAACCATTTAGTTGTATTGATAAAAACTTCAAAGAGAAATACAACTGGAGCCTTGACGTTGCAGTTCCCTTTGGCATGTCCGGGTTCCGACACCACTATAAACATCTCATGATTCACCCTCAAAACAATGGAAGTTCAAGGCCTCTTTCCATTTTCTCCACACCAAACACTATAATCTTATTCTCCCTTCACACATAAACTAGAAGGTTAAGTTTCTCAAGATGGTTATCAAGATTTGTAGATAATTCTAGCCCTTTCACTAGCCAGCTGAGGTTTTGAAATGAGGAGTTTATATAGCTTTGATAGAGGGGAAATGGATCCTCCTATGGTGGGAGAGGCCTTATCCATTTTGGTTTGTTCCATTTTAATAGGGGAAAGGAAACCAAACAGACTCTCTCGGCTCTTATCTTGCCCAACCATTTACCAGACTTCTGTTCACGAAGCTTCTAGACCTGGAAACTTCAACTCCATTTTTAAAAACTTGCCAAAAGAGGGTTGACATGGTTGATGAATGGCTCATTTGTGTTGTTCGACGCTAGTACTAGTTTTAAACTCTGCAAATCGACGCAGGGAAGAAATTGAGCACTAGTGCCTATCTTGAAAACTAGGTTCTAAGGAAGATTCTTGGGAAATGATGTAAGAGGGAAATGTCTTGCAAATGAAGAGGGATGTGGGGACATGATCTTCATGGCAGGAAAACATATGAGGGTCACTATAGAGGTCCTCTAGGATTGAGAAATGAGGAGTACAGGGACAATGACAAAATGTTGTGCAACAAGATCTGATTCCTTTTTAACACAAATACTAACAATTGAACACTTAGTAAATAGTTACATAAGAACCTATTGAAAATATGTTCAATTTCTTATTTATCATATACATAAGAACCAAAAAGATTCACTGATGAATTATTGAATTAGTTCAAATAAGACATCATGTATGCAAGCAAACAATTATTCTCCTAAATCGTAAGATAGCTTACCGGTCTAAGATTATAACTATTTATTCCTATGTATATTTCATCTTTCAAAATACATTTAAGAACAAGTCTATAGAATAGTATAATTAGACTTTTAAATGAATTAAGAATTAAAACTCAACAATAGTGCATGAAGCCAATAATTAATTCATACATAAATAAATGTAAATTAAAAAATTGAGAAAGAATATGCATTCATGATTTCAATAAACAATAGTGCTATACGAAAATAAGTGAAACAAATATTTATTAATAAAATAAAATTGAATTACAAAACCTCACAGTATGGCAGTAGTGCACAATCCTATAGGCTTGTAATTGGTCACCACTTGCAGAAATGGCCTCCTCCTTACAATAGTAGTACATAATAAAAATAGTTTATACACAAATAGATGAAAACACTGCAATATAGAGTCTTCTTCCCCCAAGATTCCTCTCACCTATAGTTATAAATCCTTATTACAATAGTGCTTCTGGGAATTCTAGAATTGTAGAGTGGAGAAGCCCTTAATGCGTTCTACCATCTATTATTTATTATATTTACAAGTATAATCCTCAATAAGAAAGTTTGTTGAAGAATAAATCTGCTCCATCAATTTTCATTAGGCAAAAATTCCATTTTTCTATTGCTAGAGCGTTCCCATTGATTGAGATCTTCTTCTTCTCATCTATTCAACTGTTTCCATACAAAAACAAATCAAAATTAAATTAAAATAGAAAATCAAATCAAAATAGCAAATCTAGAATAAAACATATGTAATCAAATTTAATTAAATAAATAAATTAAAAAGAAATCAAAGCTTTCTATTGATGATTGTGAGGATTTAATTAGTCAGGGAGAATATGGATGAATGGATCTACACTCAGTAGAGATTGTGGGCAAATGAGAATACAAAAAATAAAACTCAGAATATTGATTTTTGTTTAAAAATTCATAGCTTGATATTTTGCTGAATTTTAGACCCATTAAATGATAAAATATAGTCTAGTAACCACTTCATAAATAATCTCCATGATTTTATCTATCCAATGAGCTATCCTAGGCCTCATTGGGCGAAGTAAAACTCAATCTAAGAGCTTATAAAGTTGATGAGTCAAAACTACCAAAATTTTTGAAATTCTGTTGCTTGGACTAAAAAATGGTTTTTTAAAATTAAATTATAATCTTAAATTATATTACAGTTATCTTTTAATTAATACTAATTAAATATAATTATTTACTAAAATTAACTAATTAAAAATAAAATAAAATAAAATAATTTTTTTTTTAATAATCAATTAAATATTATTCTATTCTATTAATATTATAATTATAATATAAATTAATTAAAATATTAATATAATACATATAATATAATAATGTCATATTATTCGAATTAAATCACATGAGGAGGAATGGAGTTTGAGTGATGGAGGTGAGAGTGTTAATGCAGGGATAAGGAGGGTGAAGTTAGTGGAGGGTGAGTGAGGTCACGAAGGTATGGGAGGCATAAGGAGGTTATAGAAAACTTTACGTTAAACAAAAACCTCATTGCATATTTCTAAAATCGTAAATCGCGAATTGTCAAACGAACACACAATTAAATTTGTGATATGTGATATTCCATATATCGCATCGCAATTTTGATTGTGTTTTTAAATTGAGAAATTTTGGAAGGAAAGAGGTGATGTAAAGTGGGGCTCACATAGAATTAAAAAACTTACAAAATGAATTACAACTATTTTGCAATTTTGAGATTTTGCGCTTGATAATTTGTTTTAAAATAATAAATTAGAGTAAATTACTGAGATCCGTAAGCGTTTTTCAATTTTCGTACAATTTAGCTGAGTCATTTTGTAGGACCTTTAGTGAAAAAATAAAAAATTAGTAAAAATTAACTAAAAGTTAATATTTACAATGGATGACTATTTTAATTGCAAAAATTGAGATATCATACATTTTATACATTTTTTCACCTTGGTGAAAAAAATGATAAAACTTCAAAGGAGTGTTATTTACAAACCAGTTGACCAAATGAGGTGAAACAAGTATTGATGGAAAGATTGAGAGAAGTGGAATCCAATGAAACAATCAACAAAGAAATCTGATGAAAGTGGAAAAGGAAAAACTGTAAGAATTAATTTAAATGAAAATCATAAAAATGTGTCTAGCCAAAACTTAATATAAAGGGTCTCCATTATTTGAAGTAAATAAATAAAAATTGGGGGGGCATTGGGATTTCCCTACAACATAAGTATCATGTTCACCATGTTGACATGGTGCTCAAACTATTGGAGGAGAAACAATTATATGCAAAAAACTCCAAATGTTTCTTTGAAGTATAAGAGGTGGAATATTTGGGTCATATTGTATCTCATGAGGGTGTTAAGGTAGACTTTAAAAAAATTAAAGCCATTAAGGAATGGAAAAACCCCAAAACCCTAAAGCATGTTCGAGGATTTCTCAGGTTGACAGGGTATTATAGAAAGTTTATTAATAATTATGGTAGAATAGCAGCACCTCTAACAACATTGCTAAAGAAAGATGCATTTTCTTGAACTTCAAAAACAACTAAGGCATTTGAGCATCTTAAAGAGGCAATGTGCCAAGCACCAGTCTTAGCTACGCCAGAATTCACAAAAACATTTATTGTGGAATGTGATGCCTCAGGAAATGGACTTGGTGTTGTTTTAATGCAAGAAGGAAGACCCATTTCTTTTGAAAGTCATGCAATCAAGGGAAAATATTTACACAAAACTATTTATGATATGGAAATTTTGGCAATACTACATACACTAAATAAATGATGACCTTACCTAATGGGAAGACACTTCAAGGTAAAAAAAGATCACGATAGTCTTAAATACTTTTTGGAACAAATATTATCTTAAGAAGAACAACAAAAATGGGTCACAACGATGTTGGGTTATGACTTTGAAATCATCTACAAAAAAGGAAAGCAAAATGTTGTTGTAGATGCACTCTCAAGAAATGATGACGATTTGGAAGCATTGCTCTGTGTCATTTCTATTATCCAACCTAATTGGATAACTGAATAAATGAATGAATGGAAGAATAACAAAGAGGTGTGGACACTTATTCAAAAGTTTCACTAAGATCCTAGTATATCAAGTACATTTATCCGCAAAAAAAATTATTTATGGTACAAAGATTGCTTATATCTCTGTAATAATTACCAACTCAAACAAAAGATTCTTTTGGAATTGCACACCTCCCCCTTAGGAGGGTACTCAAGATTTTTAAAAACTTACCATAGGGTTAAGAATGATTTTTTTGGGATGGTCTTCAATCTAATATTCAAAATTTTGTGAAATAATGTTTGGTTTTCCAACAAAATAAAGTTGAGACAATTAAGATCTAAGGTTTGTTACAACCTTTATCCATTCTAAGTCAGCGTTGGGAGGAGGTCTCAATGGATTTCACCACAATTTTACCCAAGTCTGAAGGAAACGGTGTCATCATGGTGGTAGTTGATAGACTTACCAAGTATGCACACTTTCATGCACTATCTCATCGTTTTAAAGCCAGTACAATTTCTACTACATTTATGGAAACAATTCAAAGGCTACATGGAAACCCAAAGATTATTGTAAGTGACAAAGATCCCATTTTCAATGGAAATTTTTGGATGGAATTATTTTCTTGTCTTGGTTCTCAATTAGCTCATAGCTCATCTTATCATCCTTAATCTAATAGGTAAACAAATATAGTGAACAAATGTTTGGAAGGATATCTTTGTTGCTTTGTATCTAATAAACAAACACAATGGGTCAAATGGTTACCTCTGGTTGAATGGTGGTATAACACTTCCTTCCATACTTTAACAAAAATGACGCCATTTATGGCACTTTATGGATATCATCCACCATCCATCACATCATATTTAAGATAAAATTCTTAGTTTCAAGCAATGAAAGATCACATCGAGCATCAACAACAAGTTCTCCATCTCTTAAAGGATAACCTCAATCTAGCATAAAATTGAATGAAACAATAGGAAAATCAACATCGCAGTGAAAGAATTTTTGATGTAGGGTGACTGGGTATTTTTATGGTTATAACCATACAAAAACATGTCCCTCAAGCAAGCTAAGAAGGATAATAAATTATCACCCAGGTACTATGGTCCTTACAAGGTTTTACAAAAGATTGGTACTGCGACATACAAATTGGAGCTTCCTGCATCTTCCTGAGTACACCCAGTTTTCCATGTTTCATGTTTAAAGAAGGTTATCAGTGACAAGATCCCAATTCAAATAGTATTGCTAGAAATTGATGAAGAAGGAAAAACCATATTGGATCCTGAAGTAGTCACGAAAACAAGAACCCGACAACTATGGAATTGATCAATTTGAGAGTATCTCATTAAGTGGATGAAATTGAAGATTCCACATGGGAGGATGAGAATTTTATACAAAAGCATACATAACTACTCAAGCATTGAGGAGGACACTTTTTTGAAGGAGAGGGGCATGTTAGGTCCCTATAATACTAGTGGAGACCCCTTATTATTATTATTAGTGTATCCATCTATTGTATTGTTTTTCCCATATAGCCCCTATATTGTTATTTTTGTGCCCTTACATTATTATTGTTATGAAGGCTATCATTATATTGTGATCCCTTAGACTCCTATATATACCAAGGAGGTCTTGTTATTTGTATCATCCAAAAATTGTTCATTTATGTAATTTAAAGGAGGTTTCCCCCTCGAAGTGGATAATTTTTAATTCGTTGATCTATCTTTTCTGTGATTTGGTTGCATAACAGAGTTGTTGATCAGTATTATGGTAATTGAATGCTGTCGATGTTGATGAGGAATAGTTATAACCTTTTCTTAGATAAATTTGTCAACATGGGAACATCTAGATAGTCATTATAAATAACTCCCTAGATAAGGAGTGTTGAATTTTTGTAGATATGGTTGATCTTCATAATCAATATTTTATCCCTTGATGTATGTGTAATGCTAAGTATAAATCATGTTCTTCATAATATTCTCAAAAGATAAAATATAAGGCATGTTCTTCATGTACTTTTCAAAAAGAATTTTTGAATTCTTTTATTTAAATCTTTTTCTCCAAACAAGTCAATTTAGCCCTCCTCCTAGTCAAGTTGTCTCAAGTCAAGTGGCACCCATTAAACTAGCTAGAAGCGTATTTATAAGGCACTTAACCTCCTTCTGAGAGAAAAATTTCATATCTATTCTATTCAAGAAATTTAGACCTTCTGATGCAAAGAACAAGATGAACCTAAGGTAGAGTGTTGGATGAATCTAAGGCTGAGTAAGAAAAAATCAAAGGTTGAACTTTTGGGCATCTCAGGGTAGAAGATCTGAATTTTTACTTGTACATTTAGGGCCGAATTTTCTGAGGCATACCAGGGCAATAGGACCGAGATTCTTGGGTTTGGAAGCAGGCCAAATTTCTACCCTATCAGACCAAATCAGGTTGAGGTTCTTGGGAATTTGTTTGACTTGAATATGAGGAAGTTGGATCAAGTTTTACCATGTTTACTTTGCTAGTCAGTTTGACCTTGTGATTAAATAGAAAATCTAGGTGTGTCTCTTGTTGAATTGATGAATTTATATAAGGAAAAGATTGTTGATTTTTTCTGCCATGTGGGTTTTCCCAGGGTAAATTCTTGTGTTCTTTCTTGGTTTCTCTTTATGATCCTATTGGAATTTAGTTTCTACTATTGAGATCTTTTGTGTAATTACTTTATGATAAATATGAATGCAAAAAAAAAAGAGTAACTAATGAAATCATAAGAAGTAATTATCAATTTATAAGATCCTATGAAAAAGCAACATTTTAAATGCTAAAAAATGTTTTCTTCCATTATAATCTTTGGTTTTGAAGGAAATCCTAATATCTTTTCATATTATGTTTTTGATAATTATTCATTGTTGAAGTATGCTGTCAGTAAAATATCGTGCAGATTTCATTAATAAAAAGAGGAAAAAATGGGTCATGCCTACTCCTTTCAAAATTGGACATTTTAGAGTGAAATCTATTGTCCATTTAGATGAAATTGATTCATATTTTGACACCTTCAAAATAAGCAAGTCCACTCTTGCAAAGTTTTTGACCCACATGGAATATTCTCTCCACATATGAGTAAGTATTGAGTGTTCTTTAAATTTTAATTAGAATTTATAAGGAGGAGTTGGGGGAAATCAGAGTCTAGAAGAAGAAGAACATGAATATAACCATCTCCATGATGATATTAACCCTTTAATTAGTACAAATGAAAAATAGAACCAAAAGGAACTACCTAAAACAAATACTAACCACAATTCCTCTAGTAATTCTCTTAAGATATCTTTAATTTCTAAAATTAAAGGGCAATAAAATACGTCCGAGGAGAAGAGGAATACTACATAAAGTGCTAGTGGTGGAGGAGATGAAGGCCCTTGGAGAAGTTTGATTGAAAAATATGATACTATTTCTACTGGTCCAAAGAAAAAGAGGAAAGAAAAATTAAAAGATACTAAATAATCCCAAGAAGAGAAAATTGAATCTTAAAATATGGAGATTCACATTCTTATTGAAATCCATAGTTGGGAAAATAGATACTGGAAAATAGAATTCTTGATGAAAAAATCACTACTTAAGACATTATTATTTTTGAATAAGAATCATTGACATTTCACAATGCTAAATTTGACAAAAATTCAAAGAAATTATGAATTGGAAAGCTCAATGTAAAAAATAAGAAAGTGATGGAGCAACAAAATTCTAACATTAACATAAGAGAAATCAAAGCTTCTCAAGTTTTAAAGTTCGACCAAGCAACATGGAATGCTCTTAAGTATTCCATTAATGAAAACGAAAGGGAAATCATTACCTTAAAGAGATGAATTAATGAACTAGAAGTTGCTCTATGTCTAAGACATTGTTTGTTGAACCATTGAATACAATGAAACCCAGTCAAGAATTTTCTAAACCAAGTGAAAATATGAAAGGAGCATCAAGTATACTAGAAAATATTAGAAAAGTTGTAGATGAAAAAATTAACAAAAGACTTGTCGGAATGTTGTAGTCATGGAAAGTACTAGAAAAGTTCACTTATTATTGCTTAAAGAATTACTTCCTATAAAGATAATTTACAAAAAGATCTAGAAGATGATGAGTATTTTCATTGTTAGGGTCCCTAATATGAATGAAATGTAGAGGAAAGAATATAATTTTCCCTCAAATGCATGATTCAAACACCTAAAGGCTTGTTGGAATGAGAGAATTAATACTTGAAGGAAATTTATTATTCACTGTCACAATGTTCACTACAAGAAGGACTAATGTATTCATTAGAATTGTTGACATGGAAAAGGAACTAATGGCCAACATATGGTGGTGGATGCTATATTAACCAAACAATTTATGAAAGAAATATTAGATGAAATGCATTTCTTGGGTTGAAACCTATGAAACAACCATAATTTTTTGAAAGGAAGAAATGGTTAGTAAATTACATCAACAAGAATGATGACCAAAAAAATTTGATGTACTAGCTAAGTGTTGAATTAAATGAAGTCAAATATGAATTCTCCAATATTTGAGTGAAGCATGAAGTAATTGTCACCTTTATGTGACTTCATAGAAAATGGCTAAAAGTTGTTGTACAAAAACTAGTTGAAGACTAATAATTGACTTCAACAACAAAAATATAGTTGGTGTGGTTAGGTTTTCTTCCAAAGGTGAAAAACTATATAGAGACTCAATCGATGGAGAAAGAATGAGAGATTTTGTTTTCCAATATTGTAAGTAATAGTTTCCTTGACTGAGTTTTCCTACACTTTCTTCTTAGTGAGTGTTCATTTACTTTTTTATTTAGAGTCATTCTAAACCTAATGTTTTTTTATGACTGTCTTCTCCTCGTCTTTATATATCTTTTCATTTACATGGTCTATGGGAGCCCCATCCTAGTCCATTTGGATGAACACTTTTTTATTTCGTGAAAATTTACAAACTTATTATTTTTGATACATTGGAGGTTCCATAAGAGAACTCCCAGGAAGTCATAAATATTATGATATCAAGACTTTGATTTAAATCATGGGATTTCTAGTGTGTGTTTCCTTTTGATCCTTTTGATATCAATAAAAATATCATGTCAAGTTATTTGTGAATGTGGTTTGTTTTCTTTCATGTTGCTCAATGATATCGTGTGTTTTTTTTATTTCTATGATGGAAACAAACATCTTGACTTTACTTTTATTTATTTATAATCTTACATTGTAAATGTCATTGTGAATATCATCTCATTTTGTGTATATTATTCTTCTTTATGTATCATTTTTAAGTTTTGTTCTTTTTGGGAAGATGAGTAACACCTCTATAAAAGTGAGAAGGGGATTCGTTCCCTTAAATGTTGTCTTTATAATTTGAACAGTCTCTGTAACAACCCCTGGTTAAGTTTCCATGTAAATAAAATAAAAACAAGGTCATGGGACACATATTCCAAGCTGAATGTTGGGAAAACATTATAGTGGGCATCACTTATGATTAATTAATGGATATGGAAATTTGAAAAGGAAAAGATGTAATAAATGGCATTTTATTTATGAAAATAAAGAAAAATGGGAGAAAAGGATGGTGAAGGGACACAAATTTGTATGAAATGGAAATTAGAGGAAAAATGAAGGAAAACAGACAAAATAGAGGCATCAATGATAAAAAGCCTTCAGAGAAACAATTTCTATCACTTTTATAGTTTTGGATGTTGAAATTTGGTACCAGAGGACAGGTGGTTCCCTTAGGCTTTGATCTTTGGCTTAGGGAAAAGTGTCCAAAAGAATTTAATTTTTTCTCCTAAAGTGACTTTCTAATTTTATAAAGTTAAATCTAATTTAAAAGTGACTTTAAGTGATAAAGTTACTAAGTCTAATCTTAAAGTGACTTTTATAAAGTCAATGAAAAATTAGAAAGGAAAAGTGACTTTGGAAATAAATGACTAAGTGGGTCTTTATTAAAGTGGGGTGAATTAAAAAATAAAAAGTGAGATTCAAATGAGCATTTAATCTCAGCCATTGATTTAAATCTATTTCAGCCATTGGATTTAGAGATCACCCAAAAGTCACTTGGGTCACCCAAAAGTCATTTGGAGTTATATTAAGGGAGGAAAAGGAGGAAAATATCACATTCGATTCAATTCTTTCATGAGCAGATTGGGAGAAGGAGAGCAAGAGAGCAAGAGAGATTTCTGAGCATGGAAGAGAAGGAGACAACAACTTGGCACACATTCCAAGGCAACAGTTGAGCATATTTGTACAGCTGATTCAGCACACAGTGAAAGGAAAATTTTGGCACAATTTTTGAGGAGAGGTTTGCACAAAAATCGAGGAGCAGTTTGCTGGTTTTTCTGCACGCAAAACGAGGGCCATACATCAACATTTAATGCTGAAAGTGGGCACGAAAATCGAGGAGACCGTACAACATTTATTGCTGTGCTGTTTGCTGTAATTTCCAGTTTTGCTGTGAAGCATGGGAAAAGAGATAAATTGTAAATTTGCTTGCTGATTTTTTTGCTGAAAATTTCTCACTGTAAAAGGCAATTTTCAGAAATAAAGAAGAGCTCTCAAATTGGTTTTCCCCAAGAGTTGTAGGGGGTTTTTCTAGGGTCACATTGACCAAAAATCTCAGTTTTTAAATGTGTTTTAATGGCTATTTATTGCTGCTGATTTTTATTTCTGCAATTTCCAGCATTCTGTAAAATTTCCAGAATTTGTGTTTTCAGCAAATTTATTTTTTCAGCTTGTTAAATGTATGGTTATGGGAAAGGGCATTTAACTATATGGGAGAAATAAGGAGAAACTGAAAACCGGGGTGGGAAAACAGAAATTTCTACATGGTATCAGAGGTTGAGTGCTGAAGGGCAGTTTGGGATAGCAAAAGGAAAAATTACAGTTGCTGATTTTTCACTTAGAAAATTCCAGCAAGCTGATTTTTTCATAAACAACAGTTTTATCTTTACTACAGCAGTGCTATTTTTCAGTTTTAAGACAGCAGGATGTCATTGGGATTGAGGGTGGAGGATAGGTTGGATGGGCATATAAATTACAGCGTTTGGAAGGAGAGAATGCAGAGTATCTTTGAGGAGGCAGAAGTCTGGGATATCATGGTGCATACCACACAGAACCCTGTTGTGCCTACTGATGCTACTCAGTTGACAGCTTATAATAAAAAGAACAACAAGGGTAAGAGGCTGATTCTAGATGGAATCAAAGACCATTGCATTCCTCATGTGAGAGGAAAGAGCAATGCCCATGAGATGTGGACAACATTGTCCAATCTCTACCAGAGTACCAATGAGAACCGAAAGATGGTCCTGAAGGAGAAGCTGAAGAACATTAAGATGGGTAATGATAGTGCAGCTGGATATCTCACAAAGATTACTAATGTGAGAGATGAGTTGGCAGCGATTGGAGAGGCCATTCCACCCACTGAGTTGGTGCGGATTGTAGTGAATGGCCTCCCCCGTTCATGGTTGAACTTTGCTGATGGGGTTTGTGCACGTGAGACCCTTCCCACATGGGAGAGGTTTTGGGATGATTGCATTCAGACAGAGATCAGGAAAGGTCAGCTTGGGGCAGCCAAGCCAGTTGAGCAGGATGAGGATGTAGCACTGGTGGCAGGAGGTAAGAAAGGCAAAGGGAAGAAACAGGCTTCCACAAGCAGTGGTGGGGGCAAAGGCAAAGGTAATGGTAAACAGGGGAACACACAGAAGGACTATTCCAAGGTGAAGTGTTGGAATTGTCAAAAGATGGGACACTATGTAGTTGTGTGTCCGGAGAAGAAAAAGAAGAAGGGGAAGAACCAGGATGTGGCAGCTTCAGCAGAGATTGAGGACTTTGCTGGTCGTTTTGACCGAGAGTTTGTGTTCACTACGTGTGAGTCCTCTAGTGCAGGATCACCTGCCACACAGGTTTAGAGGGAGCATGCTTTTCCCTCGATTTGCAAAGCATCTTCAGGTATCTGGTATGTGGATAGTGGGGCTTCACGTCATATGACAAGAGTCCGTGAGTACTTCTCAGAGCTTTCAGAGAGTGGCATTGATATTGAGGTAGTACTCGGTGATGACAGAGTTGTTAGAGCAGTCGGGGTGGGGACAGTGACATTTCAGAGGGAGTCCAAACCTCCCTTGAAGGTGTTAGAGGTTCTTTATGTGCCAGGGATGAGGAAGAACCTCATATCCATCTCAGCTTTGGAGGACAGAGGATATGAGGTACTGTTCAGGGGAGGATAGGTGTTGATGTATCTCAGGGGCACTCCAGCTGATTCAGCTAGAGTGATAGGTGTACGCCATGCAAAGGTGTACAAGTTTGCATTCCAACCCCTTTTGGCATTGAGTAGTAGTACCGACAGCAGAGCTAGCAGTTCTGAGCTCTGTGAGATTTGGCACCGCAGGATGGGACATATGTATCATGGAGCCTTGAGGACATTGCGGGAGATCACTACAGGTGTGCCAGATTTTAGTACTGATCACTTTGATACTTGCAGACGTTGTGCGATGGGCAAATTTGTCGAATCCCCTTTTCCCAACAGTGACACCAGAGCGACGGGGATACTTGATTTGATTCATTCCGCTGTGAGCAGTCGGATGTCTCATGTTTCCTTGAGTGGATATGAGTACTATGTTTTATTCATTGTTGATCACTCTAGGAGGACCTGGATTTATTTTTTGAAGACCAAGAGTGAGGTCTTCAAGCGGTTTCAGGAGTTCAGAGCTCTTGTGGAGACTCAGACAGGTCGAAAGATCAAGTCCTTGAGGTCGGACAATGGAGGAGAGTACACCCTTAGAGAGTTTGTTGACTATTGTGCGGAGGCAGGCATTAGGAGGGAGTTCACTGTTCCTTACAACCCCCAGCAGAACGGGGTTGCGGAGAGGAAGAACAGATCCATCATAGGGGCTGCCAAAGCCATGTTACATGATCAGGGGTTGCCATTGTTCTTATGGGCAGAGGCCTGCAACACAGCTGTTTACTTGCAGAACAAGAGTCCGCATCGAGCCTTGGGGCATATGACTCCGGAGAAGGCTTTCTCTGGGAAGAAGCCTGATATTGGTCATCTTCATATCTTTGGATGCATTACATACTCCTATATACCTAAGGAGAAGAGGACCAAACTAGAGCCCACCGCAGAGAAGGGTATCTTTGTGGGCTACAGTGAGACCTCAAAGGCCTTTCGGATTTACATTCCTGCATAGAGGAGAGTTGTTGTCAGATGGGATGTGAAGTTCGAGGAGGACAGGGCCTTTAGGAGGTCATGGGAGTTAGAGTATCTGGATCAACCAGACCCTCAACAGTAGTTGAGTCAGTCGCAGGGATCCAGTGGGCAGGGATTAGGAGGATCCGGAGGTACATCTATGTGGATGTCAGGTCCGTCGGTGAGTAGTGGCTCGCCAAGCCAGAGGGGTGGTGCTCCTGGCAGCATGCAGAGCAGTTCACAGAGCAGTTCACTAGGGAGTCCATTGATGGACAGTTCACACGGTGCCTCAGCTTCTACAGGTTCATGTGCAGGCAGGAGGATAGCAGACAGACAGTCAGGAGTTCAGGCTACTGATGGTGATGAGGAGGAGGAGTTTCATTCTCCTATGGGAGAAGCATGCTTAGGGAAGAGAAAGCCCAAGTGGCTTCATGACACCTTGAGAGATGCCACATCTGTTGCTAAGCCGAAGAGGCAGGTCAGAGAGAGTAGACCACCTGAGAGGTTTTGTAGCTATATGGCGATGGTTACCAACATCCTTGACTCTGAGCCTTCTAGCTATGAGGAGGCAGCTAGCCAGCAGGTCTGGAGATAGGCCATGCAGGAGGAGTATTCTTCTATCATGAAGAATGATGTTTGGGAGGTGGTGCCGAGGCCTGAGGGCAAATCCGTGGTTACTTCCAGATGGCTTTACAAGGTAAAGCATGCTGCAAATGGCAGCATTGAGAAATTCAAAGCGAGGTTTGTGGCTAGAGGGTTCTCCCAGGTAGAGGGAATTGATTATGAGGAGACCTTCGCTCCCGTGGCTCGATATACTTCGATCCGCTCCATTATATCGATAGCAGCAGAGATGGGTTGGAAGATCCACCAGATGGATGTGAAGACCGCATTTCTCAATGGCTTCATACAGGAGGAGGTGTACATTGAGCAGCCATAGGGCTTTGAGGTGCATGGGAAGGAGTCCCATGTGTGCAGACTGAAGAAGGCCTTTTATGGCCTGAAGCAAGCTCCCAGAGCTTGGTACTCTAGGATAGATACATATTTGCAGGGGATGGGTTTCACAAAGATTGAGGCAGATCCGAACCTTTACTTTATTGTGATTGGTGAGGAGCCTCTCATTCTGGTGTTGTATGTGGATGACTTGATCATTACAGGTGCAGAGAGACTCATAGAGCACTGTAAGAGAGATCTTGCGACAGAGTTTGAGATGAAGGACATCGGCTTGATGCATTACTTTTTGGGTTTGGAGGTGTGGCAAGAGGAGGGGCATTTCTTCCTGGGGTAGGGGAAGTATATTGTGGACATCCTTAGCAGATTCCACATGGAGGATTGTAGACCCATGTCGACACCAATGATCACCAACTGGAAGAAGCTTCATGCTTCGGATTCTGAGTTGGTGGATCCCACATTATACAGGCAACTGATTGGTTCCTTGATGTATTTGGTCAACACTAGACCATATATCTGTTTTGCAGTCAACACAATGAGTCAATTTATGTGTGAGCCTAGGAAGGTTCACTGGGTGGCTGCAAAACACATTTTGCGATACTTACAGGGGACAGTGGATTATGGTCTGGACTACAGGCAGGGAGATGGAGTGAGATTGACAGGATACACTGATTCTGATTGGGCAGGTTGTGCTTCTGATAGGAAGAGCACTTCAGGGTGTTGTTTTGGGTTGGGTTCAGCAGTAGTGTCATGGTTCAGCCGGAAGCAGCAGTCAGTAGTACTGAGTTCAGCGGAAGCAGAGTATATGGCAGCCAGTCTAGCTAGTTGTGAGGTTATCTGGCTTCGCAAGATGTTTTTTGGCTTATTTGGTCAGCCGTTGAGACCTTCAGTGATTTACTGTGATAATCAGAGTTGCATTAAACTCACGGAGAATCCAGTATTTCATGACAAGTCAAAGCATATCGGGATCAGATATCATTTCATCAGAGACTACGTTTAGAAGGGAGTTGTGAAGCTTGAGTATATTTCCACTGTTGAGCAGGTTGTAGATATCCTTACCAAAGCCTTACCATGGGGCAAGCATGTCTACTTTAGAGACAAGATGGGTGTGGTGAGGAACACCTTCCTCGGTAAGAGGGAGTGTTGAAATTTGGTACCGGAGGACAGGTGGTTCCCTTAGGCTTTGATCTTTGGCCTAGGGAAAAGTGTCCAAAAGAATTTAATTTTTTCTCCTAAAGTGACTTTATAATTTTATAAAGTTAAATCTAATTTAAAAGTGACTTTAAGTGATAAAGTTACTAAGTCTAATTTTAAAGTGAATTTTATAAAGTCAATGAAAAATTAGAAAGGAAAAGTGACTTTGGAAATAAATGACTAAGTGGGTCTTTATTAAAGTGGGGTGAATTAAAAAATAAAAAGTGAGATTTAAATGAGCATTTAATCTCAGCCATTGATCTAAATCTATTTCAGCCATTGGATTTAGAGATCACCCAAAAGTCACTTGGGTCACCCAAAAGTCATTTGGAGTTATATTAAGGGAGGAAAAGGAGGAAAAGATCACATTCGATTCAATTCTTTCATGAGAAGATTGGGAGAAGGAGAGTAAGAGAGCAAGAGAGATTTCTGAGCAGGGAGGAGAAGGAGACAACAACTTGGCACACATTCCAAGGCAGCAGTTGAGCATATTTGTACCGCTGATTCAGCACACAGTGAAAGGCAGATTTTGGCACGATTTTCGAGGAGATGTTTGCACAAAAATCGAGGAGCAGTTTGCTGGTTTTTCTGCACGCAAAACGAGGGCCATAAAGCAGCATTTAATGCTGAAAGTGGGCACAAAAATCAAGGAGACCGTACAACATTTATTGCTGTCCTATTTGCTGTAATTTCCAGTTTGCTGTGAAGCATGGGAAAAGAGATAAGTTGTAAATTTGCTTGCTGATTTTTTTGCTGAAAATTTCTCACTGTAAAAGGAAATTTTCAGAAATAAAGAAGAGCTCTCAAACTGGTTTTCCCCAAGAGTTGTAGGGGGTTTTTCCAGGGTCACATTGACCAAAAATCTCAGTTTTTAAATGTGTTTTAATGGCTGTTTATTGCTACTGATTTTTATTTCTGCAATCTCCAGCATTCTGTAAAATTTCCAGAATTTGTGTTTTCAGCAAATTTATTTTTTTCAGCTTGTTAAATGTATGGTTATGGGAAAGAGCATTTAACTATATGGGAGAAATAAGGAGAAACTGAAAACCGGGGTGGGAAAACAGAAATTTCTACATTGGATTTGAGCACACTCTCATTCTCTCATACTATTGCACACTTATAGAAATCTTGGAGTGTTCTTGGAGCACTCTAGTATTCGCTTGGATTGGGGAAAGAAGGCAAAAGAAAGAAGAGAAGTGCAAGGAGACAGTTGGATCAATAAATACAACTGGATTTCTTTGCAAGTAACATGTTTCATGTGTGATTTACTTGTCGATTTATGGATGCATGGTATATGCATGTGATTCTCTAGTTTTGTGTTGTCATTGGCATGGACATTTTCCTAGATTAACATTGGTTTCAACCTTGCCTTGCCATTTCCTCAAGGGAAATTTTAGGGGCTAATATTCATAGGTGGGCTAATTTTCCATGCTTTTTCCAAAATATATTTTCCAATTTCCATTTTTTTCTAAAATGAATCACCTAAATTTTACAGTACACCATTATTTTACCTTAAAAATTTCCAAAATAATATTTCGACTAATATAAAATCATTGGAAATCTAAATATTTCTACAAAAATATTACCAAATTTTTTACAACTTGCATATTAGGGACTAGTAAGATTCGCCAAGGTTTTTAAACTTTAAGATAAACATCCATCCTTTAAATTTTCCTTACATTTCCTGGATAACCATGGTTGTGTGGGTTTACCACTTGTTGTTTTTATGATTGGTGCTCAAGTTCCCTATGGCTGTGGGTTGGAACAAACACTTTGGAAGCCTTGGAAAAACTTGGGTTGAGTTACTAGTTCCTGGTGTTGTTTGTTGGGACAAATGATTTGGAGCCTTTGGTGGGTTGAGATACTAGTCCCTGGAGTTGCAGTTGAAACAAACGCTCTAGAGCCTTATAAAGCTATGGTTTGAGTTACTAGTTCCTGGAGCTCTGGATACCTTGGGTAGAGACCGATCTGGTTAATGTTAGTGATTTCCATATAGTAGAGGTGGAATTACTATTGTTAATGGTTGAGGTAGTTTGGCCTTTAGAAGCCTTGGTTGGTTTTGTTTTGGTTTATTCCATGAGATCTCACATTCATGCTTGGAATATGGTGTAAGGGTGATTGGTTGAAAGAGAGATTGGTTCAACGCAATCTATGGTCAGGTGGTATGTGGAAGTCCCTGAATTGGTTAACATTTTCATATGTTAATAAGAGCAATATTCCTATTGTGATTCATTAGCACTTGTAATGGTTATCATGTTGATTTATGGTTTCTACGTTGGTTAATTGTAGTTTATATGTTGGTTATATGATCTATTTTATCTATGGCTCTTGTCATTAATTGATAAGCTATCGAATGGTTGATGAATGTATCTACTAACCAGCACTATTGCAACTAGATAGAGAGGGTTTAAAGCCTTCTTGGTGATCCTCAGATGAAGACTATTAGTTTATGATTAGATATGAATTCATGACTTGTATCTCAATTTTTTTCATATGTTTGATGAAATGTCTGTTATCAATTAGGAATATTTGGGTCAAGTCATTACTTGAGTTTTGATTAGATGGATTTGTCATTACCTTTGATTACATTATGGAAAGTTATAGGAAATTTAGGGCAGTGGTCCAGATGTTTTCCTTAAAAGGTGGCACAGATCCCAGAACCGCACGCTTAGAACTAGAGGATTTAATCCATAACTACATGGAAGGAGGCTTGTGCATGCAGTTTGGGCCTCATAATTGCACTCTTTCCTTGTTGTGCATGTGGTTGGTGATGAGTACCATTAATAGGTACATTTTGAAGATAAATATGCCATCCTTCAGCGTTAAAACTATCCTTATCTTACATTAATTCACATTTTTTGTTATATTATGCTTAGTAAGAGGAGTAAAAGTTGTTTTTCATAGTATGTGACCTAATGTGGTTTAATTTTAAGAAAACAAAACAATTTTGAGGCTATTACTATGCAGAGGATCGATGGATACATATAGGAGAGAATATAGGGGTTTTTCCACCTCCTTAACTCCCTAAACTCGGCTTGGGATCACAATATCCCCTCTCACCAGTTTGATTTCATTGGAAGTCGAGTGACTCCTAGTCCAAGTGAAGATCAAGAGGGACAAGATCCACTATTTTCGATATCATGGAGGGAGCCACTCCTACTTTCAAGGGAGTTTCTTCAACTACCCTTTTGTATAAATAAACTAGAAGAAGAGCTCATTAGGAATCAAAGTTGTTTTTCAACTACGTGTCACTATTGAGCTTCAAGATTGGCATCTATATTTTAAGATTTTTTGTGATGTATTAGACCTGCACCTTTTGATAATGAAAATTTGGATTTTAAGTTGCATCTAAGTTAGTTTCCGAGGGTTGAGACCCTTGGGTTTGGGGCCAGACTAGAGGGCTTGGTCCCTCTTCTTAGACTTATGTTTCTTCTTGATTCTAGGAAGTTCATAGTTTCTTGCATTTCAGTAGAGATTAATCTATAAAATCATGTGGTTGTAGCATCTACATCACCTTTCTTGTGGGAGAATGAGTAGAAGGATTCAAAACCACAACACAAAAAAAATGTGTTTATGATTTCTTGGAAATATATTATTGTAGTTGTCCTATTTTACATTTTATTTTTCTACCTTAGAAGTCAGTTTAGTGATTAGATCAATGGTATTGCATGAATTAGATGTTATTTAAATTCAACTCATCTTTCCCATCATAAGTCATTTCATTTTGTTAATGATAAATGGATTCATGCATGTGATTGATTGCAGGGTTGGTTAACGTGCAGGGAAGGCCACCTTCACCACTTCTATCTTAAGCTCCTTCATCTTTTCCTTCCACTTACAAACTTTGTCCCAAAACCTTATTTTATAAGACATTATGCCTAGTACACCGAGAGCACTCATCCTAATGAATGACGGGCCTTTGAGAGGTCCTGAGCTTGGGTACGGGCTCAAACCATCCTCCCTCCATTTGTTTCCACTCCCATCCACCTTTCCATACCCTCAAGACAATGTTTCCACTTTCAAAAACCACTTCGATTCCCTCCTATAGCATTACAAGCCTTCCTGTAGAATTACAAGCCTCCTGTAGTAATCACCTATAACAAACCTATAACAACGTTTTTCTTCATCTGTTTTGATCCGCACTGTACCTTTGACTTAGCATAGATGAATAATGGCCCCCAACTGTGATTTTATGATTAGGGAAAGCTCCTTCGCCACTCCAACCCTTCCTTTTCTTCACTGCAAAAACATAGTAGAGTTAGTTTCTTTATCATGCAAGTAGGTTATTGATTTATAAGCAAGTGTGAACTAGGTAGATGGTACATGCAATTCTGATTGGTAGTTTGATTAATTATGCAAGATAAATTAGCTTCCTTTCTTCAAGTAGATGAGCTAATTTGATGAATTCTGTAAGATAACATAGCTTTCCTTTTGCAAGTAGATTAACCTTTTTCCTTTCATGAATTGATTAGTTAGCATTTACAAGTTGAGTCAATGGAATTTACATTTTTATAGCTAGAAGCAATTTCTAGTTGTACCTTTATCAACAAGATTTCATTCTAATTCAGTAGAGGAAGGGTCTCTAAGCACTTTTTGATCTAATGCCATAATTGAGGGTGGTATGAGTGGAATCCTATCTGCTATATATAACACTTTAACCTCGAAGTTTGTACGAACCCTAGTTTGATACTTTGATTTGAGGAGCCCTTGGGAGTTGCAACATTCTTGGTACAATACCAGGGCTCACCACTTTTTGGCATGGTTGCTAGGGAGGTGTCTAAGTAGATGTTGTTTCTTCTTAAACATTGTTTTCTATTTTGGATATAGTTTTGAAAAAGTAAGAATTTTTTTTTTTTCATGCCTCATAGGAGTAGGGATAATCAAGGAAAATTATTACCAAAAACGATCCAAATTGGATCATTATATTGTTTTTCATCCATATCGATGCATTTGGAGTGGAAAAAGTGGAGGAATCAGTTCACAGGATTGTTTTTCCTTGCAGGACCCAGTTTGGAAAAACGGGTTCTGAAACCTTCATGGAGTGTTTTGAGTCATCAAATGATGTTTTTTGGGGGTAAAATTTTTTCGGTGAAGTGCTTCACCTTTTTCTTTCTATTCTACACACAAAAATCTTTCAACGATGCAAGAATCACATCAATTAGAGTCTGTATGAAAAAGTTATGCCACTCATAAGTTGACCTTCCTGTTTTCACACATATAGCTTGAGAGGATGCCGCGTCAGCCCCCACTATTCATGGAAAAGGTTCTAGCCATGTTTTTTTGATGTAAAATAATCTAGAAGAATCTATTTTGTAACTCTAGTTAAGAGTTGATGTAGTCAAACTTAACCACTAGTATGCTATATGGCTATGTTATAACAGGGCCACTAGGAGGAAGAGGCATTCCATTCTTTCAAGAGCATTTTGTTCTATAGTTGAGAAAAGATAGCTAGGAGAGATAGGAGGTAGAGCACATAGACAGGATTTGTGCATTGTAGCATCCCACAACCCACAAACATTACTTATTTGTATCTGCGGCCATATTTCCAGGCAGAGAAAGAGAGCGAAGCGGCTTCACCTTCCAGCTGGGTTTTCTCCCAAAATGGTTTCCTAGAGAGCATATATTGTGTATGATGTGTGTGTGAGATTATTATTTCGTTCTCTACTTTTATACTTGATTTAATTTTACATGCATTCACTAATTACAGTTAATTTTATAGATATAGAAATTAAATAAAACTGTAATAGTGTAGAATATCATATTTTTAATATAATATTATCAGATATGTTTTGACAAATTGTCCAGTGGAATATCCATGGCAGTTTACAAATCAAAAAACCCCCACACCCTCAAACAACCAACCTTCACTCTTCTTTGGTGACTGTGAGCTTCCCTCTCTGACTACAAAGGAGTTAGAACACCCTCTAGTTGAGCAACCTGAAATATTTGGAAAACCTATTGGGGAAGAAGATGAACTCACTTCACCTACCAAAATATTGATGAAAATAGGGACAATGAGGTTTTCCCTATCAGAGAGACCAATGGAGAGGCTAAAATGAAGAATGTAAGCCCTACTTCCCTTCCACACTTACATTGCTTAACATCTAAGGTTTCTGACACCTTCATGTTTGAATTTTCTATTGTCTATAGGACTTATGACCATGCCTCCGATGAGAATAAGATGAATTTATTCCCCTCTACCCTTAAATATGCAGCCTTGCACTGGTCTATGGGTCTTCTTGGGGGTAGCATCACTACCTGGGACCAAACGCAATAGGGCTTCAATAAAAAATATAGGGACTATTGTAGGTCCAAAGAAAACAAGGAAAAAATATTTAGGATGACTCTTGGACTTGATGAATCCCTAGAAGAGTATGAGGAGAGATTTCAACTCAATTATAGGAGGGCCAACTGCACCCTTGATCCTGAATCACTCAAACTAGTTCTTGTCTTAGGGATCATGGAAGATATGTTGGAAACCCTCAACATGCTGTTTGGAGGAGATATCTATTAATTATCCAATGATGACATTAAAATCATGTTCAAGAATCATTCTAGGGTTGCCAGGAAGAAGGGTAGAGCTAGTCCAGGCTTGGTCAGTTCCTCTCGCTCCACAACATCTATTAAGAATGAGATAGGTAACATGTTGGAGGATTTCAAGAGTGAAATGTTGCATAAGTTTGCATTGCAAATGGATACCACGCAAATCAAAAGAAGGCAGAAGGAAGCAGAAAAGGCACTAGATATTTTCTGCCCTAGATGCACCAAAAGACATCCTAGGAATGAGTGGCCATTGAATGTCATAGAGGGTTGCCTAGTCTATGATGAAAATCATGAAACATAAAATGCCCTTCTTTGAGAGGACTAAAAGTTGTATATCAAGGGGAAAAGGGTGTAATACGCCCCTCCCTCATCTACCTAAGTAGCCGAACAATAGGGGTAGATATGTGACAAGAAGTTACTATGATATGATTCGACTCCATATGTGTTAGTTAAGGAAGTGGAACCAGCAAAAAACATCACACAGACCTTCCATATCAGTAATTAAACTCCAAGGAGCCATCCCAACCACTTAGGTAATCATACCCTAGTGTATCAAACCCCTGGACACTCCCTTGATATGGACAAGGGTGCATCTAGTAGGATCTAGAAGCTTCCACAACAAGGGAAAGGAAGCTTCCAAGGACTTTTTCCCCTAGTGATGTGCGTGAAACTCTGGGATTTGTTCCACTTTTTCATGTCCAGAGCCCAAGTCACTGCCAAAAAATCAATGACACCTTCAAAAATGAAATTTCACAACAAAATAAAGATATGTTTTCAAAAACATCAACAATGATTAGACTGGACCCCTACTAATCATGACAGGAATTTTGTCAAACATGTCACCAACATGAAAGCCATAGGTCTTAACAACAAAACTGAGCATAGGGGTCTCATACTTATTTGAGATTCACTATGAGGCATTGTTTCCTTATCACATTAGTTGCATTATAATCAATTAGGACATAGATACATTGTTCATTCATTTACAAGTAAAATCATTATGAGAGCCATACATAGCCACTGTCATAATACATGTTCATAACCAACATAATAACAACATAAATACCAAGGAAATAACAACCATATAATCCAAATATAAACAAATATAATACTCATGAAATAACAAGGAGAAATAACCTCATATTAATGAATGCAATGACCAACCATTTTTGGGACTTCCACAAACCACCCGACCATAGATTGGTTGAACCAAATATTTCTTTCAGCCAATCACCCCTGTGTCATATTCCAAGCATGAATGTGGGACTTAAAACCAAACTCAACCAAGGCTTCCCAAGGCCACACCATTTCACCATCATCCATAGAACCAGAATTTACCACAATCCATCCCAGATCTAGGCCATAAAACAAGCATGTATGCCACCAAATTTCTCTACCTACACCATGAGGAATTTCCCTGTCTCCTAGTCTCTAGGTTTTATAGTAATACACATCATACCAGTAGGCCCTAATTGATACTCCACCCTCTAGGATTTATTGTATATCTCTACATTCACCGACAAGGATTGATATGCCTAATTAAGGGAAACCATCTCCAGTGTTTACCATATATATCACCATTAATCAGTCAAGGATTACTAGGCCCACCGAGGAAAAGGATACCTAGTTTTACCACATCCCATAGTCCAGTTCAGGGGTCACTAAGGCTAGTGGCTTTACCGCAATCCACAGTTTGGTTTAGGAATCACTAAGTCGTGTGTTCTTTATTTCGAAGATCCACCTCACTCAGCTTTGAATCCATCCAGTAATCCATCTCATCCAAAACATGAGAACCCAATCACACCATGGCTATACAGAAATGGAATGGATAGGCTCAAAACACTATCACACCTAGAAAAACCCATGCCATGAAAACAAAGAACCACATGCAATACCATGCATGCCAAATCTAGCTAGGAATCACACATGCAAATCGATACTTGAAAAGAATCCTGTTGTAGCTACTTGATCCCGCTCTTCCTTGCTTGCTCCTTCCTTCCACTTTCCTTCTTTTCCTTTCTTGATCTAATGCCAAAGTGCTCCAAGTAAACTCTAAGTTTCCAAGAGTGAGAGAGAGAGAGATAATAATGAGAGAGCTCAAAACCCGAACTCACAAAAATGTTACATTGACCAAGCCTAAACAAATGCTTGCCAACTAATCCTCAAAATCCTTTTTATCAATGAGGCTTATATTTTCTTCAATTTCCATTATTTTCCTTCATTTTCCTCCTCACATGAAACCTGTGACCTTTCACCTTCCTTATCTCCTAATTTCCATTATTTTCATAAATAAAATGCCAATAATTCCATTTTTCCTTTCCAAAGCCTTTGTCATTGTCTTTTCCGATTTCCTTAGCCATAATAAACCAATGAACACCCACACTAGGATTTCTTTCCCAACATTCATCTTGGAATACGTGTCCCATGACCTTGGTCTTATATATTTTTCCTTTATTGACTTTTTACATGGATTTTTGACTAGGGTTGTTACAGAACCCTTCCCCTTGGAGGAACACCATCCTCGGTGTTCAATGACACCTACAACAAACAACACCACTACAACCGAACATACTGCACATGGAGCTTTATAACACAACTCATTGCAGTATTTACAATGATCACCGTTGAAACATGACAAACATAATAGTTACTAGAGCTTTATAACATATCTCATTACATTATTTACAATAACCACATATACACATATAAACATTTTCTCAACCAACAAATAAAAGGATATGATACTGGTATCAGCAATAACGGAATCCAAAGGCTTACACCTCCACCCTTAAAACTAGTACTGTGATTCACCTCCTTCCGAGGAAGTCCAGAATCCACTGACAAAGTCAAAGATGCATCCAATGTCTAGCACTACAATTCTACGTCACTTGTCCTCTCAGTGAATAGTTACTGGCTCATTGTTCCAGGGTACACTCCAAATGTGCATATGATTCCATCTACTAATGCTAATGACTAAAAAAATCCATCCCTAACCTTCCCTTCTCTGCTACACAATCCCTCAGGAAATCCAGTCACCCCTTTCATGCAGTCACTCACCTTCCAAATTATCTGACATCCCCTATCCTGGGCAATCCATCCCTTGGAAAGGCTTCCTCACATCGGAAGGTCAAACAAACAAGGCATATACCTACCTCAAAACCATCATACTGGTCATAGAATTCTCATGGAAATCAATGGACACTATTGGGTACTAGTGTCCCACAATGGCCCTGCTCCTGAAATGCTTTACCAACATACTACTACCTGTTCCAATTTATTTCATTACAACTGCTAATTTTTACAATTGGTTTCAACCACCCAACCCAAGAATTTCCCATGCTTTCCCAGGTAGCTTTAGATTTAAAATAGATTGAAATAAGTTCACATCATACCTCATTGGTAGCTCGTCAATAAGGTACACTTGCAATCTTGTTTACTTCTTGTCACAACAAGTCAAACTAGCATCTTTGACCAAATCATCATGTATAAATATATCACATCAAGTTAGCTCAAAACACAACCATCATAGATCAAAATCATAAATCACATGTAACCATCATAAACCAGAATCATAGATCACATGTAATAATCATATGGCAGAATCATAAACCATGTTCATAATAAAACTGAATGACATACTGATACTTATCCTTCAATCAATCCTTACTTCTACCTTTGTTCTTTCTATACATACACTGGATCAGTTGCCATGCTTGACAAGCACCCAGTGCCTTTGCTTCTATTCAATCACGTACACATACACAATGTACATCATAACACATACATCCACAAAAAGTGTATGACATTGCACAATGCATACACCTACACTTGATATACATAATGACACATACACCTGCACCTGGTGTGCAACACAACACAATACATACTCCTACATTTAGTGTACAACACACTACACATACGTACGCATAGTACAAAACAATGAATACACAGTTCACAATGCCACGACTACACAATTCATATGCGTAGTACCACATGTACACAACACAACATGTATGACATGCACATAATACCACATGTACCACATGTACAACATTTACACAGTACCACCTATATACAGCACCACCTACACAACATGTACAAAACATCACATGTACATGTCACCACCTGCACAACGTGTACACAATGCCACATGTACATCGAACCACCTGTACAACCTATACACAATACCACATGTGTTGTTGGGAAAAGTATCTATTCAGAACACCCCTATCCCACTCTAAGGTGTGACAGTGCCTTAGCAACAAACAAGGAAAACTGCTTGAGTATTCTTCTTTATGAAATGTAAATGAAGAGGAAGGATGTAACTAACCTTTGTCTTTCGCTAGTTTGTTGATCCAATCGCTCTTCCCTTTGTTCGCTTCCCGCTGCCTACTCCCTTACTGGCCCAGCTTCACTAAATACCTGCAAGATCACAGAAGAGAGAAACTACACGAAGATATAGATTTACATTCATAAAAAGCTCAGGATCAGATTAAGCTAAACATGCAAATATAACAAAACATCACTGATATACAAGCATGTAGAAGAAACTCAAATAGTTTTATTGATATGATAAGAAAGTCCAAGAGGAGATACAACCAAGTGAATCCCGATCCAGCATCTACCTCCCAGCAAAGGAATCCCTTCCTCACCTCCAACAAAGCATAAATCACCCAATGCACTAATCTCAATTTCAAACCAACAGCAATTCTCTGCAAAGTACAAAATTCCAGCCTCCGGATCTCTGGGATGAGGGATCCATATATAGATGTAAGCAGAGAGGATGAGTCAGCTTATGTTTTGACTTGTGGCTTCTCTCTGTCAGTTCTTGCTTCCACTTGGAGACTGAGAGCCTCTTACTCATCACTGGTCGAATTCAGTGAGGCAAGTGTCATTGGAGAAGATTTTGGAAGCTTCCATTGTCTCTCCACCTCGTTGAATGACTCTGCCACTTGTCATTTCCCGCTCAACGCACCTGGGTAGTGCATTCAAGTGCATTGCAATGCACCTAGCCAGTGTATTTGGGTGCTTTGCAACGCAGGCAGCTAGTGGAGCTTCTGAATTGATCCTGATTTGACTAGTTTTGAGCAGTTTCTGGTGGAGAACTTCTGGGAGAAGTTGTCATTGGTTGACCTTGTTCCTTTAGGGGTAGGAACAACACTTTTAGGGACTTTGGATCCCTTGGATTATGGACATTTCATGCTTAGAGCTGTAAGGCACAAAAATGTCTATAACAGTTGCCCCCTAAAGTATGAGGCCATTTATCAGGTGAAATTCTTTATTAGGAGGATCCGAAGTTCTTTCAATGTTGGGAGGAGACCTGTAATAAGATACAATACAATACATTATTTTTCATATTGTTTTCATGATCTCGCTGAGGCGGGCATTCCCATGCTCAGCTTTATAAATTCATTTTTTTGTACATAGGACAGACAATCGTCTGATGGTAGACTGATGATTCTGATGAAATCATCATCCTTTTGGTAGGATGATTATCTGTTCTGCAATGCTGTACATGTCAATGTCTTTATTTTTCCTGAATATATATCGCAGCCCGGATGGATGAAACTAGATCCGGGGTCTTCAATTTCGTCCGATCTTCACTCTAAGTACAAGTCGATCCATGTGAGAAATGTTTTGAAGTCGAACATGGAAAGACATCGCTTGATTACCAGTCAATGATGTAAACTGTTAACAAGCGCAAGAGGAATCACCGATAATGATAATGACCCTCAAGGTACTGCAGTACAATTCACGTGGTGCGAATAAAGGACTTGGCGTCGAACACCACGCAAAATCTTTCGGTCGAAGGTCATTGATGTATACCTGTCGCCGGAAGTGAGAAACTTGCCATTGAGGCATGGAAGCTTCAAAGTACTGAAGAGGGTGTTCCTAGATCAACTTCTTGAATAATGAGCTGATGTCGACAAGAAGTGATCCGTCAAAGGAGGGCCTTAATGAATCCCACATCAATGACACAGAACAGAGCAAATGATTTTGATGGAGGTGAAAACGATCTGATGATATATGGTTCAGGGTGGCGGTCATGAAAGAATGAAGTATAATGTATGGTAGTGGATGGGACACGGGTGACTTCTCTGGATGACTTCTCTTGAACATATCGGCGACACTTATATGATGGATTGGTAGGATTTACCCCAAAGGTGGATGGTATGGCGAGACCATGGTGATGTGACCGGTGAATGAAACAACCCAACCTGACTCAAGCACGGAGTGGAAGTGTCATGTTCAAGAGCGACTTGCTACCAATAAAGGTTCTTTGAGTTTCTTCCCAATTTTTCCCCAGTAATTGCTGACCAGTACCTCTTTATTTTTGTCAAGCTTGAGGAGGATAACATATGCTTGTTCTATAATTTGCCCTTCGGGCAAACCCATCGCTATGTTTTAACGAGCCTAGTGATAGTGAAACTCGTTCTCGTCTAAAGACAAGTTTGTCGCTATTAATGTTTTTAACGAGTTTAATGACAAAGATAACTCGATCCTTTTCATTTTTAGAGAGTCTGAAAAGGTACGTAAAGTTAACTCCGAAATTCCTTTTTCGTCATCTAATCCCTTAAGTCCGAAAAAGTATAAAAAATTACAGAGGGGATGAATTTTCGATAGTTTTAACGAGCCGAACAAAACAAGCGCTCGATCTTTTTGTGCATAATCCCTCAGGTCCAAAAAGATTAAAATCTAGAGGAGGGATAGCACTTCCGGTCGCTTTAACGAGCTGGAAGGCCAAAACTCGGCAATCTTTTCATATTTTACGAGTCAGATGAAAAGAGCTTAAAGAAGACTCGTCTTTTGAGGAACGAGTGATAAATCGGGTAGTAGTTGATTCCAGGTAAGGGTCGGAATTTTCCAATCACGGCAGTGTCACAAGGATGGCTAGTGAAATCACTCTTCGCAGCTGTTCCTCAAAATGGGTAAACAATCAAATGGAGGTGAATGATCGGCCAATGGAAAAGTGGAGGTGATGGTGCAAACACGACCAAGGCTTTAATGGCTGATAACATTACATTCACGGTGGTTATTTACCGGAGGATAGTTCATTTTTTAACGAGCTTAAACGCAGGTTGAAACACTTGCTCGATCTTATGTTTATTTTTTAACGAGCATGAACTATGTGCTAAAACTGCTCGATGATAAGTTTGCATGCCCCCAGCATAATAACGCAAATCGAGGTGCATGCCCCCCAAGCTTCATTGCATTCAACTCGGTGGTTGGAATGAAGGTTTACCTTTGAGATTTGGAAAGGGGATTTGTTTCATTTTTTAATGAGGTTGACACAGTAAAAGAACTATCCTCATGACTCCTTGTTTCATTTTTTAACGAGGTTGACACGAGATAAGAACCGTCCTCGGAGTCCAAATCCATTAGATATAGAAGGTTTCATATTCCACTGTGGCCACTTCCGCCAGATTACTCAAAGGCGGTAGGGCAAATGTACCCATTAAGGCAGGGTGTTTTAGGAGACCTACTCCGATATTTTGGAGCGAATGATTGCTTCCATGGATAATTGGAATGCTTCCAGTAACTTGAGAACCATTGGGGAGGAAGTTTTGCTGATCGACGATTGTAATCCCTCCTTGAGAGGGAAATGCAATCTTTCTAAAATAGGTCGACACAACAGCTGCCATGGCATATATCCACGGTCTTCCTAGTAGGATGTTGTAATCAAGATTTCCATCGATGACTTCAACATCTATTTCTACTGTTTTTCCCCCTAGTTCAACCTTCAAGTTATTTAGGATACCATATGGGGTATATGTCCTTCTGTCGAATGCTTTTAACATCGTCAAAGATCGCGACAAGGTTGGAGATCCTAAATTTTTCCAACAACTCATCGACATAATACATGTAGATGCCCCCTCATCAATAATTGTTCGATGAACAGTTTTGTTGAGGGCTTTCACTTGAATAAGGAAAGCTAGTTGGGCTGATAACTGAGGATCGTATCCTTTGTGGTCGAAGGATACAAGATTGGAATCCTTAGGATCAACCCCACCAATGGCTGATAACAAAGCCTGCCTTTGGGATGGGCAATTTTGTAGCACCTCAAGAGTCGACATAGCGGATGGCGATTGGGCCAAATCTTCCACTATGTTGTAATGATGCGCCGCTCTAGCGCGGGGATTAAATGTCGACTTGTGTACTACTCCCTTTGGCGGTTTTATTGTTAATTCAGGAATGATGGGTGGTACAACTTCTGTCGAAGTTGTTGTCGAACTACTTGGTTGATCTTTATCCTTGTGGTTCGATAGCTGCGGATTCCCGTAATATTTGTTCCTTGTCGAAATCAAAGCATCATTTTGCTGTTTCAAAATCGACAACATTAGCACTTGAGACGGGGAAGCATTTCCACTATCAACCAGATTTTTTCCTGGATTTGGAAACGGATCAGTTAACACAGATGAGGTTTTCGAACTTTTAAATAATTTCTTAAGCTCAGCTTTGTATGGACATTCTTTCGTCCAATGATCCTCGTCACATATTTGACACCCGAAAGGGGGTTTCCTATTTCCAGGAGGGTTTGAAGAAGTTTTTTCAGGAGATGACTCATCCTGTTTCTTCTTCTTCCCTTTGCCTTTCTTCTTCTTGCTTCCTGGTTGTTTGGTTTCTTTGCCCTTATCTGCTGATACGGCATTTACTTCCGAAGCAAGAATTTCGTCTTTTGCATTTTGATCTGAAATCTTACGGGCTTTCTTGGACGTAGCCTTTGTCGATTTCGCATTTGTCGTGCCAATCACGCCATCGCCGGCGTGAGAGTCATTGTTTGATTTAGGAGGAGGAGGAATTGAGAATTCTGGTCTAGGGGCATCAGGTATTTTGTCGTAGAGCGTGCTGGACTGAGTATAGACCAAGTCCAGATATTGCGCACGAGCGATAACTTTCTCTTCTATTACGACCCCCCCCTTTGCCACATCTTCCGTGATGGTAGGAAGTAAAGACTTGATAAAACATTCAGCTAATAGCTGATCGGGAACGTACGTTTTTACCATCCTGCGACGACGTCGCCACTCATGTATATGATCAGATATGTGAGTGGCCGTTGTCTGTTTGAAGTTGGTAAGGAGTTCTGTTCCCGTTTCATACCTTATCGGTAATTGAAAATGGGTTAAAAAGGTTGTGGCTAAGGTACTGAAGTTGTCGAACGAAGCTCTAGGCAATTCAATATACCATTTTGCCGCTGGACCTGTTAACGTCCTCTGAAAGAGGCGAAGCCTTATCGAATCATCATTCAGTGTGTTTGATGAACACCATAGATGAAATGTCATCATGTGATTCGATGGATCTTCACCCGGATTTCCATTAAATTTAGGAATATCTGATGGAAGTTTGTGTGGAATCGCTGGCCACCAAGGGGCGTAAGCAATTGGATCGTTTGTTAACCGGTGTAAATCAGGTAACTCTAAGGTTGCCACGAATGGTAACTGCTGATTCAGGTTAGGTGAAGCATACCCAGGATACGATGGAATCGCCTGAGCAGTCGGCCTTTGCATACCAGCATAATGCAGTTGATGCTGGTATGACTGATACGGTTGGTGGGCATGACCATTGTAAAATGGTTGATTTTGACCGTTTTGAATGTACGGCTGTCCACTGTTCGCAAAGATCTGCTGCTCAGAACCTTGGTATACTTGTTGGAATTGTGGTTGCTGGTATTGCACCAACCACGGTTGCGAAGCCATGTTCTGTTGCGCTATACTAACCGTTGGACCAAGGTGTGGGGTAATTGTACCCATTTGGACCTGTGTCACCCCACCAGTCGGCGATTGTGGTTGAGTCACAGGGTCAAGGGGTTGTTGCATTACAACCTGAGAAATCTGAGGTTGACATACAACAGGCATCGTTTGAACTTGTGACACTGTCACAATAGCTGGTGCAGTTGGGATGTTCGACATAGGTACATATTGTTGCATAGAATACACAACTCTTGGTTGTTGGGGTAGTATAGGTACCCAACCACTTGATGTTATTCCAGTATAACCTGAATATTGTTGTGAACTCCCGTATGGATATCCTCCCGGAGGGGGTAATGAAAGCGCATACTGCCCCCATACGGTGGTAATCCGGAACTCAAGGGTATTGTCTGTCCTTGGGGACTGGATTGCCCAAATTGACCTACAAATGGATCAATTTGGCGAGTCTCAACATAAGAGTTGCCGGATATTATTCCGGAGGAACAAACAGGAACGGACCATACTGTCGAAATAGCCCCTGGATGGACTCCTTCTAGTGGTTGTGAGCTAGTCGGGACAGATGGTATGCCGGCAAACATTGTCGGAGTGACGACAGGGAGTTCTGCTGTCGCTGTGTCAGTCGACACAGTCCTAGATGTTGACGGTTGTTCAGACATTTTGAGTCTATCCAAAAGATTACCTAGCGATTCTACAGGAACTTCCACTGGTGGTAGACTAACTTCTGATGTCGAAGGAAATAGAGTGACCCCGACTCCAAAATGTGTTGGAGTACTTGCTTGTGGATCTTCTACAATTTCCTCTATCACAATCAAATTAGGTGGAAGGGGAAGACTGTCAGGTCCGTAAAATATTTCTGGTGCCAAAGAAGGGGTTGAATCGACAACGACAGATGTTTGAGAAGTAAGACTCTCCGAACTGGTTGCAGATGGAACTGGTTCAATAACACAAGTGTTTGCTCTCAGACTAGGATCAGTATCACTGTCCCTCTGTGGCTGTTGAACTTCTTCTGTAGAGGCAGGGTTTCCAGAAATGTTTGGAGTAACCGGAATCTCGGATGTTGTTGGAACACTTGTTCTAACTTTAATAGGAGATTTCGAACCGGTTAAATGAGTTCGCTTTGTCCGTACTGTTTTCGATTCTGGAGACAAAGACGGTTGACTCGTAAGCCTCCGCGAACGACGGGGTTTCAATTGACTTTCTTCCACGATTGCGGATTACTCGATCAACTAAAATACAAAAGGGGAAATATGTTTCCGAATTAAATGAATTTTAGACGCTTTAGACACAACTTGCTTTTTCAGTTTTTAAGAGTCGAGAAAAAACAAAAGATGACTCTAGTCTCCTTCGATTTTTAATGAGCCTGAAGTGACAAGTGCTCAGATGGACCTTTTCCGTTAAGGAGTCTGAAAAGGAATGAAAGGGACTTCTCTGGAGATCTAGGTAAAGGGTGTGCCAAACCAATCACAAAATTGCAGGATACGTTTTACTGTACGGCAGTCAATCTTCCCGAATGCTGTGTTCGGTGCATTGCGATCAGTAGGGCAGCCGACATGGCTTCCTATGGATAAAAGGTTTTAATCCTATAGGGGTCTCCCAATATATACTCGACGGTACGTGGGAGCACAATCCATACTGGCACTTATCGTCTCTCAGGAGGAATCACCCAACCATCAGTGAGGCCGACAGTCACCAGGTTTTACGACGCTAGAACACGTCTCTAGCCTAGACCTCTATGTTGTGCGTTAAGTTACAAAGTGTTGTTAAGTTCATTCAATTTATTTTAGGTTGATCTTTCTTAGAAGTTTTCCTTTTTGGATCACCACGAGATGTAGATGAAATTCCTAAATGCAATCTAAAGATGATAAGCAAGCATTTATCTCTTTTCAACAATGAAAATCCTAGCTACAAGGGGAAAAGAAAGACAATCTTTTCTCAAAGAGCAAAGAGCACACTGTAAATGCACTTTTCCTAAATCAAACCATACAAACTATCAATATGCAAATGCACAAATGCATGTATTTGTTTTCACTTTCTTAATATTGATGCCTAAAAAGAAAGTTGATGTACAAATTTGAATTTGCTTTCAAGTGAAAAACACAAACAAGCTTCTTTTTCAAAATAAAAAAGGTAGAGAAGATTACGACACTTTATGATTTTGAAGTAAACACTCGTTTCGACACTAGAAAGAGACAAATTCAAACCAAAGCAAAAGTAAAAAGTATAATCAACTGTCAACAGCAAAGGAACTTTCTCCTAAGATCAAAATCGACACTTACGACAGATCTAAATCTAAGGACGACAGTATGACTATTTCACTTTTCAATGGAAAACTGTAAATGATGTAACAAATACACAAAGAACACCTACAGTCTTTTTGTACAACTGAGGCGGAATTAAGGCAAAGAAAAGGGGTTTTCAGATAGGTACACACACTGATAACAGGCTGCAAAAATCAGAGATAAAACTGAACAAAATGAAGCAAAGAACCACAGCTGCACAGGGCAAAGGCTGATCAGCGCACCTGTTTCACAGAGAAACTGAATTGCAGCGCAGGTAGCCCTCTCGGGACCTGCGTTGAAATGCAGAACCTCTTCACAGAGCCTGCGCTGAAGTAGAAACAAGAATTTTCTCTGGGTTCTGGGTCACGGTTTGCAGTTTAATCTATGGTTTTTGGCCAGATAAAAGCTATCAGTAAGGTACAATTAGAGGGATGATTTAAAGGAGGACTAAGAGCTATCACAAAGGGCAGTTAGAGCATTTGTGGATCAGCTGTTCAGATCATAAACAGGCCCAGTGAATGGACTAGAGTAGCAGATCTCTACTTTGCATTTGTAAATGGGAAATGCAGTTCGATTCGCCACTCCTAAGTTTATGAGAAGAACAACAATAGAAACACAAATAAACTAACTAGATACGATCCCCAACGGAGTCGCCAATTTATTTTTGGGAAAAGTATCTATTCAGAACGCCCCTATCCCACTCTAAGGTGTGACAATGCCTTAGCAACAAACAAGGAAAACTGCTTGAGTATTCTTCTTTATGAAATGTAAATGAAGAGGAAGGATGTAACTAACCTGTGTCTTTCGCTAGTTTGTTGATCCAATCAGTCTTCCCTTTGTTCGCTTCCCGCTGCCTGCTCCCTTACTGGCCCAGCTTCACTAAATTCTTGCAAGATCACAGAAGAGAGAAACTACACGAAGATATAGATTTACATTCATAAAAAGCTCAGGATCAGATTAAGCTAAACACGCAAATATAACAAAACATCACTGATATACAAGCATGTAGAAGAAACTCAAATAGTTTTATTGATATGATAAGAAAGTTCAAGAGGAGATACAACCAAGTGAGTCCTGATCCAGCATCTACCTCCCAGCAAAGGAATCCCTTCCTCACCTCCAACAAAGCATAAATCACCCAATGCACTAATCTCAATCTCAAACCAACAACAATTCTCTGCAAAGTACAAAATTCCAGCCTCCGGATCTCTGGGATGAGGGATCCATATATAGATGTAAGCAGAGAGGATGAGTCAGCTTATGTTTTGACTTGTGGCTTCTCTCTGTTAGTTCTTGCTTCCACTTGGAGACTGAGAGCCTCTTACTCATCACTGGTCGAATTCAGTGAGGCAAGTGTCATTGGAGAAGATTCTGGAAGCTTCCATTGTCTCTCCACCTCGTTGAATGACTCTGCCACTTGTCATTTCCTGCTCAACGCACCTGGGTAGTGCATTCAAGTGCGTTGCAACGCACCTAGCCAGTGTATTTGGGTGCTTTGCAACGCAGGCAGCTAGTAGAGCTTCTGAATTGATCCTGATTTGACTAGTTTTGAGCAGTTTCTGGTGGAGAACTTTTGGGAGAAGCTGTCATTGGTTGACCTTGTTCCTTTAGGGGCAGGAACAACACTTTTAGGGACTTTGTATCCCTTGGATTATGGACATTTCATGCTTAGAGCTGTAAGGCACAAAAATGTCTATAACAACATGTACACAACAACACATGAATGACATGTAAATGACACCATATCTACATAGCGCCACACACTGGACATGTACATAGCACCACCTACACACAACACCACATGCACACAACACCATATGTACATAGCACCACATGTATAACATGAACAAAACACCACATGTACAATCATGCACACAACACCATATGTACATAGCACCACATGTAAAACATGCACACAACACCATATGTACATAGAACTACATATACAACATGTACATAGCACCATATGCACACAACACCGCATATCCAACATGTGCATAGCACCATATTCACACAACACCGCATATATAACATGTACATAGAACCATCTATACCCAACACTGCATATGAAATATGCACACAATACCATATATACAACTGGCACTCAACACCATAGGTACAATCACTGAATATACAATATGCATAGCATATACACAATAATAGAATTTCACATCCAATATCACACTGTCTCTACCAAGAAACCTTGCTTCCAGTGTCTCTTTACCATCCATGTGTATCCTAGCATGCTGTATATCATACTACTTTCATTCTATTGATGTATCCCTCAGTATAACATGTCCATAACATAGACATAATATAATCACATAATATCAACTCATAACCACATGACCCTGAACTCATATATTTTTCAGGAATACTCTTCCCACTTGATTCCCCATAAGATTAGGAACCTCTTTCATGCCCTCCACTTGCATAAGAAATCATTCCTCCACATAATGATCCCTGAAAACCCTGTCATACAGTGACATAGATACATAGATACATACATATATATAAACATTAGCATAAAACAATCTCGATCCTATTAGACAATGGAATACATACATACATATATAAATATAAATATTAACATAAAATAATCATGATCCATGATGACCTTGTCAGATATGACATACATACATGTATACATATATAGACATCAACATAATCATTATCACAACATAATTATCAGATACCATAAGGTCAAGGTTAAGAGAAATCCCTTTATCTATTCATAGCTTGCACAAAGTTGAGAACAATGATTCCCAACATAGCCAAGGAATTTGACACCTCAAGTCCATTTACATTACCTTTCTCATGAATTTTTTTCCATAGTTCATTTATTCCAATGGACCCAACCAACTCAACCAACTGTCATACTATTGCCTTCTACTGCCCTTATACATGCATCGACATCATCTAAGTATTTTCCCAAAGAACCCCCAAGACCCTCAAACATAAAAGGTAAGAAAAAAAAGCAAACAAGAAGCAAACCATGAAAACCAATAGAAATATGACACCACAAATAAAGTGTTATGGCCGTATACTAGACATAAACAAATCACAAATCAAGCGCCAAAAAATCGCAAAAGACTGAAAGCACAAGATTAAAACTAGACACCTTGACTCAATCCCATGGTTCCCAAAGAAAAATCAACCCGAGCCTTCTTCAAGATTTCATGGCAACCTCTCTTTCCATGCAATTCCCTGCATCACACTACCATAAACACATAATTGTCAGTGTATAAATAAATATAACAATATACTAGTTACCTTACCTTGTTATGCCAAGCATGTTTCCTTGTAACTGAACAAATCCATGCCATCTCTCAAGTGACTTCAATTCCTTGATGGATCCAACTATAACTAGAAACTAGTTGATATACCAGTAAAATACATGTTCAGGAATATAACAAATATCCACACAATTTCAGACAAATTAGTGTTAAGAAGACATCCTATATGCAGATCACTCATTCGTTTGGAATTGCAGTTTCCAAACGTATCCAAAGGAATTCTCACCCAATTTCTTTCTTTTACATTTACCTTGCTGCAACTGAGTCTTACTATGTACTGTCACATCACCCAATGGATAGTTATATAAACAAGTCAACTATTAACTTGTCATGCTAATACCAAGCATGCTTCCTATAACTATTCACACATGTCGATCACACGTTCCAAAGATCAAGGCGACATATCTATTACTTGGAAATTGACCTTCACCAAGTCTAATAACCATGTCATAATCAAAATCAACTCACGTTCATCATTAACAATACATAATGTTACACTCAAGTACATATCAGCTGTCTAAACATATATGTGTTAGTATGACCATTTTAAAACAAGATCATTTCTTCGAGAAATCTTACAGACACATACTCATATCATGCAATGAATCAAACATTCCAACAAATTATAAATGTACCATGTTATATAATTAAACTAGATGACATAATAGACACCAAAAACTCAAACACCAAATAGATGACATAATCAAATAGTCAAGCACCAAATATATGGCATAAGCAAACTCAACTTAATATATCTCACGGGAGGCTATCTTGTATGCACAATCAAGCTATATTAGCGTGATATAACTTCACAACATATCAACTCAACCATAAATAAGGTCATGATATCCATAACAGTAACTAGCTAACATGTTCACATTATAAACTCATAAATAATTATCATTTATTCATAACAATCACATATGCATCGCCAGTCTAGATTAGTATGACATAATACCACAGTATATGAACTCATACCTGAATGTAATAACCCTAACCATCTACATAGGCCAATCCAATTTAGCATTATACATATAACATCAAGATCTTAGTTGCAATAACCCTAATCATCAAGTTAACTAAAACATAACAACCACAAGTTAACATATAACATACTCATCAACAACATATAACATAATCATCAAGTTAATTATTATATAACAATCAACAAGTTAAGATATAACATAATCATCAACTTAACTAACATAAAACAACATCAACAATACATACAAGCATAGGTTACTATCATTCATGACTATTTGACACATGTATATGACTACACTCATCAACTAGAATTTATCATATATGTAACCATAATAATAATAATAGAATGACAAACATATAAGTAACCCTAATGCTTATAACAACCATTAACCACATACCTACATACAAAACATAAAACCTATATGATGATCTTCTCTTATCCGGAAGTTTAGTTCCATAACCTCACTCTAATGATTTGCATCTCTTGCTTCACCTTAGTCAACACATCAACATCATAACATACCAACAACATCATGATGACCTGAAATGCCTTCAACTACCTCATGCAAAGAAACCATGCCCATAAAAATGCATGCATAATAACATATAGACACTGACATGTATAGAAAATGAATATACAACCGACATGCATTCATGACTAACACATCCCAACAACAACATCATCAATTTTCACATGGTGACACAATCAAAACAATGACCAACACACCATGCATACACAACAAGCACATAGTCCACAAACATAAAAACCACATATGCAAATGACATGCATGCATTACAAACACATTCTACCCATCGAGTCCGAGGGTTGAACCATGCTTTGATACCACTTTGTGGTATCAGATATCACCCAAAGAGGACAAAAACTAGACATTCCCCAAAGAGAATGAAATCCGCTCTGATACCACTCTATGGTATCAAATATGACCCAAAGAGAGTGCAACCTGCTCTGATACCACTCTATGGTATCATATATGACCCAAAGAGAGTGAAATCCACTTTGATACCACTCTATGGTATTAGATATGCCTGAAAGAGAGCACAATCCGATTTAATACCACTTTGTAACACCTTCATCCCACATCTACCCAAGTAACTGGCCAACCGGGGTAAATACGCGACAAGAGGTCACTATAATGGGATTAAACCTCCTGATTCACCTTAACGAAGTGGAACTAGTGGAACACGTCATACAGACCTTCCACATCAGCACCAAAACTCCCAGGAGCCATCCCAACCACTCAGGTAACCAACCCTTGATACCAACTAAAGTTTTAGTGCATCAAACCCTTGAACGCTCCCTTGATATGGACAAGGGTGTGTCTAGGAGGCTCCAGAACCTCCCACAACAAGGGAAAGGAAGCTTCCAGGGACTTTTTTCCCTAGTGTTGTGCATGTGACTCCGATATTTATGCCACTTTTTTAGGCCCAGAGCCCAAGTCAATGCCCAAAACTCAATGAAACCTTTAGAAATGAAATTTCACAATGGAACAAAGATACATATGCAAAAACATCAACAAAGACTAGACTAGACCCCTACTAGCCATGACAAGCATTTCATCAAACATGTCACAAACATGAAAGCTATAGGTCTTAACAACAGAACTGAGCATAGGGGTCTCATACTTATATGAGATTCACTATGAGGCATTTTTTCCTTATCACATTAGCTGCATTATCATCTATTAGGCCATAAATACATTTTTCATTCATTTACAAGTAAAAACATGATGAGAGCCATACATAACCATTGTCATAATACATGTTCATAACCAACATAATAACAATAGAAATACCAAGGAAACAACAACCATATAATCCACATATAAACTAGTATAATACTCATGAAATAACAAGCATAAAGAACCTCATATTAGTGATTGCAACGACCAACCAAGTCTGGGACTTCCAAGCCACCTGCCATAAATTGGTTGAACCAAATATCTCATTTAGCTAATCACCCCCATGCCATATTTCAAGCATGTATGTGGGACTTAAAACCAAACTCAGCTAGAGCTTCCCGAAGCTACACCACCTTACCCTCACCCATAGAGGCAGGTTGTACCAAAATCCATCCTGGATCACTAGGCCATAAAACAAGCATGGATGCCATTGGATTTATCCACCTACACCGTGAGGAATTTCTATGTCTCATAGTCTCTAGGTTTATTACAATCTGCACTGGATCACTAGGACCTAATCGAGACTCCACCCTTTAGGATTTACCATATATCTCACCATTCACCGAAAACTATTCCAAGGCCTAATCAAGGGAAACCACCTCTAGGCTTTACCATATATCCCACCATTAACTGGTCTAGGATTCCCAGGTCCACTGAGGCATAGAATACCTGGCTTTACAACAACCCATAGTCTAGTTCAGGGGTCACTAGGCCAGTGGATTTACCGCAATCCATAGTTCAGTTCAGGGATCACTAGGCCATGCGTTCTTTCTTTTGGAGATCCACCTCACTCAAATTTGAATCCATTGGCAATCCATCTCAACCAAAACATGAGAACCCCATCACTCCATGGCTATCCAGAAATGGAAAGGCTAGGATGGAAACACTGTCAAACCTAGGAAAACCCATGCCATGACAGCAAAGAACCACATGAAATACCATGCATGCCAAATCTAGCAAGGAATCACACATGCAAATCGATACCTGCAAAGAATCCTATTGTAGTTGCTTGATCCTGCTCTTCCTTGCTTGCTTCTTCCTTCCTTTTTCCTTCTTTTCCTTTCTTGATCCAATGCCAAAGTGCCCCAAGAAAAATTTTAAGTGTCCAAGAGTGTGAGAGAGAGAGAATAATGAGATATCTCCAAAACTAAACTCACAAAAACGTTACACTGACCAAGCCTGAGAAAAATCTTGCCAACTGACTCTCAAAAGCTTTTTTTTCAATGAAGCCTCTATTTTCTTCAATTTCCATTATTTTCCTTCATTTTACTCCTCACATGCAACCTATGACCTTTCACCTTCCTTCTTTCCTAATTTCCATTATTGTTCATAAATAAAATTCCAATAATTCCATTTTTCCTTTCCAAAGCCTTTTCCATTTCCTTTGCTAATTTTCTTAGCCATAATAAACCAATGAACACCCACACTAGGATGTCCTTCCAAACATTTAGCTTGGAATAAATGTTCGATTACCTTGGTCTTATATATTTTTCCTTTATTAACTTCTTACATGGGTTTTTGACCATGGAAAAAGGAGGGTTAGTGCAACTTTGTTTCATCAACCAAAAAATATCTCAAGGACCTCAACCATATCAACAAGGCATGCAAGGTGCACACTACTCTTATTATAATCCAAATCAGAATGCACCCTTAGAACCTTGGTACTCTTCAACTCATCCATATTTTTGCACACCTCCTTCTTGGCCTTATGCTCCTCCATATCCTCTTCAAACTGTTAACCATCCTTTTCATCCATATCCACCCCAATCTTCTTAATGGGGAAACCCATCACAAAGGTGGAGGCATCAAGTTAACCAAACTCCTGCTTTACTACCTCCACCCCAACCTCAACCACAACTCACTCATCCTACTCCACTGAAGCAACCTCAAATTCTTGCTTAGCCAAATCTAAATTTGAACAACAAGCAAGCACAAGAAGTCTACAGTGGAGAGACATCTTATCTTTCTTATGTTGTGGAAATCTAGGAGATCAAACTTCAGCCTGGGAGAGTGCTTCTAGATAATCACCCACCTTCTCCACCTTATCCACCTGAAGAGCTTGAGTAAGAGAAGGAAGAGAGTGTTCCTCAAGTTAATCCACCTCCAATTCCTGAGACATTGATCCACCCTATCCAGCACACCCCAGAAGAGGTTGAACTTCTGGGAGAATTGAATAATTTGTGTGTTAAAAGACCCCTTATCTAGGCTATTAAAGATGTTCCCATATATAATAAGCTCATCAAGGAGAAATATTTCAAAAGTCATTAGAGAATAAAAAGAGACACCCTCACCTATTGACGGTGCTAGACCCGCCAACATGTTAGGGGATCTTCCCAGTAAGAAGTCCCAACTAGACCTTAGACTATTTGGTGTAGGAGTTCCAACAATGGGTCATATGATATCGCCTTGACCACAGTTGCACGCAGCGGCAAGTAGGATTCCCTTGTTGGTAGCAAGGGTGTGACCGGTGTAGCAATCCAAGGAAGGTGCATGAATGGTTCTAACACATGGAAGGTGGAATAAGTGCGCCCCTTGGAAACCTGTGGAAACATGTAGATTGGAAGGGACTAAACGAGAAAAGATACATCACCATCTGGAAGGAAGGTGAACCAACAATCCAAAGTGATGGTTAAATCAACAACACATCTCAACAAGATTCATACATACATGTATAGAAAGATTCCATACATAAATGCGTAAGAAAATAGATACATATATCATTAGTGTAACCAAGAAAACTGAAATACAACAACAACATATGCATGAAACATGTTGGCTCTATTATATTAAGAAAGTGAAAGTTCCAATCATACATGAAACCATGACCAACCACTAGTTCCAACAGTGGAACATTACAGACACTGCTGCCTGCTCCTCCAAAGAGATATACTAGTTCTGCACTATGGAGAAGCCAAGGCCCGTTACAATACAAAACAAGCTTTCTCTAAGATACTCCTATAGGAAATTTAGCTCCCAAAAGCCTCTACAATGAGTTATGAGGTTCTATAAATAGCAAAGGGTGGGGTGACCCTTGACATTCCCCTTTGTGACTCTTCACCTACCCTCATGACTCTTCAACTACTACATGATTGTTACATTTAATCATCGACACTTGGTCTTTCACTTTTACAAGATCTGCACATGTACCCATGTGAGACAAAATAGGCTTGAGCAAGCCATGCAAGCTATCACTAAGACTCAGATAGTTGTGGGAAGACCAACTCTTTGAAATCCTAGTGATGATCAATTGTAGTGAACTTATTCCAAGCTTGGTAGTCCATGATTGTGTTCGTGTGCTCAATGGTGACATCCTACTAAAATTGAACTCTCACCTCCATTGCATCCAGTAAATTGATCTGGCACCTCTGTCCAACTCGTCTGCTAACATGCACATCATAGTCTTGAGTGCAGCCGGACCAGCAACATACTGATGCATAGTGTGTGCATTGATCTCCAAGTCTGCGCTGGTGGCTACACACATCAACTCATCAAAGTACATGTCCATCTCCATTCAAAGTTGGTTCTTCAACTTCCCTTTAGTGAGTGTTCCAATAGATGGGATTGCGTTCGTGTGCACAATGACATCCATGCTTCTAAATAACTGTGCATGCGAAGCCTGTAAACTAGTGATGAGCTCTGGGAGTTCCTCATAGTTCTAGATTTGACTCTGGATGCATGCCTTCAACTCTACCACATTCGGCTTCATTGTCTTTGGCAAAAGCAATGGGGATCCTTTATATCAACAACATTGTGCTGATTTGACAGGATGCATGCTCTCCTAGCATAGCCCTGTTTCTAACCATTGAGATGGACAACTACCTTATGCACTGTTTTGAGGGGCGATAATTCATCCAGTATCGCTTTCTTCAATTTTTCTCTGGCGGATAATGTAACATGTTTTCCTCCCAGCTTGGTCGCTTGCAATTTCTTGGCCATGCACTCGTTCTCTACTACTAGGAATTAAACACTCGAGCTGGTGGCCTCGACATATGCTCTGATAGCATCAACCAATGCTGTTGGATTCTTGCGCACATCAGATACAATCACTCATTTTTCAAACTGTGTAGGAGATGTATGGACATCCAGAGTAGGCACTCTGTGTGACTACAAAACTCTGTGTTGTGATTCATTGAAAGATATGTTGTGCATCTCTGCTTCCAGATTGTCTTCAAGGATCTTTGTGTCTTGTTGATTGCTTGGGACTTGCTTTGCTTCTAGATCTTGTGAAGCTGATGGAGTGACCTCTTAGTTATGCTTCATGAGGTATGTATCCTGATCTAACTCTAGCTGCACCACATTCGCATCGATCTGCTCCAGCATCTATTCAATCTCTTGATCTAAGTCCTACCCATGCGACTACTCACCCTGCCTGCTCTGTGCTAGCTGATCGGATGAGTCTACAACCTGTATGGGTGCGGTTTCATCAATTTGTGCATGTTGTGCCTCCTGCTATGTCTGTCCCTACTATGCTTCCTTATCTCTTTTGCACAGCCCCTGTTCTTCCCAGAGTTGCTGCTTCAACTTTTGCAACTCCTTCTCTGCTTCCTCCATCCTACTTTTATCTATTTTCCTTTGCACGTTCCTCTTGTCACGTTGTCACCTCTTAGCCTCAATCTCCAAAGATGCTTTCATCACGAGTGGATCTGATTTGAACTTGTGACTTTGTTCTACCTCTACGCTGTCATCAAACTTTATCTTGCCTTTTTCATGCATAGGTTTGTTACCCTTTGTTTCTGCTGATGATGGTGCCCTCTGAGATGTTACTTCACACCGCTTTTCTAACCATTCCACAGCTATGTCGACCGGTTCATTGAGTCTGGAGAAGTTGTGACACTATCTCCATGGGTCTTCCTCGGGCCAATGGCACGCCCTTTGGATCCCCATAAATTGCACTCACACAGTGGTCTTTTACAAAGCAATTGGGTCATACAGATTGAAACTTCTGGTGCTGAAAGTGAATCTTTTCAACTCCTCAATCTCGGCATCAACATGCTTGAGATTCTGTATCTCATATAACCCGATCCACAAAGGAAGAGCAGGCCAAGGTGTCTTCTTATTCATGTGCAGTCTAGATGACAACCCTATTTAGATGTGATATGACAAATCTTGCATGACAAGCTTGTCCATGAAAAACTTTGGTAAAACATGCAGAGGCTTCTCTATTTTGTACATCCATATGAAGGTGCCAAGGGGAAAGGCATACCAATCTGCTATGTCGATCAATGCCTCCATCAATTCCTACAACATAAAAGGTGGATCCTACTCAAATATCATTTTGTATACCAGGGTGACAAAGTGGTCTGGCAATTGTGTGATGACTCTGCCAAAGCTGCATTTGGAGAACAATATGCAATAAGTGTGCACAGTGGTTTCTGAAGGTGTCCATGCCCACTTCAAACTTGGGAACTACTGATGGGCATAGATTGCATCTAGGATATAAGCGGATGTGTATATCTCTTCTTGCTGACCTTTGGGCGGATGCCAGGCTCCTGTCGCCTATTCCTTCAATTTGAGAGCTTACATGTCAGACTAGTTTCATGGCCTTCCTTCACTAGCTAGTTGGTCCAACGCAATCACCTAGCTCCACGGGAAGGTATTTGTGCTTTCTTAGCCATATAAGAGACATGTGAAGATGACCAAGTATTGATATGCCTTCCATAATATATTTGTCTTGTAAACCATGTTGGGTGTTGTCCTGAACTTGGCTGGTTCTTTCACCCAAATCTTCAAGATATCTCTCAAGTTTGCATTGTTGTGTGTGCTCAATAGTTTCTCTGTTGTGACCACCAGTTGTGGCAAGTGATACATCTCATGACAGTCTTTTTCCCTGAAGGTAGCAAGCCCTGTCCCACTAACACTACTCAACATCATTGTCTTAGGATTAGGGTGCGAGACAATCCAATGTATCATGTCCGTGCATGGAAACGCAAGATGCCTACATGCAATCTGGTACAAGCGAAATTTGTGGATGTTGACATAGACCCTGCAGACTTCCAGATCTTCCTCAAATGTGATTAAGAATGTATCATTAATTTCCTTCCATTTCATCTTGATGTCTCTATCAATGACCAACTTGGTGTCTTCATAAATAGGCAGGCCCATAGACACTTGTTCAACTGCATCTCCAGTTTCACTTTCAACGGTGTCCTTAGACCGTGCTCTCTTGGAGACCATTGTACCTATACTGCTGAGAGATGGATGAACACCTACTATACCTGCAGGCATAGCGAAACTCATGGCAATAAATCTATCAATTGAAAACCAAAACAAATATGAGGACTGACATGAAACACACTTGGGTGACTGGTAGTAAATATTGTGCAATTTTCACCAGGAGGCTGGGAGACTGACTACCAAAAATATGCAAAGAACAGTCCTGGCTATCAAGAGGCTGAATGACTGTTGAATCTGCACAATGCATAGTCTAGTCTACCTTCTAAGGGCTGAAACCTTGCAATGTGCAATTTCAGTCAATAAGGACATGTATGCCCAGAGAATGCATTGTGCAATTTTCTGGGTTAGCAGGGAATTGCCTCCCAGAATTATACAATGCAATCATGGAGGTCAGTGCTGGCCAAATTTGCACAATTTGGAGGGAAGGCAGAGCCTTCACTTCTAGAAATGTGCATTTCTTTCTGGTTGAGGCAAGCTCCAGGCTAAGGTAGCCCAGACCCGTTGACGGGTGACTGAAAACATGAGAAGGTTTGATTGCATGGTGAGACTGAGTGTAAGAAAGAGTGAATGATCATGCATGAAAAAACTGAATCTAGGATTCATAAAATAGGAATGCATGCATGTGTGTGAAACAAGTCGTCACAACGACGACCGTTAGTGCAATACAATGTCATGCATGTGACAACAATGAGATGCAAAATAAAAACTGAAATAGTGCTTCTACAAGCTAATATACATTAAAATGACAACATGCATTCAACAAAACCAAGCAAACAACATTCGTAGAAAGCAAAATATGAAAAGCCACAGAAAAGCAGCAAATGACATGAAAAGCAAACTTACCTGAAAATAGTTGAGTTGAATGTGCCGAAGACTCCTAGATGTGTTGTGGGATGTCAAAGCTCCAATATTGATGTGAGGAATGAGATTTGCAGCATCAAAAAAATAAGTTTGAGGCTTATGACACGCATGCCATGAATGTAGGAAAAAGTGAAACTTGGAGGGAATTTTCTAAAATTATCTTTGCATGTAACCTCCAGGTACTAAAAATAGATCCCTAAAATTTAGGGATGCTTTTTGATATTTTGGGAAAAATAATCCCATGCATGCAAATCAGGATTGCTCAGTCCTGGAGGGAACCGCTCAACCTAAAGGCACATGCAACAGTTTGCAAGCCTGGGAAAGGGATTTGCAAATTTTCTGGGCTAAGTAGGGCTGGCTGTTCATCAGGCATTGTACCATTTTTGGGGTCAGCAGGCCACTGCCTCCCAAAATTGCACAATTTCTCAGCTGAAGCCTAGTGACTAGCTGGATTGTGTATTTTTCTGAGGGAGGGATTCCTAACTGGATTGCGCAATTCTGGATCCTAGCAGACACCTCAATAGGATTATGCAATTTCTAGAGGGAAGGCTGATTCCCCTCTAGAATTGTGCAATTTTCTGATTGAACCTCTCAGCCAGAAAATAACTTAAGTCTGGAAAGGTAGCCTGTGATGGGAGACAAGCAAGTTGACATGAACAGGCTGACAAGCCTTTGAAACTTAGTTTAATCTTATGTACTTGATAGTGCAAGACATATTGCTAAGGATGGTTGGTAGGGAGGATCCAAAAAAAATCTAAGACAAAATTATGGAGGGTGGTTGTAGCCACTACAACACTTGGCAACACATTGGTAGAACTCCAACTCTCTGAATGAAACTTGTTTCGTGAAACACAATTCTAACTCCTCTATAAGTATTGTTCAGTTCTTACATCATCATGATTCTCACACTATATTGATTGAAAGATGTAGCATCTTCACTCTTGGTTGGTCGGCACACATTCCAAGACAAGTCAACGAAATTGTTTCGATTAGGATGAGGGGTATATTGGTACATAAGAAAAATGATAGTCAGAGTCTTAAGTTTCATCTCTGGTGTTGCCCCGCTGCGAGCAGGCCTAGACAATACCTCAATGAAGTCACGTAGGAACACAAGCATCACTCTTCTACTAGTGAGCCTGATCAGTACCCCAATGGAGTTAATTTGCATCATCTCTCTGCGCAGGAAGCCTTTCTCTTCTTTCACCTTATTCATTTCATTTTTAAAAAAAATTCACATTTACATTTTTTTCATTTTTCATTTTCAAAATTGTGCATAACACTTATTCAATTTAGAGTTGTAAGATGTATCCCAACTTATTGAGAGCAAAAGAGGTTGTTCCTTCAGAGAATTATTTTGTATATACCTGTGACATACTTGTTAAGGTTTTCCCCCTCACCTTACTCTAATTGGCTGCACTGACAAGGGTTAACCCAAAACAACTGACTAGTGTAGGTGATACTAGTTAGAGCGCAAGCATTGTGTTTTCATAAAGGTTCACTTCGAACAACACATTTTTTTCATTGGTGTATCATGGACTGAAGATAACAAGTTCTACATAAAGAGACAGGATGATAGATAACCAAGTATTGATAACTACACAAGTCCTCTTGCACCTTACCCTTGCTTGTTTCAAGAGTTATATGTGGTTCATGTGGAACTAACCTACAATGTAAACATGCAAACAACCAACTAAAGAGTGAAAAAGAAGAAGAAATTTTTTGAAAGAAACACAAGTAATCAAACAAACAAACACACAAAGTAAGAAAGAAAACATGCATGCAAGAAAACAATGTAAAGAAAGCACTACTCCTACTCCTAAGCTAACGGTGCATGGACCTAATCACGTGAAGTGATATGTCCAATGCAACCACCGGTGCATTCGTCGAACCATGTTGGTGAAGGCATGGTTCGCAAATAACGTAGTTGTGCAAACCAACAAACCTGAAAGATATAACAATGAAGATAAACACACTCCGATTTTAAATGCATCCACAGAACATAGATGAGTGTAAGCGCATGACATGAAATCCATGGAATTACCATGGTGATGTGCAATACTACATGTAGATGTTAAGCATACACATTCTCTTGACTATGACATGCAAGTAAACGAGAGAAACAAGGACAATTAGTGTCGCACACATATGCTTGCTAGGTAATATTCCTTGAATTCATGAGCGATGGGATCATGTAGTTCGAGTGGACAAGGAAAAATATGTGTGTGAGATTGATCTTCAATGCATACAGATGACTAATGAGGAGCCTTGGGTGTTTCAACAATTTCCTGACTGGAAGCGAAACCGACCTCAGGATAGGGAGGGCCTGACATAACCATTAGTTCGAGCTGAAGTACCTCGACTGTCTACGGGGTTTCTACTTTGTCAACAAATAGATCATCATAAACTAGTGGCTTTGAAAAATCAATAATGATAGAATCCTCATCGTGATTGAATATGGGAGTAAATGGATTACGACAACTACGATTAGAAAAATCAATGATTTCATCGGCATACTCATGATCAGACAAATCAAATAGAGGGGTAGATGAGAAGCAAGAATGTTCAACCTCTACGTTTTCGAAAAAATAGATGAAAAATCAAGTGGATTTTCAATGAAGCATTTATCATTTCCGCTGTCGAATGATGGGCTGACATTTGGTGTATTCTTTGAATGATCAACAATGGGTGCATCTATTGGTGGATTTACACAAGGAAAATCAGAGATAGTAGAATCATCAAAGATGTCCAGAAAAAGTGGAGAAGGTGTAGAGAGAAGGAGATCATCCTTTGCCGTAGGTTGATATTCAGGGTTCCAGTCTTACTCATTATAAATGACAGTGCAAGTTTGTTGTGCAACACCAACTCCATCGATGGCTTGATCCTCATTCATAATAGATGTAGAGTTCGGAATGGAAGAACAAAAGACAGTGACGAAGATGAAGGCTTTGGCAACAAATGCATGTGACAACCCATGGGCTTCACAACCAAATCTGTGTGAAAATTGAGAGAATTGATGATGGGAGGATGTGATAGTTGAATAGACATGTGTGCATGTTCTCCCACATCACTCTACAGTGGTGAAGCTTTTTGATGAGGGGATGACGAACAATCACTTGTGATAGCGACTGTGTTCGTTCGTGATTGTGCAACTCCATCACTGAAGTATGTTGAGTGGGGTTTGAACTTCAAATTCATCTTGGGATTGATTAATTTGCTAAGATAGTATTTGAATCTGTCTCAAAGATATTGAAACTTCATATGGATTTTCGGGGCTTAAAACTTCAATACACAGAAGCACTACCAAAAATCCATAGGCGATTCTTGCGGAGTATTCCATTGTTTTAACAGTTTTTGTCAAGAGGTTCTGGATCAAAACGATGGAAAGTAGATTCAATGAGATCGCAAAACTGGTTAAGTGAGTTCACACTGTTAGGAGGAAGTTTGTGGCACCATCGTTGAGGGGATTCACGAAGTGTGTGTGAAAGCAGCAAGCTGGCCTCTTAATCAAAGAATTCATCTACATCATCAATAAATGCATAGAAGTCTTATAAGTACTCAGGTCAGGCCACTTTGTCTTCACCATCATACATGAATTTCGACAAGAGATCAAAAAACTCCCACATGATGTCAACAGGTTCAGCATAAGACAAACATCATAGAGGGAGGAGTCTAATGATATGCATGACAGATATGCGAAGATTCAAAATAGGATGTGAGGACTCATCTTGTCATCTGACCCTACTTCTATCACCACAAATGTTGACGGTGCTGGACTCGCCAACATGTCAGGGGATCTCCCCAGTAAGAAGTCCCAACTAGACTTAGACTATTTGGTGTAGGAATCGCAGTAGTGGGTCGTACGATATCAACTTGAACGTGGTTGCACGTAGAGGCAAGCAGGATGTCCTTGTTGGTAGCAAGGGTGTGACTGGCGTGAAAAGCCAAGGAAGGTGCATGAAGGGTTCTAACACATGGAAGGTGTAATAAGTGTGCCCCTTGTAAACTTGTGGAAACACGCAGATTGGAAGGGAACACACGATCAAAGATACATCACCAGCTGGAAGGCAGGTGAACCAACAATCCATAGTGATGGTTAAACCAACAACACATCTCAACAATATTCACACACATATATAGAAAGAGTCGATACATACAAGCATAAGAAAACATATACATATATTGTTAGTGTAACCAATACAACTGAAATAAAACAACAACATATGCATGAAACGTGCTGGCTCTGTTATATTACGAAAGTGAAAGTTCCAATCATACATGCAACCATGGCCAACCACTAGTTCCAACAACGGAACATTACAATTACTGCCACCTACTCCTCCAAAGAGATATACTAGCTCTACACTGTGGAGAAGCCAAGGCTCATTACAATACACTCCAAGCTTTCTCTAATATACTCATATAGGAAGCTTGGCTCCCAAAAGTCTCTATAATGAGTTATGAGGTTCTATAAATGGAAAAGGGTGGGGTGACCCTTGACATTCCCCTTTGTGACTCTTCGCCTACCCTCATGACTCTTCAATTACTACATGAATGTAACATTCGACCATCGACACTTGGTCTTTCGCTTTTACAAGATCTACACATCTACCCATGTGAGACAAAATAGGCTTGAGCAAGCCATGCAAGCTATCACTAAGACTCAGACAGCTGTGGGAAGACCAACTCTTCGACATCCTCGTGCTGATCAATGGTGGTGAACTGATGCCAAGCTTAGTAGTCCATGATGGTGTCCACGTGCTCAATGGTGACATCCTGCTGAAAGCAAACTCTCGCCTCCATTGCATCCGGGTACACTAATATGGAAATCTATCCAACTCGTTTGCGAACATGCACATCATAGTCTTGAGTGCATCTGGATCAGCAACATACTGATGCATAGGGTGTGAACTGATCTCCAAGTCTGCATTGGTGGCTATAAGCATCAACTCATCAAAGTACATGTCCAACTCCATTCGAACTTGGGTCTTTGACTTTGCCTCGGTGAGTGTGCCAATAGATGGGATCGCGTGCACACACATAATGACATCCATGATTTTGAATACCCGTGCATGTGAAGCCTGCAAACTGGTGATGAACTGTGAGAGTTCCTCATAGTTTCGGATCTTAGTCTGGATGCATGCCTTCAACCCTACCACCTTCGGCTTCATCATCTTTAGCAAATGCAATGGGGCTCCTTTGTATCTCATTGTCCATGTCTTCATGTAGTCAACAATAGTTTGTATATTTGACAAGATGCGTGCTCTCCTAGCACAACGTTGATGCCAACCGTTGAGATGGATAACTACCTTATGCACGGTGCCAAATCTGGAATAAAACATACACATGACTATTTCGAGGGATGATACTTCATCTAGTATCACTTTCTTCAATTCTACTATGGTAGACGATGTAACCTATTCTCCTCCCTGCTTGGCCGCTTTCAATTCCTTGGCCATGAGCTCGTTCTTTGCCAATAAGGAATCGAACACTTGACCTGGTGGCCTCGCCATATGCTCTGGTATCATCGGCCAATGTCGTTGGATTCTTGCGTGCATCAAATATGATCACTCATTCTTTAAACTACACAGGAGATGTATGAACATCTGAAGTAGGAACTCTACATGACTGTACAACTCTGTGTTGCGACTCGATGAAGGATATGTTGTGCATCTCTACTTCCAGATTTTATTCAAGGATATTTGTTTCTCCTTGATCGTTTGTGACTTTCTTTGCTTCCGGATCTGGTGAAGCCGCTGGAGTGACCTCTTGGTTATGAGGCATGACATCTGTATCCTGATCTAACTCTAGCTGCACCGCATCTGTATCCATCCGCTCCAACATTTTTTCAATCTCTTGAGCTAACTCCCACTCCTATGACTGCTCACCCTATTCGCTCTATTCCAGCTACTTAGATGAGACTATAACTTGTATGGGTGAATTTTTGCCAATATGTGCATGTTGTGCCTCCTGATGTGTCTGTCCCTATTGCGCTTCCTTCTCTCTACTGCGCAACTCCTGTTCTTACCAAAGTTGTTGCTTCAACTCTTGCAACTCCTTCTCTGCTTCCTAAATCCTTTGTTTATCTCTTTCCCTTTGTGTGCTCCTCTTGTCGAGTTGTCACCTCTTAGCCTCAATCTCCAAAGCTACTTTCATCACGAGTGGATCTACTTTGAACTTGCGGTTTTGTTTTGCCTCTGCACTTTCATCAACCTTTCTCTTGCCTTTGTCATGCACAGGTTTGTTACCCTCTGCCACTGCTGATGATGGTACCCTCTAAAATGCTACTTCGCGCCACTTTGCTAACTATTCCAAAGGTATGCCAACCAGTTCATTGAGCCTAGATAAGTAGTGAAAATATCTCCATGGGTCTTCCTCAGGCCAATGACACGCCCCATGGATCCATGGAAATTTCACTCTCACATAGTGGTCTTTTACAAACCAATGCAGGTCATATGGATTGAAACTTCTGGTGCTGAAAGTGAATCTTTTGAACTCCTTCGTCTTGGCATCAAAATGTTTGAGATTTTGTATCTCGTATAACTCGATCCGAAAAGGAAGAGTGGGCCAAGGTGCCTTCTTCTTCCTGTGAAGTATAGCTGACAACCCTGTCGAGATGTGATACGACACTTCTTGCATGACGAGATTTTCCATGGAAAACTTTGGTAAAACATGTGGAGGCTTCTCCGTGCTATACATCCGTATGAAGGTGCCAAGGGGAGAGGCATACCAATCTGCTATTTCGATCAATGCCTCCATCACCTCCTGTGACATGCAAGGTGGATCCTCCTCAAATATCATTTTGTACAACAGGGTGACAAAGTGGTCTAAAAACTGTGTGATGACTTCGCGGAAACTGCATTCAGAGAACAATTTGCAATAAGTGTGCACAATGGTTTCTGAAAGTGTCTATGCTCACTTCAAACCTGGGAACTACTGACGGGCACAGATTGCATCCAGGATATAAGAGGACATATATATCTCTGATTTCTGACCTTTGGGTAGATTTCTGGCTCCTGTCACCTGTTCCTTCAATCTGAGAGCCAACATGTCAGACCAGTTGCTAGCTAGTTGGTCCAACACAATCACCTAGCTTTGTGGGAAGGTCTCTGTGCTCCCTTGGCCATATAAGCAGCATGAAAATATGACCATGTACTGATATTCCTTTAGTAGTATCTTTGTCTTGTAAACCATGCTGCGTGTTTTCCTGTACTTGGTTGGCTCTTTCACCCAACTCTTCAAGATATCTCTAGAGTTTGCGTTGCTACATGTGCTGAAGGGTTTCTCCATTGTGATCATCAGTTGTGGCATGTGATACATATCATGATAGTCCTCTACCCTCAAGGTAGAAAGCTCTGTCCCATTGACACTACTCAACATCATCATCTCAGGATCAGTGTGTGAGACAATCAAATGTATCATGTCCACACACGGAAACGTGGGATACCTGCATGTAATCCGGTACAAGATAGATTTTTCGATGTTGACATAGACCCTGCAGTCTTCCAGATATTCCTAAAATGTGCCTTAGAATTTATCATTGATGTCCTTCCATTTGATCTTGAGGTCTTTGTCTATGACCAGCTTGGTGTCTTCATAAACGGGCAGGCGCATACACACTTGTTCAACTACATCTCTAGTTTCACTTCCAACGGTGTCCTTAGACCTTGCTCTCTTGAAGGCCATTGTACCTATACTGCTAAGAGACAAATGAACACCTGCTATACCTAGAGACATGGTGACACCCATGGAAAGCGATTGGTCAGTTGAAAAACAAAACAAATCTGAGGATTGACATGCAACACACCTGGGTGACTTGTAGTAAAGATTGCACAATTTTCATGGTGAGGCTGGGAGAACGACTGCCAAAACTGGCAAAAGCATAGTTTGGTCTGTCAGGAGGTTGATTGACTACTGGATATGCGCAATGTGTAGTCCAGTTTTCTTGATCAGGGATAAAACTATGAAATGCGTAATTTCAGTCAGCAAGGACATGCATGCCTAAAGACTGCATTGCGAAATTTTCTGGGTCAGCAAGGCACTACCTCCAAGAATTGCACAATGCAATCCTGGGGGACAATGTTGCCCAGGTTTGTGCAATTTCTGGAAGGAAGGTAGAGCCTTCACTTCCATAAATTCACATTTCTTTCCAAGTGAGGCAAGGTCCAGGTCAAGGCAGCCCAGACCCGCCGATGAGTGACTGAAAACATGAGAAGGTTTGAATGCATGGTGAGACTAAGTGTAAGCAAGAGTGAATGATCGTGCATGAAAATAATGAATGCAGGATCCGAAAAATGGAAATGCATGCATGTGTGTGAAACGAGTCATCGCAACGGCGACAGTTAGTGAAAAACAATGTCATGCATGTGACAACAGTGAGATGCAAAATAAAAATTGAAAGAGTGCTTCTACAAGATAATATACATTAAAACGATAGTAGACACGTTCAACAAAACCAAGAAAACAAAATTCGTTGAAAGTGAAATACGAAAGGCGACAGAAAAGTAGCAAATGGCATGAAAAGAAAACTTACCCGGAAATAGTTGAGCTGAATGTGCCAAAGACTCCTAGATGTTCTATGGGAATTTCAGAGCTCCAATATCGATGTGAGGAATGAGCTCTGTAGCATCGAATAAATCATTTTGAGGTTTATGATGTGCATGCCACGAATCTAGGAGAAAGTGACACTTGGAGGGAAGTTTCTAAAATGATCTTTGCATGCAACCTCCAACTGCTAAAAATAGATCCCTAAAATTTAGGGATGCTTTTTCCATGTTTATTTTTGCTATTTCGGGAAAAAGCAGCCCATGCATGCAAATCAGGATTGCTTAGTCCTAGACGGAACTTGTCAACCTGAAGGAACATGCAACAGTATGCAAGCCTGGGAAAGGGATTTGCGTAGTGTCTGGGTTGAGAAGGGTTGGTTGTCCCTCAGGAAATGCACAATTTCTGGCGTCAGCGGGTCACTGCCTCCCAGAATTACGCAAGTTATGGGTTGAAGCCCAGGGACTGGCTGGATTGCGTAATTTTCTGAGGTAGGGATGCCTGGCTAGATTATGCAATTCTAGAGCCCAACAGGTAGCTCAGCAGGATTGTGCAATTTCTGGAGGGAAGGTTGATTCCCCTCCAGAATTTCTTAATTTTCTGAGTGAACCTCTCATCCAGAAAATAACCTAAGTCTGGAAAGGTAGCTTATGATGGGAGAGTAGCAAGTTGACATGCATATGATGGCAAGCCTTTGAAATTCAACTAAAGCCTAAGTACTTGACATTGCAATACATGCTGCTAAGGATGGTTGGTAGGGAGGATACAAAACGAAGTTAAGGCAAAAGTTTGGAGGGTGGTTGTAGCTGCTACAACACCACCATAAATGTTGTTGGGGAATTATCTAATTTGATGCTTGGGAGGGTGATATTCTTGAAATATCTAGACCTTGGAAGCCTTATAGTAGATGTTAACATTGATGTCCTTATATTACCTAACACCCTGATTGATCTTGGGGCTGCAATAAATGTGATGACTAAGCAAAACATGCTAAAGCTAAACCTCCAAGGGGCTTTGAGAAAGACCACCACAGTGCTGCATCTTGCAGATAGATCCATAGTAGCTCCTGAGTGAGTTGTTGAATATGTTATGGTCTCCATTGACCCTTGGTAGTATCGTAATAATTTCCTGGTTCTCCAGCTCAAAATAAAGTTTAATGGCTATCCTCTCATCTTGGGAAGGCCATGGTTAGCCATTATTGGTGCTTACATTGGTTGTAGGGCCTGGAACATGACCATTAAGAATGGACATTTGTATAAACAATTGGTATTATATCCTCCTTCTCAACCTTCTATTGAGCATGACTTACCCTCTTGGTTAGAAGAGGATGAATAAGCTGAACTGTATCACACCACCCCCCACCCAATATGCACCCTGGACATTATTATAGGAATGGGGAAACCTAATGAAGATGATCTCATTGACCATATCCTTCATAATCAACCTCCCACTCCCATACAAATTAATGAGTTGATGAAAGAATATGGGAGTAATCCTTGGGCTAACTTATAACCTATTGACTCAAGTCCAGACCATGTCAAGGTTTTCGAGTTTGGCCCATCTAGAACCTTAAATATCAACCCTTCTCTCTCAACCAAACAGGAAAAACAATTATGCAAAGTGCTGAGGAAACACCTAGATGATTTTTCTTGGGACTATAAGGAAATGAAAGGTGTGCATCCCTCAGTTTGTGCTCACCATATTTACATCAAGGATGGATGAAATCTTGTGCACTGTTGGGTAGCAGAGGCCCCATGTAACGGTTTTGGGGCTTGAAGTCCACAATTTTGGGTAAAAGTATGGTAAAAAGTTCTGTGAAGTGCGAAGTGTAATGAGTCAAGTCAAAGGGTTGTCCGCCCGAAAATAATGTAAGAAAATAAAAAGCGAGATGGCCTCCCCATGGTCTAAATACCATGGAATGTATAAATAGAGCAAGGCTATAAGGTTAGAAGTCAATTTTTTGGGTTTTGACTCTGGAATGTTATGGGTTTATGAAAGCAATATTCTCTTTGCGTTTGTAAGTCTGAGTCGAGGGAGTTGGTAGATAGATAGAGGCTTTGCAACTATGTGCGCAGAGGCCTGATAGAGTCCGCAGCTATGTGCACAAACCCCTGCAGCTGAGTGCGCAGGGCGGATCTAGTTGTATTGGAAAGGAGATAAATAAAGATAAGAATTTATGAATCATTGTGTGATTTATCGTGAATCTATTTGTTGCTTATTTATGAATATTTATGATTGTGTGCACTAGTTCTTACTGTTAAATGTTTGCTGAAAGACCTTAAGAAGTAGATTTGATCTATAATAAATTCGTTAATAATAAAATGCAACGGCCTAGAACTACGCGGAAGCCTGACATTAGTGCAGCTGGCGTGAGGGCGCAAATTGGTTCGCGAACCCTCCAGACCACATCAAGACATCCCAAGGGTGTGGAAACGTGGTTCCAACACCCTCCCCTACTATCTTGGGTGAGACTTCAGTCCGCACTCTGCGGATAGTTGCCGAAAGGGCCGGTAGTGCGGGATTTGTTTGGATAAATCACTTATGAACTTGGGACAGGCCCTAACAAGCCAACAAATGGTTTTGTTGCTGGGAAAGGGATCTACCTAAGGGATGGCTGATGTCGGAACACTGGAACCCTACGAAGAAAGAACTTGAAGATTTGTTGGATCAGAAGCTTCAGGATTTCGTGGTACAGCAAAACAAAACTCCGCAGATATCTGAAGAGAGGTGGCTAGATTGCTACTTATACACGGAAATCCATTAGATCTTCTTCGCATCTTTCTTGATAGAAATGTATGAGCGGATCACAAGGCTAGCTGACAGTCAGGGTAGGTGCAGACTTGTTCAGTCCATCGTGTGGACTCCAGAGTTGGTACGTAGGTTAGAGGCGTCTGAAGATAAAATCACAAGGGCGGTAGATCACTAGTTGGATTGGGTGATAGGAGGGTTTATCATTGAGTTTACGATCGATACAACCATGACCTACAGTGAAGTTGAAAGGAACTTTCTCAAGGGACCGTAGGGTAAGTATATCAAATCATTGAATACTTGGATTAAAATGTTGTTATGTGAAAAATGGGTTATGAGAATCCATTGATGTCTGGGGTAACGCAGAGCAGAAGAGGCTACCAAGGGATCGAAGGGTTAGAGAACAATACCTTGATTTCAATTTCATGAGAAAGTGAGGAGGAGCTCGTAGGGTTCTCTCCAAGAAGCGCAGTACGATTGATAAAGCAGCGCATTCCACTGTTACCACTGCCATCCACTCCCTCCCCCACTTCGCCTACTTCAACCCCATCTTTGCCTAGCCCACCTCCGCCGCTGAGGGTTGGAATGGCGAGTGCAATCAAGTTTCCTGTGTTTAGAGGCATAGGAAGTGAGGAACCAGATCAGTTCTAGTTTGTGGTAAAGGTAGTATGGGAAGCCCAAGGCATTAAGGATGATAACATCAAAAATGCTACTTTGGTAAGCGCGCTGCAGGACGACGCGTTGACGTGGTATATAAAGCACTCTAGTGATCATCCGAAAGTGGGAATAGCGGAGATCCAGGATGCATTAAACAAAGAATTTATCTGGCCAAAATCAGAGACGCAGTCGATCATCAGGTTCAAAGAAATCATGATGATGTCGGGTGAAACCCCTTGGGATCTGGATCAGTGCTTGAAGAGCATGATTCGTGAGGCTAACATGACGTTGACAGATGTGCAACACCACGCCTAGTTTGTGGCCTCTCTGACACCACACTTGAGGATGATGCTGTCACAACAGAAAATCTTAACCCAGGCTGAAGCATTAGAGATAGCGATGAGGTTGCATGAAACTCCAATACAAGATCCTAGGTTGGGAGTTCAGCAAATCCACACGCAACTACAAAACCTATGCTTGGAGATGCAAAGCCTGAAGCAAGATAGGGCGCCTCGACCGGAGGCGCGTGAAGAAGTGTGGTGTATCAAATGCAAGGGCCAAGGCCACAACAAGGATCACTGCCCTATATTCACGAACTACTTGGTGGGAGGAGGATCGATGCTAGTAAGACTGGAGGTACAAGTAGGGCCAAGTGTAGTGCCTGTACTATGGTGCGTGATTTTTCAAGTAGGAGGAAAGCACGCAACGGACAACTGTCACCTGTTGCAGAAGTATACCCAGATTCCATAGCAACTATATTGCAACTTCTGTAGATCAGTGGGTCACGACGAGCGAACGAGTCGAAGCTATGAGCTAATGATGGAAATGAACCCAGCCTATTGAATGTAGACTGAAATGTGAGGTTTCGATCCAGTCGTGGGGCTGCGTGGTGGATTCCAAGGACACGGACGAGGGAGAGGAGGAATGGGACCTGGACGAGGGTGCGGATAGATAATATGTTATAATTGCGGAGGGTTAGGGCACTACGCTCACGATTGTACTAACTCGATGAGAATATCTTGTCCATACTGTGAGCAGTTTGACCATGAAATGGTAGATTGTCCAACGCTGATTGCCCAAATGTGCGAAAAGGGGGTACTACAGCCTACTCCAACTCAAAATATCCAAATGATGAGGTCTGAGCCACGCGAAGAGGACCCCAGTGTAAACATGGTACGTAGGAGCAGTGCAATTATAGGAGAAGATGTGAGGAAATAGCCCGGAGAAGATGTGAAGGTTCACGATGCTCCTACAAAGGAACTTGACTGTGAGATGGAACATAGGAAGGGAAAATCTAAGGAAGCTAAGAAGAGCTTCACGGAAGGCTCTACTCCAGGTAGTAGGGATCCACTTGAGCTGGGAATGGATCCCTCTATGCTTACTACCTTTTTGGAGACATGTATGAAGCTGCTGCATGACAATAAAGCAGTAAAGGGACTACAAGAGCTGATCACTAGGTGCGCAGGTCAAGAGAACCACGCGTGGTGCGGAAGCTGGGAAAGCATGCTTTGCGCACCGGACGGGAAATGCGATTGACGGCTCAAATAGGTGAGTATGAGATGGACTAGAACATCCTAGATTGGGGGTCATATGCGAATGTATTACCAAAACAGACATGGGAACGCATGGGCAAGACCGCTCTACAATGGTCTCCTATTCAATTACAGATGGCCAACCAACAAAAGATCCTACCAATGGGAAGGTTGCAAGGAGTGACCATGGAAATTGAAGGCGTAACTACACAGATGGACTTTGAAGTAATACAAATTGTGGATGACAGTAGTTCGTACCCAACGTTGCTAGGAATAGACTGGGCCACAGACATGAATGGGGTCATCAACCTAAAATGACGAAAGATGATATTCGAAAAAAATCACTTTGTGTAATAGTTCCATTGGACCCAACCGAAGGAGCGCGCTACACTGAACCTGTGCGCGACGAGGATAGCGACGATTAACTAGACTGTATCTACCAGATAATGGTGCAAGACAAGGATCAGGTGAATCCTACAGTGGATAGGAGAATCTCATGGGAGCGCGATAGTTCTTGCACATTAGACTCAGATGAGGAGATAGAACGATGTTAGAACCGATTGCATGAAGTAACAATGCTAAATTGTAATATGATGAGTAGATCACTGCGACATGTGACAATCGAGGTAAGGAAACTACAAGCGGATGATGGTGCAACGAAAGGGGAGGAACTTCATTAACCATTGTGACACTTCAATCGTAGAGCAGAAGTGGCATAGTGCACCAAAAGGAGCACTGTGCATGACAATTACACTAGGGTGGCATACACCTGGGAAGATTAAGAGGAATGGGTGCGAAGGTAGAAGGAAGATACGTGTACGGGTTGAAGGCCCTCCACGGTGAACACGCTAGGACAATGTAGTTTGGGAACCCACCAATGATGAGGAAGGCAAACATATGCCGTGCAACCGCCGCCCCAACTAAATCTATGAGTACCAAGGGTTTGACCAACCTATATGACCATAAATAGAATGAGACATGCAAGGATGGCCCTATCCGCGATCGAGCACGACAGAACCAAGAAGGCGGAGAGAATGTCCCCATCCACTGCCCCTGCCATTCAGACTGAACATGAGGAGCTGGGAAAAGGAATTTAGTGGTTGCAGGAAGCCATTTGGTGTGGTAGCTTGAGACTTCACGAGCTTGATGAAGAATGGGTATGGCTGAGGAGGAAAAGCATGATGTTGGACAAAGAAATCCACAAACTAAAAATCGGAATCGCGCAAGCGGGCCACGCGAATTTGAGAATAAGAGGACCAGACCTAGTCGATCCTACTACGGTACCAGAACAAGTTGCGATCCTGCTATCATGGCTGTGACCGCACCAACGAGGGCATATACCACATACAACAGAACACAATGCCCTACCGTATACAAAGGTACTCTAAAGGTGCTCGTAGCCTGGGCTAGTAGGAAAATTGAAGTTTCACACCAGGGGTACGACCACCTAACTATCCGTAGGGGACCCAGTCTCATCACTCCACACAGTTGGAAGAGGGCGCGGGACTATAAAGGAGTCTGTAGGGGGATCAGACACAGTGAGAAAAACCAATGCGAAGCACAGAATGCATCCACATATAAAGGACTGCGCTACCGTGTGGAAAGGATGGAAGGTGACCGTTACTGATATTGTTCATGACAAGATGTCCCATTTAAGACACTGAGGAGCAAACAACGGGCAATTAAGACACCATATTGAACGGATCTACTGCCAAAATCGCATTAATGAGCCACGAGGGGGGGAACAGTCGAATTTAAATTCAAAGAGAAATATAAAGCATAGGCGGCGTACTACCAACCAACCCTTGACACCTTGAATATTGAATCACCCTGTTATCCAGCAGACAAGAGCATGAAGAGCGAGGCACTACTGCGAGGAAGTCCGTGGTTTCAGGCATTGCAGATGGAGATGCAGAAGTCCATAATTCGGATGATGTTCTCAACCAAGGATGTTACATAGAACCCTACGATGCAGGGAGGGGGGATAGTCGAGATCCCTAAATCACCACGGACACTGTAGACCAAGAAGGACCCACAGGTAGCTGGACCGGTCAGGATGTCTTCACGAAATCCACGATTCGGAAAATTGTTGATGGAGGAAAAACCCAAAATGGTTACCATTGAAAGTGATGAAGAGGAAGAGGATCCTCTAACCTTTGTTGAAGAAATAGAACCAGAAGAAGAGATGGAAGAAGATATCTAGCCAGTATAGGCTCCAGAAAAACGACCTAAGTATGTCCCTCCATGGAAAGGGAAGGTCAAGGTACCTAAAGATTTGGATGTCATCAAAAACATACTTATAACCCCATCCCTCCCCAAAAGGGTTCCGTTCGAAGGAACGATGACTCGCCACATGATGAGCCCCATAAATGGGTAATTATATGGGCTCATTTTGCCTCCTAACTTAGCTTAATCCACCATTCTCATTAGTTTATTTCATGTTTTTAATTATATTTATGCTAATAGATTGAGTTGGGTTAGTCATTATGCGATGAAGTCTAATTTGTGCTTTATGCAGATTTTTGGTCAATTTTGAGACAAAGTCAGAGGTTTAATGAGTATTTGGCAGCCAATATTTGAGGAAGACAAGGGAGAGGATTTATAGGAGGGTGTCCCCCTCATTGAAGACTCTCTACTTTGAATCCTCCTTCAGAAAGCTCGGAGCACAAGCAACCACATCAATGCATCAAAGAGGCAACCGAGCAAGTGAAGAGTAATTGATTTCTATCTCAAGTCTTGGGAGCCAAGCCTGCTCGATTTTAGGAGAGTTGTTGGGAGTTCCAGTTGCATAAATAGAGAGTTCTAGGGCCTCATTAGCTTGTTGTATGTTAGTCAAATTTTTGCACTTTTGTTGCAACTTTTGCTAAGCTCATTTCGAGCTTACTTTTGTGGACAGTTTCATGTAATGTGATTATTATTTTGATAATGAAGATGAAATATTTTCTGAGCTAGCACTGAGTGACCTCAGAGGGTTGAAGATCTTGGGTTAGGTCCCAACCCAAGCTTCCTAACACCTCTTGTTTTGTATTTATATAGTTTGTTGCAGTTTATGAATTAGTTGCTGTTAGATAGGTTTCTTCCTTGGTTAGAATAGGTTGCTTTTGGTGATTTACATAGCTGTTTCCATTTCAGTTTGCTGAAGGAGGTTAAATAATGATAAGAGAAAGATACAAAAGGGCCATCAATAGAGCCTTGACCTCCTTTCCTCCCTTTGGGACCATGAACTAAGGTCAAGACCCGCTTGCTACCACAAAAACACAGATTTGCCTTCTCCATGCAATTTCTAGTGTTGTAGTTTGATTTAGAGGTTAATGCTTTGCTTTAGATCTATTTTGTCATGAAAATTTTTGTTTCTACAATAAATCTCCATTCATGATTTCCTTTCCATATGGCATTGTTTAACATTTTATTTTCCTAGATCAGACTTTAGGTTACATGAGATACAGTTCTATTTTTGGTGCAGCTAATTTATTTGTTTGCTCAGTTTCAGTGTTTGATTTGCAGCTCTCTTGCAGTACATCTCTGCTCATAATAATTCAATAAATCAGCCATCACCATCTCTCTTTGCTACATGTTCCACAGGTCATTCACAGCCCCTCATAAATCTGCACTAATTTTCTGCACTTTTGTCATAAACTTTCTTCCCTTTCCTTGAACAAACCCAACGACCTCTCTCTTTCCTAACCCTTCTAGATGGACCTTAGACACCTTAACACATCCTTCTAGCTTCAGCTACCTTGTTCGACCATTTTCCCACCTTCAAAACCTCTAAAACAGCTCTCGGCATCCTCCTGTAGACCTCCTGTAGATCCCCTACAACATCCTGTAGAAATTCCTGTAGGTGACTTTTTGAAGTCCGATTGTAGGGAAAGCCTCCAGAAGGGTACCAGAGGTCTCCTAGGACCCATCCACACCTTCCTACACCTCTGAAAATTCCAAAGTCACCCTCTATTGCCACCTAATCACTACCACATCCAGAAACAAATAAATTACATGCATGACAATTTCACATAAAATACATAAAAACCCAAAAATATGTTTTTTTCTCATTTCCTTATAGAAATAGCTTGAATAGATGTTTTTTACTTCCTAAGTAGGTAATGGAATTAATTTAATGGTTTTTCATCTCTCTTTCTGCAAAAGTAGGATTAGTTGGTTAATTAGGGTTTATTAGGTTTACTTTACATTTCAATCTTGTTTTCCTTTCTGAAAATAGAGTAGCCTCTGTAGAGTGAGATTTCCTTTCTTTCATCACACATAAAGCTTCTTCTGGAAATCATAGAAGTTGTCTTGAGCTCCTAGTGATCTTGTGCCAGCTTACCAAGTGACAACCTGCAGTAAGAACTAGTACTTGTGTATACAACACTGTCACTTCCATGTTTTTTATGGACTACCGAGTTGATAAAAGTAAAGTAGGAAGGCTAGGAGTTGCAGTATTATTGTTATAATACTGGTGCTCACCACTTTTTGGCACCGTTGCCGGGGAAGCATCAGAGTATTTTGTGATTACTACTTTTCTTCTATTTTCTACTGCAACATTCTGCTAAGTAGTTCATTTAAGCAAAAGTAGATTAGTCCTTTCAATTCTGCAATTTCCATTTAAGCAAAAGTAGATTAGTCCTTTCAATTCTGCAATTTCCATTTTAGCAAAGGTAGATTAGTCATTTCCTTGCTTTCATTTCAATTCTGCAAATTCCTTTCAGCAAGTTCATTTCAGTATTTGCAATTTGTTTGTTCAATCAATTTCAGTTTTGTAGGTACAAGCAGAAAAAGACAAAAATCACCCAAAAAGAGATTCCCTTTCATGTATCGTAGGAACATAGATAATTCAAGGAAATTCCTACCCAACAACCCCACCACATCACAAAGCCACCCTTCTCTATTCTTCGGTGGTAGTGATCCAGAAGAACCTTTAGGGGAACAACAAAAGATATTTGAAGAACCTATAGGAGAAGAAGAGGAAGAAAATATCCCTCCTGAGACAATGGCTGAAAACAGAAATGCTAGGGGGAATGGAGAAAGAGTAGAGGGTACCTTTCCCATCCGAGAGACCAATGGGGACACTAAAATGAAGAACATAAGCCCTTCAGCCCTACCTCACTTCCATGGATTGACTACAGAAGATCTTGACACCTTCCTGTTTGAGTTTGCTGTTATCTGTCGAACCTATGACTATGCAGAAGATGAGCAAAAGTTGAAGTTGTTTCCTTCTACTCTCAAGGATGCAACATTGTGCTGGTTCATGGGGTTACTTGGAAATAACATCACAACTTGGGCTCAGATGTAGCAAGCCTTTAATAACAAATATCGAGACTATTGTAGGTCAAAAGATACCAAGGAAGAAATCTTCCGAATGACCATGGGAAGTGATGAATCCTTGGAAGATTATGAAGAAAGGTTCCAGCTTAGTTATAAAAGGCCCAGCTGTACACTTGACCCTGAATCTCTGAAGTTGGTCCTGCTGAGAGGAATTCTGAAAGACCTTCTAGACACCCTCCATTTACTAGCTGGGGGAGACATCTACCAACTACCTTATGAAGACATAAATACTATTTTTAGAAACCATTCTAGGGAAGCCAGAAAGAGAGGTAGGGGGAGTCAACCCACAACTAGTACCTCCTCATCTAGTTCATCCCTTAAAGGTGAACTTGGAAACATGCTGGAAGACTTCAAGAGTGAGATGCTGCAGACTCTTGCCATGCAAATGGATACCTTGCATGTCAAAAGGAAACAAGAGGAAGAAGAGAGGGTTTTGGCCATTTTTTGTCCTAGGTGCACCAGAAGGCATCCTAGGAATGAATGTCCATTGAACTCTATAGAGGTTTGTTTAGTCTGTGAAGAATATCATTCTACAGATAAGTGACCTTCCTTGCCTGGACTTAAATTTGTATACCAAGGGGTCGAAGGAGCCATTAAACCACTCTATTTCATGAACCAAAGGAGACTGCATGGACATAGACCATACCAGCAGAGAATGCAATGGACATCTCAGGCATACTACAACCCCAATCAAGCCACTTCCATACCTTCTTGGGGTCCCCCTGCTCATCATTCCTAGTCCACACCTCCTCCTTGGTAATATACATCTCAATGTCATGCCCAACCAGCCGCTCATTCATTTCACTCCTATGCTTAGCCACAACCTCAGTGGAACACATCTCATCATGGGTGGAGGTCCCAGTACAACTCTCCTCCCACTCTTTTGCCTCCACCACCTGCTCAACCACAACCATTGCCTCCTGCTCCACCAAGGCAACCCCAAATGCCTGCTCAACCAAACCCGAACCCGAACAACAGACAGGCTCAGCAAGTATATAGTGGGGAACCATCATGCCCAACCTATGCTGTGGAGATTCAGGAGATTAACCTACGATCTGGGAAGGTTCTCCTAGATAGCCAACCTCCCCCTCAAGAGGTTGAGGAAGATAAATAGGAAAGTGAATGGAAAGAAATTGCACCCTTTCTTGAGAGATTATCCGGAACAACACAACCCACTCCAGAAGAAAATGAACTTCTGGGAGAATTGAAACAGTTATATGTAAAGATACCACTTCTCTAAGCCATAAAGGATGTGCCCGTATACAATAATATGATCAAAGAGAAGTGCTTCAGGCATCCAGGTAGGTGCAAGAGAGATGCCCCAACCATCAATGTCATAGGAAAACTATCTAACCTAATGTTGGGGTAGGTAATCTGTCTGAAATATCTAGACCCTGGAAGCCCAGTAGTTGATGTCCACATCAATGGCACCATGATCCCACATACCTTGATTAACTTGGGAGCTACCATTAATGTGATGACAAAGGACATCATGCTCAAACTCAACCTTCAGTGCTCCTTGAGAAAGACCACGATAGCGCTGTAGCTAGCAGACTACTCCACCGTGACCCCTGAGGGGATTGTGGAGGATGTGATGGTCTCCATTGGGAAGACCCTGGGAAGACCCATTGACAAATCTCACTGGGTATCCTCTATTCTTGGGAAGACCCTACTTGGCTAGTACAGATGCCTACATTAGCTATCGAGCTGGGAACATGACAATCAAGAACATGCATATGTCTAAACAACTAATCCTATACCCTTCTACCCAACCCTTGCTAGAACATGATCTAACTCTTTGGTTGGAGGAGGAGGATGAGGATGAAGTCTATTCTGCACCACTATGTGCAATAGAAACTGCAATGGGGGGAAATCACAGGATGAGGATGATATCATTGAAAATTTAATTTAGAATCCACCCCCCAGTATTTTTCCATTAGAAGATCTAGTGAGAGAAATCCAAGACAATCCCTTAATTGATCTCTGTGGGGCACACCCGACCTCTCTCTGTGTTAAGAATATAGAGTTTGGCCCATAAAGAACCTTGAAAATCAACTCATCCCTATCCACCTCCCAGGAGAAGGAACTGTGTAGCTTATTGAGAAAACATTTAGATGCCTTTGCCTGGAGCTATAAGGAGATGAAGGGAGTGCACCCTTCAGTTTGTACTCATCACATTTACATTAAGGAAGATTGCAAACCAATCATGCAGCCTCAAAGGAGGATGAATCCATCCCTTAAAGACATTGTGAAGGAAGAATTGCAAAAGTTATTGGATGCAGGATTCATCTACCCCATCTCTGATAGTGAATGGGTCTCTCCTTTGGTGCTAGCACCAAACAAAAATGGTAAGTGGAGAATCTGTGTCGATTATCGGGAATTGAACAAGGCCACTAAAAAGGACCATTTTCCTTTTCCTTTCATAGATCAAGTGTTAGATGATCTAGTGGGGAAAAAGTTTTTCTCCTTCCTAGATGGGTTCAGCGGGTACAATCGGATCCAAATTAGCCCAAAAGACCAAGATAAGACCACTTTCACTTGTCCTTGAGGTACCTTTGCATATCGGGTCCTTCCTTTTGGTTTGTGCAATGCTCCCGCCACTTTCCAGAGAGCAGTATTGAGTATATTTTTTGAACTGGTTCATGATGCAGTGGAAATATATATGGATGATTTGACTCCTTATGGTTCTAATTTCCAGGAAGCTCTATCTAACCTGGGAAAATTTTTGGACAAGTGTATTGAAATGAACCTGTTCCTCAGTCTGGAAAAATGTGAATTCTTGATGACTGAAGGGACCATGCTAGGTCATGCAATATCTCAACAAGGATTTCAGGTGGACCCCAACAAAATTGCCATCATCCAAAGGGTCCCACCTCCTAAAAAGGTAAGAGATTTCTGACGTTTCCTAGGCTTAGCAGGATATTACAGAAGATTCATTAAAGATTTCAGTAAGTTAGCCTCTTTGTTGTTTGGTCTTTTGGAAAAAGATGTCGAGTTCATATGGGCTGAAAACTATCAAGAAGCCCTGAATACCTTGAAAAGCAAACTTGTGACTGCCCCAATTTTGAGAGGCCCAAACTGGGCCCTACCTTTCCACATTCACACAGATGCCTTGAACAAAGCAATAGGAGTAGCCTTAGGGAAAGTTGATGAAAAGTTACCTTATGCCATATACTTTATAAGTAAAAATTTGTCAAAGGCAGAGTTAAACTACACGGTAACCGAGAAGGAACTCCTAGCTATAGTGCACTCCTTAAACAAATTCAGACATTACATCACAGGCTATCAAACCTTTGTACACATTGATCATGCTGCAATTAGGTATTTAATGAACAAACCATATGTAAATGCTCAGATTATTAGGTGGTTGCTTTTATTGCAGCAGTTTGATTTAACCATTGTTGATAAGCCTGGTAAAGAAAATGTTGTTGCTGACTTTTTGTCTAGAATAAATCTGCCTGCAGGTGAGGAAGGAATGGTGGATGATCAAATTCTAGATGAGCACCTATTTTCTATCTCGGTACTCTCTCCATGGTTTCCTAATATAGAAAATTACTTGGTTTCAGCACAGTTCCCATCACACCTGTCCTCAAAAGAAAAGAGCAAGATCGTGAGGAAAAGTGCCCCTTTCACCTAGATTGGAGGCAATCTCTTCAAACTTGGCCCAGGTTAGATCTTGAGAAGATGTGTCAGGGAGGAGGAAGTTTTTAACATTCTCCTGACCTGTCATGATGGGTCTTGTGGAGGCCATTTTGCAGCAAAGAGGACTACCTTCAAAATCTTACAAGCAGGTTACTATTGGCCCACTCTTCATCAAGATGTGAAGAGATATACCAGCCAATGTGATTGGTGCCAAAGGATTGGGAAACCTACTCCAAAGGATGAGATGCCCATGCAACCTCAAGTGACTTTTGAACCATTTGAGAAGTGGGGCATGGACTTTATGGGTCCTATCAACCCTCCTTCAAAACAGAAGCAATGCATCATTGTGTGCACTGATTATCTGACAAAATGGGTAGAGACAAAGGTAATCAAGGTAGCAACAGAAGAAAAAGTAGCTGAGTTTTTAAGAGAAAACATATTCTACAAGTTCAGGTATCCCAGAGAACTAGTTACAAATCAAGGCAGTTAGTTCACTTCCAATTTTATTGAAGGCGTGCTCACACATCATAAAATCAAGCACAGGACTTCCACCCCTTACCATCCACAAGCCAATGGGTAGGTAGAAGTCACTAGCAGAGCTTTGGAAGGAATCCTCACCAAGGCAGTGAGCAATAACAGAAACGATTGAGTAGATAGATTGGTTGAGGCCACCTGGGCCTACAACACCACATGGAAGACCACCACTGGGTTCACACCCTATGAACTGGTCTATGGGAATAAGGATTTGCTATCAATAGAATTTGAATATAATACACCAAGGATGGCTGGGACCCTACACTGTAGAAAAATGCAATGACAATGGTTCAGTTCTGATCAAAACCATTGATGTGGAAGCCATCCCCATGCTTGTCAATGGAAATAGATTGAAAATTTACAATACGCCCCTCTCCAAGATACACTTCATTGAAGATATGAATAAGACAGTGTTGGTAGTGGAGCAGGTCTCAGCCTCCACTCCACCCACTCATTGAAAAAAAATAAAATAATAAGGACTCTAGTGAAAACCTCTATGAGGCGCTTGAGTCCCATCATTGGGTTGAAAAGCTCTTTTGAGGCGGCCCAGTGATGAAAAAAACAAAAAAAGAGATAGAATAAGATCCCTGGGTGAAAACCTCCCTTGGAGGAGCCTAGGGTAGGCAAGTAAGGTGAAAACCTTTTGGAGGTGCCCTAGTTGTCTTTTAAAAAAAAAACAAAAAAAACAGAGAAAAAAAGGAAGAAAAAATTGACTTTTAAAATGCATTGCAAGTTACAGGTGGACCACAGAAAGGAAGAGAAAATGCCACAAAGCCTATTACTCATCCTCTATCCTCTTCTCCATCATTTTTGACCTTTTTTTTCACCTCTCAGTGTTTTTTCTAAAGACTGTGTATCCTACAGGAGGCTCCTGTAGAAATCACAGAGAGCCCAAAATAGCTTTAAAAAATAGTTTGAGGAGCTGGGGATTTTCTTGGAGAGCATGTAGGCCATCCTACAACTATCCACCATCCTAACCCTCCATCCCACACCTGCACCACCTCATTTCCATTGATTTCTTTCCTTCCTGTAGAAAAAACTGAGAAACCAATTTTAAAAAATATAAGGAGATAAAAAGAACAACACCTCCACAACTCACCTGCAGCTTAGCAAATACCTCTCCATTGCCATCAGTATCTTTAGTAGCATCCTCATAGCTCCCAGCACAAGAATCAGCTACGAATTTTAGAGGGAGAAGTAGCTACAGGAGCTCCTGTACAATTTCATGTAGCAGTTGATCCCCTTGAAATCAAGCTCCAACAGCGAAATAGGTGCAACCACAGGAATGCAGAGGATAGCCGAAGCAAGATTTAGCCAAAGGGTACCTGTACAAAACAAATGAGCCACCTATCAAGAAGCAAAAAGCATATAGCAGAAGGGATATAGGCATGCAACATTGAAATCCGAGCATGCAGCAGCAACAGAACCAAGCAGCACCGCAAAACAAACATTCGACCAGCTCGTAAGTGTCTAACCCTCTCCTCTATTGCATCTATATAATTCAAAAATTGCATGAACGAAGAGATGGTTAGGATTAATCTAGAAACGTGGCCAGTTAACTGGCTACCCTCATCCAGTTCGATTGTGGCCATTCAGAGATCCCACCACACGTGTGCCTAGTCAACTCACGAAAAATCCAAAGGATAGGTAGTGGTGGGTGTATAAACTCCGATGCAAATGATGAGAAGTGATTGCAGGCAGAAGTCATGAGGAGTCATGATGACATGATAGTGGGGACCAATGGTATGAATAATGGAAACGTACCCTTTTTTCCAACTCACATCATCACTAGAAATATCTCAAAATAGACATAAATACTCCCCCTCGAACTCCTCCACCACCTTTGCTTCTATTTCATCATCGTCCCTGTAGCTATATCAAGCTCCATACCACCTCCATAGCCTCGAAACCATCCTTCTCTGTCGTTTTCATTCCTCCTCCTCCTATCGGTGTTCTACAGGAGCATTATCAGGTTCTACAGGAGCAGTAACAAGTTTTACAGGAGAACCTACAACCATTTCTACAGGAGGGGCAGTAAGTAGTTTTACAGGAGAAAACACGGGGTTTTCGCTTAAATTCAGACTTGAAGAGGTAGGCTCTGTACAAACCCACCTTGGATATTCATATGTGCAAGGAGTAATGCAATTTTAAGGAAGAATTAGGCCTAAAAAATAAGAGGAATTTCATTAAAAAAATCTTCCTGTTTCTTGGAAAAAACACAGTTTTTCTCTGTTTCCTGTTTCTGCAAAATTTTTGTCTCCTTATCCACCTGGGATGTTCCAAAAGGGTGCAATAAAAATGGCAGGGGGATTCATGAGGAAGGAACCCACAAATTTATTCAGGCTCCATGAACATCCCAAGGTAGTATCCATTTTCATTAGAGCCAATTAGATGCCAATTTTTGAAAAATTTCAAGGGCTTGATGAAGAAGTGGCTCAGGAGTTTTCCCTTTCTTTGGTACCCCACTCAAAGACCCATGCCACTGATTACTTTTAGAGGCCTCACCATGGAAATCACCCTAGAACTTATCAGTAGGGTTACCAGTCTTCCACTTGGAATACCCTCGAGCAAAGATGAAAAACCGCTAGGCCAAGTTGTCAAGAAAACCTTCTTCCAACCAGATGAACATCTTGTAGAAGACAAAAATGGCATTAGAAGAACAAGCATACCTTACCCTTGGGATAAGGTTAGTTACCAAATAATCAAGTACATTTCATGTGAAGGGAGGTATAACATAGTTTATGGCTACCATTTTAGGCTTCTTCATGAGCTGAGATATGGCATGGACACTCCCACACCTGAAAAACTCAGCATTCCCTATTTTCTCCTACAGTCCCTTATAGACTCCTGCATTAAGTTGAAGGCAGGAGGTCCAGATCAATTAGCTCACCATGGACTAATTAAACTATTGGTGGAAGAAGCCCTCCACACCTTCACAATCCCCATAGCATGGGAAATATTCAGAAATATGATAGGAGAAGATGATATAAAGGCCCTCACATATGACCTCAGTCCTTCTGAAAGTAAGGGGGAAGAGCAAAAAGGGGAAGATGAGGAGGAAACCAAAACGGGGAAGGAAGAGACTAAAATAGAGAAGGAAGAGACTAAAATAGAGAAGAAAAAGACTAAAGCAGAGAAGGAAGAAACTAAACAAGATGAGAAGGAAACCAAAATAGAGCTAGAGGAAACAAATTTAGCAGAGGAAGAGAAGACAAAAGAAGAGGAAAAAGGGGCAAATAAGACAAAAGTGTCTCCTGAGACACTAGAAAGGGAGGGAGAAACTATTCTTGTTTCCCTTAGCACTCCAGTTAAGCCCAAGCAAAAGAGGAAAAGGCAACCATAAATGTATTTCAGGGCTCGAAGAAGCACAAGGATAAAAACAGGGAAGCCACAACCATCCTCAAAAGATCCTATCATAATTGAAGATTCCCCTACTGACAAAAAGGAAGAATCTCCCTCCAAAACCCCGATCACTTATGAAAGAGGAAGTCCTAGATCTTCCACTTGGAAGGAAAGAATAAAACTACAGGACTCAAAAACAGTCCTACAGGAGGCACAAATTGCTCTACAAGAGACCCTAACAAAGTTACAGGAGACCAAAAAACTTGAGAAAGGGGAAGAAGAGCAGACCAATGGGAAGGATGAAATGGCAGAGACATAAGAACCTAACCCCAGCCTAGTTTGGGCTCTTATTACAACCTTCTTGAAGGAGGAAAAATTATTCCATAGAAATTTGTAGTCCCACTTTTCTTTGAACTGGAAAAAGAAAGGATAAGGAGCCATGGATGGATGCAGATCACTAATTCCAAAGGGGTGGAAGACATTGGCCACATGGAGAGAAAGCTTAGAGAAATGGGTAGAGAGTTGAGCACTGTAAGACATACGGAAGCAATCAGAAGATCTCACTTGGAAGCAGAAAATGAAATGTTAAGAAAACAACTGCAAGAAAGGGAAACGCAATTGGCATGCATGGCCAGCTAGTCTATGGAGGCACTACGGTGTATACAACCAGCAAAATCATATGGAGTATACCTCAAATATCAGTGGCTACAGTTCCAGATCAAGACTTTGGCACAGAGAGGCACCATGCCTTTTCAGGATTATAGATAGTTCATGGACCTATGTGACCATAGTTCAACAGAGGGCAAGGCAAAGATAGCAAAGTTCTAATTGCATAACATGGCCCTAACTGATATAAACCTATGGGACCCCAATGCTAGGCTAGGGGACTTGCAGCTGATGGCCATGGCATCATGGATGAACCATGAGGAGAAAAGGGCAACAAAAATCAAGAAGTTGATGGAAAAAGAACAAAATGAACCCCTAATGATTAAAGCAGAGCCATCAGACCCTATGACTCTCATTAGCACCCACCAGCTACTTGCAAATTATCCTCAAAGTGCCCCTAAGTATATCAATGATTAGGCTCAAGCTATTGCACATTTTAAGGACATGGAAATATTACTTGGAGATGACTGTATTCATGCCTATATGAGGAGGTGGAATACATTGCCACATAGATTGCAGATCAGGGAGTATCACTCCCTGACCAGGATGAATGAAGCATTGAGGAAAGTGCCACTATACAAAGCACTCTATGTAGAGTTTGAGGGTCAATTGGATTGGCCTCAAACTGAGTCCCCCACTGCTGCTAGGACTGCTAGAGGGCACAAAGGAGGAAGAAGAGCGACAACAGTGGGAAGAGGTGGATAGAAAGGAAGGATTCCATGATAAGGAAGAGGACCTCACATCAAAAGCATGGGATGTCAGGGAGACCATCAGGGCCATCAAAGATGAGGAGATAGATTAGTTGCTCAGAGGATGAGCAACACATTCAGTAGGGGGGTGATGATGAGCCCCATAAATGGGTAATTATATGGGCTCATTTTGCCTCCTAACTTAGCTTAATCCACCATTCTCAATAGTTTATTGCATGTTTTTTATTATATTTATGCTAATAGAGTGAGTTGGGTTAGTCATTATGCCATGAAGTCTATTATGTGCTTTATGCAGATTTTTGGTCAATTTTGAGACAAAGTCAGAGGTTTAATGAGCATTTGGTAGCCAATATTCAAGGAAGACAAGGGATATGATTTATAGGAGGGTTTCCCCCTCATTTATGACTCCCTACTTTGAATCCTCCTTTAGAAATCTCGGAGTACAAGCAGCCACATCAATGCATCAAAGAGGTAGCCGAGCAAGTGAAGAGTAATTACTGTCTATCTCAAGTCTTGGGAGCCAAGCCTCCCCGATTTTAGGAGAACTGTTGGGAGTTCCAGCTGTATAAATAGAGAGGCCTAGGGCCTCATTAGGTTGTTGGATGTTAGTCAATTTTTTGCACTTTTGTTGTAGATTTTTCTCAGCTCATTTCGAGCTTACTTTTGTGGACAATTTCATGTAATGTGATTATTATTTTGATAATGAAGATGAAATATTTTCTGAGCTAGCACTAAGTTACCTCAGACAACTGAAGATATTGGGTTAGGACCCAACCCAAGCTGACCAACACCTCTTGTTTTATATTTATATATTTTGTTGTAGTTTATGAATTAGTTGCTGTTAGATAGGTTTATTCCTTGGTTAGAATAGGTTGCTTTTGGTGATTTACATAGCTATTTCCATTTCAGTTTGATGAATTAAGTTAAATAGTGATAAGAGAAAGATACAAAAGGGACACCAATAGAGCCTTGACCTCCTTTCCTCCCTTTGGGACCATGAACTGAGGTCAAGACCCGCTTGCTACCACAAAAGCATAGATTTGCCTTCTCCATGCAATTTATAGTGTTGTAGTTTGATTTAGAGGTTAATGCTTTGCTTCAGATCTATTTTTTCATGCACATTTATATTTAAACAATAAATATCCATTCATTCTTTCCTTTCCATATAGCATTTTTCAGCATTTTATTTTCCTAGATCAAAATTTAGGTTAACATGAGATAAAGTTCTGTTTTTTGGTGCAGCTAGTTTCTTTACCTGCTCAGTTTCAGTGTTTGATTTGTAGCTATCTTGCAGTACATCTCTGCTCATAATAAATCAATAAATCATCCATCACCATCTCTCTTTGCTACATGTTCCACAGGTCATTCACATCCCCTCATAAATCTGCCCTAATTTTCTACACTTTTCTCATAAACATTCTTCCCTTTCCTTGAACAAATCCAACCACCTCTCTCTTTCCTAATCCTTCTAGATGGACCTTAGACACCTTAACACATCCTTCTAGTCTTTAGCTACCCTTTCCAACCATTTTCCCACCTTCAAAACCTTTAAAACAGCTCTCGGCATCCTCCTATAGATCCTCCTATAGACCTCCTGTAGATCACATGCAGCCTCATGTAGAAATTCTTATAGGTGACTTTTTGAAGTTTGATTGCAGGGAAAGCTTCAAGAAGGGTACTAGAGGCCTCCTAGGACCCATCTAGACCTTCCTACACCTCTGCAAACTCCAAAGTCGCCCTCCATCGCCACCTAATCGTTGCCACATCTACAAACAATTAAATTACATGCATGATAATTTCACATAAAATACATAAAAACCCAAAAAGATGTTTTTTCCTCATTTCCTTCTAGAAATAGCTTGAATAGATGTTGTTTACTTCCTAAGTAGGTAATGACATTCATTTTATGGTTTTTCATCTCTCTTTCTGCAAAAGTAGGGTTAGTTGGTTAATTAGGGTTTGTTAGGTTTACTTTACATTTCAGTCTTCTTTTCCTTTCTGCAAATAGAGTAGCCTCTGTAGAGTGAGCTTTCCTTTCTTTCATCACACATAAAGCTTCTTCTAGAAATCATAGAAGTTGGCTTGAGCTCCTAGTGATCTTGTGCCAGTTGACCAAGTGACAGCCTGCAGTAAGAACTAGTACTTGTGCATACAACATCATCGCTTCCAAGTTTGTTACAAATTACCGAGTTGATAAAGGTAAAGTAGGAATCCCAGGAGTTGCAACATTATTGCTGCAATACTGGTGCTCACCACCGCATCTCCACTATGAAATTTGAAGACTGGGACCTTGTGGATACTGAGAAATTTCCCCATTTGCAAACTAGTGAGCTAATGGAACAAAGCACAGAGGGGGGCGTTACAACACTATAGCCGCATACATGGTTGCGAAAGGTGGAGGAGGCTGGGCTACTCCACCTCCTGTCAATTCCACATTTTCATCGGGCCCCCATTACAATATTGGTCATTAGGAAACTGCTCTGTCTGGTGCATAATGTGTACTTATGGCTAAACAAACCCATTCCCATCATGGTGGAGCTCATCCATAGGATCTCTCGGATTCCTTGTGAGGGAAGGAACCCCGCGGAAATAGTTAGCATGAGTGGCGACTTGACAATTGCGGAAGCCATGAAAAGGAAATACAAGTTGGAGAAAAAGTAGAGAGGGTATGCTATTACTAGTATTTAGGAAAAATGGGTCTGCATTGCTACCTAGTTGCTGGTCGGAAAGGTGATGAGAAAATGCTGAGGCAGTGAGGTCCGAACAACGGTTGTCACGTTAGCCGAGTAATGTGTAGAAGGGGAATGGTTCAATTTGGCGCGGTTCCTCTGTGACGAATTCCTGACCAACTGCAGAGAGGCCCAGGAGCAGGGTAAGACCTTCCACTGCACGTGGTTGCTCTTATCCATCCTATTGGTTACAGGTGAATTACCCGAAGATAGTCAGTTTCCTTCCCTGGACCAAGATTGGCCAGAGGCTGCAAAATATGCGTCGCTATGGGCGACGAAGGATGCCACAAGAATCCGAGAAGTCAAGATTTTCTGGATACTAATGGACATGAACATACAACAGTGGATCAATCAGCAGCCCCGTCTATCTGACGAGGTATATGACAATGTGGAGAATGTGGCCAACTATAAGGCAAATATGCATTGTGTATACATCCGGGAGCACAAGGACCCCGAGAAAATGTGGACCACGCTTCCTTTCATTGCCATCAACGATGCTGTTTTCGCGGTGCTCGATGCCTGGCCACCAGAGTGGTGTAGAGCAGATGCGGTATGGCGTGATGAGACCGCCATCCAAAAATAGAAGGTCGAGGCCAAGTTCTTAGTACAATAGAAGTGGAACGAACAGCTCGCCATGGAAGTACAGCTGGCTCGAGAGGCATCATAGGTGTCCACAAGCAAGGCGCTAGTAGGAGGGTCTGCTACAATCGAGGACGAAAGCGGCCTGCATGTGACCACAGAGCCGGATACCGTGACGAAAGGTGTGGTGCCAACCACCACTTGTTCACCCTTAAAATGACTGCGCACAATAGAACGATCAAGGTCACGGAACAAGACCAAGGCATCCAAGTTGGATGACGAACTTATCACATTGATCGAGGGTGACTTCTGTGACATCAGGGATACAGTTCACAAGGTCACTAGGGAGGCGTTTGACGAGGCCATGACAGAGTAGCAGATTGTGTTTGGGGCGCTCAGCGCACAACTGCAAGAAATCAGAGCATGGGCCCCACAACCAGGAATAGTCGCTACCCATGGAGCTATGGGTATGTCAGCAATGTGCAACTGCTATAGGCTAAAATGGATAATACTATTGCACTCTTGGTAGGAGCATTGACAGAAAACAACACAGCGGATAGAGCTGTTGTAGGCCGGCTTACGGGACTTGGATTAAATTTGGTTGCCCTCCCACGCGAAAGCTTATACCAGCTCCAGGATGGCACAACAATAGAGCTCTGCACTAGGGAAGGACGTGCGGTACAGATACTCAGTGAGCAACGAATTAACATTGAGCAGTTAAGCCTCCAACATGATGAAGTAGTAGCACAGAATTGACAGTTGGAGAAAATTGTGGAGGAAGTGTTTTGTTGTGCCCCTGAGCTTGATATTGTGGTAGATTTACCTGTCAGCATACGGATCCACAAGTTGGCCAGTGGGTTTTGCGAAGCGAAGTAAGAAGTAGTAAGGATCTAGTTAGCGCTCAACTTGCAGATTGCAGAACTGAAACTAAAATCATAGCCCTCTACACCACTAGAGGTCACAGAGCAGCCGAAAGGCATCATTCAATCCGGGCGAGAAGCAATAGTACGTGCCATGGAGGAGTGCACTAGCTTGTCGGATCAGTCATTGATCATGGTCACTTCACTGCAAGAAGACCAACCTTACAACGGTTGGAGACAGAAGCATGGGAGTTACAACAAGCCTATGATAATGTTAGGTGGACCGCGTAGACGGTTGCTATTATGCAGCGATTGGCCAATATGAGGGAGGCCCAGGCTCTCAAAACAAAAGTTGACACCGCTCGACAAAAGGAAGCAATGCTTAAGGAACGCCTCCAGCCTTGGCTTGAGGAGGCCTTCATGGTCTCCACCAACATCGAGGGAAAATTAGCACATATGCAGGCAGTATGTGATGCAGGAAAGTGTTCCCTCTGCAAATAGAGGCAACCCCTCTAGCCCTAGAGTGGGTCTAGTCATGGCAAGGACAAAACAATAATTGATTCCCTTAAATAATCATCGTTGGAGGCCTACCTCAAACCGATGGTTGATGAAGTTCCATTGAGCTGCTATGGCTTCCGTTTTCTTCTCTTGAGAGAGTAATTGACCTGAAACAACACAAGACAATGACGAAGCACATAACTAGGAAACAACAATGATCTATTTACTCACAAAGTCAAGAAGTCATGATCTATCAAGTAAATTACATACAAGACATAGGAAATCATCATTGATTGTATTAATAATGAAACAAGAGTAAGCTTACAACCAGGTCTTGATGTCACAAGCCTTCTCAGAGGATCCAACCAGTGTGTTTCTCCAAGCATTCACTCTCAAAGATGGGTCTCCCAAATAGCAATATTTATCTCTCTCTCTCTGTCTCTCATTCACAAGCTTTACACAAGATTAAGGGAACTCTACACCTTCTTGCAAACTATAAAGCAATCCCACACTTGTCACTCTCACACCAACTATCTATCAAACTCAAAAACAGTAGCAACACTATGCAACCAAAAGAACTAGCAGATGATAGCAATGGTGAGTGATTTTATAGGAGAAGGAGTCTCCATGAAATGAGGGAGAGGGAGCTTATCCTCAAGACAAGCAGCATGAAAGACGAAACTACCATGCCAGAGGGAGGAGGGCGACCCAATCTAACCCAACAACCAGGTCCAAAACCATCCAGAAGGCCGACTGTTGAAACGAATTCACCCAATCTAGATTGTCACAAGTTTATAACTAAGATTTAGCGTTGACAGCGCTAGTAGGCAGTGTAAGTAGTCAAAAAATCATGAAAGATACCAAATAGACTCCCGGCGGAGCATGAAATCCGATCATCGTGGGAAGCAGATGTACTCCCGTGATGGAAGTGCGGCTATACTGATTATGACCACTGTTAATCACATATATTTAGCTAATAGTCACGAAGAGGCAGAAAACTTAGGAAAAGTGGGTCAATTGGCAACATAAGAGAGCACTCATTTAAAATGAGCATGTTTGACTGGATACATGACATAGTAGAAAGACTGGGGTGAAGGCAGTGACAAATTACTGTGTAACAAATTCCCCCTAAAGTATGAAGCCCGAGAGAGTGGGAGGGGTGAAATGCTTTACGAAACTGTCTGAGCTGAACACCTTCTAGAAGAACCTGCAGATGTAAGTACCACTGAGATCTCTAATAGTGAAATACATGTAGTCTAGGCATAGGTGCAGCCATCCAAAAGACATACGAACGAGGTCTGTGGTATGGATGCAGCCATCTAGCTAGTAAGACCATGATAATGATAAAGGTATGGTCGCAACGATCCATCAATGAGTCATGTAATCACGAACCAATCCATGCAACCTGAACATGTGTGATCTTAGTTCAGTGTCTTGAAACCTGAACAATCATAGTACAAATTCTAGCATGCGAATAAATGTGCTGAAGTTGAGCATGATAGAAAGTCGCTTGATTAGTGATCATTGAGGAAAACCGTTAACAAGCACAAGAGAAACCACCAATAATGCCAATGGCTCTCAAGGTACTGTCTAATACAATCCATGAAGTGTGAAGAATGAACTGAAGTCGAACACTCATGGAATCACCCAATCAACGACCAATGATGAAAGTCGATCGTGAGGAGTGAAGAACTTGCCATTGAGGCATGCAAGCTCTAAGGTACCAAAGGGGATCTCTAGATCAGTCTCTTGGATAATGAGTTGATGTCGACAAGAGATGATCCGTCGTAGGAGGGCCCTAATGTTTCCCCCATCAACAAAATGAGATAAGGAATAAGCGATAGATGGCAAAACAGAGTATCAGAAGGGGCGATAAGGATGTGAATCGCAGAAGGATTATACTCTTTAACATGTCGGCGACACGACTCCAGAGGGTGGGAGCATTCAGGTACCAAGGGATTGGAGGCTTGATGGAAATGGTGTAGATCAGATGGAATAAGGCTAAATGGTGACCCAAAACCCTGGAAGGCCAAATGACGATGTATGGATATCCCAACCCGACAAGAAGCAAAAGTGTCGATGTTCAAGAGTGACTGGTTGCCGCAGGTAATCAATGACAACTTCCAAATTTTCCCCCACCATTGCTGGCGAGTACCCCAATTATTTTTGAAAACAAGCTTGAAGGGGATAGCATATGCTTGTAATATAAGTTTGACCTTCGACCGAATCCAACCTAGTAATAGCTTAACGAGCCCTAGGGAGGAGAAGCTCGAGTCTTGTCATGATGATGAATCCAATGTCGTTAGAGTTTAATGGGTCCAACGTAGGCAAAACTCAGAGTCTTTTTCAAGTTTAGAGAGTTTGAAAAAGACACAAAAAAGAAAAATCTAGGGGGGTCCTTTTTCATAGATTTGTGTCTCTTGAACCCGAAAAAGTATAAAACAATACCCGAGAGAACCGCTTGATTATGAAGTCAAGGAGTACTTTTCGTGATTAGTGACCCCGATCTGAAAAAGTAGAAAAGTGATTGAAACCACGTTGTTTCGTAACCAATAACGAACCCAAAACGACAAAAGCTCGGCAATCTTTTCGTGTTTATACGATCGGAAAAGAGCTTAAAGCAAACCACCTCTTATTTCATTTAACGAGTCAAAAGGAATAACTTGGCTATATTTTCGTCTTTTAAGTTGGAAAAGACAGTTAAAGAAGACTTTATGGATCAAGTACGTCATAACCTCACCACTTGTATCTCTACACAAAAACATGTCAAACGTAAAACCCATTCGACATAAATGATTAATATGTGTGGAAATATAGTTAAAAAACCAAAAACCCTTATTAACCATGCAAATAAAAAGGAGAAAACCCACATTTTAAAGTATAATCTTTTTAATTTTTTCAAAAAATTACTATAAAAGAGGGGGTAATTCATTTGTTTTTACCATTTGCACTGTTCATTTTACCTTTGAGCGTTTCGAGCACCAACCTGAGCAAACTTCGCAAGCAGATTCTGGCCTCATCCGTCCACGGTTCATCCTGAAACCTTCGCCAAGTAAGTGAATTTCTCCTTGCGCTGCATTTTAGTAGTTTTTTTTACGTAATTTAGTGCTAGGTAGGTGGTAGTCGATGTATTTTTCAAATCCGAATCTGCCTCTCGGTCGTCACGGAAAAGCCACTTGGGTCCGCGACGACCGAGTGTGATAACACATAGCACCTCTGGGATTGTCACGAGAAACTGATGTACTCTCGCGAAAATCACAAGAAAAATGAACTGTTGACTCCATTTCATTGCTGCTGTTTTAAAAATAGTCGTGATGGCGACGTCAAATTGAATTTTCGTGTAAATTACGAATTTAAATTTATAAAAGGAGTTCTAATCCACTTTTCTTATCATGCAGGGCAACATGGCATTTGTTTGGCAAGAACGAACTCATGATATCAATGATGAGGAAGCATTCAATGATGCTGGGTGCCGAAATTCTCTACAGGCTTGCGGGTTACTGAAGTTTTTCTCACTCGCACCTTCAGGCTCAACTAGATTTGCTAGAATTGCTAATTCGTTCTTGGAACCCAACAGACAGAAAATTCATTATCCGTGGCAAAGACATTGAGTTCGATGCTACGGACATATATTTCCTGACATGATTATCCTATTGCGGTGAGAGGCCGATTCTAGAGGGCCAACGGGTCGTGGGTGAATCATTAGATATGCTAATAGCACGAGTGTGCCCACAGGCATGCAAATAAAAAAGCGGGAAGGTGGAAATTCCCATAGTGGAAGCCTTGATTCTTCGTGCAGTTCTATTTATGGTGACGAAGGCAGCGGGCTCCCAATCCCAACACGATGATAGGGTGGTCCTTGAACATTTGAAAACTGCGTTGGGCCACCATGGTAGGCTGTGGTACCCCAAGCGACAGACCATGGAACCGAGACCTCAACAAAAGGTTGAGATGATATGTGTCTAGGATGATAAATATGAGCTCCTTGAGAGTCATAATAATTAAACGGATTTTGAGGATCTAGACTCTGAGGAATTTGAAGGGATTGATCATATGCCCCCTTGTTGGAATAGAACCAGAAGAAGGTGGGGCACTTAGGCTACGGTTAACAACCCCGGATATGGGTGCCGTAGGGCCACTATGTGAAGGACCTGCCGAAGGTCTAGCAATAGTGGTCACCACTGAAGATGCAGTGGTGGCACTAACAACGAGGGCTATGGAAGCCACACAAATGGTTGGCATAGTCAGGATAGACGTCACATTGTGAATCTGGGGAGTAAAAGATCTCGAAGTCAGAGTGATAGTATGAGACCACATGGAACTTGTAAGGGGAGACCTAGAACCCATGATATCAGCTAAAGCATTATAACGTAATGGCAGCATGATACCAAGGGAGGTGACACGAAAGGGTGAAGTTTTTGTTGAGATGGGAATTTCACCACTCGTCACAAAGGACTCTTCACTCATGACAGGGTATGTGTCATCCATGTCAGAAGAAGACATTGGGATCGAAACACTAGGAGGAGTAAGGGGAAAATCTTCTTCGGGAGGCTCCCAAATGGGGTTCCGACGAATATTGTAAGACTCATCTTCTGGAGCATGAGAGTTAAGTGATTGGATACTTGGAATAATAGGGAGAATATCGCTAACAACCGGTACCTCAAGAGCGACAGAAGATGGGGATCCTTGGTCACTTGGAATGGGAGACAGGATCGGTGATTCCGCCAGGATGATTTAACTCAAAACACCTAGGGAGAACTAATCGAGCAAGGAGAAAAAACCCTATGCAAACTAAAACACAACAAGATCTAACCTGGTAAGTGTGAATGTGGTCAAATAATTTTAAGAAATAGGAACAGAACTTGACCTTTTCATCTTTAAAGAGTCAAGAAAAGAACGAAAAGATGACTCTAGTCACCTTCGAGTATTTAATGAGCCTGAAGTGACAAGTGCTCAGATGGACCTTTCCTTTTAAGGAGTTCGAAAAGGAACGAAAGTGACTGCTCTGGAGAAACTAGGCAAAAGGTTTACCAAATATCCCATAAAACTGCATATACACCTTGGTGATCATATGAAAACCAAGGACTTTCCGTATGGCAGTCAATCTTCCTGAATGCTGCGTTTGGTGCATTACAGTTTTCAAGGCGGCAGACATGGCTTCCTAGGGATATAGGATGATAATCTAGTAGGGTCTCCCAACATATACTCGATGGTACTGGGAGCAAAATTCCGTGCTAGACCACTACTGAGTCACAGAAGGAGGAATCACCCAACCTTGAGTGAAAGAAATAGCGACTAGGTTTAACGACGCCGGAGCACATCTCTGGCCTAGACCTCTAAATAGTGTGCATTATGTTCCAATGCATTGTTAAGTTCATTTAGTTCATTTTAGAGTTGATCTTGAATTATGTTTCAGTTTCCAGGCCTTACTGTATGTATACAACAAAACCTAGGATACAGCTAGAATGAGTGAAATATCCTTTTTCTTCAATGAACACCTACTTACAGGAGGGTAGAGAGATCATTCCCAAACTAGGAAAACCAAGATAAACCAAGAGACACAATGCAAAAACACGTCAACCCTACAGTGCATGAATACTACTAATGATAGATTTTATCATTTGCTTTCCAATATGCAAACTCGAAATGCAAATTTACTTTCACTTTCATATAGTAAATGAATGTAGTCTTTTGATTTTGATCGCTTTAAGTTTAAGAGAAACAAGCAAGAAAACAAGCAAGTGTGAAAAAACCGGTTGATCCAAAAAGTTGTGATCTATGTTCGGTAGTGAAAAGAGACTGAATCAATGCTACAGATTGGTTCAATAATCTTCACTAAAAAATCAACCAGAAGCAAGCAATGGATAAGGCTCAAACAAACAAACAAGAAAGTTGCAAATGAACCTTGGGAAAACCAGCAACCAAGCCAATTGATTCAAGAATGAACTTGAAAGAACGAACTAGGTCACACAGGAAAAAAATGCAAGATTCATTCAATAAAGCCAAAGAAAGAGTGCCTTAACCATAAACAACAAAAAACAAGCTACTGAGCAAGATAAAGAAGGCAAGGGGTCAACAGTACTGGTAAATTGAGGAGGTAGAAATGAAAAAACAATTCTACAGGAATCATCGCGGGTACTACACAAGCAACTAGCAGTGATAAGCCAGTGTTTGTAGAAACAGAGCAAATTCGTCACGAGAGTACACGTCTCTTCCGCGACAAACCGATTTTAGAGTTGTCGTGACTGTGCGATGGGATTCAGCGATGCACAGGACTTTACAAAAGATTAAAGGCAACGTCGACATGACTGTTAAATTATTTTCCACGATGATACTAAAAAACAATGATAAATGAACAATAACTCCGAAACAAAAACCAGTCAATCTTTCTATCAATGTAGGGATCTCCCAGATCAACCTAGGTAATCCAAAGGACTTATAGTGTATCCTCAAAATTCAAAAGACACCAAATCAAAATGAAATCAAGAGCAAACAAGGGAGGCAACATACCAAGGACTCCTTAACGGAGTCACCAACTTGTGATGCAGGAAAGTGTTCCCTCTATGGACAGAGGCAACCCCTCTAGCCCTAAAGTGGGTCTAGTCACAGCAAGGACAAAACAACAATTGATTCCCTCAAATAATCATCGTTGGAGGCCTACCTCAAACCGGTGGTTGATGAAGTTCCGTTGCACTGCTCTGGCTTCCGTTTTCTTTTCTTGAGAGAGTAATTAACCTGAAACAACACAAGACAATGACGAAGCACATAACCAGGAAGCAACAATGATATATTTACTCACAAATTCAAGAAGTCATGAGCTATCAAGTAAATTACATACAAGACATAGGAAATCATCATTGATTGTATTAATAATGAAACAAGAGTAAGCTTACAACTAGGTCTTGACGTCGCAAGCCTTCTCAAAGGGTCCAACCAGTGTGTTTCTCCAAGCATTCACTCTCAAATATGGGTCTCCCAAATAGAAATATTTCTCTCTCTCTCTCTCTCATTCACAAGCTTTACACAAGATTAAGGGCACTCCACACCTTCTTGCAAACTATAAAGCAATCCCACACTTGTCACACTCACACCAACTATCTATCAAACTCAAAAACAGTAGCAACACTATGCAACCAAAAGAACTAGCAGATGATAGCAATGGTGAGTGATTTTATAGGAGAAGGAGTCTCCATGAAATGAGGGAGAGGGAGCTTATCATCAAGACAAGTAGCATGAAAGACGAAACTACCATGCTAGAGGGAGGAGGGCGACCCAATCTGACCCAACAACCAGGTCCAGAGACATCCAAAAGGCCGGCTGTTGAAATGAATTCGCCCAATCTAGATCGTCACAAGTTTATAACTAAGATTTAGTGCTGACTGCGCTAGTAGGTAGTGTAAGCAGTAAAAATGTCGCGAAAGATACCAAATAGACTCGCGGCGGAGAATGAAATCCAATCGTCGCGGGAATCAGATGTACTCCTATGATTGAATCGCGACTGTACTAATTATGACCATTGTTCATCGCATATATTTAGCTAATAGTTGCGACAAGGCAGAAAAATTAGGAAAAGTGGGTCAATTGGCAACATAAGAGAGCACTAGTTTAGTATGAGCATGTTTTATTGGATACATGACATAGTAGAAAGACTGGGGTGAAGGCAGTGACAAATTACTATGTAACACAGTATATGAACCCATACAAGCAACTGAAACTAATATTGATGAGTCGGTGGCTCGCGTCCAACGGGTACATCAGATGGCAGAAGAATTTGTTGCGAGCATAAGTGAAGCACATAATTTACTGGATGACCTCCATGCAAAGATTGCCGCACCAGCCAAGTGACTCGGGACAAGTCACGATGATTGTGTTGGGGGCCTGTTGGGTAGCGGAGGCCCCGCGTAATGGTTTTGGGGCTTGAAGTCCACAATTTTGGGTAAAAGTACGGTAAAAAGTGGCGCAAGGGCACATATCGGTTCGTGACCCTCCAGACCACATCAAGACATCCCAAGGGTGCAGAAACCTGGTTCTAGCACCCTCCCCTATTACCTCGGGTGAGACTTCAGTCCGCGCTTCGTGGAATGTTGCTAAAAGGGCCAATAATGCGGGATTTGTTTGGCTAAATCACTTCTGAACCTAGGTCAGGCCCCAACAAGCCAATATGCACCAATCCTAGAGGAGGATAAAACCAGCTCTTAAGGACATTGTGAAATAATAACTGCAAAAACTACTGGATGCAGGGTTTATCAACCCCATTTCAGATAGTGAGTGGGTGTCACCTCTTGTGTTAGTTCCTAAGAAGAATGGGAAATGGATAATCTGTGTGGATTACTGGGAACTCAAAAGGCTACAAAGAAGGACCATTTTCCCTTGACCTTCATTGACCAAGTCCTATATGGCCTTGCAGGTAAGAGACTATTCTCCTTCTTGGATGGATTTAGTGGATACAATCAAATCCATATCAGCCCCGAAAACCAAGATAAGACCACATTCACATGTCCTTGGGGTACCTTTTCTTATAGAGTTCTTCCATTTGGTTTGTTCAATGCCCTTGCTACTTTCCAAAGGGAATTTTTGAGTATTTTTTTTGAATTGGTTCATGACTCTGTTGAAATATAAATGGATGATTTCACTCCTTATGGATGTGACTTTCATGAATCTCTCTCCAATCTATGCAAGGTTTTGAAGAAATGAATTGAAATGAATCTCTCTCTAAGTGTTGAGAAATGTGAGGTCTTGATGAATTACGGGACTACCCTTGACCATTCCATATGTAAGGAAGGGATATAGGTAGACCCAAACAAAATTTCCATCATCAAAAGGGTCCCTACCCCTCAGAAGCAAAGGGATATCAGGAGCTTCTTGGAACTAGCTGGGTATTATAAGATATTCATCCAAGACTTTAGTAAAGTGACTTCACCCTTTTTTGGTTTACTGGCCAAGGATTCAGATTTCTATTGGACCAACAGTTGTGAAGAGGCCCTTGAAGTGTTGAAAGAAAAGTTGACTACTGTACCCATCTTAAGAGGTCCCAACTAGGAATTTCCTTTCCATATCCATATTGATGCATCAGATAAAGCTGTGGGGGGAGCCTTGGGACAAGTAGAGGATAAGTTTCCTTATTCTATTTACTTCATTAGTAAGAATTTGTCGAAAGTTGAGCTGAATTATACTGTCACTGAAAAGAGCTCTTAGTTGTAGTACATTCTTTAAACAAATTTAGGCACTATATCACTAAGTACCAAAATTTTGTTCATACAGATAATGAATCCATTAAATATTTGATGAACAAGACTCATTTTAATGATAGGATCATTAGATGGTTTTTATTGTTACAACATTTTGATTTGACTATTATTGACAAACTAGGGAAAAAAAATTGGTTGTGGATTTTTTGTCCAGGTTAACCTTGCTTACAGGTAATGAAGAGATGGTGGATGATCAACTGCTAGATGAGCACATATTTTCCATCTTGGTGTTTCTCGGTTTTCTGACATAGAAAAATACTTGGTTGTTGGGAGGTTCCCTCCTAATCTATCATCTAGGGAGTAAAGAGAGATTGTAAGGAAAAACTCTCCTTTCAATTCGATTGGGGGAAATATTTTTAGATTGGGAACAGATCAAATATTAAGGAGATGTGTAAGAGAAGAGGAGGCCTTTGACATCCTCTCAGCATGTCATGATGGTCCTTGTGGAGGCCATTTTACTATAAAAAGGACAACATTTAAAGTTTTACAGGCTGGTTACTATTGGTCCACTTTACATCAGGATGCAAGGAGATATACCACTAGATGTGATCAGTGCCAAAGGATGGGAAAATGCACACCCAGGGATGAAATTACCCTACAGCCTCAAGTGGCCTTAGAGGCATTTCATAATTGGGGCATGGATTTCATTGGGCCAATTGATCCACCATTAGGATATAAAAAGTACATCATTGTGTGCATTGATTACTTGACAAAGTGAGCTGAGAAAAAGGCAGTCAAAGTAACAACTGAGTAGAAAGTGGAAATTTTTTTAAGAGAAAACATCTTCTACAAGTTTGGGCATCCAAGGGAGGTAGTCATTTGTCAAGGAGCATAATTCACATCCAATTTGATTGAATATTTCATGAGGAAACACCATATCAAACATAAGATATCCACTACCTATAATCCTCAAGAAAATGGGCAAGTGAAGGTCACAAACAGAGCATTGAAGAGCATCCTCACCAAGGTTGTTAGCAACAATAGGAAATATTGGGTAGAGAGACTAGTATAGGCAACTTTGGCCTACAATACCGCTTAGAAAACCACCACTAGATTCACTCCATATAATTTGATTTATGGGAAGAAAGCTCTACTTTCTATTGAGTTTGAATATAACACTTTGATAATGGTAGCTCAGTTGGAATTAGATGCCACCACAACACATCGAGAAAGGTTGCTCCAACTGAATGGCTTAGATGAGTTCAAAATGAAAGCTCTCTTACACACTGAAGCCATAAAACTGCAAATAAAGGTTTGGCATGACAAGCATATCAAGGAAAATACTTTTCAAGAAGGGGATTGGGCCTTGTTATATGATTCCATGTTCAAACATTTTAAATTGAAGCTAATGAAAATATGGTTGGGTCCATACCTAGTGGAAAAGTGTCATGAAAATGGATCTTTCCAAATCAGAACCATTGATGACGAAGGCATTCCCTTGCTTGTAAATGGTTATAGGTTGAACTTATATAGAATACCTATTTACAATGAGGAATTTATCAGTCTATTGGGAGGTTCATAGCTTATAGTCCACAACACTCTTAGAAATTTGAAAAACAAAGGCCTAGATGAAAACCTCTATGAGGCATCTGAGACCAACTCTAGGGTTGAAAACCTCTCCGAGGTAGCCTAGGAGAAAAAAAGAAGAGAAAAAATAATAAATATCACTAGGTGAAAGCCTCCCTTGAGGCACTTAGGGTAGGCACATAGGTTGAAAACCTCCTCTGAGGTAGACTGTGTGTCTCAAGAAAAAGAGAAAAAAATAGAACAATGAAGAAACTTATATCATATTTGCTAACCTTTTTTTTTCCAGAATTGTACAATGTGGAAAATTTCATGGCTACAGACCAAAACATATAAGATATCATCCATTCCTCCATACATACACCTCATATCCATCCTTTCCATTCATATTACTATCTCTCTCGACCATCCCATCATCAAGAAATCCAAATTTCACCTCCTCTCTATGATGCCACAGGAAGGACAGTATTGCTACAGGAAGGTCCTGTAATGCTACAGGAGGAGGATGTGGAGCTACAGGAGGGAGATATGAGGAAGAAAATAGTCCAACATAGCATCCTAACTCTAAGAAATGATAAATGAGGTACTCCTATGGCCTTTCCATCATCCATCCATCACCTATCCACTCATTTCACCAAACATTTTCTCAAATTCTCCACTCTATCCTACCTTAAGAAAAAAAAACAGAAGCTACTATTTTCTCTCTCCTTAATGTATTAACTACTCCTCCATGAATCCAACCCTATCCTCATATCTTATCATCATCTCCTTCATCTCCCTAATGAAAAATTAAGACCTCAAGGGGAGAACAAAAAACTGCTATAGGAAGAAACTCCTCCTATAACAGCCTATGCAACCACACAATAATCACTGATATTAGTTTTTTTCCACCACTAGAAGGGATGATGAAGCTTTGTTTTTATCTAATAAGAGACATCTCATTCTCAAGGAGGATTTTCACCACCAACAACAACTTGGATATCAAAGGATGCATCTATAAACACACAACAAAAGAAATAGTCAAGGCAACATCATGAATGAAGACATTCACAGGAAATAAGTCAAAGAGGTAAACTCCCTTGATCAAAATGATATATGGCCTAGCTCCAACATGCAAACCTTTGCAGTAGTTCAATCCATAGGTAGGCTTAGGTATGGCAACCCTAAACTCCTACCTCTGCATAAAAATGACAAAAATATGTATTAGGCAAGAAAAGGTGTTTTAATAGGCTAGAGGTGGCCAGTGAACTTGGCCACCCTTAAATAGTAAACTCAAGTGTGATTTAATTCACCCATGAAATGTGGAAATGTAAACTCAAAACAAAGTGGTTTCCTCAAACAATGGGGTGATAATCATGAGGAAGAAATGATTACAATTAGTGGGGACAACGGTCCAAAAGAGGAAACTCGTGTTAATGCGAAGTCACTATAGCACTCTAAGATTTTAACCAAAAGAGGATATTATGTGCTGGATCGACTTCATTTGCACCATCATTCATTCCAAAAATAGGTAGAGGAAGGATGAGCTAGTGCATCAAGCAACCTAGAGTGCCACCAAGGAGCTTCGAACCCTACTTGCAAAGTGCTACAAGAAAAAGCTACAGGAAGGCATGCAATTTCTACAGGAGGGACGAGAGGAGATACAAGAGGTGTTGAGAGGAGGAAAAGGAGTCATAGTGGCTTGATAGTAAATCAAAACCTTCATTCACACCCAAAATTTCTCTGATAGGAAGTAAGTGATACCATCCTTTGTTTCTACACCTAGTTTCACGAGTAGTCTACTAGAAATTAAGAACCTATAACATTAAATTTATTAGTAGAGGGTCCTTTTGGAAGTTTGTTGTGGTTAAGAGAAAATAAAATGGTTTGGTTGATATCAATTCGAGCACCCTTCTTCCTCACTATTACCAACCACTGTGCCACTATTTCACCACTAAGATTGTTTGAATTTTCTTGAATTCCACACCTAGATAACATCAATGTGTAATAGAGGAGAGATGGGGGGGGGGGGGGGGGGGGTATTTAACAGAAGGGAACCCTTATACACCAGGAGTATTTACAACGCCGAAATATGTCTCTAGCCTAGACTTCTAAATGTTTTGCGTTAGGTTCCAAAGATTTTTTATGTTCATTGAGGTTTATTTTACAGTTGATCTTTCTTAAGAAGTTTGCCTTTAAGGTTCACTGTGTGATGTAGATATAAAATCCCTAAATATGCAATCTAAGATGATAAATAGTTGTTTAATTTCTTTTTGCAATGGAAATCCTAGCTACTAAGGAAAGAGAAATGAAATTATTTCAATATAGAGCGAAGAGCACAAACTAGATGCACTTTTCCTAAATCAATTTCAGCATGCGGTCTAAATGAAAATGAACATGCATGTATTGTTTTTTAGTTTCCTTAATGTGAGAATGAAAAAAGAAAACTAAGTACAAATATCAACTACCTTCTTTCAAAGTGATAGTACCAACAATTTTCTCTTCAAAAAATGAAAGGAAGGCTACGACAACACTCTACGATTTTGAATTCAAAGAACAGAAGGAAGATTAATACGACACTTTGAAACTTTGAATTCAAAAAATGAAAGGAAGAGTATGACAACACTTTACGATTTTGAATTTGAAACTGCTTTCGACACTTCGAAATACTTAATAAATCAAATCAAATACAATGGCAAAAGTGTATTCGACTATCTAAAAGAGGAAGACTTTATGACACTCTTTTTCTTCACTAAAAATGACACTTGCGACACTTTAAAATCAAAAGACAACAGTTCGATTAAGCTACTATTTACAAAGGAGAACTGTAAATGATGAAAAATACATAAAACATTCACAATTCCTTATCAATGGAGGCTGAAATAATGCAAAGGAAGATGGTTTCAATAGTGATATACTGATCATAGACAACAAAACTACTGAATAAAGCTAAAGGCAATGAAGAAAAAACCAAAATCTGGAGGCAGAAACAGTCTTTGTCAATCATCGCACCTGTAACACAGGGAAACAAGGATGCATCTCACCTGCAACACACGGGAGGTGTGATGGTCCAGGGACGAGACTGAGCTTGGTTTTCACTCATATTTTGCAGCTAAGTTCAGGGATTTAGACTGAGATAATGATAGACAATAAACACAAAGTATAGGGGCTGATCTAATGAGGTTATTTGAGCTACCACCAGGGCACTTAGGTCGTTTGCAAGTCAGATGTTCAGTTCATAAACCAACCCGGAGGTTGACTAAAGTAGCATTGATCTACTTTGTAGTTGCATAGAAAAATAAGTTCGAAGGCTAGCTGGCTTAACTTTAGGCTCCGTCTATGGTTTATAAAGCAAACAACAATAACAAAACAATCAAACCATTCGTTCCCCAGTGGAGTCGCCATTTTGTTATCGGGAAAACTAGTGTCCATTCAGAGTTGCTAGTCCCACTAAGATGGGTATCTATCTTAGAAACAAACAGACTAAAGTTACTTGTGTTTTCCTCTATGAGAGATAGATGAGAGAGAAGTAAAGAGTGCCAACCTCATTCTTTCACTAGTCTCCTTACTTGTTTCCTCTCTCCTTTGATAGAGCTTTCACCACTCCTTTCTAACTTCTCCTGCTTCAAAGAATACCTGTAGAGTCAAGGCAACAAAATACCATCAAAGCATAGAGATCTATAACCATAAACAATGTAGGATCAGATGTAAATTAACCATATAAATGCATATACAAATACAAGATTCAGAGATATACAAGCATATGGAGGAAAAATCAAATATCTTTATTGATAGGAGTAGTAGAAGAGAGGATTACAACCAAGCTGTCTGATCCAGTATCATCCTCCGAGCATGAAAGCCCTCTTCACCTCATACAAAGCAAGATCACCCAACAATGTCTTCAAAAATAAACCAACAACACTTCCTTGCAAATTACAGAATTCCAGCCTCTGGATCTCTAGGATGAGGGATCCATATATAGATGTTTGCAGGTGGGTGAGTTAGCTTCTGGGATTTTGATTAGTGTCATTTCAATGATAGTTCTTGTTTTTCATGATCTCTTACTCATCCCTGGGCCAATTCAGAGAGGCAAGTGTCACAGGGGAAGTTTCTAGAAGATTCCCTGGGTTTCCACTTAGAAAACTGCCTCTGCCATTTGTCTACTTTCACCCATCGCACCCTACAGAAGGCTCTTTCAATATGAATCACACCTGGCCAGTGTTACAGCCAGTGTGCATCACACCCTTAGCACTGAGCAGACTGTATGGTTCAGGTTTGACTAGTTCTGAGTAGTTTTTCAGGGAGAACTTCTAGGAAATGATGTAATCAGTTGACCTTGATACTTTAGGGTTTGAAACAACACTTTTAGGGGTTTATAAGCCCTTGGTTTATGGACATATGTGATTGGGGTTGCAATTCCCAAATATGTCTATAACAGTTGCCCCATAAAGCATGAGGTCGTAAATCTTCTGATGTCGGGTGAAATGCTTTATCTTGCGGATCCGAGGTTTTTCGAACTAGAAGGTGATCTGTAATAAGATACAATACAATACATTATCTTCATAATATTTTCATGATCTAGCTGAGGCAGGCATTCTCATGCTCAGCTTTATAAATTCATTTTCATGTACATAAGATAGACAATCATCTGTGTGGTAGATTGATGATTCTAGTAGAGCCATCATCCATTAGTTTGGATGATTATCTGTGAAACTATGATTTTCATTTGATGTTTTTATTTTCCTGAATATATATCACAGCCCGGATGGCTAAAACTAGATCTGGGGTCTTCAAACTCGTTCAATATTCACCTAAAGTACAAGTCGATCCATGTGAAAAGATGTTCTGATGCCGAACATGGAAAGACATCGCCTGATTACCAACCAATGATGTAAGCTGTTAACAGGTATAAGAGGAATCATTGATAATGATAATGACCCTCAAGGTACTGCAATGCAATTCACATGTTGTGAATACATGAGTCGATGTTGAACACCACGCAAAATCTTTCGATCGAAGGCCATTGATGTAAACCTGTCGCCGGAAGCGAGAAACTTGCCATTGAGGCATGCAAGCTTCAAAGTACTAAAAGGGTTGTTCCTAAGTCAACTTCTTGGATAATGAGCTGATTTCAACAATAATTGACCCGTTGTAGGAGGGCCTTAATGAATCCCACATCTACGACACGGAATGGAGCAAATGATTTTGTGGAGGTGAAAATGATCTGATGATACAAGGTTCAGGGTGGCGGTCATGAAAAATGGAGAGTGAAGGTATTGCAGCGGATGAGGCGTTAGCTAGGTTGGTGAATTCTCTAAGCAACTTCTCTTGAACATATCGGCGACACTGAAATGGATTGGTAGCGTTAAACCCAAAATGGATGGTACGGCAGACCAATGGTGATATGACCAGTAAACGGAATAACCCAACCCAACTCAATCACGGTGATGGAGTGAAAGTGTCATGTTCAAGAGCGACTTGCTACCAATGAAGTTATTCAAGTTTTCTTTCCTTTTTACCTAGTCATTGCTGACCAGTAACTCTTTATTTTTGTCAAGCTTAAGGAGGATAACATATGCTTGTTGGTTGTGGAGCTTGATTATCTTCTATATTCAAAGGTATCGCTACATTGGACCCCAGTCCAAAATAGAGTGGCAACGCCGCCCGTAAAATATTCACTGCAGGGTGGGTCTAGGGGGGCGCGACTACGACCTTTGGGGAGCCCACCCCTGGAGGGAGGTTTCAGGGGCAGCGCCCCTGAAGCTAAAAACATATGTAAAATTGCCTTGTAAAAGTATAATAATTTCTAGTCAATCTGGGCCATTCATTAGGCAGATGATTTGACAGTAGAACTTATGTTTAGTTTAGGGTTTTCTTCCCTAGAAGGCAACCCCTCTCTTTGTATGAGGGCATTGTATTGAGTCTATGTAATATATGCGTATTCTCTGAGCGAGAAGCAGAGAGGTGAGACTGTGAGAGAAAACAGAGGATATTACAACGAATCTGCTGTAGGTTGTGTCTCTTCATTTTGTTGGATAATAGAAAGGAAGGATTGGCTGTTCGAGGTGTAGGTAGCCCAAACTGGGTGAACCACGTATATCTGTGTCTCTCTTGTTTTATGCATTTTCTGTGTTTATATCTCTACAATATTTTATGTGTTCCATTGCTCCGTAATATATAATTTTCTAACAACTAGTATCAGAGCCGAAGGTCTATTTGGCTGATAAACTCATAGGAAAGAAGGGTTCCTTGTTCGAGTGGGAGCAATGGCGGAAGATGGTAAGTTTAGGGTCAAGAAATTTAATGGCCAAAACTTCTCATTGTGGAAGATGCAGATGTAAGATTATCTGTATCAGAAAGATCTTTACCTACCATTGGGTAGAAAATAAAAGATGCTGATGGGAATGACAGATGAAGAATGGAACCTTCTCAATAGAAAGGCACTCGAAACAGTACAGTTGTGCCTCACAGCATCGGTCGCCTTCAACATTTCAAAGGAAACAATGACAGAGGGTTTGATTAAGGCATTGGAGAAACTATATGAAAAACCCTCGGCCTCAAACAAGGTATTTCTTATGAAACGGTTATTTAATATGAATATGTCAGAAGGTGGATTTGTTGCAGACCATTTAAATGATTTTAATACTGTTACAAGTTAGTTATGTTCTATAGGGGTAAAATTTGATGATGAAGTTAGAGCTCTGTTATTCTTGTGCTCATTACCAGAAAGTTGGAATGGTTTAGTAATGGCTATTAGTAACTCTGTTTCTGGATCTAGTACTTTAAAGTTTGATGATGTTGTCGGTGCTATCCTTAGTGAGTAAATGCGACAGAAAAGCTCCGGTGAGACATTAGGTAATGCTTTGAGTGCAAAGTCTAGGGGAAGAAAAATGGAAAGAGGAAACAGCTCAGGATATTGCAGTAAATCAAGGAAAGGCAGATCCAAGTCTAGATCGGGGATAGTGTGCTGGAAATGTGGAAAGAAAGGAAACTTAAAGAAATACTGTAGATCTCGAAAGGGAAAAGAAGGAGATGCACAACAAGAAAACAATCATGAAGCAAATGTGAAATGTGAGGTGTTACAAGATGCTTTGATTATTTCTTTTGAAAATATTATTGATTCTTGGATTCAGGGGTCTCATTCCATGCCACACCTGATAAGAAATACTTTCATGACTATGTTCAAGGAGATTTTGGACAAGTTCGTTTGGGTGATGATAAACCCTATAAAATTTTTGGAATGGGTAACGTTCTTGTAAAACATCAGAATGGAAACCAATGGCTACTAAAGGAGGTAAGGCATGTTCCAGATCTAAAGAAAAATCTGATTTCAACAGGGTAGTTAGGCGGTGAAGGTTGTGTGATAACTTTTACAGATAAAGCTTGGAAGGTTACCAAAGGAGCCTGGTAATAGCAAAAGGTGAAAAGGTTGGTACATTGTATTTATGCAATGGTATTTCTAACTCTGTTAATGCTTTAACTTCCAAAGGAGCAGATGCAGCATTATGGCATCATAGGCTCGGACACATGAGTGAAAAGGGGATGAATATTCCTCACTCAAGGAATATGTTGCTGGGTTTGAAGAAAGTTGATTTGGACTTTTGTGAGAATTGCATTTATGGAAAATAGAAGAAAGTCAGATTTCTTAGAGTTGGGAAAGAAAAGAAGAGTGAAAAATTAGAGCTTGTGCATACAGATGTATGGGGACCTGCTCAGGTATCATCTCTCAGTGGTTCTCGTTATTATGTTACTTTTATTGATGATGCAACTAGAAAAACTTGGATTTATTGTATTAAGAATAAATTTGATGTATTTGATACTTTCAAGAAATGGAAAGCTTTGGTTGAGATTAAGACAGGAAAGAAATTAAAGTGTCTCAGATCAGACAATGGAGGTGAATATTGCAGCAAAGAGTTTGATAGGTACTGTTCAGAGCATGGAATTCACAAAGAGAAGACAGTTCCAAGAATACCACAAGAAAATGGTGTGTCAGAAAGGATGAACAGAACAATCATGGAGCGTGCAAGGTGCATGAGATTGCATGCATGATTGTCTTTACAATTTTGGGTAGATGTTGTAGATACTGTTGTTTATCTAATAAACAGAGGGCCTTCAAGTTCCTTGGATGATGGTCTTCCAGAGGAAGCATGGACAGGTAAAAAGGTAAACTACTCTTTTTTAAAGCCTTTTGGTTGTGAGGCCTTTGTCCATATTGATAAAGAAAATAGAACAAAGCTTGAGGAAAAGTCAAAGAAATGTACCTTTATTGGATATGATGTTAATGGTTTTGGTTATCGCTTATATGATTAATAAAATCATAAAATCATTAGGAGCAGAGATGTAATATTGAATGAAAATGTCTTGTATAAGAATCAGTTGCAGGAAAAGAAACAGGAAAAAGAAAACAAGGAATACGCAGTTCTTGATGAAATCATTGAAAAAGTAAAGGTGCCTAAAAATAATAATAATAAACAACCATAACAACAACAACCACCACAACAGAAACATGCACCCCAAACACTTGAAAGTGGTGTTAGAAGATCTACCAGGATAAGTAGACCCCATGAACGATACTCTCCTTAATTATATTATTTATTGTTGACTGATTTTGGTGAACCCGAATGTTATGCAGAAGCAATGCAGGTTGAAAGCAGGAAGAAGTGGGAGGTAGCCATGGAAGAAGAGATGGACTCCTTAATGCGTAACCAGACTTGGGACTTAGTTAGGTTACCTACAAGAAAAAATACATTGAAGAATAAATGGGTTTACAGGCTGAAGGAAGAAGATGGAGGAAAACAGAGGTACAAAGCTAGACTTGTGGTGAAGGGGTTTGTATAGAAGAAAGGTATTGATTTTGATGAAATATTTTCTCCTGTTGCTAAAATGACTTCAATCAAAACTATTTTAAGTCTAGTAGCAGTTGAAGATTTGCATCTTGAGCAGTTAGATGTAAAGATAACCTTTCTCCATGGGGATTTGGAGGAAGAGATATATATGCAATAGCGACAAGGATATGAAATGAAAGGGAAGGAGAAACTAGTGTGCAGGTTGAAGAAGATCTTGTATGGCTTAAAACAAGCAAGGTAGTGGTATCTAAAATTTGACAAGTTTATGTCTGAACAAGGTTATACTAGATGTCACTCTGATCATTGTGTTTATCTGAAAAAGAAAAATGATGGCAGCTATATTATATTATTATTGTATGTAGATGACATGCTTGTTGCAGGGTCTAACATGCAGGAAATAAATGTGCTCAAAAGAAAATTGGTAAATTCATTTGCAATGAAGGATTTGGAAGCTGCAAAACAAATCCTTAGTATGAGAATAACTAGAGACAGAAAAGGTCATAAATTAACATTGTCTCAGAATGAGTACATACAAAAGGTGTTGAAAAGATTTAATATTCACAATGCAAAACCCGTTAGTACACCTTTTGCTAGCCATTTCAAACTTAGTAAGGAAATGTGCCCAAATACCAAAGAATACATGGATTATATGTCTAAAGTTCCATATGCATCCGCATTTGGAAGCTTAATGTATGCAATGGTCTGCACAAGGCCTGATATTGCACATGCAGTGGGAATTGTAAGCAGGTACATGAACAATCTAGGAAAGGAACATTGGATGGCAGTGAAATGGATTCTCAGATATTTGAAAGGCACCACAAATAAAGCATTATGCTTTGGTGGTTAAAACATTTCTCTACAGGGATCTGTTGATGCAGATATGGCAGGTGACAGAGATAACAAGAGGAGAACTACAGGATATGTATTTACTATCAGTGGAATAGCTGTTAGTTGAGTTTCAAAAATCCAAAGTGTTGTTGCACTTTCAACAACAAAAGTAGAGTATGTTGCTACTATAGATGCTAGTAAAGAAATGATTTGGTTACAAAGGTTTATGGGTGAATTGGGTAAGAAGCATGATATGGGCACATTATACAGTGATAGCCAAAGTGCCATTCATCTTGAAAAGAACTCAACATTTCATTCCAAGACTAAACACATATAGCTCAAGTACCATTTCATATGATCAATGTTGGAAGATGGAGAGTTGAAGCTGGAAAAGATACACACTAGCAAGAATCCTGCAGATATGCTAACAAAAGTTGTAACCAAGGAGAAACTGAGAATATGCTTAATTTCAATTGGTCTTCAAGGATTACGATGAAGATGAGAAACAGCCAGGTCCAAAGAAGAGTCATTGTCCAGCAAATGAAGCAGCGGTGGAATTGCTATAATCAGTCTCGAAGTGGGAGATTGTTGGGTATGGAGCCTAATTATCTTCTATATTCAAAGGTATTGCCACATTGGTTCGAAATGGGGAGGCAACACCGCCCGTAAAATATTTGCTGCAGTGGGGGTCTATGGGGGGACGGCTGCGACCTTTGGGGAGCTCCCCCCTGGGGGGGGGTTTCGGGGGGCAGTGCCCCCAAAGCTAAAAACAAATGTAAAATTTCCTTGTAAAAGTATAGTAATTTCTAGTCAATCTGGGCCATTCATTAGGTAGATGATCTGACGGTTGAACTTATGTTTAGTTTAGGATTTTTTTCCCTAGAAGGCAACCCCTCTCTTTGTATGAGGGCATTGTATTGAGTCTGTGTAATATATGCGTCTTCTCCGAGCGAGAAGCAGAGAGGTGAGACTGTGAGAGAAAACAAAATATACTATAGTGGATCTGCTGTAGGTTGTGTCTCTTCATTTTGCTAGATAATAGAAAGGAAGGACTGGCTATTCGGGGTGGACGTAGCCCAAACAGGGTGAACCACATATATCTGTGTCTCTCTTGTTTTATGCATTTTCTATGTTTATGTCTCTGCAATATTTTATGTGTTCCATTGCTCCGTAATATATAATTTTCTAACAATGCTTGTTCTATAATTTGTCCTTCAGGCAAAACTGTCGCTATGTTTTAACGAGCCTAGAGACAGTGAAACTCGCCCTTGTCTGCATGGACAAGTTTGTCACTATTGTTTTAACAAGTTTAACGACAAAGATAACTCAGTCCTTTTCAATTTTAAAGAGTCTAAAAAGAGACGTAAAGGCAACTCCAGTAGTCCTTTTTCGTAATATAATCCCTTAAGTCCAAAAAAGTATAAAATAATATGAAAGGGATGACTTTTCAATAGTTTTAACAAGCCGAACAAGACAAGCACTTGATATTTTTGTGTAATGATCCCTCAGGTCCAAAAAGATTAAAATCTAGAGGAGGGATGGCACTTCCAATCACTTTAACGAGCTGGAGAGGCCAATTGCTCGGCAATATTTTCATATTTTACGAGTCAGATGAAAAGAGCTTAATGGAGACTCTTTTTTTGAGGAACAAGTGATGTTTTTGGGTAGCAACTGGTTTAGGTAAGGTTTGGAACTTTTCAATCATGGCAGTGTAAAGAAGGTGGCTAATAGAATCACTCATCGCAGCTGTTCCTAAAAAGGGTAAACAATCAAATGGAGGCGTATGATCGGCTAAAAAAGAGTGGAGGTGATGGTAAGAACATGACCAAGGTTCAAAGGTTGATAATTATGCGATCGCAATGGTTATTTACTGAAGGTGGGTTCATTTTTTAATGAGCTTAAACTCTGGTGGAACATATGCTCATTGCTAGGTTTATTTTTTAATGAGCTTGAACTTCGCATAAAACTGCTTGTGATGATAGTCAGAGATGTTGATTTCACCATTAACACTATGTTCTTTTGACGGTTGTACTTCTTGTTCAATTACTCCATTAAATTGATTAGAAATGTAAATACATGCTCGAAAAATGAGTTAAACAACAATATTTTACTTGAACTACGTGAATAGTAACATAAAAGTAGTTTTTACCTCTCATTTTTACCATTTCATTCAAATTTGTGATTTTTGGAGCTCTGGAGGTGTTTTCCCCCTCGATTTTTACCATCTGATTCCGGGAGATATTGTGGACTATTTTCGGCACCGTCTAGACCAAGTAGGAGCTAAGCTTGAGCTCTTAAATTGCATTCTGTCCTTTTCTGATTCTGAGCATGCTTTCCTATTCTTCTAGGCCTCCTGGGTTTGAACAATTCATTCTTTCCCCATCCCACCTAATGTACATTGAAAGGTGTGATGCATACTGCGCTGGCCATTGGCCAGTCAGTATGCATCCGACCTAGTACACAACTGGGGTGTGATGGGTGCAAAGAGGAAAGTTTATGCACTGTTTTTTCATGGAAATTTTGCCTGTTTTTGCTTAAATCAGATCCTAATTCTTCTCTTGTTTGTTCTTTAGAGATTCAACGGATCAAGATGGTTGTTACATGGTGTGAATGTGAGCATGAAGAAGAGGACATGGTTGCTTTACATGATCCAGGTACGGTGACTGCATTGTGGAATGGTGGTTTGCTCAAATTCTTCCGTATATCCAGCATGAGGCAACAAATCACTTTGTTGCAATACTTTCTCGATGCATGGGATCCTACCACCCAAGTGTTCTAGATTCAAGGTAAATCCATCCCTTTGATAGTTGAGGATATCTACTTCTTGACCAGTTTATCAAGGTGTGGTGCCCCTCTCACTAGCAGGATTCGCCCGTCGAGGTGAATCCATGAGGGATTATATTCGCCGATTCTATAGAGATGTATCTCAGTCGAGCAGGGATGGTAAGATCAGTATTCGAGATGTCTATGACCGGTCCTTGAGGACTATTTTATTGACCTTGGCTAGATTGGCTCGTAGTGCAGCTCTTCATTTGGCCAACAGGTCCTATATGCAATATGCTCTGGAATGCCTTGAACCAAAGGTATTCAACTGGTGTTATGTAGTACTTCTAGTTATAAAAGAACAACTTACCAAGGTGAAGAACAGAAGATCTAAGAACTTTGGTTATGGTTATATTTTGACCACTTTCTCCTTGGAGAAGATCCCACTGATGTAGCCACAGTACATTTCACTCGGAGTACCAGCACCAACAGAACCACGGATACAGAGATGGGTTGATCTTATGGCTAGACATGCTGGTCAATTGCAAATTTCATTCTCTGATGCCTTATTTGAGTGGTTCAACTGTCAGTAGATGGTCTTTGCTAAGTATCTGTATGCTGGGATGGATTTCCAGGGTGACCCAGATTTGGTGTTGCCGGCTGGTGAGCAGTGGGGTGTTATAGGTAAAAAGATCTAACCATATCTCTGTTTATTGTTTTTATAATGTTCTTGTGTTATCGAGACTAATCAAACCCATATATTTGTGCAGATATTGGACCAGTGTGACCAGCAGTGCGCTCGAGGGTAGTAGCTGTTGTTCTAGCAAGAGAGGCTGCAAGGAGGGCTTTCCTTTGTGATCTAGACGTAGCCGAGACCCTTGCAGTATTGTAGGATCAGATCGAGGGTCTCACGCTTGGTATCCAGGATGTGATGACCGATGAGTTACCATTGAGATTACAGCGCCATACTACTGGCGTGCCGAGCCGATGGACTAGGCTCTTATGTATGATCGCACAGGCGATGACTTGTTATCACCAGCACCATTAGTCTAGGGTGCTCCACTGCATTTTTGAGTTTTTGGGTCATGTGACCAATTTTGTCTTGGACACAGAACATTTTGAAAAACTATAAACAGTTATATATATTTTTTATTTTTCGGAGCTTTATTTTGGTTAAGTTATATGATCCTGATGCAAATGCTGATTAAAATGCTTTCTTTTATAAATGCTGCAAATGCCTATCTAACACATAATTTGCTAATGAATCAGTTAATGTGTCTAAGTTTCTGGAAATGTGTTGATATTGAATAGAATCAAACTACCTTTCCAAAATCCTAACTCTTAGGAACGTATGATAGATAGCTGGATTCTTAACAGAATAGGTGCTAGTAAGCTGTAGGATGACAAGTTGTGAGTCTAGCCTGACAATAAGTCGGCATATGCCACGCGTGATGGCATCAGTTCCATCAACGCGCTATACTCAGCAATGTTGTTCATTGACCGACCAATACATACCCCTCTGAAACTCACTAACTCACCGCTTGGATCAAAAATGGCCCTGGCTGCAGAAGATAGGTTCCGCGTACTATGACTAGCTCTGTCGGCATATCCAACAAATAATTCAAATAGGTTCAACATCTGTAACAAATGAAAAAGTGGATTACCTAACCAAAACGACCACTCTTGAAGAAAACAAAAATGTGACAAAAGCATATAAGGAGATTATTACATTTAGTCAAGCATAGTGACGCTTAAGGTACAACCCATTTTGAGGTTGCACCAGTGGAATCCCATCGTAATCTACTAGCTCGTAGGCTTCTTTTGCTAACACTCATTTAAAAATGTAGGGACCCATCCATAAAGATTTGAACTTATTTGCTCCCAATTTGTTGTATTCCTGATCATAGAGTAAGACCAGGTCACCTTCTAAGAAGACACGGGGCTTGACATTTTTGTCAAATTGCACCTTAACTCATTTCTTATGAGCTTCGTTAGCCAAGGTGATGTCACGACGGGTTTCATCCAATTGGATTAGTTCCAAGAAACAATCCTCTTCCTCTGAAGTTCCAAGGATAAGGTCGACTGCGAGCTTGAGAGATGAAATCTCACACTGAATTGGTAATACAACTTCTAGGCCATACACCAGCTGAAAGGGTGTAAACCCAGTCGCATTTCTTACCGCAGTTCTATATGCCCATAAGGCTTAGTACAGGATTAAATGCCAATCTCGTTTATGGGTTCCAGTCATTCTATGCAACATACACTTGAGGACTTTGTTGATCGCTTCAACTTGTCCATTAGCCTGCAGATAATATGGAGTAGAATTGTCATGGGACAGTCCTAATTTGGCAGTTAATTTGACCATCATGTGATTGCGGAATTGTGATCCATGATCTGTGACTATAGCCTGTGGAACACTGAACCTAGATACTACATGATTGAAAAAGAAAAGAGTAGCCATTTCACTGCTATTGTTTAATGTAGGCATCTCCTCGGCCCATTTTGTAAAATATTCAACTGTGACTATGATATACCCATGCCCCCTGGCTCAGGTGGGGTTACATGTCATGAAATCTATGCCCCATTTGGTGAATGGCCCAACAACAACTACTGGATGCAGAGGTGCAGGAGGTATTATTGTTTTGCGGTCGAAGATTTAACAAGCATGGAAACTTCTGACTGCGATTATGCAATCTTTGAACATAGTTGGCCAGAAGTATCCTGCTTGTAAAATATTTTGTGCCATGGCATAACCAGATTGATGGCCCCAACACGCACCTGAATGACAATCATTCGGGACTTTTTCGGCCTCCTCATGGGTGAGGCACCTTCGTAGAACTGTATCAATACCGCGACAGTAAAGCGTATCACCGACAATCATGTAGTATTTTGCTTGGTATCAAGTACGTCGTTGTTCTAAGCGAGAGGTATTAGACCTATATGTTTGGGTTTGGAGATAGATGATTATATCTCCATTCCACAGATCACTCGACGATATCAGAAATAAAGATTCATCCACGATTGACGCTTTGGATGTTCAATCGTTGGACGACGATGGGAAGTCACATAGTAACTCCGTGAAAACTAGAGATTTCTTTTATTTGGATTTTACAAATTCCAGATCAAACTGTTGCAAATTAGCTATCCATTTCGAATATTTTTCCCCAAGTAACTGACGCGACAGAATCTAAGTCATAGGGTTGCAATTTGACAAAATGGTAGTTTTGCGAAAGAGGACATAGTGTCAAAATCTCTATATGGCTTGAACAGCTACAAGAGCCAGCTTTTCAACATAGGAGTACTTACTTTCTGTATCATTTAAGTTTTGGCTTAAACAATAGACATGATGTTCAATTCCATTTTCTTCTTGAACTAAAACCATTCTGATGGTTGTATCTACTGTAGCTAGATACAGGTTAAAGTGTTTTTGATAATCAGGAGCGTACATTAATGATGCTTTTATTAGGGACTTCTTTAGAGCATCAAAGAAAGCTTGCGCAACTTGATCCCAGTTGAAGGGTACTTCTTTTTTCAAAAGATGCATATAACCTTTAGCAAGTTCCGCATAATTTGGAATGAACCTCCTCAGAAAGTTTGCTTTCCCTTGGAGTTTTTGAATTTGAAGCAAATTCGAAGGTGGAGGCATATCTATGGTTGCTTGAACCTTACATGGGTCGAGTCGAATTCTGTGCTTAGAAACCATGAGGACAAGTAAACGACCAAAACTGACAAAAACGACACACTTGTGTGGATTGAGTCATATCTTGTAGTTTCGGCAACGTAGAAATATAGCTCTCAAATGCTGTGGATGATCAGTCTGCTTTCGCGAATGACCAGAAGATTGTCGAGATATGGTTGAACGATGTTCTTTATGTCATGAAAGGAATAATTCATAGCCCTCTAAAAATTTTCCCCTGCTTTCTTTAAACTGAAAGGTAATTTGCAGTACACGAATGTGCCCCATAGACATATAAACACAGTCTTCGACTAGTCTCGTGGGCAGATATTTATTTGATTATACCTGGAAAATCCATCCATAAATGAAAAGATTTCGCATCTGCCACATTCATCAATTATCTGGTCGATGAAGGGTGTAGGGTAGTTGTCCTTTGGAAAAGCTTGATTTACATCCCTGTAATCAATACACACTCTAATTGTTCCTTTCTTTTTCATCACAGGAACAATATTCGATACCCAATCAATTAGAGGAACCAGGTAAATGAAACCAGCATGTAAAAGTTTTTCAACTTCTGCCTTGATGGCAACAACTTTCTTCGGGTGCACCAGCCGAAGCCGTTGTTGTACCAGTTTGACATCTAGATACATCTTGATTTCATGTTCAACTATGCTCAAGTCAATGCCTAGCATTTCTTCATATGACCATTCAAAGACATTTATGAATCTGTGAAAAAGAGCACAATATATTTCTAGTTCTGAAGAAGAACAAGATTTACCGACAAGAATATTCTCTAAACATCAGGTTTGGTCGAGATATTTATGGAGATAGTTTCTTCAATATTGGATAGATTTTGCTCAGAATCCACTGTATTTACAGTATTTGATAGGAAATAAAAAACTAAAGGATGAACAAGGTCGTTGGAATAATCTTCGTTGTAATCCAGAAGATGAGAACGATGGTGGTAATCTTCCCATGGTGCCTCTCATATCATCATTAACTGAATAATTCCTTCATCTGCAGAATGTACATGTGACCAAGGATCTGAAGAAGTGCCATATTCCTTTGACCTATCTAGCCAAACACTTGATAAGCATTGATTTGGGTTTGCTACCCAAGTTGAGAAAATAGATTGCTACAAAATCTCTATTGGGGTTGGAGGCAATACCCGTTGATGATCCATGCTAACAAAATGTTCAGAAATATTCTGAATGGAAGATATCATATTAAAGGTTCCTACTATTGTCACTTCCGCCAGATTACTTGGAGGTGGTAGGGAAAAAGTACCCATCAAGGCAGGGTCTTTCAGTAGGCCTACTCTGACATTTTGAAGTGAATGAGAGCTTCCTTGGATCATTGGAATGCTTCCTGTAACTTATGAAATGTTGGGGAGAAAGGTTTTTTGATCAACAATTGTAATTCCTCCTTGAAAATGAAATGCAATATTTCCAAAGTAAGTTGATACAATAGTAGCCATAGCATAAATCCAGGGCCTTCTTAGCAATATATTGTAATCGAGGTTTCCATCGATAACTTCGACGTCAATTTCTACTGTCTTGCCCCCCAGTTCAACTTGCAAGTTACTTAAAATCCCATATGGGGTGTATGTTCTTCCATCAAATGCTTTTAATGTCGTTGATGATCTTGACAAGGGTGGTGAGCCTAAAGTTTTCTAGCAACTCATTGACATAATGCAGGTAGATGCCCCCTCATCAATAATTGTTTGATGAAAAGTTTTGTTGAGGGATTTCACTTGTATGAGGAAAGCGAGTTGAGCTGGTAACTGAGGTTCATATCCTTTATGATTAAACGCCACGAGATTGGAATCCGATGGGTCAATCCCACCTATTGCTGAAAATAGAGCTTGCTTTTGGGAGGGGCAATTTTGCAGTACTTCAAGTGTCGACATAGCAGACGAAGATTGGGCCAAATCCTCTACTATATTATAGTTCTGTGCTGCTCGGGCACGAGGATTAAATGTCAATTTGTGTATTACTCCCTTTGGTAGCTTTATTGTTAGCTCAGGAATGATGGGTGGCACAACTTCGGTTGAAGCTGTTGTCGAACTACTAGGAAGTTTTTGTCGAACTACTAGGTTGATCTGCATCCTTGTTGTTTGACAGTTGTGGATTCCCGTAATCTTTATTCCTTGTCGATATCAAAGCATCATTTTGTTGCTTTGAAATGGACAACATAAGTACTTGGGATGGGGAAGCATTGTCACTAGCAACCATATTGGTTTTTGGGTTTGGAAATAGATCCATTAAGATTGCTGAGGTTTTCGTACTCTTAAATAACTTCTTAATCTCAGCTCTATACGGACAATTGCTCGTCCAATGGTCTTCATCACATATGTGACATGGCGAAGGAGGTTTCTTTTTCCTAGAAGGGTTTGCAGAAGATTTTTCAGGATATGAATCATCCTGTTTCTTCTTTTTACTTTTCCCTTTCTTCTTGCCCCCTAGTTGCTTCGGTTCTTTGCCTTTGTCAGCCGACACGACATTAACCTCCGAGGCAAGAAGTTATTCATTTGTATTTTGACGACAAACCATACGAGATTTCTTAGATGTAGCCTTTGCGGTTTTCATGCTGGTCGTACCAATCACGCCATCACCAGCATGAGAGTCTTTGTTTGATTTAGGAGGAGGAGGAACATAAAACTCTAGTCTAGGAGCATCAGGGATTTTGTCATAAAGCATGCCATATTGAGTATAGATCAAGTATAGATATTGCGCACGAGAAATGACTTGCTCTTCAGTGACAACTCCCCCCTTAGCCACATCTTCTGTAATAGAAGGTAACAATGACTTAATAAACCATTCAGCTAGTAGCTGATCAGGAACATATGTTTTTACCATTTGACGACGACATCGCCACTCATGAATATGATCAAATATGTGAGTGGTTTTCATTTTCTTAAAATTGGTAAGAAGCTTCGTTCCTATTTCGTACCTTATGGGTAACTAAAAATGGGTTAAAAGGGTGGTGGCAAGGGTGCTAAAGTTATCGAATGAAGCTCTAGGCAATTCGATGTACCATTTTACTGCCGGACCAGTTAAAGTTCATTGAGAAAGGCGAAGCCTAATCAAATTGTCATTGAGAGTGTTGGATGAACACCATAGATGAAAGGTCATCACATGATTCAATGGATCTTCATCTAGATTTCCATTGAATTTAGGAATATCTGACGGAATTTTTTGAGGAATCGCCGACCACCAAGGAGCGTAAGCAATTGGATCATTTGTTAGCCTGTTCAGATCTGGTAATTCTAAAGTTGCAACGAAAGGCAACTGTTGATTCAGGTTTGGCGAGGCATACCCAGGATAAGATGGGATCACCTGAGCAATGGGTCTTTGCATACCAGAATAATGTATTTGATGTTGATAAATTTGATAAGTTTGATGGGCATTACCATTATGATATGATTGATGGTAACCGTTTTGAATATACGGCTGCCCATTAGCCACAAAGCTTTGTTGCTCAGGTCCTCAGTAAGCTTGCTGGAATTGTAGTTGTTGATATTGCACCAGCCATGGTTGTGAAGCCATTTGTTTTTGTCCAATACTGGATGTTTGACCAAGATGAGGGGTGATAGTACCTGTTTGAGCTTGAGTCGCTCTATTTAAGGAGCCACTAATTGGCGATTGTGGTTGAGTCGTTGGGACAAGAGGTTGTTGTATTACGACTTGAGAGACTTGAGGTTGACATACAACAGGCAACACTTGTACTTGCGACACCGTCACAATAGCTAGTGTAGTGAGAATATTCGACACAGGTAGATTTGGTTGCATTGAATATACAAATCTTGGCTGTTGAGGAAGTATTGGCACCCAACCACTAGATGCAATTCCAGTTTGACCTAAATTCTGTTGTGAACTCTCATATGGTTGTTCTCCTGGAGGGAACAATGAAAAGGCATACTACCCCCCATATGGTGGAAATTCAGTGTTCAAAGGGAAAATTGGTCTTTGTAGACTGGATTGCCCAAATTGATACCGTTGTGAAGGATCAATTTGCTGAGACTCAACATAAGCAATTCTAGATATTATTCCAGACGAATAAACGGGAACAGACCATACTGTCGAAATAGACCCTGGGTGGACTTCATCTAGTGGTTGAGAGCTTGTTGGGATAGATGGTATACCAGCGAACATTTTCGGAGTAGTGGCAGGAGGTTCTGCTATTGTTGTATCGGCTGACACAGTCCTAGATGTCGATGGTTGTTCAAACATATTGAGTCTATCCAAAATAATTCCTAGAAATTCTACAGGAACTTGCTATGAAGGGTGACTAACTTCTAAATTATAAGGATATAGGTGGATCCCCATTCCAAAATGCAATGGGGTACTGGATGGAAGATCCTCCATAATCTCTTCTATCGCAATCAGTCCAGGTGGAAGAGGTAGACCGTCAGGTCCATAAAATATTTCCGGTGCCAAAGAAGGTACACACTCTGCAACGAAAGATGTTGGAGGGTTGACACCTTCCTAATCAGTTCTAGATGGAGCTAGTTTAGGAATAGATGTGTTTACCATTACACTAGGATCAGTTCTAGTGTCCTCTTGTAACTGTGGAACTTCTTCTATAGAGACAGGGATACCAGAAATAGATGGAGTAATTGGAGTCTCTGAGGATATTGAAACACAAGTTTCAAATAAACCAGGAGACTTTGACCTAGTTAAATGAGATCGCTTGGCCCAAAATGGTTTCCTTTCTAGAGTCAAAGACGGTTGACTCGTTAGTCTCCGCGAATGACGAGATTTTGATTGACTTTCTTCCACGATTCCGGATTACTTGATCAACTCAAAATAAAAAGGGGAAAATGTTATTCCAAATTAAATGAATTTTATGATGCTTTGACAAAACTTTCTTTTTCAATTTTTAAGAGTCGAGAAAAAGCTAAAGATGACTCTAGTCGCCTTCAATTTTTAATGAGCCTGAAGTGACAAGTGCTCATATGGACCTTTTCTTTTAAGGAGTCTGAAAAGGAACAAAAGTGACTACTCTAGAAATCTAGACAGAGGGATTACCAAACCAATCACAAAACAACAGAAAACTTATTACGGTATGATATTCAATCTTCCTGAATGCTATGTTCAGTGCATTGCGATCGATAGGGCGGCAGACATGGCTTCCTAAGGATAAAGGATGTATCCTATTGTGGTTTCCCAATATATACTCGACGATACGTGGGAGCACAAGTCTATATTGGCACTTGTCGTCTCGAAGAGGAGAAATCACCCAACCTACGATGAAAGCAATAGTTACTAGGCTTTACGACGCTGGAATACGTCTTTAGCCTAGACTTCTAAATGTTGTGCATTAGGTTCCAAAGCGTTTTTATGTTCATTGAGGTTTATTTTACAGTTGATCTTTCTTAAGAAGTTTTCCTTTAAGGTTCCCCGTGTGATGTAAATATACAATTCCTAAATATGCAATCTAAGATGATAAACAGTCATTTACTTTCTTCTTGCAATGAAAATCCTAGCTACTAAGGAAAGAGAAATGAAATTCTTTCAAAATAGAGCAGAGAGCACACACTAGATGCACTTTTCCTAAATCAATTTCAGCATGCAGTCTAAATGAAAATGCACATGCATGTATTGTTTTTCAGTTTCCTGAATGTGAGAATGAAAAAAGAAAACTAAGTACAGATCTGAACTACCTTCTTTCAAAGTGACAATACCAACAACTTTCTCTTCAAAAAATGAAAGGAAGGATAAGACAACACTCTGTGATTTTGAATTCAAAAAATGAAAGGAAGATTAAGATGACACTTTGTGACATCGAATTCAAAAAATGAAAGGAAGACTAAGGCGACACTTTTCGATTTCGAATTTAAAATTGCTTTCGACACTTCGAAATACTTAATAAATAAAATCAAATACAATGGAAAAAGTGTAAACGACTATCTAAAAGGGGAAGACTTTACGACACTCTTTTTCTTGACTGAAAATGACACTTATGACACTTTCAAATCAAAAGACGACAGTTCGATTAAGCTACTATTTGCAAAGGAGAATTGTAAATGATGAAAAATACATAAAAACATTCACAATTCCTTATCAGTGGAGGATGAAGTAATGCAAAGGAAGATGGTTTCAACAATGATATACTAATCATAGACAACAAAACTACTGAATAAAGCTATAGAAAATGAAGAAAAAACCAAAATATGGAGGCAGAAATAGTCTTAGTCAATCATCGCACCTATAACACAAGGAAATAGGGATGCATCTCACCTGCAACACATGGGAAGTGCAATGCATCCAGGTTGCCAATGAGAGATAGTGCGATGGTCTAGGGACGAGACTGAGCTTGGTTTTCACTCACATCTTGTAGCTAAGTTCAGGGATTTAGACTGAGCTAATGATAGACAGTAAACACAAAGTATAGGTGCTGATCTAATGAGGTTCTTTGAGCTACCACCAGGGCATTTAGGACGTTTGCAAGTTAGATGTTCAATTCATAAACCAACCCGGAGATTTACTGAAGCAACATTGATCTACTTTGCAGTTGTATAGCAAAAGCAGTTCGAAGGCTAGTCGCCATTTTGTTATCGAGAAAACTAGTGTGCATTTAGAGCTGCTAGTCCCACTAAGATGGGTAGCTATCTTAGAAACAAACAAACTAAAGTTACTTGTGTTTTCCTTTATGAGAGATAGATGAGAGAGAAGTAAAAAGTACCAACCTCAGTCTTTCGCTAGTCTCCTTACCTGTTTCCTCTCTCCTTTGATAGAGCTTTCACCACTCCTTTCTCACTTGTCCTGCTTCAAACAACACCTGTAGAGTCAAGGCAGCAAAATACCATCAAAGCATAGAGATCTACAAGCATAAACAATGTAGGATCAGATGTACATTAACCATATAAATGCATATACAAATACAAGATTCAGAGATATACAAGCATATGGAGAAAAACTCAAATAGCTTTATTGATAGAAGTAGTAGAAGAGAGGATTACAACCAAGCTGTCTGATCCAGCATCATCCTCCCAGCATGAAATCCCTCTTCAACTCATACAAAGCAAGATCACCCAACAATGTCTTTAAAGATAAACCAATAGCACTTCCTTGCAAATTACAAAATTCTAGCCTCTAGATCTCTAGGATGAGGGATCCATATATAGATGTTTGCAGGTGGGTGAGTCAGCTTCTGGGATTTTGATTAGTGTCATTTCACTGATAGTTCTTGGTTCCACTTGGAGGTTTCGTGATCTCTTACTCATCCCTGGGCGAATTCAGATAGGCAAGTGTCACAGGGGAAGTTTCTAGAAGATTCCGTGGGTTTCCACTTAGAAAAATGCCTCTGCCATTTGTCTACTTTTGCCCATTGCACCCTTCAGAATGCTCTTCTAGTATGCATCACACATGGCCAATATTATAGTCAGTGTGCATCACACCCTTAGCACTGAGTAGTCAGTATGGTTCAATTTTGACCAGTTCTGAGTAGTTTTTCACGGAGAACTTCTAGGAAATGATGTAATCAATTGACCTTGATCCTTTAGGGTTTGAAACAACACTTTTAAGGGTTTAGAAGCCCTTGGTTTATGGACATATTTGATTGGGGTTGCAATTCCCAAATATCTCTATAACAGTTGCCCCCTAAAACATGAGGTCGTAAATCTTCTGATGTCGGGTGAAATGCTTTATCATGAGGATCCAAGGTTTTTTGAACTGGAAGGTGACCTATAATAAAATACAATACAATACATTATCTTCATAATATTTTCATGATCTAGCTGAGGTAGGCATTCCCATGCTCAACTTTATAAATTCATTTTCATGTACATAAGATAGGCGATCATTTGTGTGGCAGACTGATGATTCCGGTAGAGCCATCATCCATTAGTTTGGATGATTATCTATGCAGCTATGATGTACATTTGATGTTTTTATTTTCCTGAATATATATCACAGCCCGAATGGATGAAACTAGATCCGGGGTCTTCAAACTCATTCAATATTCACCTGAAGTACAAGTTGATCCATGTGAAAAGATTTTTTGATGTCGAACATGGAAAGACATTGCCTAATTGCCAACCAATGATGTAAACTGTTAACAAGCACGAGAGGAATCACCGATAATGATAATGACCCTCAAGGTACTGCAGTACAATTCACGTGGTTTGAATACATGAGTCAATGTCGAACACCATGCAAAATATTTCGGTCGAAGGCCATTGATGTAAACTTGTCATCGGAAGTGAGAAACTTGCCATTGAGGCATGCAAGCTTTAAAGTAATGGAAGGGTTGTTCCTAAGTCAACTTCTTGGATAATGAGCTGATGTTGAAAAGAAGTGACCCATCATAGGAGGGCCTTAATGAATCCCACATCTATGACACGGAACGGAGCAAATTATTTTGTGGAGGTGAAAATGATCTGATGATATAAGGTTCAGGGTGGCGGTCATGAAAAGTGGAGAGTGAAGGTATTGCAGTAGATGAGGCGTTAGCTAGGTTGGTGAATTCTCTAAGAAACTTCTCTTGAACATATCGGTGACACTGAAATGGATTGGTGGCGTTAACCCCAAAATGGATGGTACAGCGGACCAATGGTGATATGACCAGTGAACGAAATAACCTAACTTGACTCAATCATGGTGATGGAGTGAAAGCGTCATGTTCAAGAGCGACCTGCTACCAATGAAGTTATTCAAGTTTTCTTTCCTTTTTCCCCAGTCATTGCTGGCCAATACCTATTTATTTTTTTCAATCTTGAGGAGGATAACATATTCTTGTTCTATAATTTTCCCTTCGGGCAAACCTGCTGCTATGTTTTAACGAGCCTAGCGACAGTGAAACTCGCTCTTGTCTGCATGGACATGTTTGTTGCTATTGTTTTAACAAGTTTAATGAGAAAGATAACTTAGTCCTTTTCAATTTTAGAGAGTCTAAAAGGAGACATAAAGGCAACTCCATTAGTCCTTTTTCGCAATATAATCCCTTAAGTCTGAAAAAGTATAAAATAATATGAAAGGGATGAATTTTCGATAGTAATGATCCCTCAGGGCCAAAAAGATTAAAATCTAGAGGAGGGATGGCACTTCCAATCACTTTAATGAGCTGGAGAGGCCAATTGCTCAGCAATCTTTTCATATTTTATGGGTCAGATGAAAATACCTTAAAGGAGACTCGTTTTTTGAGGAATGAATGATGTTTTTGGATAGCAACTGGTTCCAGGTAAGGTTTGGAACTTTTCAATCACGAAAGTGTAAAGAAGGTGGCTAATAGAATCACTCGTCGCAGCTGTTCCTCAAAAGGGTAGACAATAAAATGGAGGCGTATGATCGGCTAAAAAAGAGTGGAGGTGATGGTAAGAACACGACCAAGGTTCAAAAGCTGATAATTATGCGATTGCAATGGTTATTTACCGAAGGTGGGTTCATTTTTTAATGAGCTTAAACTTTGGTGGAACATATGCTCATTGCCAGGTTTATTTTTTAACGAGCTTGAACTTCGCGTAAAATTACTCGTGATGATAGTTAGATATGTTGATTTCACCATTAACACTATGTTCTTTTGACGGTCATACTGCCTGTTCAATTAATCCATCAAATTGATTAGAAATGTAAATACATGCTTGAAAAATGAGTTAAACAACAATATTTTACTTGAACTACGTGAATAGTAACATAAAAGTAGTTTTTACCTCTCATTTTTACAATTTCATTCAAATTTTGGATTTTTGGAGCTCTGAAGGTGTTTTCCCCCTCGAGTTTTACCAGTTGATTCTGGGAGATTTTGTGTACTATTTTCGGCACCGTCTGGACCAAGTAGGAGCTAAGCTTGAGCTCTTAAATTGCATTCTTTCCTTTTCTGATTCTGAGCATGCTTTCCTATTCTTCTAGGCCTCCTGGGTTTGAATAATTCGTTCTTTCCCCATCACACCTAGTGTACATTGAAAGGTGTGATGCATACTGAGCTAGCCATTGGCCAGTTAGTATGCATCCCACCTAGTACACAGCTGGGGTGTGATGGGTGCAAAGAGGAAATTTTACGCACTTTTTTTTCATGGAAATTTTTCCTGTTTTTGCCTGAATCAGGATCCTAATTCTTCTCTTGCTTGTTTTTCAAAGATTCATCGGATCAAGATGGTCGGTACATGGCGTGAACACGAGCATGAAGAAGAGGACATGGTTGCTTTACATGATCTGGGTACAGTGACTGCATTGCGGAACTGTGGCTTGCTCAAATTCTTCTGTATATCTAACATAAGGCAACAAATCAATTTGTTGCAATATTTTCTCGATGCATGGGATCCTACCAACCAAGTGTTCTAGATTCGAGGTAAATTCATCCCTTTGATAGTTGAGGATATCTACTTCTTGACCGGTTTATCAAGGTGTGGTTCCCCTCTCTCACTATCAGGATCCACCCGTGGAGGTGAATCCGTGAGGAATTATATTCGCCGATTCTGTAGAGATGGATCTCAGCTGAGCAGGGACGGAAAGATTAGTATCTAAGATGTCACTGACCAGTCCTTGAGGACTATTTTATTCACCTTTAATAGATTGGCTGGTAGTGCGGCTCTTCATTTGGCCAACAGGTTCTATATGCAGTATGATCTAGAATGCCTTGAACCAAAGGTATTCAACTGGTGTGATGCAGTACTTCCGGTTATAAAAGAACAACTTACCGAGGTGAAGAATGGAAGATCTAAGAACTTTGGTTATGGTTCTATTCTAACCACTTTTGCCTTGGAGAAGATCCCACTGATGCAGCCATAGTACATTTCACTCAGAGTACCAGCGCCGACAGAACCACGGATGCAGAGATGGGTTGATCTTATGGCTAGACATGCTGGTCAATTGTAGATTTCATTCTCCGATGCCTTCTTTGAGTGGTTCAACTGTTAGCAGATGGTCTTTGCCAAGTATCCATATGCTGGGATGGATTTCCAGGGTGATCCAGATTTGGTGCTACCGGCTGGTGAGCAGTGGGGTGTTATAGGTAAAAAGATCTAACCATATCTCTGTTTATTGTTTTTATAATGTTCTTGTGTTATCAAGACTAATCAAACCCATATATTTGTGCAGATATTGGACCAGTGCAACCAACAGCGTGCTCGAGGGTAGCAGCTGCTGTTCCAGCATGAGAGGCTATAGTGAGGGCTATCCTTCGCGATTTGGATGTAGCCGAGACCCTTGCAGTATTGTAGGATCAAATCGAGGGTCTCACACTTGGTATCCAGGATGTGAGGACCAACGAGTTACCTTTGAGATTATAGCGCCATACTACTAGCGTGCCGAGCTGATGGATTAGGCTCTTACATATGATCGCACAGGCGGTGAATTGTTATCACTAACACCATTAGTCTAGGGTGCTCCACTGCATTTTTGAGTTTTTGGGTCATGTGACCGATTTTGTCTTGGACACAAAACATTTTGACAAACTATAAACAATTATATATATTTTTGAATTTTTAGAGGTTTATTTTGGTTAAGTTATATGATCCTGATGCAAATGTTGATTAAAATGCTTTCTTTTATAAATTTTGCAAATGCCTATCTAACACATAATTTTCTAATGAATCAGTTAATGTGTTTAAGTTTATGGAAATGTGTTGATATTGAATAGAATCAAACTTCCTTTCCAAAAACCTGGCCCTTTGGAATGTACTATTGATAGCTGGATTCCAAACAAAATAGATGCTAGTAAGTTGTAGGATGACAAGTTGTGAGTCTAGCCTGACAATAAGTCAGCGTATGCCACATGTGATGGCATCAGTTCTATCAACGCGCTATACTCAGCAATGTTGTTCGTTGACCGACAAATACATACCCCTCTGAAACTCATTAACTCGCTGCTTGGATCAAAAATGGCCTAGGTTGCAGAAGATAGGTTCCGCGTACTACGACTAGCTCCGTCGACATATGTAACAAATGATTCCAATAGGTTCGACATCTGAAACAAATGCAAAAGTGGATTACCTAACCAAAACGATCATGCTTGATGAAAAAAACGTAACAAAATCATATAAAGAGATTAATAAGACTAGGTCACCTTTTGAGAAGACATGGGGCTTGACATTTTTGTCAAATTTCACCTTAACTCGTTTCTTATGAGCTTCATTAGCCAAGGCAACATCATGATGGGTTTCATCCAATTGGATTAGTTCCAAGAAACAAGCCTCTTCCTCTGAAGTTCCGGGGATAAGGTCGACTGCGAGCTTGAGAGATGAAATCTCACACTAGATTGGTAGTACAGCTTCCGGGCCATACACCAGCTGAAAGGGTGTAAACCCAGTCGCATTTCTTACTGAGGTTTTGTATGCCCATAAGGCTAAGTACAGGATTAAATGCCAATCCCATTTGTGGGTTCCAATCATTCTCTGCAGCATATGCTTGAGGACTTTGTTCATCGTTTCAACTTGTCCATTAGCCTGCATATAATATGGAGTAGAACTATCGTGGGACAGTCCTAATTTGGTAGTTAATTCAACCATCATGTGATTGCAGAAATGTGATCCATGATCTATTACTATAGCCTGTGGAACACCGAACCTAGAGACTACATGATTGAAAAAGAAAAGAGCAGTTGTTTCGCCACTGTTGTTTAATGTAGGCATAGCCTCGACCCATTTCGTAAAATAGTCAACTGCGACTATGATATTCCCATGCCCCCCGGCCGAGGTGGGGTTACATGTCATGAAATCTATGCCCCATTTGGCGAATGGCCCAATAGAAACTACTGGATGTAGAGGTGTGGGTGGTATTCTAGTTTTGCGGTCGAAGATTTGATAAGCATGGTAACTTCTGACTGCGGTTATGCAATCTTTGAACATAGTTGGCTGGAAGTATCCTGCTCGTGAAATCTTTTGTGTTGTGGCGTAACTAGATTGATGCCCCCCACACGCGCCTGAATGACAATCATTCCGGACTTTTTCGGCCTCCTCATGGGTGAGGCACCTTCATAGAATTGTATCGATACTGCGACGGTAAAGGGTATCATCGACGATCATGTAGTATTTTTCTTGGTATTGAGTACGTCATTGTTCTGGGTGAGAGGTATTAGAACTATATGTTTGGGTTTGGAGATAGATGATTATATCTCCATACCATAGATCGCTCAACGACATCAGAAACAAAGATTCATCCACAATTGACGCTTTGGATGTTGAATCGTCTAATGATGATGGGAAGTCGCATAATAACTCCGTAAAAACTAGATATTTCTTTGATTTGGATTTTACAAATTCCAGATCAAACTCTTTCAAAATAGCTATATATTTTGAATATTTGTCCCCAAGTAACTGACGCGATAGAATGTAATTCATAGGGTTGCAATCTGAAAAAATGGTAGTTTTGCGAAAGAGGATATAGTTTCGAAATCTCTGTATGGCTTGAATAGATGCAAGAGCCAGCTTTTCAACATAGGAGTACTTACTTTCTATATCATTTAAGTTTCAGCTTAAATAATAAACAGGATGTTTGATTCCATTTTCTTCTTGAACTAAAACCATTGCGATGGTTGTATCTGCTGTAGCTAGATACAAGTTAAAGTCTTTTTGATAATCAGGAGCGTACATTAATGATGCTTTTATTAGAGACTCCTTTAGAGCATGAAAGAAAACTTGCACAACCTTATCCCAGTTGAAGGTTACTTCCTTTTTCAAAAGATGTGTATAACCTTTAGCAAGTTCCACGTAATTTGGAATGAACCTCCTCAGAAAGTTTGCTTTCCCTTGGAGTTTCTAAATCTGAAGCAAATTTGAAGGTGGAGGCATATCTATCATTTCCTGAACCTTACATGGGTCGAGTCGCATTCCGTCCTTAGAAACCACGAAGCCATGTAAATGACCAGAACTGACAAAAAACACACACTTGTGTGGATTGATTCGTATCTTGTAGTATCAGCAACGTAGAAATATAGCTCTCAAATGTTGTGGATGATCAGTCCACTTTCGTAAATGAGTTGGAAGATCATCGAGATATGGTTGAACGATGTTATTGATGTCATGAAAGGCATAGTTCATAGTCCTCTGAAAAGTTGCCCCTACATTCTTTAAACCGAAAGGTAATTTGCGGTACCCAAATGTGCCCCACGAACATATAAATGTAGTCTTCAACTGGTCTTGTGGTCAGATATTTATTTGAATATACCCAAAAAGTCCATCCATAAATGAAAATATTTTGCATCCGGCGCATTCATCAATTATCTGGTCGATGAAGGGTGTAGGGTAGTTGTCCTTTGGAAAAGCTTGATTTACATCCCTTTAATCAATGCACACTCTAATTGTTCCTTGCTTTTTCATCACAGGAGAAATATTCGATACCAATCAGTTAGAGGAACCGAGTAAATGAAACCAGCATGTAAAATTTTTTCAACTTCTGCCTTGATGATAGTGGCTTTCTTCCGGTGCACCTACCGAAGCCGTTTCCATACCAGTTTGACATCTGGATACATCTTGATTTCATGTTCAACTATGCTCGAGTCAATGTCTGACATTTCTTCATATGACAATGCAATGACATCTCTGAATTCGCGAAAGAGAGTGCAATATATTTCTAGTTTTGAAGAAGAACAAGATTTGCCGACATGAATATTCTCTATAACATTAGGTTGGTCGAGATATTTATGGCGATAGCTTCTTTGATATTGTACAAATTTCAATCGGAATCCACCGTATTTACAGTATTTGATAGAAAATAAAAAACTCAAGGATGATCAAGGTCGTTGGAATAATCTTCATTGTAATCCGGAAGATGAGAATGATGGTGGTAATTTTCCCATGGTGCCTCTCCTATCATCATTGACTGAATAATTCCTTCGTCTGTAGAATGTACATGTGACCAAGGATCTAAAGAGGTGCCATATTCCTTTGACCTATCTACCCAAACACTCGATGAGCGTTGATTTGGGTTTGCCGCCCAGGACGAGAAAATTGATTGCTACAAAATCTCTATTAGGCTTGGAGGCAATACCCGTTGATGATCCATGCTAACAAAATGTTCGGAATTTTCTGAATGGAAGATATAATATTGCAGGTTCCTACTATTGCCACTTCTGCCAGATTACTCGGAGGCGGTAGGGAAAAATTACCCATCAAGGCAGGGTCTTTCAGTAGGCCTACTCCGACATTTTGAAGCGAATGAGAGCTTCCATGGATCATTGGAATGCTTCCAGTAACTTGTGAACTGTTGGGGAGAAAGGTTTGTTGATCAACGATTGTAATTCGTCCTTGAAAAGGAAATGCAATATTTCTAAAGTAAGTTGATACAACAGCAGCCATAGCATAAATCCAAGACCTTCCTAGTAGTATATTGTAATCAAGGCTTCCATCGATAACTTCGATGTCAATTTCTATTGTCTTTCCCCCCAATTCAACTTGCAAGTTACTTAAAATCCCGTATGGGGTGTATGTTCTTCCATCAAATGCTTTTAATGTCGTTGATGATCTTGACAAGGGTGGTTAGCCTAAAGTTTTCCAACAACTCATTGACATAATGTAGGTAGATACCCCCTCATCAATAATTGTTTGATGAACAGTTTTGTTGAGGGCTTTCACTTGTATGAGGAAAGCAAGTTGAGTTGGTAACTGAGGTTCATATCCTTTATGATTAAAGGCCACGAGATTGGAATCCGTTGGGTCAATCCCACCTATTTCTGATAATAGATCCTACTTTTGGGAGGGGAAATTTTTCAATACTTCAAGTGTCGACATAGCGGATGGCGATTGGGCCAAATCCTCTACTATATTATAATTTTGTGCTACTCGAGAACGATGATTAAATGTCGATTTGTGTACTACTCCCTTTGTCGGCTTTATTGTTAGTTAAGGAATGATGGGTGGCACAAATTTGGTTGAAGTTGTTGTCGAACTACTAGGTTGATCTGTAGCCTTGTTGTTCGACAGCTGTGGATTCTCGTAATCTTTATTCCTTGTCGATATCAGAGCTTCATTTTGTTGCTTCGAAATGGACAACATAAGCACTTGGGATGGGGAAGCACTATCACTAGCAACCAGATTGGTTCTGGGTTTGAAAACAGATCTGTTATGACTGCTGATGTTTTTGTACTCTTAAAGAACTTCTTAATCTTAGCTCTATACGGACAATCGCTTGTCCAATGGTCTTCATCACATACGTGACATGGTGAAGGAGGTTTCTTTTTCCCATAAGGTTTTGCAGAATATTTTCAGGAGAAGAAACATCCTGTTTCTTCTTTTTGCTTTTCCCTTTCTTCTTGCCCCCTGGTTGCTTCAGTTCTTTGCCTTTTTCAACTGACATGGCATTAACCTCCAAGGCAAGAAGTTATTCATTTTCATTTTGATAAAAAACCATACGAGATTTCTTAGATGTAGCCTTTGTTGTTTTTGTGCTGGTCATACCTATCACACCATCGCCAACATGAGAGTCTTTGTTTGATTTAGGAGGAGGAGGAACGGAAAACTTTGGTCTAGGAGCATGAGGGATTTTGTCATAGAGTGTGCTAGACTGAGTATAGATCAAGTCTAGATATTGCACACGAGAAATTACTTGCTCTTCAGTGACAACTCCCCCCTTAGCCACATCTTTTGTAACAGAAAGTAACAATGACTTAATAAACCATTCAGCTAGTAGCTGATCAGGAACATATGTTTTTACCATTCGACGACAATGTCGCCACCCATGAATATGATCATATATGTGAGTGGCTATCATTTGCTTAAAATTGATAAGAAGCTCCATTCCCTTTTCGTACCTTATGGGTAACTAAAAATGGGTTAAAAAGTTGGTGGCAAGGGTGTTGACGTTGTCGAATGAAGCTCTAGGCAATTCGATGTACCATTTTGCTGCCGGACCAATTAACATTCGCTGAAAAAGGTGAAGCCTAATCAAATCGTCATTGACAGTGTTGGATGAACACCACAGATGAAAATTCATCACATGATTCGAAGAATCTTCACCGGGATTTCCATTGAATTTAGGAATATCTCATGGAAGTTTATGAGGAATCGTCGGCCACCAAGGGGTGTAAGCAATTGGATCATTTGTTATCTGGTTCAGATCTGGTAATTCTAAAGTTGCAACGAAAGGCAATTGTTGATTCAGGTTTGGCGAAGCATACCCAAGATAGGAAGGGATTGCCTGAGCAGTGGGTCTTTGCATACCAGCATAATGTATTTGATGCTTATAACTTTGATAAGGTTGATGGGCATAACCATTATGATATGATTGAAGGTAACCATTTTGAATATATGGTTGCCCATTACTCGCAAAGCTTTGTTGCTTAGGTCCTCAGTAAGCTTGCTGAAATTGCGGTTGTTGATATTGCATCAACCATGGTTGTGAAGCCATTTGCTGTTGTCCAATACTGCATGTTTGACCAAGATGAGGGGTGATAGTACCCGTTTGAGCCTGAGTCACTCCAGTTAAGGAGCCACTAATTGGTGATTGTGGTTGAGTCATTGAGACAAGAGGCTGTTGTATTATGACTTGAGAGACTTGAGGTTGACATACAACAGGCAGTGCTTGTACTTGCGACACCGTCACAATAGTCGGTGTAGTGGGAATATTCGACATAGGTAGATTTGGTTGCATTGAATATACAACTCTTAGATGCTGAGGTAGTATTGGCACCCAACCACTAGATGCAATTCCAGTTTGACCTAAATTCTGTTGTGAACTCTCATATGCTTGTTCTCTTGGAGGGAACAATGAAAAGGCATATTTCCCCTCATATGGTGGCAATCCAGTGTTCAAAGGGAAAACTGGTCTTTGTAGACTAGATTTCCCAAATTGATATTGTTGTGAAGGATCAATTTGTTGAGAATCAACATAAGAAATTATAGATATTATTCCAGACGAACAAACGGGAACAGACCATACTATCGAAACAGTCCCTGGGTGGAGTTCATCTAGTGGTTGAGAGCTTGTTGGGATAGATGGTATACCAGCGAACATTGTCGGAGTAGTGGCAGGAGGTTATGCTGCTGCTTTATCAGATGACATAGTCCTAGATGTCGATGGTTGTTCAGACATATTAAGTCTATCCAAAAGACTCCCTAGCAATTCTACAGGAACTTGTGATGAAGGGTGACTAACTTCTGAATTAGAAGGATATAGGTGGATCCCAGTTCCAAAATGCAATGGGGTACTGGATGGAAGATCTTCGACAATCTCTTCTATCGCAATCAGTCCAGTTGGAAGAGGCAGACCGTCAGGTCCATAAAATATTTCTGGTGGTGAAGAAGGTACACACTCTACAACGACAGATGTTGGAGGGTTGACACCTTCCGAATCAGTCCTAGATGGAGCTGGTTCAGGAATAGATGTGTTTACCATTACACTAGGATTAGTTCTAGTGTCCTCTTGTAACTGTGGAACTTCTTCTGTAGAGACAAGGATACCAGAAATAGTTGGAGTAACTGGAGTCTTTGAGAATATTGAAACACAAGTTTCAAATAAACCAGGAGACATTGACCCAGTTAAATGAGATCGCTTGGCCCAGAATGGTTTCGTTTCCGAAGTCAAAGATGGTTGACTCATTAGTCTCCATGAATGACGAGGTTTTGATTGACTTTCTTCCACGATTGCGGATTACTTGATCAACTCAAAATAAAAATGGGAAAATGTTATTTTGAATTATATGAATTTTATGACTCTTTGACACAACTTGCTTTTTTCAATTTTTAATAGTCAAGAAAAAGCTAAAGATGACTCTAGTCGCCTTCGATTTCTAATGAGCCTGAAGTGACAAGTGCTCAGATGGACCTTTTCTTTTAAGGAGTCTAAAAAGGAATGAAAGAGACTACTCTGGAAATCTAGACAGAGGGATTACCAAACCAATTGCAAAACTGCATAATACCTTTTACGGTACGGTAGTTAATCTTCCCGAATGTTGTGTTCAGTGCATTACGATCGATAGGGCGACAGACACAGCTTCCTAATGATAAAGGATGTATACTATTGTGGTTTCCCAATATATACTCGACAGTACATGGGAGCACAAGTCCGTACTGGCACTTGTCATCTCAAAGAGGAGGAATCATCCAACCTATGATGAAAGCAATAGTTACGAGGCTTTACAACACCGGAATACGTCTCTAGCCTAGACTTCTAAATGTTGTGTGTTAGGTTCCAAACTGTTTTTATGTTCATTGAGGTTTATTTTACAGTTGATCTTTCTTAAGAAGTTTGACTTTAAGGTTCACCGCGTGATGTAGATATACAATTCCTAAATATGCAATCTAAGATGATAAACAATCGTTTACTTTCTTTTTCCAATGAAAATCCTAGCTACTAAGGAAAGAGAAATGAAATTCTTTCAAGATAGAGCAGAGAGCACACACTAGATGCACTTTTCCTAAATCAATTTAAGCATGCAGTCTAAATGCAAATGCACATGCATGTATTATTTTTCAGTTTCCTTAATGTGAGAATGAAAAAAAAAACTAAGTATAGATCTGAACTACCTTCTTTCAAAGCGACAGTACCAAAAATTTTCTCTTTAAAAAACGAAAGGAAGGCTAAGACGGCACTCTGTGATTTTGAATTCAAAGAACAAAAGGAATATTAAGATGACACTTTGCAACTTCAAATTAAAAAAACGAAAGGAAGACTAAGACGACACTTTGTGATTTCGAATTTAAAACTACTTTCGGCACTTCAAAATACTTAATAAATAAAATCAAATACAATGGAAAAAGTGTGATCGACTATCTAAAAGAGGAATACTTTACGACACTCTTTTATTGACTGAGAACGACACTTGCAACACTTTCAAATCAAAAGAAAACAATTCGATTAAGCTACTGTTTGCAAAGGAGAACTGTAAATGATGAAAAGTACATAAAAAACATTAACAATTCCTTATGAGTGGAGGCTGAAATAATGCAAAGGAAGATGGTTTCAACAGTGATATACTGATCATAGACAACAAAACTACTAAAGAAAGCTAAAGACAAAGAAGAAAAAACCAAAATCTAGAGGCTGAAACAGTCTTAGTTAATCATCGCATCTATAACATAGGGAAATAGGGATGCATCTCACCTGCAACACACAGGAGGTGCGATGCATCCAGGTTTCCAATGAGAGACAATGCGATGGTCCAGGGACAAGACTAAGATTGGTTTTCACTCATAGTTTGCAGCGAAGTTTAGGGATTTAGACTGAGCTAATGATAGACAATAAACACAAAGTATAGGGGCTGATCTAATGAGGTTATTTGAGCTACCACCAGGGCACTTAGGACATTTGCAAGTCAGATGTTGAGTTCATAAACCAACCCGGAGATTGACTGAAGCAACGTTGATCTACTTTGCAATTGCATAACAAAAGAAGTTCAAAGGCTAGCTGACTTAACTTCAGGCTCTGTCTATGGTTTATAAAGCAAACAATAGTAACAAAACAAACAAACTATTCATTCCCCAATGGAGTCGCCATTTTTTTATCATGAAAACTAGTGTCCATTCAGAGCTACTAGTCCCACTAAGACGGGTAGCTATATTAGAAACAAACTAACTAAAGTTAGTTGTGTTTTCATTTATAAGAGATAGATGAGAGAGAAGTAAAGAGTACCAACCTCAGTCTTTCACTAGTCTTCTTACTTGTTTCCTCTCTCCTTTTATAGAGCTTTCGTCACTCCTTTCTCACTTGTCCTACTTCAAAGAACACCTGTAGATTCAAGGCAGCAAAATACCATCAAAGCATAGAGATCTATAACCATAAACAATGTAGGATCAGATGTACATTAACCATATAAATGCATATACAAATACAAGATTCAAAGATATACAAGCATATGGAGGAAAACTCAAATAGCTTTATTGATAGAAGTAGTAGAAGAGAGGATTACAACCAAGTTGTGTGATCCAGTATCATCCTCACAACATGAAATCCCACTTCAACTCATATAAAGCAATATCACCCAACAATGTCTTCAAAGATAAACCAACAACACTTCCTTGCAAATTACAAAATTCCAGCCTCTGTATCTCTAGGATGATGGATCCATATATAGATGTTTGCAGGTGGGTGAGTCAGCTTCTGGGATTTTGATTGATGTCATTTCACTGATAGTTCTTGGTTCCACTTGGAGATTTCATGATCTCTTACTCATCCCTGGGCGAAATTAGAGAGGCAAGTGTCACAGGGGAAGTTTCTAGAAGATTCCCTGGGTTTCCACTTAGCTAACTACCTCTGCCATTTGTCTACTTTCATCCATCACAACCTATAGAGGGCTCTTTCAGTATGCATCACACCTAGCCAGTGTTACAATCAGTATGCATCACACCCTTAGCACTGAGTAGTCTGTATGGTTCAGTTTTGACCAGTTTTGAGTAGTTTTTCAGGGAGAACTTTTAGGAAATGATGTAATCAGTTGACCTTGATCCTTTAGGGTTTGAAACAACACTTTTAGGGGTTCAGAAGCCCTTGGTTTATGGACATATGTGATTGGGGTTGTAGTTCCCAAATATGTCTATAACAGTTGCCCCCTAAAGCATGAGGTCGTAAATCTTCTGATGTCGGGTGAATGTTTTATCATGAGGATCCAAGGTTTTTCGAACTAGAAGGTGACCTGTAATAAGGTACAATTCAATACATTATCTTCATAATATTTTCATGATCTAGCTGAGGTGGGCATTCCCATGCTCAGATTTATAAATTCATTTTCATGTACATAAGACAGAAAATTGTTTGTGTGGCAGACTGATGATTCTGGTAGAGCCATCATCCCTTAGTTTGGATGATTATCTGTGCAGCTATGATGTACATTTGATGTTTTTATTTTCCTAAATATATATCGTAGCCCGGATGGATGAAAATAGATCCGGGGTCTTCAAACTCTTTGAATCTTTGCCCGAAGTACAAGTTGATCCATGTGAAAAGATGTTCTGATGTCAAACATGGAAAGACATCGCCTGATTACCAGCCAATGATGTAAGCTGTTAACATGCGTGAGAGGAATCACCGATAATGATAATGACCCTCAAGGTACTGCAGTACAATTCACATGGTGTGGATACATGAGTTGATGTCGACACCAAGCAAAATATTTCAGTCGAAGGCCATTGATTTAAACCTGTTGCCGGAAGTGAAAACTTGCCATTGAGGCATGCAAGCTTCAAAGTACTAAAAGGGTTGTTCCTAAGTCAACTTCTTGGATAATGAGTTGATGTCGAAAACAAGTGACCTTTCATAGGAGGTCCTTAATGAATCCCACATCTATGACATGGAACGGAGCAAATGATTTTGTGGAGGTGAAAACGATCTAATGATACAAGGTTCAGGGTGGCGGTCATGAAAAATGGAGAGTGAAGGTATTGCAGCCGATGAGGCATTAGCTAGGTTAGTGAATTCTTTGAGTGACTTCTCTTGAACATATCAGCGACACTAAAATGGATTGGTAGCGTTAACCCCAAAATGGATGGTACGACGGACCAATGGTGATATGGCCGGTGAATGGAATAACCCAACCCAACTCAATCATGGTGATGGAGTGAAAGTATCATGTTCAAGAGTGACCTACTACCAATGAAGTTATTCAAGTTTTCTTTCCTTTTTCCCTAATCATTGCTGACCAGTACCTCTTTATTTTTGTCAATATTGAGGAGGATAACATATGCTTGTTCTATAATTTTCCCTTCGGGAAAACCTGTCGCTATGTTTTAACGAGCCTAGCGACAGTGAAACTCACTCTTGTCTGCGTGGACAAGTTTGTCACTATTGTTTTAACAAGTTTAATGATAAAGATAACTCGGTCCTTTTTAATTTTAGAGAGTCTAAAAAGAGATGTAATGGCAACTCTACTAGTCCTTTTTCATAATATAATCCCTTAATTTTGAAAAAGTATAAAATAATACAAAAGGGATGACTTTTTGATACTTTTAACGAGCCGAACAAGACAAGCGCTCGATCTTTTTGTGTAATGATTCCTCAGGTCCAAAAAGATTAAAATCTAGAGGAGGGATGGCAATTCCAATCACTTTAACGAGCTGGAGAGGCCAATTACTCAGCAATACTTTCATATTTTACAAGTCAGATGAGAAAAACTTAAAGGAGACTCGTTTTTTGAGGAACGAGTGATGTTTTTGGATAGCAACTAGTTCCAAGAAAGGTTTGGAACTTTTCAATCACAACAGTGTAAAGAAGGTGACTAATAGAATCACTCATCGCAGCTATTCCTCAAAAGGGTAAACAATCAAATGGAGGCATATGATCGGCTAAAAAAGAGTGGAGGTGATGGTAAGAACATGACCAAGGTTCAAAAGCTGATAATTATGTGATCGCAATGGTTATTTACTAAAGGTGGGTTCATTTTTAATGAGCTTAAACTCTAGTGGAACATATGCTCATTGCCATGTTTATTTTTTAACGAGCTTGAAATTCATGTAAAACTACTCGTGATTATAGTCAGATATGTTGATTTCACCATTAACACTATGTTCTTTTGACATTCGTACTGTCTGTTCAATTACTCCATCAAATTGATTAGAAATGTAAATAAATGCTTGAAAAATGAGTTAAACAACAATATTTTAAATTAACTACATGAATAGTAACATAAAAGTAATTTTTACCTCTCATTTTTACCATTTCATTCAATTTTGGGATTTTTGGAGCTTTGGAGGTGTTTTCCCCCTCGATTTTTACCAGCTGATTCCCGGAGATTTTGTGGACTATTTTTAGTGTTGTCTGGACTAGGTAGGAGCTAACCCTGAGCTCTTCAATTGCATTCTTTCCTTTTCTGATTCTAATCATGCTTTCTTGTTCTTCTGGGCATCTGGGATTTGAACAATTCATTATTTCCCCATTGCACCTAGTGTACATCGAAAGGTGCGATGCATATTGAGCTGGCCATTGGCCAGTTAGTATGCATCCCACCCAGTACACAACTGGTGTGCAATGGGCGCAAAGAGGAAAGTTTATGCATTGTTTTTTCATGGAAATTTTACCTGTTTTTGCCTGAATCAGGATCCTAATTCTTCTCTTGTTTGTTTTTTAGAGATTCATCGGATCAAGATGGTCGTTACATAGCATGAATGCGAGCATGAAGAAGAGGACATGGTTGCTTTACATGATCTGGGTATGGTGACTGCATTGCGGAATTGTGGCTTGCTCAAATTCTTCTATATATCCAGCATGAGGCAACAAATCAATTTGTTGCAATACTTTCTCGATGCATGGGATCCTACCAACCAACTGTTCCAGATTAGATGTAAATCTATCCCTTTGATAGTTGAGGATATCTACTTCTTGACTGGTTTATCAAGGCATGGTACCCCTCTATCACTATCAAGATCCGCTCGTGGAGGTGAACCCGTGTGGGATTATATTCGATGATTCTGTAGAGATGGATCTCAGCCGAGCAGGGATGGCAAGATCAGTATCTGAGATGTCGCTAACTAGTTCTTGAGGACTATTTTATTCACCTTTTCTAGATTGGCTGGTAGTGCGGCTCTTCATTTGGCTAATAGATCCTATATGCAGTATGCTCTAGAATGCCTTGAACCAAAGGTATTCAACTGGTGTGATGCAGTACGTCTGGTTATAAAAGAACAACTTACCAAGGTGAAGAACGGAAGATCTAAGAACTTTGGTTATGGTTCTATTCTGATCACTTTCGCCTTGGAGAAGATCCCATTGATGCAGCCACAATACATTTCACTCGGAGTACCAGCGCCAACAGAACCATGGATGCAGATATGGGTTGATCTTATGGCCAGACATGCTAGTCAATTACAGATTTCATTCTCTGATGCCTTCTTTGAGTCGTTCAACCATCAGCAGATGGTCTTTGCTGAGTATTCGTATGCTGGGATGGATTTCCGGGGTGACCCAGATTTGGTGCTGCCGGCTGGTGAGCAGTGGGGAGTTATAGGTAAAAGGATCTAACAATATCTCTGTTTATCATTTTTATAATGTTCTTTTGTTATCAAGACTAATCAAACCCACATATTTGTGCAGATATTGGACCAGTGTGACCAACAACGCGCTCGAGGATAGTAGCTGCTATTATAGCAAGAGAGGCTATAAGGAGGGCTGCCCTTCATGATCTGGATGTAGCCAAGACCCTTGCAGTATTGCACGATCAGATCGAGGGTCTCACCCTTGGTATCCATGATGTGAGGACCGATGAGTTACCTCTGGGATTACAGTGCCATACTACTGGCATGCCAAGCCGATGGACTAAGCTCTTACGTATGATCACACAGGCGGTGACTTGTTATCACCAGCACCATTAGTCTAGGGTGCTCCACTGCATTTTTTATTTTTTGCGTCATGTGACCATTTTTGTCTTGGAAACAGAACATTTTCACAAACTATAAGTAGTTATATATATTTTTGATTTTTGGGAGCTTTATTTTGGTTAATTTATATGATCCTGATGCAAATGATGATTAAAATGCTTTCTTTTATGAATGTTGCAAATGTCTATCTAACACATAATTTTCTAATGAATTAGCTAATGTGTTTAATTTTCTAGAAATGTGTTGATATTGAATAGAATCAAACTGCCTTTCCAAAATCCTGACCCTTGGGAATGTACGATAGATAGTTGGATTCCGAATAGAATAAATGCCCGTAAGCTGTAGGATGACAAGTTGTGATTCTAGCCTGACAATAAGTCGGCGTATGCCACGTGCGATGGCATTAGTTCTATTAACGTGCTACACTCAACGATATTTTTCATTAACCGACCAATACGTACACCTCTGAAACTCACTAACTCGCCACTTGGATAAAAAATGACCCAGGCTGCAGAAGATAGGTTCTGCGTACTACGACTAGCTCTGTCGGCATATCCAACAAATGATTCCAATAGGTTCGACATCTGCAACAAGTGCAAAAGTGTATTACCTAACCAAAATGATCACTCTTGACGAAAACAAAAACATAACAAAAGCATATAAAGAGATTACTACACTTAGTCAAGCATAGTAATGCTTAAGGTACAACCCGTTTTGCGGTTGCGCCAGTGGAATCCCATCGTAATCTACTGGCTCATAGACTCCTTTTGCTAACACTCATTAAACAATGTAGGGACCCATCCATAAAGATTTGAACTTACCTGCTCCCAATTTATCGGATTCCTGATCGTAAAGTAAGACTAGGTCACCTTCTGAGAAGACACGGGGCTTGACATTTTTGTCAAATTGCACCTTAACTCATTTCTTATGAGCTTCGTTAGCCAAGGCAGTGTCACGACGGGTTTCATCCAATTGGATTAGTTCCAAGAAATGAGCCTCTTCCTCTGAAGTTCTCGGGATAAGGTCGCCTGCGAGCTTGAGCGATGAAATCTCACACTGAATTGGTAATACAACTTCTAGGCCATACACCAGCTGAAAGGGTGTAAACCCGGTCACATTTCTTACCGAGGTTCTATATGCCCATAAGGCTGAGTACATGATTAAATGCCAATCCCATTTGTGGGTTCCAATCATTCTCTGTAGCATACGCTTGAGGACTTTGTTGATCACTTCAACTTGTCCATTAGCCTGCGGATTATATGGAGTAGAACTGTCATGGGACAGTCCTAATTTGGTAGTTAATTCGACCATCATGTGATTGCGGAAATGCGATCCATGATATGTGACTATAGCCTGTGGAACACCAAACCTAGAGACTACATGATTGAAAAAAAAAAGAGAAGCCGTTTCGCCGCTGTTGTTTAATGTAGGCATTGCCTCGACCCATTTCATAAAATAGTTAACTGCAACTATGATATACCCATGCCCCCCAGCTAAGGTGGCGTTACATGTCATGAAATCTATGCCCCATTTGGTGAATGGACCAACAAAAACTACTCGATGCAGAGGTGTGGGTAGTATTCTGGTTTTGCAGTCGAAGATTTGACAAGCATGGCAACTTTTGACTGCGGTTATATAATCTTTGAACATAGTTGGCCAGAAGTATCCTGCTCGTAAAATATTTTGTGCCATGGTGTAACCAGATTGATGCCCCCCACACGCGCCTGAATGACAATCATTCAGGACTTTTTCGGTGTCCTCATGGGTGAGGCAACTTCATAGAACTATATCAATGCTGCGACAGTAAAGCGTATCACCGACAATCATGTAGTCTTTTTCTTGGTATCGAGTATGTTGTTATTCTGAGAGAGAGGTATTATACCTATATGTTTGGGTTTGGAGATAGATGATTATATCTCCTTACCACGGATCGCTCGACGATATAAGAAACAAAGATTCATCCAAGATTGACACTTTGGATGTTGAATCGTTGGAAAAATGATGGGAAGTTGCATAGTAACTCCATGAAAACTAGAGATTTTTTTGATTTGGATTTTACGAATTCCAGATCAAGCTCTTGCAAAATAGTTATCCATTTTGAATATTTTCCCCCAAGTAACTGACGCGACAGAATGTAAGTCATAGGGTTGCAATCTGACAAAATGGTAGCTTTGCGAAAGAGGATATAGTGTGTAAATCTTTGTATAGCTTCAATAGCTACAAGAGCCATCTTTTAAACATAGGAGTACTTACTTTCTATATCATTTAAGTTTCAGCTTAAATAATAGATAGGATGTTCGACTCCATTTTCTTCTTGAACTAAAACCATTGCGATGGTTGTATCTGCTACAGCTAGATACAGGTTAAAGTCTTTTTGATAATCAGGAGCATACATTAATGATGCTTTTATTAAGGACTCCTTTAGAGCATCAAAGGAAGCTTGCGCAACCTGATCCCAGTGGAAGGGTACTTCTTTTTTCAAAAGATGTGTATAACCTTTAGCAAGTTCAGTGTACTTTGGAATGAACCTCCTCAGAAAGTTTTCTTTCCCTTGGATTTTCTGAATCTGAAGCAAATTTGAAGGTGGAGGCATATCTATGATTGTTTGAACCTTAAATGGGTTGAGTCAAATTCCATCCTTACAAACCATGAAGCTAAGTAAACGACTAGAACCGACACAAAACACACAATTGTGTGGATTGAGTCGTATCTTGTAGTAGCGGCAACGTAGAAATATAGCTCTCAAATGTTGCGGATGATCAGTCCACTTTCGCAAATGAGTCGGAAGATCATCGAGATATGGTTGAACGATGTTTTTGATGTCATGAAAGGCATAATTCATAGTCCTCTGAAAAGTTTCCCCTGCATTCTTTAAACCGAAAGGTAATTTGCGGTATGCGAATGTGTCCCATGGACATATAAATGTAGTCTTCGACTGGTCCTATGGGTGGATATTTATTTGATTATACCTGGAAAATCCATCCATAAATTAAAAGATTTCGTATTTGGCACATTCATCAATTATCTGGTCGATGAAGGGTGTAGGGTAGTTCTCCTTTGGAAAAGCTTGATATACATCCCTGTAATCAGAGCACACTCTTATCGTTCCTTGCTTTTTCATCATAGGAACAATATTCAATACCCAATCAGTTAGAGGAACCAGGTAAATGAAACCAGCATGTAAAAGTTTTTCAACTTCTGCCTTGATGGCAGCAGCTTTCTTCGAGTGCACCTGCTGAAGCCGTTGTCGTACCGGTTTGACATCTGGATACATCTTCATTTTGTGTTCAACTATGCTCGAGTCAATGCCTGACATTTCTTCATATGACCATGCAAAGACATCCCTGAATTCACGAAAGAGAGTGCAATATATTTCTAGTTCTGAAGAAGAGCAAGATTTGCCGACATGAATATTCTCTACAACATCAGGTTTGGTCGAGATATTTATGACGATAGTTTCTTCGATATTGGATAGATTTTTCTCAGAATCCACCGTATTTACAGCAGTATTTGATAGAAAATAAAAAACTGAACGATGATCAAGGTCATTGGAATAATCTTCGTTGTAATCTGGAAGATGAGAACGATGGTGGTAATATTCCCATGGTGCCTCTCCTATCATCATTTTGTTATGAAACCAACTCAAGAAAAAGATAGAAAAGATAGATCAATGCCTTAGAATTCAGCCTCTTCGAGGGGGCAACCTCCTTTACATTACATAAATGAACAATTCTTGGATGATACAAATGACAAAACCTCCTTTCTATATATAGGAGTCTAAGGAGTCACAATATAACCCAGTTGACCTAACAATAATAATATAAAGCCACAAAAATAACAATAGAGGGATTCTATGGGGCATAGTAATAACAATATGGGGATAATATGGGCACAAAAATATTAATAAGGGGTACAGTTACAATAGTAATGGGGTAATCACTAGTATTATAGGGACCTAACATGCCCCTCTCCTTCAAAAAAGTGTTGTCATCAATGCTTGAGTAGTTCTGGATACTTTTGTATAAAATTCTCATCCTCCCATGTGGAATCTTCAGCGGATAAGTTCTTCCACTTGATAAGATACTCTGAAATTGATCGATTTCGTAGCTGTCGAGTTCTTGTTTCTATGACTGCTTCCGGTTCCAATATAATTTTTCCTTCCTCGTCAAGTTCTGGCAATATTGTTTGAACTGGGAGCTTGTCACCTATAACCTTGTTTAAACATGAAACATGGAAAACTGGGTGCAATCGAGAAGTTGCAGGAAGCTCCAATTTGTATGCCATAGTACCAATCTTTTGCAACACCTTGTATGGACCATAATACTTTGGTGATAATTTATTATCCTTCTTAGATTGCTTGAGGGACATTTTCTTATATGGTTGTAGCCGTAGGAATACCCAATCACCTACATCAAAACTTCTTTCGCTGCGATGTGTATCTGCCTGTTGTTTCATTCTATTTTCTGCCAACACGAGGTTATCCTTTAAGAGTTGGATGACTTGTTGTTGATGTTCGATGTGATGTTCCACTGCCTGAACCTTAGAATTTTCTCTTAAATATGATGTGATGGATGGTGGATGATACCCATAAAGTGCCATAAATGGGGTCATTTTTGTTGTTGTATGGAAGGAAGTGTTATACCACCATTCAGCCAGAGGTAACCATTTGACCCATTGTGTCTGTTTATCAGATACAAAGCAACAAAGATATCCTTCCAAACATTTGTTTACTATCTCAGTTTGCCCATCAGATTGAGGATGATAAGATGAGATATGAGCTAACTGAGTACCAAGACAAGAAAATAATTATGTCCAAAAATTTCCAGTGAAAATGGGATCTCTGTCACTTACAATAATCTTTGGGTTTCCATGTAGCTTTTGAATTGTTTCCATAAATGCAGTAGAAACTGTACTGGCTTTAAATGGATGTGATAATGCACAAAAGTGTGCATACTTGGTAAGTCTGTCAACTACCACCATGATGACACTCTTTCCCTCAGACTTGGGTAAACCTGTGATAAAATCCATTGAAACCTCCTCCCAACGTTGGCTTGGAATGGATAAAGGTTGTAATAGACTCGGTGTCTTAATTGTTTCAACTTTATTTTGTTGGAAAACCAAACATTCCGCCACAAACTTTTGAATATTTGATTTAAGGCCATCCCAAAAAAATTCCTTCTTAACCCTGTGGTAAGTTTTTAAAAATCCTGAGTGCCTTCCTAAGGGAGAAGTGTGCAATTCCATAAGAATCTTTTGTTTTAGCTGGGAATTCTTACAGAGGTATAAGCGATCTTTGTACCATAATGAATCATTTTTCCAGCTAAATATATCAGACGTACTGGAATCTTTTTGTAACTTCCAAATAAGTGCCCACACTTCTTTGTCATTCTTCCATTCCTCCCTTGCTTCATTTATCCAATCTGGTTGGATAATAGAAATGGCGCACAACAATGCTTCCACATCCTCATCCTTTCTTGAGAGTGCATCTGCCACCACATTTTGCTTCCCTTTTTTGTAGATGATTTCAAAGTCATAACCCAACATCTTTGTGACCCACTTTTGTTGCTCTTCAGAGGATAATCTTTGTTCTAAAAAGTATTTAAGGCTATCATGATTCGTTTTTACCTTGAAGTGTCTTCCCATTAGGTAGGGTCACCATTTCTTAAGTGCATGGAGTATTGCCAACATTTCCTTCTCATAAATAGCTTTGTGTAAAAACTTTCCCTTGATTGGACGACTTTCAAAAGCAATGGGTCTTTCATCTTGCATTAGAACAGCACCAATTCCATTTCCTGAAGCATCACATTCCACAATAAAGGTTTTTGTGAAGTCCGGTGTAGCTAAAACCGGTGCTTGGCACATTGCCTCTTTAAGATGTTCGAAGGCCTTTGTTGCTTCCGTAGTCCATGAAAATGCATCTTTCTTCAATAATGTTGTTAGAGGTGCTGCTATTCTCCCATAATTCTTAACAAACTTGCGATAATACCCTGTCAACCCGAGAAATCCTCGCAGATGCTTTATGGATGTGGGGATTTTCCATTCCTTAATGGCTTTAATTTTTCTAGGGTCTACCTTAACTCCTTCATGAGATACAATATGACCCAGATATTCCACCTCTTGGACTCCAAAGAAACATTTGGATCTTTTTGCATATAATTGTTTTTCCTCCAATAGTTGTAGCACCCTGTCAACATGTTCAACATGATCCTTCCAAGACTTGCTGTAGATTAGTATATCATCAAAAAATACTAACACAAATTTTCTAAGGAATGGTTTGAAAATTGAATTCATCAAACCTTGAAATGTTGAAGGTGCATTGGTAAGGCCAAAAGGCATGACCAAAAATTCATAATGACCCTCATGAGTTCTAAATGCTATTTTCGGAATGTCTTCAATCTTCATTCTGATTTGATGATATCCTGAACGAAGATCCAACTTGGTGAAGTAAATTGATCCATGCAATTCATCCAGTAATTCATCAATGAAAGGAATGGGAAACTTATCTTTAATAGTGAGCTTGTTGAGCTCCCTATAATCCAGACACATGTGCCATGATCCATCCTTCTTGTGCACCAATACTACTGGAGCAGAGAAAGAACTTTGACTCGGTTGAATTATACCAGCCTCTAGCATTTCTGCAACCATACGTTCAATTTCACTCTTTTGGCCATAGGGATATATTCACGACCTGATGTTTGGAGGAACACTTCCTGGAATCAGATGAATAGCATGATCATGATCACGCATAGGTGGGAGACCTTTGGGAGTCTCAAATACCTTGGAATGATTGTCCAGGACTTTTTTGAGATCTGGAGAAATAGATGATTACGATGTGGAAACATCTAGCGAACATAATTGTGCAATTACACCTCTTTGTTCCTTTTTTAGAAGCTTTGTCATACCATTAGAGCTGATTATCTTTCCTGGTTTCCCTGCAATACCCCTTAATTCAACTTCCTTTCCTTCCGTAGAAAATTTGATGAAAAGTTCTTGAAAATTAAAAGCTATTGTACCCAAGGATTGTAGCCATTGGACTCCTAGTACAACATCAGCACCTCCCATTGGAATGGAAAGCATTGGGCTAGTCAATACATATTCTCCCATGGATAGCTTGATATTATGGCACTTTCTAGAGCAATTTATTGTTCCTCCATTTGCAACCATCACTTGACACTCTGGTGCTGGATATAAGAAGCAATTCAATTCTTTTGCTACCTTACAATGAATAAAATTGTGGGTACTTCCTGAATCAATCAACACTATTACCCTTTTCTTCTTGATTTGTCCTTCTATCTTGATGGTTTGAGGAGTGGTAATTCCCGCCAATGCATTACAAGATATGGTCGGATTCATTTCTTCTTTATCTAGGCTTTGTTCTTGGAGTATATCCTCTTCTTTTGACCTTTCTTTCTTCTTTTCTTCTTCCTCTTCACAATCTATGTAGAATAATTTCTTCTCAGCACACTTATGACCTTTAGTGTATTTGCTATCACAACTGTAACAAAGCCCTTTTGCTCTTTTTTCTTCCAATTGTTGTGGTGTCAACCTTATAGGTTGTGGAAGACTAAGGACAACAACACTTCCGTCTTTATAGTTGTGAGTGGTATGCTTCCTGGTTGCCATAATTTTGCTTTCCATTTTTCTTGCTAACCTGAATGCCTTCTCTAATGAATCAGGTTCCCAAAGGCGAACATCATGTTGGATATTATCCTTTAAAGACCCTATGAACACATCAATCCTATGCTCCTCTGGAATATTTTTTACCCTTATGTTCAATTTTTGGAACTCCTCAATGTGCTCCATTATTGAACCCTTTTGTTTGAGACTTATCAATTGGCTAAAAAAAGTGTTGCTTTTTGTATCGTCATAATGTGCTATCAATTCTTCTGTAAAAATTGCCCAAGTGATAAATTGTTTATGAGAGCAAAGCCATTGATACCATACAAACTGATTTGGTTCCAAATATAAAGTTGCAATACGTACCTTTTGTGTGTTTTTCACATTATTGAGATCGAAAAATTGCTCCATCTGTAATATCCATGTTACGGGATCCTTGCCATCAAACTTCCTCATATCGTTTTTTGGAATATGGTGGGTCTTCGATCCAACATTAGAGTCTATGAAATCATGATTAACATTTCTTTTGTTCTCATCATGAGTTTCCTTTACTACCCTTTCACCATTAGTAAACATTTCTTGTAGAAAATTTGTTAAATCTGTCTTCAAATCTGTCTTCAAATCTTCCATGTTTGTCTTCAAATCTATCTTCAAATAATCCATCTTAGCTTCCACATCATTCATCTTAGCTTCTACGCCTTTCTTTAAATAGTCCATCTTAGTTTCTACACCTTTCTTTAAACCATCCATCTTAGCTTCTACATCTTTCTTTAAACCATCCATCTTAGATTTTGTTCCTTTTTGTGCAAGGGACAGTTGTTGCACTTGGTCTTGTAATTTTGATATATCATGTTGCATTTCTTCCTCTTCTTCATGAGTCATGCTAGAGCTTTCAGGTTCCTTACTAGGTGTTTGCATTTTCTTTCCTCGGGGCATCAGTTACCGATAATAATGCTCTACTATGCCCTTTGAATTCTTTCAAAATAAATTTTCAAACCAAGCTTAAGCAAAAATTTAAGAAAGTCTACACACCTTTTTTCACTTTGTAGGAGCTCGATATTGTCTCTGATGTATCTCTATACTTTCCAATCATCTAGTTCTAAGTTTGTGACTTGCAGTAGCCCTCTGTGTCCTCTTTCCAATGCCACAAGTCTGACCCAAATTGGATTCTCCAAGGAAGAGTTATGCGAAATCTCCCACAGTGACTTGATTATAGACTAGTTCAGTAGAGCGAACTTGTACGACATGCCACGAGTCACTGTTTCGACCTCTGGATCTAAAAAATGCATAGAAGAAACTACAGTCCATCCTCTTTTTGTACCTTCTTATGAAATTTCAATCTGATCCCCAGAGAGGAAGTTATGATGATTTTCCCCAGGTCACCTGTTTGGAATGTAATTTGCGAGTCTGCAAAAAGACCAAATTCCTCAGATAATATCTCCGCAAATATAGTTCTAAAAGCTCTGAAATTCGGACCCGAGGTTCAGCGCGATTTCTTCTAAAATGGGTTTTTTTTGCAACTTCTGAAACATTGCAGAAAAAAAGTTATAGTGAAAATTCCACGATGACCTGTTTGGAGCAGCGAAACCTTAGAATCCAAAGCTCTGAAACCAAATGTTATGAAACCAGCTCAAGGAAAAGATAGAAAAGATATATCAACGCCTTAGAATTCAGCCTCTTCGAGGGAGCAACCTCCTTTACATTACATAAATGAATGATTCTTGGATGATACAAATGACAAACCCTCCTTTCTATATATAGGAGTCTAAGGAGTCACAATATAACCCAGCCGACCTAACAATAATAATATAAAGCCACAAAAATAACAATAGAGGGATTCTATGGGGCACAGTAATAACAATATGGGGATAATAAGGGCGCAACAATATTAATAAGGGGTACAATTACAATAGTAATGGGGTAATCACTAGTATTAAAGGGACCCGACACATTTACTGAATAATTCCTTTGTCTATAGAATGTACATGTGACCAAGGATCTGAAGAGGTGCCATATTCCTTTGACCTATCTACCCAAACACTCGATGAGCATTGATTTGGGTTTGCCACCCAGGCCGAGAAAATTGATTGCTACAAAATCTCTATTGGGCTTGGAGGCAATACCTGTTGATGATCCATGCTAACAAAATGTTCGGAAATCTTCTGAATGGAAGATATCATATTGCAGGTTCCTACTATTGCCACTTCCACTAGATTACTCAGAGGCGGTAGGGAAAAAGTACCCATCAAGGCAAGGTCTTTCAGTAGGCCTACTCTGACATTTTTAAGCAAATGAAAGCTTCCATGGATCGTTGGAATGCTTCCTGTAAATTGTGAATTGTTGGGGAGAAAGGTTTGTTGATCAACGATTGTAATTCCTCCTTGAAAAGGAATTGAAATCTTTCTAAATTAAGTTGATACAACAGCAGCCATAGCATAAATCCAGGGCCTTCCTAGTAGTATATTGTAATCGAGGTTTCCATCGATAACTTTGAAGTCAATTTCTACTATCTTGCCCTTCAAGTTACTTAAAATCCTGTATGGGTTGTATGTTCTTCCATCGAATGCTTTTAATGTCATTGATGATCTTGACAAGGGTGGTGAGCTTAAAGTTTTCCAGTAACTCATTGACATAATGCAAGTAGATGCCCCCTCATCAATAATTCTTCAATGAACAGTTTTGTTGAGGGCTTTCACTTGTATGAGGAAAGTGAGTTGAGCTGGTAACTGAGGTTCATATCCTTTATGATTAAAGGCCACGAGATTGGAATCTATTGGTTCAATCCCACCTATTGCTGATAATAGAGCCTACTTTTGGGAGGGGAAATTTTGCAGTACTTCAAGTTTCGACATAGTGGACGGCGATTGGGCTAGATCCTCTACTATATTATAATTCTGTGCTGCTCGGGCATGAGGATTAAATGTCGATTTGTGTACTACTCCCTTTGGCGGCTTTATTGTTAGCTAAGGAATGATGGGTGGCACAACTTTGGTTGAAGTTGTTGTTGAAATACTAGGTTGATTTGCAGCCTTGTTGTTCAACAGCTGTGGATTCCCGTAATCTTTATTCCTTGTCGATATCAAAGCTTCATTTTGTTTCTTTGAAATGGACAACATAAGCAGTTGGGATGGGGATACACTGTCACTAGCAACCAGATTGGTTTCAGGGTTTAGAAACGGATCAGTTAAGATTGCTGATGTTTTTGTACTCTTAAAGAACTTCTTAATCTCAACTCTATACGGACAATCTCTCGTCCAATGGTCTTCATCACATATGTGACATGGCGAAGGAGGTTTCTTTTTCTCATAAGGGTTTGCAGAATATTTTTCAAGAGATGAATTATCTTGTTTCTTCTTTTTCTTTTCCCTTTCTTCTTGTCCCCTAGTTGCTTCGGTTCTTTGCCTTTGTCAGCCAACACGGCATTAACCTCTGAGGCAAGAAGTTCTTCATTTGCATTTTTACCAGAAACCATACAGGCTTTCTTGGATGTAGCCTTTGCGGTTTTCGTGCTAGTCGTACCTATCACGCCATCACTGGCATGAGAGTCTTGGTTAGATTTAGGAGGAGGAGGAATGGAAAACTCTGGTCTAGGAGCATCACGGATTTTGTCATAGAGCGTGCCAGACTAAGTATACATCAAGCCTAGATATTGCACATGAGCAATGACTTGCTCTTTAGTGACAACTCCCCCCTTAGCCACATCTTGTTTAATAGAAGGTAACAATGACTTAATAAACCATTCAGCTAGCAGCTGATCAAGAACATATGTTTTTACCATTTGACGATGATGTCACCACTCATGAATATGATCAGATATGTGAGTGGCTATCGTTTTCTTAAAATTGGTAAGAAGCTTTGTTCCTGTTTCATACCTTATGGGTAACTGAAAATGGGTTAAAAAGGTGGTGGCGAGGGCGCTGAAGTTATTGAATGAAGCTCTAGGAAATTCGATTTACCATTTTGCTATTGGACTAGTCAACATTCGCTGAAAAAGGCGAAGCATAATTGAATCATCATTGAGAGTGTTCGACGAACACCACAGATGAAAGGTCATCACATGATTCGATGGATCTTCGCCCAGATTTCCATTGAATTTAGGAATATCTGACAGAAGTTTGTGAGAAATCGTCGGCCACCAAGGGGTGTAAGCAATTGGATCATTTGTTAGCCGGTACAGATCTGGTAATTCTAAAGTTGCAACGAAAGGCAACTGTTGATTTAGGTTTGGCAAAGCATACCCGGGATAAGATGGGATCACCTGAGTAGTGGGTCTTTGCATACTAGCATAATGTATTTGATGCTAATAACTTTGATAAGGTTGATGGGCATAATCATTATGATATGATTGATGGTAACCGTTTTGAATATACAGTTGCCTATTACTCGCAAAGCTTTGTTGCTCAGGTCCTTGGTAAGCTTACTGGAATTGCGGTTGTTGATATTACACTAGCCATGGTTGTGAAGCCATTTGCTATTGTCCAATACTGGATGTTTGACCAAGATGAGGGGTGATAGTACCTGCTTGAGCCTGATTCGCTCCAGTTAAGGAGCCACTAATCGGTGATTGTGGTTGAGTCATTGAGACAAGAGGCTATTGTATTACAACTTGAGAGACTTGAGGTTGACATACAAAAGGCAACACTTATACTTGTGACACCATCACAATAGCTTGTGTAGTGGGAATATTCGACACCGGTACATTTGGTTGCATTGAATATATAACTCTTGGCTGTTGAGGTAGTATTGTCACCCAACCACTGGATGCAATTCCAGTTTGACCTGAATTCTATTACGAACTATCATATGGTTGTTCTCCTGGAGGGAACAATGAAAAGGCATACTGCCCCCCATATGGCTGCAATCCAGTGTTCAAAGGGAAAATTGGTCTTTGTAGACTAGATTTCCCAAATTGATACTGTTGTAAAGGATCAATTTGTTGAGACTCAACATAAGAAATTCCAGCTATTATTCCAGATGAACAAACGGGAACAGACCATACTGTCAAAACAATCCCTGGGTGGACTTCAACTAGCGGTTGAGAGCTAGTTGGGATAGATGGTATACCAGTGAACATTGTTGGAGTAGTGGCAGGAGGTTCTTCTGCTACTACATCAGTTGACACAGTCTTAGAATTCGATGGTTGTTCAGACATATTGAGTCTATCCAAAAGACTTCCTAGCGATTTTACAGGAACTTGTGATGAAGGGTGACTAACTTATGAACTAGATGGATATAGGTGGATCCCAGTTCCAAAATACAATGGGGTACTGGATAGAAGATCCTCCACAATCTTCTCTATCGCAATCAGTCCACGTGGAAGAGGTAGACCGTCAGGTCCATAAAATACTTCTAGTGCTGAAGAAGGTACACACTCTGCAGCGACAGATGTTGGAGGGTTGACACCTTCCGAATCAATCCTAGATGGAGCTAGTTCAGGAATAGATGTGTTTACCATTACACTAGGATTAGTTCTAGTGTCCTCTTGTAACTGTGGAACTTCTTCTGTAGAGATAGGGATACTAGAAATAGTTGGAGTAACTGGAGTCTCTGAGGATATTGAAACACAAGTTTCAAATAAACCAGGAGACTTTGACCGAGTTAAATGAGATTGCTTGGCCTGGAATGGTTTTGTTTCTGGAGTCAAAGACGGTTGACTCGTTAGTCTTTGTGAATGACAGGGTTTTGATTGACTTTCTTCCACGATTGTGGATTACCTGATCAACTCAAACTAAAAAGGGGAAAATGTTATTCCGAATTAAATGAATTTTATGACGCTTTGACACAACTTGGTTTTTTCAATTTTTAAGAGTCGAGAAAAAGCTAAAGATGACTCTAGTCGCCTTCGATTTTTAATGAGCCTGAAGTGACAAGTGCTCAGATGAACCTTTTCTTTTAAGGATTCTGAAAAGGAACAAAAGTGACTACTCTGGAAATCTAGACAGAGGGATTACCAAACCAATCGCAAAACTGCAGAATACCTTTTACGGTACGGTAATCAATCTTCCCGAATGTTGTGTTCAGTGCATTGCGATCGATAGGATGGCAGACATGGCTTCCTAAGGATAAAGGATGTAGCCTATTGTGGTTTCCCAATATATACTAGACAGTACGTGGGAGTACAAGTCCGTACTAGCACTTGTCGTCTCAAAGAGGAGGAATCACCCAACCTACAATGAAAGCGATAGTTACCAGGCTTTACGACGCTGGAATATGTCTCTAGCCTAGACTTCTAAATGTTATGCATTAGGTTCCAAAGTGTTTTTATGTTCATTGAGGTTTATTTTACAGTCGATATTTCTTAAGAAGTTTTCCTTCAAGCTTCACATCGTGATGTAGATATAAAATTCCTAAATATGTAATCTAAGATGATAAATAGTCATTTTCTTTCTTTTTGCAATGACAATCCTAGCTACTAAGGAAAGAGAAAAGAAATTCTTTCAACATAGAGCAGAGAGCACACACTAGATGCACTTTTCCTAAATCAATTTCAGCATGCAGTCTAAATGCAAATGCACATGCATGTATTGTTTTTCAGTTTCCTTAATGTGAGAATGAAAAAAGAAAACTAAGTACAGATTTGAACTACCTTCTTTCAAAGGGACAATACCAACAATTTTCTCTTCAAAAAACAAAAGGAAGGCTAGGACGACACTTTACGATTTTGAATTCAAAGAATGAAAGGAAGATTAAGATGACACTTTGTGACTTCGAATTCAAAAAACGAAAAGAAGACCAAGACGACACTTTGCGATTTTGAATTTAAAACTTCTTTCGACACTTCGAAATACTTAATAAATCAAATCAAATACAATGGCAAAAGTGTATTCAACTATATAAAAGAGGAAGACTTTACGACACTCTTTTTCTTGACTGAAATGACACTTGCGACACTTTCAAATCAAAAGACGACAATTCGATTAAGCTACTGTTTGCAAAGGAGAATTGTAAATGATGAAAAATACATAAAAAAAACATTCACAATTCCTTATGAGTGAAGGCTGAAATAATGCAAAGGAAAAAGGTTTCCACAGTGATATACTAATCATAATTAGCAAAACTACTGAATAAAGCTGAAGACAATGAAGAAAAGACCAAAATCTGGAGGTAGAAACAGTCTTAGTCAATCATCGTACCTGTAACACAGGGAAACAGGGATGCATCTCACCTGCAACACACGGGAGGTGCGATGCATCCAGGTTGCCAATGAGAGATAGTGCGATGGTCCAGGCATGAGACTGAGCTTGGTTTTCACTTACAATTTGCAGCTAAGTTCAGGGATTTAGTTTGAGCTAATGATAAACAGTAAACACAAAGTATAGGGGCTGATCTAATGAGGTTATTTGAGCTACCACCAAGGCACTTAGGATGTTTGCAAGTCAAATGTTCAGTTCATAAACCAACCCGGAGATTGACTAAAGCAACGTTGATCTACTTTGCAGTTGCATAGCAAAAGCAGTTCGAAGGCTAGCTGGCTTAACTTCATGCTCCATCTGTGGTTTATAAAGCAAACAACAACAAAAAAACAAACAAACTATTCGTTCCCTAGTGGAGTCGCCATTTTTTTATTGGGAAAACTAGTGTCCATTCAGAGCTGCTAGTCCCAATAAGACGGGTAACTATCTTAGAAACAAACAAACTAAAGTTACTTCTTTTTTCCTTTATGAGAGATAGATGAGAGAGAAGTAAAGAGTGCCAACCTCAGTCTTTCACTAGTCTCCTTACTTGTTTTCTCTCTCCTTTGATAGAGCTTTCACCACTCCTTTCTCACTTGTCCCACTTCAAAGAACACCTATAGAGTCAAGGCAGCAAAATACCATCAAAGCATAGATATCTATAACCATAAACAATGTAGGATCAGATGTACATTAACCATATAAATGCATATACAAATACAAGATTCAGAGATATACAAGCATATGGAGGAAAACTCAAATAGCTTTATTGATAGAAGTAGTAGAAGAGAGGATTACAACCAAGCTATCTGATCCAACATCATCCTCTCAGCATGAAATCCCTCTTCACCTCATACAAAGCAAGATCACCCAACAATGTCTTCAGAGATAAACCAACAACACTTCCTTGCAAAATACAAAATTCCAGCCTCTGGATCTAAGATGATGGATCCATATATAGATGTTTGTAGGTGGGTGAGTCAGCTTCTGGGATTTTGATTAGTGTCATTTCACTAATATTTCTTGGTTCCACTTGGATATTTCATGATCTCTTACTCATCCCTGGGCGAATTCAGATAGGCAAGTGTCATAGGGGAAGTTTCTAGAAGATTCCCTGGGTTTCCACTTAGCAAACTGCCTCTGCCATTTGTCTACTTTCACCCATTGCACCCTACAGAAGGCTCTTTCAGTATACATCGCACCTAGCTAGTGTTACAGTCAATATGAATCACACCCTTAGCATTGAGCAGTCTGTATGGTTCAGTTTTGACCAGTTCTGAGTAGTTTTTCAGGGACAACTTCTGGGAAATGATGTAATTAGTTGACCTTGATCCTTTAGGGTTTGAAACAACACTTTTAGGTGTTTATAAGCCCTTGGTTAATGGACATATGTGATTGGGGTTGCAGTGCCCAAATATTTTTATAACACCATGGTATTGGATGCTTCGACATGTATATATATGTACTATAACATTGAAAGGAACATAATGAAAGATCAATCCGGTAGTATCGATTTTGGGATCCAGGGGAAAATCTCTGTGTATTTTTGTTTTATGTGTTATGCTCTTTCTATTGTTTATTTTCTGTGTTTTAGAATTCATATGCATGTAATTTATATATGGGGTTAAAACCTACATTTGGTATCAGAGCTGTTTTGGCTTCAAGGGAATGCCTTTGTTGCTGAGGGGTTTTGCTTAGGCATGTGGTAGACCCTGTTCAGTGGGAGATCTGCATGATCAATTCTGGTGGTGAAAGAATATGGCGAGCAATGGAAAGATAGAGATCGAGAAATTTAATGGTCATAGTTTTGAGTTATGGAAACTCAAGATGGAGGATATGTTTGTAGATAAAGATTAGTGGATCGTGGTAGATCCAGGTACTAAACCAACGAGAGTGTCCAATGAAGAATGCAAGAAGTTGGATCGGAAGGCAAAGAGCACAATACAATTGTGTGTCCCATATTTAGCATTGTTGAATGTATCAGGGGAAGCCACGACTAAGGCTTTGTGGGACAATTTAGGGACTTTGTACCAATATAAGTCTCTCGTGAGTAAATTGTTCCTACAGAAAAAGTTGTATAACCTGAGGATGAAAGATGGAGACTCAGTGACAGAACATCTGAACACATTTAACACTATGGTAAGTCAGTTATTATCTGTTGATATTAAAATTTTATATGAATATAAGTGCATCAATTTATTGTGTTCTCTACCAGATTCGTGGGATAGTCTGGTTATTGCAATAGGTAGTAATGCAACTGCCTTGCAGTTTGATGAAATAGTCTCATCCTTACTGACAAAGGACATGAGACAGAAAAATATGGAGAGCGAGAATGGTGATGCCTTGTATGTATGAGGAAGGTCCTAGAACAGAAACAAAAATAAGTCATCGAGTGGGAGATATAAATCTAGAGGGAGATCTAAATCTCCAGGAAAACATGTAAAGGTGTTCTGGAAATGCGGAAAGGAAGGGAACTACAAAATGGACTGTAAATCTAAAGTTATTGACAAAGGAAAGGTATCTGATGATGCTCCTTCTGCAGAGGTGAAAACCACTTCAGATGAAGGTGGGGATGTGTACTTGGATTCTTCAAGTATACATGTAGATCATGAGGCATTTTTTATTGACTTAGGTGCATCCTTTCACTTAACTCCCCATAGAGAGTGGTTCTGCGAGTATGAGAAATATGATGGTGGTGATGTCGTCTTAGGGGATGAAAGAAATGATAAAATCATTGGTTGCGGAAAAGTTAAGTTGAATTTGCAAGGTTGAAGGATTAGAACTCTTCTGAGTGTTTTGCATATTCCTGCATTAGCCAGAAATTTGATTTTTGTAAGAAAGATGGACGATGCAGGTGTAAAAACAGTGTTCGAGAAGGATACATGCAAGATGGTTCAGGGAGCACTGGCATTGATGTGGGGAGTTCATATTGGAACTCTGTACAAGATGCAATGTAGCACTGTTGTTGATGGGTGCAACAGTTCTGTGGTTCCTGAAAGTGGAGCAGAAAATCTAGTGGTCTCTGGAGAAAAGACCATGCTATGGCATCAAAGGCTTGGACGTATTGGAGAGAAGGGCCTTCGAATACTTCATGGTAAAGGTATGGTAGAAGGCATGACTAATAGCTCTCTGGATTTTGATTTCTGTGAAAATTGTGTATATGGGAAGTAGAATCAAGTGAGTTTCCCCCTCTGGTGGCAATAGGGCGAAACAAATATTAGATCTTGTGCACAGTGATGTGTTTGGACATGTGAAGATTCCATCACTGGGTAAGTCTGTGTACTATGTATCATTGATAGATGAATTCTCAAGGAATACATGGATATATTTCCTCAAGAATAAATTTGAAGTCTTTGACAAGTTTAAAGAATTTAAGGCTTTGGTGGAAAACTAGACAGAGAAGAAGATAAAGGTGCTGAGAGTAGATAACGGTGGAGAGTTTTGCAAGAAGGAATTTGAAGAATTTTGTAATAAGTGTGGTATAGCACGACATAAGACTACTCCATACACACTTGAAAAGAATGGAGTTGCAAAAAGAATGAATAAGACGTTGATGGAAAGGGCAAGAAGCATGCTCAATGGTCCCTAGTTAGGACAAGAATTCTGGGCAGAGGTAGTAGAGACAACATGTTACCTGGTCAACAAATCACCTTCATCAGCATTGGAGGATAAAACTCCACAAGAGGTATGGACTGGTAAGAAACCCTCTCTTTCACATCTAAGGGTATTTGGATGTGATGCATATGTACATGTTCCAAAGGAGAAAAGAACAAAGTTGGATAGTAAATATGAAAAGTGCATCTTTATTGGGTATAAGGACGGTTTAAAGGGTTATAAGCTTGGGAACCCAATAACAAGGAAGGTTGTGTACAGCTGAGATGTGGTGTTCAGAGAGGTGAAAGATGTTATTGAACATGAAGTCCAACCAAAGGAACCTGAGAAGATAGAGTTTGAGCTTAAGGAGGAAGAATCAGACTCTACAATAGAAGCGAAATCGGAAGATGAAGAGCCACAAACTCTGGTAGTGAGAAGATCAGTTCAAGAAAGGAGGTAGCCATAAAGGTACAATCCATCTTCTTTCTGTTCAAATTTTTCTTTAGTAATGATGATCCCAGAAATGTGAATGAAGCAGTAAATTCAGAGGATGGAAAACTCTGGAAAGAGGCCATGGTTGATGAAATGGTACCTTTGCATAAAAATGAGGCTTGGGATCTGGTGGAGTTTCCTGCTGGAAGGAAATCCATTGGTAGCAAATGGGTGCTCAAGAAGAAGACAAATGCATAAGGAAAGGTGGATAAATACAAAGTTCGGTTGGTAGAAAAAGGTTATTCCTAGTTGCCGGGAATTGATTTTGGTGATATTTTTTCTCTTGTTGCCAATGTAGCTTCTATTAGATTACTTTTATCTATTGTTGCTGCTTTTGATTTTGAGGTAGAACAAATGGATGTGAAGACAAAATTTCTTCACTGGGATCTGGAAGAAGAGATATACATGAGGCAACCTAAAGGATTTGTAGTGAAGGGTAAGAAAGAACTGGTATGCAAGTTAAAGAAGTCTTTGTATGGGCTAAAACAGTCACCAAGGATGTGGTATTAGAAATTTGATACATTTATACGGGGACTTGGCTTCACCAGAAGCAAAGCATATCACTATGTGTATTTTAAATTAATTGGTGACTGTGTTATTTATCTGGTCTTGTATGTGGATGATATGTTTTTGGTTGGAACTAACAAAGAAATTATCCAGGATTTGAAGATCCAATTGTCCTCCAGATTCGACATGAAAGATCTTGGTGCTGCAAACTATATTTTGGGCATGGAAATTAAAATATATCAGGAAAAGAGGAAGCTCTTGTTAAACCAGAGGAAGTATGTCGAGACAATACTGCAGAGGTTTAATATGCAAGATAGTAAACCGGTGAAGGTTCCTATTCCTGTAGGTGTAAAGTTATCTGTTGAACAGTATCTAAAGACACAAGAAGAGGAAGAGGATATTTCTTGTGTTCCATATGAAAGTGCAGTCAGTAGCCTGATGTATGTGATGGTTTGTACTAGACCAGGCATTACACATGCAGTGGGAGTACTGAGCAAGTTTAAGTCAAAACCAGGCAAGGAGCATTGTACAACAATAAAGCGGGTCTTCAGGTATTTGCGTGGCACTAGTGATTATGGTTTGTGCTACCAAGGAAGACCACAATTAGACAGAGTGTTGGATATTTGCAGCTTTGTTGATGCATACTGGAGTGGAGATCTGGATCAGAAAAGATCTACAAGTGGGTATGTGTTTAACCTATTTGGAGGTACAGTCAGTTGGATGAGTAAGAAACAATCTATAGTGGCACTATCAACTACAAAGGCAAAATACATGGCAGCCACTCATGGAAGCAAGGAAGCAATTTGGTTACAGAGATTGTGTTCAAGTATGGGGTTAGTACAGGGAGCTATAAGGATAGAATATGATAGCCAAAGTGTAATTTTCTTGGCAAATAACCCTGCTTATCATTCAAAGACAAAGAACATTGATGTTCAGTATCACTTTGTGAGGGATATGATAGAAGAGAAAAAGGTGTTGCTAGTAAAGGTGGACACTTTGAAGAATACTGCAGATGCATTGACAAAATATGTGAGCTCTGAGAAGTTATCTTGGTGTAGAGAAACAATGGGCATTGTAGGGCTAGATAAATGACTAAGCTCTCTTGTGGCCCCCTGTGGAAAGAAAACAAGTGAGAGAATGTTGGGTTGTGTTATATTCTTTCCATGACTAGATCCCCTATATTAGGTGGGCAAACCTACCTATGCTTTTGTGCATGGTTTTCGCACATCATTTTGGGTGCGATGGTTTTTTATCCATGTATTGGATTCTTTGGCATGTATATATATGTATTGTAACATTGAAAGGAACATAATGAAAAATCAATCTGGTAGTCTCGGTTTTGGGATCTAGGGGAAAATCTTTATGTATTTTTGTTTTATGTGTTATGCTCTCGCTATTGTTTATTTTCTATGTTTTAGAATTCATATGCAGGTAATTTCTGTACGGGGTTAAAACCTGCACTACTTAAGGGATATGATTATTATCTTTCCCGTGAATTTTCCATGGCCTTACACTCTCAAGAGGAAGATAATTCCACAACTATTGTTAGAGGATTGGCCATCTATCTCAGTCCTGAAACCATCAGTAGAGTGACCACCTTGCCTCTAGGAATTAAATGGAGGAATGAAGACATGCAAGTAAGTGTCATATCTAGGAAAAACCTCTTCCTTTCAAAAGAGAAACCATTAGAAGACAAGAATGGAGCAAGAAGAGAAAGTCTTCCTTATCCTTGGGATGAGGTAAATTACCATAACTCAAATACTTAGTGTCCCTCATTTCCTTTTGCAATCAATCATGGAGATGATTCAGAAGGTAAGGGAAGGAAAAAACTAGCATTTAGCTCACCATGGCCTCATCAAATTGATAGTGGTAGATGCTCTGAACCACTTGAGAATCCCTATCATATGGAACAAATTTGTGGACATGGATAGGGATACTTTCATAGAAACACAATCCCTCACACTAGGAGAGACTCCAGCCTCTAGTATTGGAGGAAGAGAAGGAAAAACAAAGGAAGAAGAAGGAGAAAAGATAGAGGAGGAAGAGGCAACAAGAACATAAGAAGAAGAAATAAAAATAGAGGAAAAAGAGGTAGCAAAGACAGAGGAAGGAGAAGTAGAGATGAAAGGAGAAGAGGAGGAGAAGAAAGGAGAAGAAAGAATAAGCCCTGAGAAGAATTCTCCACCCCAAGGAGCAGAAGACACTGAACAGGAAGTAGTTGCAACCTTAGCTACATTAGGCACTCCTATCAAGCCCAAGAGGAAGCAATCAAGACCAATTCAAATGTATTTCAGAACTAGGAAGAGCACTAGAATTAGACAAGGGAAGCCACAAAATCCTACAAGGGTTCTTATAATTATTGATGAGTCACCCAATAAAAAGGAAGAAACAGGACCCCGTGAAGGAAAATTTGAGGAGGTCACTCCTAAAACCAAAACTAAGTCACCCATAGAACCTATAAGTAGGCCTAGCACTAGTTTTTTCACCTTCAAGAAGCCAAGGAAACATATGCCTTTGAGGAAGAGGAAAAATAAAAGCTACAGGAGAATCATGGTTTGCTACAGGAGAGACAGGGTTTGCTATAGGAGGGGCATATTCTTTTACAAGCAGGACAGGGGAAGCTATAGGATCACAAGAAAGATTCCCAAGAGGAATCCACCACCTCAAATAATATTGAAAAATACATGCAAGGTCTCCAAGAACCTATCCAATAATCTAGCTTGAGTTCCTACTACAAATTCATTGAAGGAGGAAGGATTATCCCTTAAAAATTTGCAATCTCGCTCCTTTATGAGTTGGAGATAGAGAGAGGTAGAACCCACACGTGGATGCAAATTGTGAAATCTAAGAAGGTAGAGGATGCGGGCCTCATGGAAGAAAATGCCATTGAAATGGGAAAAGGGTGAAGTGTTTCGAGAATGAGAGAGTCCATGACAAAGGAGAACCTATAAAATATGAGGTTGAGAGAGAGGCTGCAAGAGAAAGAAAAAAAAATTTCGACCATGGCAATTCTATCCATGGAAACACTACAATGCAAACAACCATCTAAGCACTATGCCCTCTTTCTCAAATAACACTGGCTACAGTTCCAAATCAAAATTTTGGCACAATATGGATCTTTTCCTTTTTAGGACTACACAAAGTTCATTGAATTTTTCAGCCAAACTAAAATGGAAGACATAGCAAAATTGGATGAATTTTACATGCACAACCTCACTTTGACAAATATGATTTTTTGGGATCCCAATTCAAGATTGGGAAATATCCAGCTTATGGATTCAATATCCTGGATGACTCAAGAGGAGACAATAGATGGGGAGGTGAAAATGGTATTGGAAAAGGAGGAAAAGGAATCATTGTATATAGAGGCGGAGCTAGTAAGCTCAAAGGATTTCATTAGAAACCATGGCCTCATCTCCAATGATGCTAATTTAGAACCCAAATACATTTCTACCCAGGAGAAAGGAATTCTAAACTTTGAAGACACATTCAGAATGTTGGGAATAGAATGTCTGTAAGCTTACCAGAGGAGATGGCATGCCTTACCCCACAGTCTACAGATCAGAGAATACCACTCTCTTGAAAGGATAAGGAATGCCTTGGAGAGAAAACCATTATACACAAAGATCATGCAAAGGTTAAAAATCAGGTGGATAGGACTAAAGCTTGGTCCACCCTTGCTACTAGGATTACAAGAATGAAGAGATGACGAATGAGAGAATAAGCAGTGGACAAAGATATAGAGGAATGTAGGTTTTTACCCCTAAGAGGCCACACCATTTGAGGAGCCTTGGGATGTCAAGGAGGCCACCAGGGCCATGAAATATACGCACGTGGATGAATGAGTGCTCAGAGGATGAGAAACACCTTAAACAGGGGGTGATGATGAGTCCCATCAATAGGTACATGATGAATATCAATATCCCATCCTCCAACCTTAAAACTATTCTTCTCTTAGATTAATTAACATTTTTTGTTATATTATGATTAGTAAAAGGAGTAAAAGGTTTTTCTTATAGTATGTGGCCTAATGTGGTTTAATTGCAAGAAAATGAAGCATTTTTAAGGGTATTACTATGCAGGGGCTTGATGGAGACATATAGGAGAGAATCTAGGGGTTTTTTTCACCTCCCTAACTCCCTAAACTTGGCTTGGGATCACAATATCCCCTCTCACTAGTTCGAGTTCATTGGCAGCCGTGTGACTCCTAGTCCAAGTGAAGATTAAGAGGGACAAGATCCACCATTTTCAAGATCAAGGAGGGAACCAATCCAACTTTCAAGGGATCTGATTTAGCTACCCTTTTGTATAAATAAATTAGAAGAAGAGCTCACTAGGATTCAAAGTTTTGTTCAACTAGGTGTAGCTATTGAGCTTCAAGCTTGACATTGTTATTTTAAGCTTTTATGTGATATATTAGACTTGCACTTTTTTATAATGAGAAGTTGGATTTTAAGTTGCATCTGAGTTAGTTTCAGAGGGTCGAGACCCTTGGGTTTGGGCCCAACACAAAGGCTATGGTCACTCTTCTTGTACTTATGTTTCTTCTTAATTCCAAGTAGTTCATAGTTTCTTTCATTTAAATAGAGATTAATCTATAAAATCATGTGGTTGCAGCCTGTACATCACCTCTCTTGTGAGAGAATAACTAGAAGGATTCACAACCATAACCCAAATATATTGTGTTTATGATTTCCTGGAAATAGATTAGTGTCAGTTGTCTTGTTTTACATTTTATTTTTATATCTTAGAATTCAGTTTAGTGATTAGAGCAATGGTATTGCATGAATTAGATGTTATTTAAATTCAACTCATCTTTTCCATCATAATTCATTTCATTTTGTTAATGATAAATGGATGCATGCGTGTGATTGATTGCAAGGTTGGTTGAACTGCAAGGAAGGTCACCTTCACTACTTCCATCTTAAGCTCCTTCATCTTTTCCTTCCACTTCCAAAATTTGTCCCAAAACCCTATTTTATAAGCCATTTTGCCTAGTACACTGAGAGCACTTATCCTAGTGCAAGACGGGCCTCTGAGAGGTCTGGAGCTTGGCTAAGGGCTCAAAAAAACTTCCCTCCATATGCTTCAACTCCCATCCACCTTTCCATACCCTCAAGACAACATTTCTACCTTCAAAAACCACTCAGATGCCCTCCTGTAGCATTGTAGGCCTTCATGTAGCATTATAGACCTCATGTAGCAAACATGTAGCAACATTTTCCTTCATTAGTTTTGATCACCACCATAAATTTGACTTAGCATAGGTTCATAATGACCCCTAGCTATGATTTTATGATCAGGGAAAGCTCCTAGGCCACTCCAACCCTTCCTTTCTTCACTGCAAAAATAGAGTAGAGTTAGTTTCTTTATCATGCAAGTACCTGATTTATAAGAAAGTGTGAACTAGGTAGATGGTACATGCAATTCTGATTAGTAGTTTTATGAATTATGCAAGATAAATTATCTTCCTTTTTTCAAGTAGAAGAGGTAGTTTGATGAATTCCGCAAGATAACATAACTTTATTTCTGCAAGTAGATTAGCCTTTGTCCTTTCATGAATTGATTAGTGAGCATTTACAAGTTGTGTCCATGGAATTTCCATTTTTATAGCTAGAAGGAATTTCCAATTGTACCTTTATCAGTAGGTTTTCATTCTAGTTAAGTAGGAGGAAGGGTCTCTAAGAAATTTTTGATCTAATGTCATAACTGAGGGTGGCATGAGTGAAAGACTATCTACCATGCATATAACACTATCACCTTGAAGTTTGTATGAACCCTAGGTTGATAATTTGAGTTGAGGAGCCCTTGGGAGTTCTAACATTCTTGGTGCACTATCAGGGCTCACTAGTTGGTATGCTATGTTAGAGAAAAATGGCTCCAATTCAGGGATTGATAAGCTGGGGTGGTTGTTCAACTCATGAGTGATTTGTAGTCCCTTTGGGATGTGAGTAAGTGTTTAGTTTGTAGACCCTATTAGCACTCCAGGAAACTCTCCTAGGTTGCAGCTTAGAGATGCTTGGTAACATATAATCTTCAATATTGTTCTTAGAACTATTGGAATGGATGATGGTTTGGATCAAGTCAGATAACCATTTCAGCTCTATTCTCACTCAAGACATGCATGAACACCCTCAACAACACAAGGCTTTAGACCACTAATGCTCAATATTTTGTAGATTTAATGCATAGATGGAGAATACTGACTGTACCAACAGATTACATACATGAACATATGTGAATGGCTAGCTACAAGCAGCAACTGAGCTTACTAACTGTACTGGCAGATGCATATATAATAACACATATAAATGGCTAGCTACAGGTAGTAAAGAAGCTTGCAAATCTAATTTATCAATGTAGAGATAAGATGAGGGTTATATGGCATTAGATACAGAAGAAAAATGAATGAAATATCCAAGTGCAAGCTTAGAATAGAAGAGAAATGGACAGTGAACATATAACAGCAAAAGAAGCTTGTATTACTAGAATGAAGATGAGAAGCTTGAATGAACAGAGGAGGAATAATCTCCAAAAGTTGAACCTCTATTAAATTTAGTTTTCTACCTTGTATAGGCCTTTTACAATTCTCCTAAGCTCTCTAGAAAGCTCGAAGTCTTAATCTATCCCCTCTATCCCTTAACTGTTTGATTCCCTGAAGGCAAGCATGGCTTTGAGGCTTTCCCTCCTTCTAACATAGGAATAACAGTTTCCAGATATTTTTGGTTGGTTTGTTGCGCTGTTTGGGAGCTCTCTCATGCCAGAGATTCCCCACAATTGATTCTGCTATTATGGATGAGCTATGTTGTATGTTGATGCTTCATGGCTGATTCTGTTTCAGGCTAGCTGCACATGCTCCATGATTCTTCTGTGTTGATCTGTCTGTGTGGTGGAATGGATCTTCTCTTTCCCTTTCTAGGCTCTTGTTTCCCGACAGTATGTCTCCCGGGATCTGTTATATGGTGCAATGTGTCTTCGGGCCCATATATTCCTCTAAATGCCCCCTTTCTGTCAATACATGACTATTTTCTATTTAAAACAAAAAACACAATGACACTGTGAAAATCCCACCTACCTCTGTCCTTTTCGGACTTAAGAAATCTTTATAAATGTCTTATTCCCCTCTTGGGTCCGCCTTTGCAATGATAACACGTCTCTGCCATCAATTTAGAAGTCCTAGATCCAATGGTGATGATTCATTTCGGGCGCCTCCTTTGTACTAGAGTTAACGCCCGATGAGTGTGGCTTTCTCCCTCCTTGTCTTGGACACGTGGCAGCAGCTGTATGGCATCAGGCGGAGCTGGTCTAAACCACTTACCACCCACAACCCGCCTGAAATCCTGCCTGTTTTGATATTTCCTTTATATTGGAAATGTGTCGAATCATTGAAAATTTATGAGAAAACAGCCCTGGAGGACTTCAAATATCATATGTTCCACTTCCCAAACCCTTTCGGGTTTGGACTCCATCACTATCAGTGCTGGCGAAGGTTCCTTTATATTTCATTGAAACAATGAAAATACATTAAAAATGCATTGAAAACGGCCTTGGGCAGACTTGAAAAATTATGCAATATCATTGTGAATCCCATCGGGTCTGGGTTTAATAGCTATCGCAAGTCGCATCCATATGTATGTAAAGGTTGCACCCCTTGGTTTCTGCCGATAATGATCCGACGATGTAATGTGGGCCATCGATCCATGCGCGCGATCGACGGTCCACATTTAATCGGCAATCATAGTCACAACCTCCCCCTGGTCTGTGCCGATAATGCTGACTCACCTCCGCTGATTGTGACCCGCTGATCCGATCATCAGCAATTGCTGACCGGCGGTGTCCAGCACTGATTGCCACTGCTCGAAGTCCTTTCTGCTTGCCAATTTGTGATTTGTCACTTAGATCTAGGCCGTTGATCGGCCAGATCTAATGGTAGCTATGTGTTCTTGAGTTTTAAACCCGCGTTAAGGGTTTTTCATGGTTTTTGAAGTGTTCCAACCTCCCGATAGCGCATTTTTTCCCTTCCAAGGGCTATTTGGCATGCGATGATTTTGATCTTTGAAAGATCCTTAAGTACACTTGGAGACTTTGGGGAATATTTAGATCCATTTTTGGGCCATTTGCCTCCAAGGCTAACATTGGCTCCTTCTAGGGATGAAATCCCCCCTATGAGGTTTCAAGAATCACAGATCAATTCCTTTCCTGTATACAACAAGATCAAATCTTCCTCCTAGTGTTTCAATGGGCATGGAGTCTGTTAAGCATGAACTAAAAACTTTGAAAACAACATATTTACAATACCAAAGCTTGAAAGCCTTAACTGAAATAAAGTTAAAAGAAAAGCCCATTGAATGGGCCATCAAAAACATATCCTTCCTTTGATGCATCCCTTTTGAGAAAATAATCACCAAACTGAAAATTGACCCCTTTTACCTTTCCATGAAAGGTTTCTTTCTCTTGGTCAATGTGTATGTCAGCCAATTCATCAAAGACTTGTAAAAGCCTATTGATTTGATCCCCTACTTCAAAAAATTTGGAACACTTGACATTATCAGGTAGAGATGGTCTATATTTCACCTCCTCTCTGTATGCTTTTAGCCTTGGATGCTTTGATTGGGAGGTTTTGTACACTTGGTCAATAATAAGGTCTGCTTCATACTTTGATGTGTCATTTGTGACCTGAAAAGTTAATATAAAAGGTGAATCAATGCATTCTTGTGTGGGGGACACAAGGACTTCACCTGTTCCTATAGCTTCCTCAAAGCAAGCCCCATCAAATAACATGTCCCAAATCTGTGGGCTTTTTTCCTCTATGATTTGGCAAACTGATTTTTTAAGCTAAGTAGAGGCCAATTGATAAGGCTTGGTAATGTGAAGACCGAGCTTATCCATGACAGCCTTGGGAATTGGATCATGGCTGGCTCCAGTGTCCAAAGGGAAACTGTGAAAGATTTCATCATGAATAGATAGAGAAACATAGAATGATGGGGATCTATCTTCATAATTTTCAATCATTGGACTGATGATAATAGCTAGTTGGTCTTTTTGCATATTTACATAATCAATGGAGGCTTGGATGGCATTAGGCTCAAAAGCCTCAAAGATAGATTTCTTGAAGGAATCATTCTTTAGTGGTTCAATCAGAAGCATGGGTATTCTTGGTTTCTGAATTTCTGATTGAAAACTGAAAGAAGAAGGGGACTTGTCAAGGCCTCTTACCTCTATGGTTGGAGCTTTGAGGATGATAGGATCAACTGCTAGTTGCTTCTACTTATTAGCTTACTGTTTTGCAGGACAACAAATTTATGAACAAGAGTTTCTTTGAAATTATTCATCATAGACCTCAGATTATATTGGTGCTGATCTACAGTTTGTAGAACAGCTTCACCATCCTTCTCTTGGCTAATCTGGTAATTGAATAATGACTTCTCATAGGCAGCTTTGGTTAAAAAGGTGGCCTGCCTTTGTCTTCCATACCATGGATCTCATCATATTCCTAGAACTGCTCATCTTCCATGACTGCATTCTGAAAGGGGGTCTTTAACCTTTGGTCTTCATGGGCATCTTTGCTTCTTTGCAGAATTTGCAACTGCTCATTTTCTCTTTTATATGGATTCGGATATGGAGGAGCAAAGGTGCTAGGAACTCTTCCTTTCCCAAGGTGCTGCTCAACCTTTAATTTGGAGACTTCAGAGGCTAATGACTCTATCATCTTGGCCATTTTATCGATCTTGGGATCTGAAGATGATGAAGGCCCACCCCTCTGTCTCCTTCTATCAGCATTACCTTTGAGCTTTCCTACAGCCATGATGTTTGATTCTACTTCTAGGGCCACATCTTGCGTATCAGATAAAGAAGCACTTCGCCTCTCCCTTAACAGTAAACTGAAGTTAGAATCAAAGGCATTGGCATAGATGAGTCTGGTAGAGGTAGTGGTGGGTTTCACTTGAGCTGGTATCTTGTTGTACATGTGGTTAAATATCTTATTAAAATAAGGCAGCAGCTCACCATTTTCCCTCTTTAAGTTTCCAAACTCAGTGTGGTAGTAAAGGAGATCCTTCTTATTCCCCCAATAATTTAGGAATGCATCATCTAAGGCCTCAATATCTGCTATAGATCTTGGGGTCAGTTCCCTGAACCATTTTCTAGCCTCTCCATCTAGGCTTTGGACAAAGATTCTCATCCAGACATCATCTTCACTAATGTCCAGGTTATTAGCATAACTATAAAATGATTCAAGATGTTCTTCAGCTGAAATACCATCAGTCCTAGTGAACTTAGGCATATACTTCTGATAATCTCTAGTAGGCATGGCATTCAAAGGAGTGGGCAGTACTAGAGGTCCATACCTAGTAGCTATGATTCTTTCCATTTTGGTAGGTGCTTGTGGACCTGCCATAGCTATGGTGGCTAAAAGAGTACTGGCAGTATGAATGACAGAGGATTGAGGAGTGACTGATAAGACTAAAGGAGTATGATGGATAGGAGGTGAGGTTTCCTTTGGGCTTAACACAAAAGGGTAACCTAAAGAATAAGGAGCTTTATGAATCTCTAAGATATTTTCTTCGCTGCTAGTATTAGAAGCTATACTCTCAACATGTATTTGTTCTATTATAGGCCTTTCTTGAAGAGATATAGAAGATTTTTTAGGTTTACCTGAACCTAATGCTCCTTTCTGCAATGCCTTTCTTTCTTTGATGATTTTTTCAGGGTCAGGTACTAGATCGGCTTGTGGCTTCTGAGGATTTCTCCAAGTTTGTCTCACAAACTAAGCTAGAACTATGAAGAGGAGTTGCCAAGAGTTTCGTCCTTCAGTAGAGTCACCATATGGATGATTACAACCAAAAAGTGCCCAGACTTTGTCCATCATCAAAGCCGGGTCTATGTCGTCTCCTAGGGAAGTTGAGCTTCAGTTTCCTCTCCCCAACAACGGCTCCAATTATGTTATCACTCCAGGAAACTCTACTAGGTTGCAGCTCAGAGATGCCTGGTAACATATAATCTTCAATATTGTTCTCAGAACTATTGGAATGGATGATGGTTTGGATCAAGTCAAATAACAATTTCAGCTCTATTATCACTCAAGACATGCATGAACACCCTCAACACCTTAAGGCTTTATACCTCTAATGCTCAATAGTTTGTAGATTTAATGGATAGATGGAGAATATTGACTGTACCAGTAGATTGCATACATGAACATATGTGAATGGCTAGCTACATGAAGCAAATGAGCTTTCTGACTGTACTGGCAGATGCATATATAATAACACATATAAATGGCTAGCTACAGGCAGTAAAGAAGCTTGCAAATCTAATTTATCAATGCAGAGATAAGATGACAGTTATCTGACATTAGATACAGAAGAAACACGAATAAACTATCCAAGTGCAAGCTTAGAATAGAATAGAAATGGACATTGAACATATAACAGCAAAAGAAGCTTATATTACTAGAATGAAGATGAGAAGCTTGAATGAACAGAGAAGGAATAATCTCCAAAAGTTGAACCTCTATTACGTTTAGTTTTCTACCTTTTATAGGCCTTTTACAATGCTCTTGAGCTCTCTAGAAGGCTTGGAGTCTTAATCTATCCCCATTGTCCCTTAACTGTTTGATTCCCTGAAGGCAAGCATGGCTTGGAGGTTTTCCCTCCTTCTGACATAGGAATAACAATTTTCAGATATTTTTGGGTGGTGTTTTACGCTGTCTGGGAGCTCTCTCATGCCAGAGATGCCCCACAATTGTTTTTCTTATAATGGATGAGCTGCGTTGTCTATTGATGCTTCATGGCCGATTTTGTTTCAGGCTAGCTGCGCGTGCTCCATGATGATTCTGTGTTGCGCTGTCTGTGTGGTGGAATGTCTCTTCTCTTTCCCTTTCCAGGCTCTTGTTTCCAGGAAATTTGTCTCCTGGGTTCTGTTATATGGTGCAACGGGTCTTCCGGTCCGTATATCCCTCTAAATGCCCCATTTCTATCAATACAGGACTGTTTTCTGTTTAAAACAGAAAACACAGTGACACTGTGAAAGTCCTGCCTACCTCTGTCCTTTTCGGACTTAAGAAATCTTTAGAAATGGCTTATTCCCCTCTTGGGTCTGCCTTCACAATGATAACACATCTCTGTCATCGATCTGGGAGTCCCAGATCCAATGGTGATGATTCAATTTGGGTGCCTCCTTTGTACTAGAGTTAACTGCCCAATGAGGGTGGTTTTCTCCCTCCTTGTCTTGGACACGTGGTAGCAACTGTATGGCATTGGGCGGAGCTCGGTCTAAACCACTTACCGCCCACAGCCCACTCGAAATCCCGCCTGTTTTAATTTTTCCTTTATATTAGAAATATGTCGAATCATTGAAAATTCATGAGAAAATGGCCCTGGCGGACTTCAAATATCATATGTTGCACTTCCTGGACCCTTTGGATCCGCGCTCCATCACTATTGGTGCTGGTCAAGGTTCCTTTGTATTTCATTGAAACAATGAAAATACATTAAAAATGCATTGAAAATAGCGTTGAGTGGACTTGAAAAATAATGCAATATCATTGTGAATCCCATCGGGTCCGGGTTTAATCGTTATCGCAAGTCGCATCCATATGTGTGTAAAGGTTGCGCCCCTTGGTTTATGCCGATAACGATCCGGTGATGTAATGTGGGCCATCAATCTACGTGCGCGATCGACGGTCCACGTTTAATCACTGATCGCAGTCGCAACCTCCCCCTGGTGTGTGCCGATAACGCCGACTCGCCTCTGCCGATTGGATCGGTGGCAATCGTTGATCGATGGTGTCCAGCGTTGATTGCCACTACCTGAAGTCCTTTTTGCTTGTTGATTTGCGATTTGATGCTTAGATCTGGGCCATTGGTCGGCTAAATCTAACAGCAACAGTGTGTTCTTGAGTTTTAAACCTGCGTTAAGGGTTTTTCATGGTTTTTGAAGTGTTTTAGCCTCCCGATAGTGCATTTTTACCTTTCCAAGGTCTCTTTGGCATGCGACGATTTCGATCTTTGAAAGATCCTTAAGCACACTTGGAGACTTTAGGGCATATTTGGATCCATTTTTGGGCTATTTTTCTCCAAGGCTAATAGACCCCACTTCCTTAACTGGAGCTTGGACGTCGGGTCATGTCATAGTGACACTTGTCTCATGTTTACCTAGGAACACTTGTCAATTTGGGTAAATGTGGGAGGAAGTGTTACAAATTGGTAGCATAGCTTCCAGGTTCAAACACTTGGACTGGATCAGCTAGATGTAATTTTTATGCATGCATGTTAGTTGTTAATATGTTTGTTATGCATGCATTGTGATGGTCATTGTTGCAACCTTGTGTCATCATGGTGATGTTGATGTTGAGAAGATTGATATATATATATATATATCATGCTAGTTTGGACTGATTTGTGTAGATGAGATAACCTCCTTTGAACTTCACTGAGGTATGATTTTGATTATGTTTATATTTGGTTTATCTAACATGGTATGTTTGCAGGAGATAGAATATCAAAGATGAGAATAATGGTGGATTAAAATTCATGTGAATCTCCTTATAGATAAGTTAAGCAATAAGGAGATGAGTACTCTCTTGATATAGCAGGTTGGTTGAGGCACAAGAAAGACTTGCTAGAGCTTAGGAAAAGAAAGCAGAGGTCAATGTAGTGATCCTTTAGAGATTATTAGATTTACAGATATAGGGATAACCAAGGATTAGCCATGGACATGATGAAAGGACTAATGGGTTGTATGGTAGTAGGTATGATGGAGGAGACGAGTTAGACAAGGATGACAGAATCAAAGGTGGTAGATGGTTGGATACACCTGACAGGAGAGGTAGTGCTTATGGGTTCTATTCTAGTTCTAGTTAAGAGACATCATGGTTATCACCACCATCATCCTTATATGAGGAGTGATAATTAGTACTGACCAGATCAGTTTGAGAAAGTCAGGCCTCCTACCTTTGATGGAGATTTGAAGAAACTAGAAGATGTAGAAGCTCGGATACTTGGGATGAAAAATTTCTTCAAATTGCATGATAATATGGAGAATATGAAAGTAAGCACAACTATTTTCAATCTAAAGGGAAAAAGAGATGTATGGTGGGAATATGTGAAGTGTGTCAGAGGCATAAAGACAAAGGAATTGAGTCATCATGAGTTTAAAATATTCTTCAGAAGGAAGTACTTGTACAAGAGATATTACGATGGAAAGGCTAAGGACTTATATGTATTGAAGATGGTTTCTATGATATATGAAGAGTATATGACCAAGTTTCTAGAGTTGTTAAGGTATGTGCCATATTTTAATGATGAGAAGGAAAAGGTTTAAAGGTTCATTAGTAGGTTTCATCTAGAATTTAAAGATCAGATTGAGTATGATGAGCCTCGATCATTGAAGGAAGTCACTGGGAAACTGAAGCATTGTTATGAGTTATGTAAGCATAAGTATGAGCCTAAGCGTGATTGGAGAAGGAATGAAAATACTAAAGGAAAGTGGGTTAAGAAGAGAGGAAGACCTCATGATGCAGGAGATAAGTAGAATGTGGCACCTTATAAGAGATTCAATGTAGTTGATAGAGGACAGGGATCTCCTCTTGAGGAGCATAACAAAGGTGATGGAAGGAAGCCTTTGAAGTGTTGGACTTATGGTAGAGAGCATCGTAGGAGATATTTTCCACAACATGAGGGTGGTAGACCTCAAATTTATAGTGCTTAGGAGGAAAAAACAATTGAATATGTTAGAAGAGTATTCCCTAGATTTATACAGTGGTGGATGATAGGAAGGCTAATCATCAGGAATCCATTATCAAGATGGAAGGTAAGCTTCATGATCAAGTTATTTTCATTTTAATTGGCCTTGCATCTAATTATAGTTATATCATTCCTGACCTGGTGGATAAGTGTTTATTGAATAAAGAAGTGCATGTAGAGTCTTGGTTTGTGTAGTTGGCTACATGGACCAAGAGAGGAGTTCATCATTGGGTGAGATCTTGTGCATTTGAGCTGAATGGTATGCCTACATTAGCACATATAAATGTGCTTCCTTTGGGTTCATACAATATTCTTTTGGGCATGGGTTGGTTGTACATTCACAGGCCTAAGGTAGATTGTTATGATAAGGCTATTGAGTGCTTAAATGATGATGGAGAGAGGAGAATATTGCAAGGAAATAAGAAGCCTACATTAATGAGAATCGTTACAATTATGTAAGAAAAGCACAGTAGCTGGAAGGGATGTGTATTGTTTTGAATTCATATTTCTAGTGACAAAGGGAAGGATGGTGAGGATGATGAAGTATTGAAGAGATATCCTATTTTACAGTAGTTTCAGGATGTATTTCTAGTAGAAATTTAAAATTTTCTTCCTCATAGGGAAGTGGAATTTCCTATTGAGTTGATGTTAAGAGAAGAACCAACATCTAAGGAACCTTACAGGATGAGTACTCTAGAGTTGGTGGAACTAAAATTGCAACTTAAGGAAATGCTTGATAAAGGATATATAAGGCCAAGTGTGTTTCCTTTGGGTGCACCAATGTTGTCTGTGAAGAATAAGGATGGTATTGTTAGATTGTGCATTGATTATAGGCAGTTCAACAAGGAAACCATTAAGAAAAAGTATCCATTGCTGTGGATTGTCGATTTGTTTGATCAACTTAAGGGAGAAACAATATTATTGAATATTGATATGAGATCAGTATATTATTAGGTGTAAATCAAATAAGGAGACATTTACAAGACCACATTCCATACTAGGTATGAGCATTACGAGTTTGTGTTGGTTCCATTTGATCTTACTAATGCTTCAACTACTTTCATGTGTTTGATGAGCAATGTGTTGCTTCCTTATCTAGACTAGTTTTTGATAATGTTTATTGTTGATATATTGATATATTATAATAATGAGGAAGAGCATACAGAGCACCTGGAAGCAATATTGAGATTGTTGATTGAGCATCAGTTGTATGGAAATCTCAGCAAGTGAAGTTTCTTTCAAATTGAAGTTTAATACTTGGGGCATGTTGTTTGCAAGGAATATATAGCAGTGGACCTAGAAAATATTAAGGCTATAATGGGGTGGTTAACTCGTATGAATGTGTATGAGGTTAGATGATTCATGGGACTGGTAGGATATTATATAAGTTTCAAAGAGGTTTGAATGGATTGAGGAGTATGCAACTAGTTTTGAGTAGTTGTAGCATTTTCTTACAAATTCTTTGGTCTTGAAGATTGTAGATCCTGATAAGGAGTTTGTGGTATGTACAAATTGTTGCAAGAAAGGACTTAGTGGAGTCTTGATGCAGAAATGGCAGGTGGTATGCTATGAGTCAAGGAAGCTGAGATAGCATGAGAGGAATTATGTGACTCATGATCTTGAGTTGGCAACTATCATTCATGCATTGAATATGTGGAGACATTATCTTGTTGGAAATAGGTTCATATTGATGAGTAATCATGGCAGGTTGAGGTACTTGTTTGACCAAACTAATCTGAATTCCAAGCAAGCTAGATGGTTGGATACCCTCAGTGAGTTTGATTTTGAGATCAGGTCCATTAAGGGCAAGGAAAATAGGGTTACAGATGCTCTTAGTATAAGAGTGTAGGTGAATCATATTGCAGGAATGAGTTCTTATGGGAGAGCTTTACAGGAGCAGATCTTGCAAGCATGACAACATGATGATAGGTACCAATAGCTAAAGCAAAAGTTACAATAGTAGGGTGAAGGTGATAGGGATGAGGGGTATCACCTCATGACAAATGGCTTGGTCAGATTCATGAACAAGATTTATGTGTCAAATAACAGTGAGCTCAAGAAGCTTATCTTGAGAGATTTTCATGACAAACTGTATTCAGGTTACCTGAGGTATCACATTGAAAACAGTTAAGAAGTTCTATCATTGGTTGAACTTGAAGAAAGAGGTGGATGAGTTTGTTGCGAAGTGCTTAGATTACCAACAGGTAAAAGAAATGTGTAAGCATCTAGCTGGTTTGTTACAGATGATTCTGATTCTAGAGTGGAAATGGGAATTTATTTTCATGCATTTCATTATATGTTCTCCAAGGACATCAAAGTAGCATGATTCCATCATGGTTGTGGTTGACAGGTTGAGTAAGGTAGATCACTTCATTGTAGTTAAGTCTATTAATTCAGCTAGTGAGTGTAGATTAGATCTTCCTCAAGGATATAGTGAGCTTGCATGGTGTTCCCAAGAAGATTATATCAAATATAGATGCCAAGTTCATTTCCAATTTTTGGAAGGAGTTATTTGAAGGCTTGGGGATTGAATTAGATTTTAGTACAACTTATAATTCACAGATAAAGAGAAAGAACAAGATTCTTGAGGACATGTTAAGGATGTATGTCATGGATCAACAGAGGAAGTGGGAAGAGTATCTTCCACTGGTAAATTTTGCATATAATAATGGGCATTAGGAATCCTTGAGGATGACTCCATTCGAGTTTCTTTATGGGTGGAATTGCAATACTCCTATCAGATAGAGTGATCCAGTGAAGTGGGTGTTGATTGGACTAGATATGTTGGCTAAGATGGAACATGAAAGATAGGTTATTAAGAGTAATTTGAAGGAAACACATGAAAAGAATAATATTTATGCTAATCAATATAGAGAATCCAAGGATTTTTAGGTTGGGGAGCATGTGTACTTGCACATCAAGATAAGAGGAGCTCCTTGAGGATTGGATCATGTGCCAAGTTGGAACCTCGATATTGTGAGCCTTTTGAGATCCTTGAGAGGATTGGACCATTGGCCTGCCAACATTGAGATTCTATGATGTTTTCCATGTTTTATTACTTAAGAGATATGTCCAGGATTTCGATCATGTGATTGATTTGTCTGTATTGTAGGTGGAACTAGGGGGAGAATTGTAGCCAGAACCACAATGCATATCATAGAAGAAACATCTCATGCTCTAGAATAGAGAAATCAAACGATTTAAAGTGCAGTGGAAGAACTTTGGGCCCAATGAAGCTACATGGGAGATGGTTGATCTGATGTGGGATTTATATCATTCATTATTTGCTGGTTCAAGAAAATGATTTTTTGGTATATTTATATGTATATGGATATTTTTGTAAATACCATAATGAGATATGTTATAAAGATCTAATAAGTTGTATGTTTGTTTTGTTTTTCAACAATATGTCATTGTAAATATTGCATTGAGTTTTGTTATAAAGCTACATATACTATATATTTTGTTTTTAGTGGTTTATTGGTCATAGGTGTCATAGAACATTGAGGAAAATATCACCCCAAGGGGGAGGAGTTTGTAATATCCTTTGGTTGATTTTCCATGTAAATAAAATAAAACCAAGGTCATAGGACACGTATTCCAAGTTGAATGTTGGGAAAAAATTTATAGTGGGAATCACTTGTGATTAATTAATGACAGTGGAATTTGGAAAAGGAAAAGAGGAAATATTTGGCATTTTATTTATGAAAATAAAGTAAAATAGGAGAAAAGGAATCTTAAGGGAAACATATTTGCATGCAAAGGAAATTAGATGAAAAATTAAGGAAAATGAAGAAAATATAGACATCAATGATAAAAAGTCTTCAAAAAATAATTGCTAGCTTTTTTATAGTTTTGGAGTTGAGCACACTCTCATTATCTCATTCTCTCATAATCTTGCGCACTAAGAGAAATATTTGAGAATTCTTGGAGCACTCTAGTATTCACTTAGATTGGAGAAAGAAGTTAAAGGAAAGCAGGGAAGCATAAGGAGACAATTGGATCAACAACTACAACTGGATTTCTTTGCAGGTAATAGGTTGCATGTGTGATTTCCTTGTTGATTTATAGATGCATGGTATATGCATGTGATTCTCTGGTTATGTGTTGTCATTGGCATGGATATTTTCCTCAATTGACAGTGGTTTCAACCTTGCCTTTCCATTTCTTGGATAGCCATGGTGGTGTGGGTTTTCCACTTGTTGTTTTTCTAATTGGTTCTGAGGTTCCCCATTATTTTGGGTAGGAAAAAAAACTATGGAAGCCATGGAAAAACTTGGGTTGAGTTACTAATTCCTGGAGCCATTGGTTGGGAAAGCCGCTCTAGAGCCCTTGGTGGGTTGAGTTACTAGTCCCTGGCGTCACAGTTGGAACAAATACTTTGGAGCCATGGAAGGTTGTGGGTTGAGTTACTATTTCCTAGAGACTAGATAACTTGGGTAGAGACCGATCTAGTTGATGTTAGCGATTTCCAAACCGTAGAGGAGGAATCACTGTGGTTGAGGGTTGAGGTGGTTTTGCCTTTAGAAGCCCTGGTTGGTTTTGTTTTGATTTACTCCATGAGATCTCATGTTCATGCTTGGAATATGGTGTAGGGTTGATTGGCTGAAAGAGAGATTTGGTTCAACCCAATATATGGTTGGGTGGTACATGGAAGTACCTAACTTGCTTGGAACTTTCATATGTTAATAAGAGTTATTTTCCTATTGTGATTCATGAGCACTTGTAATGGTTATCATGTTGAATTCTGGCCAATTTTCCATGGTTTCTATGTTAGTTAATTGTTGGTTATATGATGTATTTTATCTAAGGATCTTGTCATGAATTGATAAGTTATCGAATGGTTGATGAATGTATGGGCTAACGAGTGTTATTATAGCTAGCTAGAGAGTGTTTAGAGCCTTCTTGGTGATTCTCAGACAGATGAATACTATTAATTTATGATATGATATGCTTTTATGACTTGTAGATTACATGTTTTTCATATGTTTGACAAAATGTCTATTATGGATTAGGCATATTTGGGTCAAGTTCTTGCTTGAGTTTTGATTGGATGGATTTTTCTTTACCTTTGATTTCATTTTGGAAAGTTGTAGGAAATTACAGGTAGTGGTCTGATGGCTGGCCTGAAAAGGTACAAATCTAGGAACCGCATGCCTAGAATTGGAGGATTTAGGACATAAGTGCATGGAAGGAGGATTTTTCATGTGGTTGGGGCCTCATAACTACACTCTTACATTTTTTTGTGTGCAGTTGGGATGCTAGGTCAGATAAAAAGGTTTCCAACTCATGGATTAATCACCTGGGGTGGTTGTTCAGCGCTTTCATGATCTGTAGTCCCTGAGGGATGTCAGTAGGGGTTTAGTTTGTAGGTCCCACTTCCTTAACTGGAACCAAGAGGTAGGGTCATGTCATAGTGACACTTGTCTCATGCTTACCCGGGAAGCTTGTGAATTTGGGTAAACATGGGAGGAGTTGTTATAGTCTCAATGATCAACATGAATCTTTAGTGAGATCCAAATCTATAGGTGGTTATATAAATGACTCTATATTGGTATCTTTAGATGAATACATATGTTACGAATAGTTTAAATCCTTTTCCACCAAGTTCTTATCTCGTGTTCTATTTCTTAACACAAGCTCTACTTCTTGCTCCAACAAATACTGGATTTTCGTAAATTCAAATCCATTCTTGAAGTAATCCCATAGATCTTGAAAATTTCCCTTAGTCTCTTAGAATCCCTCAAAGATCCATTACCAAACAGTAGTACAAATCTCACATATAATAAATTATTTAAATATACCACATTTGCAATTCTAATACTTGTAATAATGCCTTGCCTTTTTATCTTCCTTAATATCTATACTTAATCACTCAACAACAAGTAGGAGAGGTGAGGTATAAAGATAAACCTTTCCTTAATCCCTACTACATTTTGGGACCTCAATTGGGAGCTCAAGCATCAATTATATATATATCTCAAGCTCTGGTTGTTTGTTATTACTTATTTAGGTCACTCACATTTTCTCTTTGTTTGGAAGTAACTTTAGGAATCCACATTTGTTTCCCTATGCAACTGCTAGCTCTCCCCTTCCCTCTTGGATACTCCTTCTCCCTAGCTATTGAAATATTGGAATGAGCTGCCAATAGCTAGGGGATCTCTCCAGTGTAGAATCCCAATTATACTCTACACCATTTGTTTTAGGAGTCCCATATAGTATGTGGGCCTTGCTAAAATATGCAACTATGGTCAAATTCCACTTTGGAAAAATCATTTGATGGATATAATGATTGCATTTAGTTATTGTCTTCTAGAGGACCAAAATCAACCTAAAGATTACTCAAATCAGATAAGGGAAAGTGTACTTATGAAGAAAATCCCACATGTGCATATTTGACAAGGTCGACCCTAAAGCAAAGTGGACACCCTTGGAAGGCTATAAATACAAGTGACCTCTACCTCATTTGGATATCATGATGAGACATTCTTATATTCTCTTTCTTGGTTTTGGCTTGCACAAGTCTGAGGCAAGTCTGTAGAGGAATGGGTTCGCTTTGAGGTGAAATTGTAGGATCCGAAGCTCACATATCAGTTTTAGGGTTTTGGGCCTTAGTTGCTAGCACAACATAGGAATAATTCAACGACAGCCGCTTGCACAGAAACTCATCCATGTGACTAGAGCCTTCTAGTTGCACAAATAACTCTCCATCCATGCGACTGGGAGTTAGGGTTTCATAATCTTAGTCGCTCGCTTGTTGCAGTCCAGGTCTGATCCCGGTCGCTCTCATACTAGGCTTAAGGGAACGAATGGGATGCCATAGTCACTCGTATGACTCCCCCTCTATTCACGAGAACCTAGAAGTTGAAATTCCAGTCTACCAAATATTTCGCTCAATGACCGCAGTGTTCAGAAATTAACTGCAAATAGGGACAATTCATTATAGGCTTCAGAATCAAAATTTAGAAGTATAAGCATTGTTGCGTTCATTTCATGGATGTTGCAGTTGTTTTGTTGGATAGTTGCATAGATGTGGATCATTGTACTCTCTTTTGTTGAATCATTTGATGATGATCTAAGAAGAAGAAGAATTTGAAAGGGTTTTCTCTAGAATGGGTTTTTCCCTGGTCTCTGTCCAATCCTGGTGTCCCTATGTGTGAATGCTTTTCTTCTATTGTTCCTTTATGTTCCATTACATTGATGATGATGATATTGTTATTTATAGATAGTTGCATATGATGCTAAATAATGATGTAAATACTGAAAATTTAATGATGTTATGGGGTGAATGTAATGTGTTAATGAAGAAATGCAATTATTAAAGCAAAGAAAAATATAAACCTAAAAAAAATTAACATAGTATCAAAGCCGGAGTGAAGAAAAATCATGGAGATCACCCCAATGGAGACACCTTTGATGGAAGCAAGAGAATATGAAGGAGACCTAAAATAATTCTAGGGTTTGAAGATAACCTTAGGCAATTTGTGTATTAGGGTTTGATGGATATTATGAGGTTAGGGTTTGAGAGAAACTGTGGTTTATGGAAAATATTTGAGATATGAAATCTAGAAACTATTGCAAGGGTAAAGTGAAGATGTTCAAGCACTTGTGATAGAATTGATGAAGCCCTAGATGGGATAGTCTCTATTTGGCCTAGTTGTTAATAGAGTTGGTTGAAATATTGAAGGCAACATTATTAGATGGACAATGGACAGTGATAGCTCTTGAAGGATGGTTCAAGAAGGAGATGATCACCTCTCATTGATTATATGTAATTTTCAATTTATGATGCTTCTTTATGTGTTTACTTTTTAGAATTATGGATCTGATTAATGTTTTGATTATTAATTGTGCTCCCTGCATATATATTTTAGTATTTGGATGCATATAACTTCTTGATGAGATATTACAAGTGGATACTTCTTGAGGATCATGGCTAGTTCAGGAAGAGGCGTCTGATGAAAAGGTGACAAGGCGCTACAAGTTGGCTATGTAAAATAAGAAGGTGCGTAGATATTTAAATAGTACAAGGTATGTATGGTATATTGCTTCAAAGTTATGTTTCAGCTACAATATTGATGGAAAGGTAAGTCCTAAGGTATTATGGGAATGTATCCTTCTCAAATGGCTCATGAATACATATGAAAGTGATTTCTATTCATGGTGAAATGGTGCACTTGGTATTGAACAAGTATCTTACCTCTTAGAAATAATGAATTTCTTGACTCTATGGAGCTATTTTGAAATATTGATCTTTGATACAGTGGTATAATTGATGTTTGGCTAACATCTAACATTTTGGATATATTTATTCCCTAAAGAAGGCCAGCGCTTTGATTCTAGTAGATGGTAACTTGACACTATTAATATTGTTTCCATGTTGATATTGATATTGATATTGTTTGCCATGATGATTTGACTTGATGACTAATCATTTGATTTGACTACTAATGATTTTCCTTGATAACAATGCTATATGGGCATATTGACTTCTAAAGACTAATATTGATATTTGATAACAATTTTGTATTGGCCTCCTTGTTCTTAGCACAATGGTTGAAGTATTAACAATTGTGATTCAGTATGAAGTAATCTCATAATAAATGGATGGAACCTATTCTTAGTATATGCACTTGCATCTAGTGACTTATATTATGATCATGAGGATGACTTGATGAAGCTTGGTTTGATAATTAAATGACAACTTGTTGGCATGATAATAGATGAAGTCATGACTTGATGAGAGCTCTACCTATCACCTGGTCTAAAGAATATGATAATGTGATATTGATGAGTTTGATATTAGTTTTGATCTAGCATCTAAACTTTGATAAGCTGACTTAGTTGATTTGATTGTATAATATTGATTTATGTAAGACTAAACATATTGGTTTGGTAAAGTGTTATGTTGGATGAAGCAAGATCCTCGATCTTGATGTTTCTGCATTGAATATTATCTGGTGAAGCCAGGGTGATGTGTTGATCCAAATCTCTACTTCAAAAGTGTTCCAAGGTATGATTTTGATTTTGGTTTTGGTTTTATATGTTGATGGTCTAATATTGATAGCTAATGATCCTTTAATGATCTAAGTAAGAGAGAGATGGATTTTGAGGCTATAAATACTGAATCATGGCATGATGCTTCAATTTCTAAAGTTGGGAAAAGAAAATCTATATTGAAAAGCTATTGAAGAAGTGGAAATTAAAATCCTTGGACACTCTAATTGAATTTCAAGAAGTTGTGAAGAGATATTATTGAACTCAACTTGGCAACCAAAAATTGATTGAGGCATTAGTGTTCAGTTTTGAACACTTATCTGTATATATACATGATATGCATAGAAACTGAATGAATTTATGATTGAACTACTTCAACCACATTGATTTTCTACCAAGCACCCTTCGAGATATTTGCATGGAATGAACAATTTGTGGACTTAGACATTCTTCTTGTGATATGTGACTACTTGGATGTACTGATGATGATTGGGATCGTTATTGATGAGATGAGCACATTTGAGTGCTGCCTTTGGATGAGATATGCCATGATGTTTTGGATGAGAGGTCCGTAGCTTTAAGCACGACCAAGGTTGAGTACCAGTTTTCTAGAATTACTAGCTATGAGGCAAAATGAAGAAGCTTTTTGGAGATATGTTTGAGGAAGTTCTGGATGCATTATGATGAAAAAGAGTGGGAACCGATTAGCAGAGAATCCCATATATAGATGGGACTGAAATATCTTCATATATTGATATAGTGTTGATGTACGAGAGAAGCTTAGGCTTGTGTTTGGAACCTCCTTGAGAGGGAGGATGATTATGATATCCTTTTTTTATTGTTATGAACAAAAAATGATCACCTAGCTATTTCTAACTAGGTGGATCAAAATACATCATGAAGATTTAATTCTACCATAGTCAAATCACTTTTGCTGTGGAAAATAATTTAGTAAACCACTTTTATTAAATTATTTTTTGATTTAAATCAAAAAAACCCCATGAGAATAATTAAATAAATCGTTATTTATTTAATTTTCTCTAAGAATGATTATTAAATCATTATTTAATAATTATTCCTTTGTCACATTTGACTAAATACCTTAGGAATATTTACATAAATCATTATTTATTTAAATTTCCTTATTTCGGTTATTATAATAATTATTAAATCAATATTTATAATTATTTTGATTTCACACCTTTCTTGTTTCTCGCGAAATAATTAATAAATCATTTTATTTGTTAATTATTTCTAAATAAAGGTATTTAACCATTTTAAATTCCTTTTCCCTCTCCAATAAATATAATAAAGTATTTCAAATAGTCAGATCTAAATTTAGTTAATAATATTATATTATTCTCCATTTTCAAGATTAACTGCATACTTTGCTATATAAAGGAGGGCTTTTCTCTCATTCTTCACCATGATCATAATCATCATTTTTCTTGAGCTCCCATTTTGAGTTGTTCACTTTTGTTTGGGTTTTTTTACATTTAGAGAGAGGATGACTTTTCTGAAGCATCAAGGACATCAAAGGACCCATCCCACAGAGGGGGACATACAAACCCATCTATAGATATCCTTCATAAGGTGCTATCAATAAAAGATTGATTCATTTAAAAAAGTCTTTCCAATTGGGTTATTATACTAGATATTTTATATTGTTGCTTTATGTTCTGAATCGGAACTTCTTTCATTGCATGTTTTCTATTTGTGTCTCAAATCTAAGACGACAATAGCCATCAACTTGTTGTTAGGGTCACTTGTCACCTAGTGACTTAAGTGAAGTATTTGGTACACCTTCCAAGACTTTTCACACTAACATTGATATATATGATTATTTATGTTATAATTTGATATTTGATTTGATGACCTGTATGAACAGGCGACTGCTGTTATTGCAACATCATGATCAAGTTGATATCGTATATGAGTATGATGAGAGAAACATTGATCGAGGACACTGAGCCAACTCTTCCCCTTGTTAAGCTCTCAGGGTGAGGAATAGAGATAGAGGGATCATGGGCTTGAGGGAACTTTGGAAAATAGGTTTGTAGATGTTTCTCCCCTATCTGTTATCCGTAGGGTTGGAGATGATGCTTCCCTACCTACCCATAGGGTTGGAGATGTTTCATCCCTATCTTTTCTATGCAGAGTATACCCCAATTGGCACCATACCTACAAGCCAAGCTTGTTGGGAATACTGCTCCCTGTCTACTCAAGGGGTTGAGAGTGTACTTAGGCTGTACAACCCAAGTTGATTATGATGCAAGTGTTTTGATGCCTGGAAATGTCCTGGCTCAAGAAGTGAGAAATTGCCTGCTTAGATTCCTGATTAAACTCTTTTCCATTGTCATGGAGATCCTAACTAGTTCAAATGGGTTTCCAGTTACTTGTGTCTTAGAACTAGCACAGTCTATGTTAGTATATACAATATGCACAAATACAACCTTCAATGTTTTTATGATTGATGGTTATCAAGATTAACAAATTGAAGGGTAAAAAGGAATCATCTCTATGTTATCATTTTAGGTGAGATGATCCTTAATGTTTTGGCTGAAAGCAAGGCCGAGTTGAGCCACTGTGAGGCTTGCTCCTACGCAAGGAGACTTAAAGAATCAAATAATCAAATGCAAGTGGTTTTATGATGCAAACGAACATAAAAGGAAATCTATCTTGATTAAGCCAAGGATAACCTCATCCCTAGTCAAGAGCTAAATTGTTCTAATTGGAGGGGAAGTTATGCATTTGGTATTAAGATGAAAGTTCACTTGCAAAACCCAAAACAATTTATAGATCTACGAGTGTTTTTAGCATAAACGTAAACAAAATAACCCTGATCGGAAAGTATAAGATAACCTTACTTACATACCTGAAATCACTTTATAAACTTTATAAAAACAAAGAGAACAATCTTCTCAACCCGATATAAGACAATACTATGAAAAATGTGTAAAGAAAAATAATTAATTATCTATCTTATAAACCAATCCTATTTAACTCACTATATGAAACAAATAACATATACCATGATTATATTTTGTTCATTTCTTTTTTTTTATAGACAAAGTCATGTTTTCAAAAATGTTAAATGCCACATAATATGAAAATATATCATTTCACGAAAGCAATTATATATGTTAATATAATAGTATATATAATATATATTCTACAAGTTAGTAGACAAACATAAAATTATGAAAAGTAATAATACCAAAACAATATGGACAATGAGTTTGCAGCAATATAGGTATCCCATGGACCACATAAAACAATCTGTACGCGCCCAACAAGACAGTTGGATCCTCAGCAAAGAGATTCGAACCACAAAAAAATGATTCGAAGTCTCCTCTGACTGCGCTCGGCCTATGCTGCCCACTGCAACGATGACCTCTCGCACTAGCTAACGCTCTCACAAAGCCAGTGTTCTGGCTACACCAACATTTCCTCTGGCACTGCGTCCCTACGCTGTAGCCTTTTCTCACAACGTTGCCTTACGCTGCCGCCTTCTATGCTAACGCTTCAACATTCAATTCACTGCTGTCCCCAAACGCTACGTTCTCCTCAATGCTCCTGCCCACAAGAAAATTCGACCCCCCTTCCAATGTTGTGTTCTCACTAAATCTGCCTCTTAAGCCTCTATTCTCCCCTTAGGCTCCGTTCTTCCTCCTGCTTAAATAAATACATAAAAAAAGGGATCTCCAGTCTGCTACGCTCTGCCTTCTTCCATGTAACTGCTCGAGAGACTTAAACTAAAATTAGGTTACGTCATTTCATGCATTTGTTGCTTGTGTTGACAGTTAGAAACCTCATTTGGTTTAGTCGCAATTGATTCCATAGTACGTAGCAATGATTGGTTTTTTCCTTGTTCTTATTCATTAAATGCTAGAGGTGTTGTTTAGATGACCACCGAGCCAAGATTTCAGGGATCGTATTAATTTCCATTGGACACCAATAATAAATGGAGAATATACTTGAGAGTGTATTTTGGCAGCAAATATCGTCCTTCCCTCCTACAAAACTGAATCATAAAGCATACTGTTACTGCGTTTAGGCATTTAAAAACTCAGCAAATAAAACGAAAAAAAAACAAACAATCAATACGAAAACCACCAATAGCGTAGAGGGTTGATTGAGCTCATGAGCCAATGTAGAAAACTCCGTGGAATCCTTTATTACGTTGAGAAAAATCAAAATTGTATTAGTTTCATCGAATTAAACAAGACTTTGAACGCTTGCTTTGTTTTTTTATATTCGAGTGTTTAAATAAGCGTTGAATGATCCTTGGAGTTAATGGTCGATATTTGATGTTGACTGAATAATGTGAATGTGATATTTGAGCGTTTGAATGACTGGACCTTCAATAAGTAGAGTGGACCTTTCATATTTGAATAGGATTTAAAATTGGTGTCTAACATATTAGAAGATATTCTAATGAAAACAATGGTAAAACAAAAAAGGTTAAAAACACATTTATTAACAATCATAAAAAATAATAATAAAAACCAGATATTTATTAACTAAAACAAAACAAAAGAAAATAATATTTATTAACAAAGTCATTAACAAAAAAAAATTATTAAAAATAAATAAATAAATAAAAATAGAAAAATAATAATATACAAAAACATGTACAAAGAACATCATTTGTTTAACAAAAAAAATATTTGTTTAATACAAACAAAAACATTTATTAGCAAAATAATAATATTAATAAACAAAGCAATAAATATTAATAAAAATAAAATAATATACACAAAATATTTACAATATGACTCATTTACTTCTCTTAATACAGGGGTACCAAGGTGCAAAGTATATGGTCATGTTATCAAAATGATGAAAACAACTCAATTCTAAGCAACCATCTTATTTTCAATATGACTTGCTTTTATTTTGATTTTAGTATGTTCTAAGCCAAACAAAGTTCGTTTTCGAAAAGGAGGTGATGTGGAGGAGACAACAACCAATGCGAAAAACATGAAATGTGCAATGTTGTGTCAAGGTATCTGGGGAATGCTAATGGTGAAATCAAACACCCGATGTGAGGTGATAATTAAGCCAATGGTGCAAGTGTCGCTATGAGGAGAGTAATAATAACAAGAAGTGACACAAGTGTCATCATGTAATAAAAGGGGCAAATGCAAAATAAGTTGAAAAGCAAGAAAAATGAGAAGCAATTTTATCAATTGAACAATGATCCCCATTTATTATAAAAGAAACACCAAGCCAAAATGGGGGTTGTTGTAACTACAACAACTGGCAACAGACTAGGAGAACCAGTTATCTCTGTTTACAACAAAAGGAAGAGAGTAATGGGTAACTTGTAAATAAGAGAAACTTGTAACTTAAATATTTTCGGTGTCAAATTTTTTTTATGATAATTAAATGATAGGAAAAGAGATCTTCAAAAAAATACTTTCCAATCTACCTTCATCTAGAATAAAACAAAAAACAAATTTATGTGAAGAGAAGGCTTAAGAATTGACTACTTAGCAACCTCTTAATACCAATCAAATGCATGCTTTGTTCATATTTGACTTCCTTAACCCAGCATCGCTTCACTCCCAGTGAGCATCCATAGCCCCAAAAAATTTCCTTAGCACCATGTATACATTTACCTACAGCCAGTGAGTGTCCACGGCCCTAACAGGTTTACATACACTTCCCACAACTCTCTTTTACCACCCTTTTGATTATCAACATAGAGAATTGATTTTACTATATAATTTTGCAATTGAGTGAAGAGAGCGGGTGATACAGGAAGTTATGTAAAAAGCACTACATATCATGGCTTTTAATTTTCTTTTCATCTTATGATTTTCCTTATTTTTTTATCTTTCTATATTTTAACACAACAATTCCGAAAAAGAATCACTAACAAAGAATCTTGAAGAGGCCTTTAACTGTTATTATTGATGAATGAATCAAAATTAGATTTGACATGATAGAAATGAGTTACAACCTTTAACCTATCTACAAGTTTTAAAGATTTTCAACTATCAATATAAACAAGATAAAATGACTAGCATGCCACCTATATTATAATTGAAACAACCAAGACACCAATAGATGGACCTAACTTGTGCAATTTGAAGTGGTGGGATGGGTGGGATTCATCGAGTTAAGCTCAAGTTGTCTCTTTCTTCGAAAGATTGAACTTTTATCACTTGGAAAAGAGAAATACCCCCCAGAAGAAAAATGAGAATATGAAACCAAACCACACCAAACTAGGACACAAAAGTAATCAAAATGTGTGACAAGAGTAAAGACTCAACCAAAAATGATAAAGCAAAATTATGAGCCAAATGCATTTAGAATTCTCATAAGACAAGATAAAATAAGAGTTTAACATAAAAAGTTGATGTGAAATAATGTTTATGTCATAATCAAATTATCTTTGTCTTGTGGGATATTAATAAATTTGGCTTCTTATTGAAAAACTTTAAGGAAGATATGTTTACAAATTCAAATCAAGATGAGTTTTCTTGCTTAATGGATTGCTTGAATTCTTCGTAAGCTTTGTAAGTTTATAAACAATAAATGATAAAGTCTTACAAGCGTGTTTTAATAACCAACATAAGAAAGCAATTGATTCCATTATGATTGTTTAATAAGAAGAATATAATTGCTTTGAAAAAGAAAATTAATCTAGATCAATCTAAACTAGTTGTATTCCTATTATATACACTATATACAAATTTTCATGAGTAAAACTGATCAAGTGTATGTATATTTCCAATATAGTCATCGCATCAATTTTGTCCCTGCAATTAAAGATATGGCATGCATTAGTAAGCACAGTAGAAAAAAATTATAAGAAATGAAAACACGACTATGTACCTCTAACTGTAAGAAGTTAAAAGAAAACAAATTATGTATATCAACCTTTACTTGAAATGATTTGTTTAATAAAATTCAAAAGGATCATAGAAGTAAGGATGAATACTTGATACCTCTTGAAAATCATTCAAAGGAGAAGAAACCAACATGCTTAGTTCATGTGGTATACCTTTAGATGTTGCAACCTGTTGAAATATGTCAATAATATATACATGATGATATAATCTATTATTATCAAGATCACAAGGATAACTAGAAGACGTAGCACTAGGAAGGCAAGGGCTTTCATTGAGACAAGCTTCCATAGGATTATGAATATGGATATCATTAGAAATATGATGATCAGAAGATACAATGTTGTGGTTATCTATAGGAGACAATGAAAAAGTAGAAAATGAATCTATCGACAGATTTAAATGAGGATCTCTTTGTGATGAAGTTATTTTAACAATTTCATGATTGAAATATTTGTCATCTATGGCCTCAGTTTCCTAAAGGTGGTGTAAGTGATTTGATTCAGAAGAATCAAAAAAAGAAATGAAAGGTGATTGAAATTATCAAGGATGGGTAAAAAGTCCTTCTCACATGAAATATGGTCCTAAAAAAAGATTGAATCTGTTGAAAGCAGTTTTTCGTCAAAAAGATCTATGATGTCATTGTGTTTTGTACTTTGATCTATGAATAGGTTTGGGTACAAAAATAATGAAATCCAGAGTATATCATGTTATGCACATCCATATGATTTTCTTCATCATGGATGTGATGAAAAGTGTGGAGTGAAGATGGATCTTCTGTTAAAATCGAGTCTGCTTTCAAAGGAAGATTATCACATTGTTCATAATTCATTTCTTGAGGTGTGATAGTTCCTGCTGAAATTGAATGAGATTGATTAGAATGTTCAACAAGATTAAGAAATACATCAAGAGCGTCTTGTTCTTCTATTTTAGTTCTATTATATTTACTAGAAGAAACAAGAAATTGAAAACATTGTAATAAATCATCCTCAGAAGGAAGATCTTTGAGGGGGAATCTAAAACATATGGATTTATATCTATTATAAAATTCATCAATTGATTCATTTTCTTGCATCGTCAGAGTTCCTATATCTAAACATAGCTTGTCATAATCATAAAATTGATGTGCTGAAAGGAATGTTTCAACAAAGTGTTCCCAAGAATGAATAGATTTATCTAGAAGTGAAGTATACCATCCTCTAATTTGACCTTTAAATGTGAGAGTGAATAACCTGCAGATCTCGTTATCACAAGTGATATTAAAGGAATTTCATTTGACTAAAAATTGTGAAACATGATCGACAGGTGTCACGCCACTCTCACCATCATATGTTGGTCTAATCAGAGACAGGATAGGTTTCTTGAGAAAGTTTCTGGTAGGTTTAGGTGTGCTAAATGCATGACCCAAAGGATGAGCCATGATTTAAAAGATAAAATTTCACACAAATAGAAATATGTGGCCCTCCTTCTAGCGCCAAAAATGTTGATGCCTGGAAATATCCTAGCTCAACATGTGAGAAATTGCACGGTAAGAGCCCTGATTAAACTCTTTTCTGTTGTGATGGAAATCCTAACTGGTTCAAATGGGTTTCCAGTTACCCGTGTCCTAGAACTAGCCTAGTATAAGTTAGTATATACAATATGCACAAAGACAACCTTCAATTTGTTTATGAGTGATGGTTATCAAGATTAACAAACTGAAGGGAAAAAATGAGTCATCTATATGATATCATTTTAGGCGAGATGATCCTTAATTATTTGACTGAAACCAGGGCTCAGTCAAGCCACTGTGAGGCTTGCTCCTACACAAGGAGACTTAAAGAATAAAATAATCAAATGCAAGGGGTTTTATGATGCAAACAATCATAGAAGGAAACCTATGTTAATTAAGCCAAGGATAGCCTCGTCCCTAGTCAAGAGCTAAATTGTTCTAATTGGAGGGTAAGTACTACGTTTGATATTAGTATGAAGGTTCACTCGCAAATCCCAAAACAATTTGTAAATCTACAAGTGTTTTTTAGCATTAACATAAACAAAATAACCTTGATAGCAAACTATCAAGATGAGCTTACTTAGATACCTGAAATCAATTATTTAATAAGTAAATTATAAGCTTTATAGGAACAAAGAAAACAATATTCTCAACCTGATATAAGACAATATTAAAAAGAATTTGTAAATACAAATAAGTAATTATCTATCTTATAAACAAATCCTATTTAACTCATTATAGGAAACAAATAACATGATTATTGTTTGTTAATTTCTTTTGTATAGACAAAGTCACTTTTTCAAAAGGGTTAAATCAAAATGCCACATAATATGAAAATATATCATTTCATGAAAGCAATTATATATGTAAATATAATATTATATATAACATATATTCTACAAGTTAATCAGAAAAATTATGAAAAGTAATTAGGCCGGCCTTCCTTTGAGCGAGCCTTTCGTCGTCCTTTTGTTTCTAAGCTTAACAGCTCGCGTGCACATTCAATGAGCAAATTGTTCACATCTGGCATGGTTGCTTACTCGACATGTGGCGATGTAGGTCCAGGTTCATTGCATCTCTGGTCGTCCCTTCCATTTCAAGCAGATCCCAACTCCGAAACACGCCTCTCATTTCTCCCTTGGCTGTTGGTGCTCCGCAACCTCACTCTTCTGGTGCTCGAGGTGAAACCTACACTAGCACACCACAGGTATCTTTTTCCTCCTCGGACTTAGAAGCCGTTGCAAACCCTCCTTCAGTGTTACAAATCCTCTCTCTGAGGTTTTCACCAGGAATTTTGTTTATCTGTCTTGGATAAATCTTTCCCAATTTCACTTGGATCTTAGGTTCATTCAACAAAAGCGTAAGGTCTTCCTGGAAAGTTTTTCAACATTATCACCCACTACACACCAACCCTCGCAGGTAAGGCTCTTGTTGAATATATGATGTTTCTGTTATCATAGGTCTTTTGTTTTGCATGCTCATAGAAATCCACCGTTCGATCATATTTCAAAGCTTTAGCACTTGTTTTTGAGAGAGAAACCCCAGAAAATCTTGCCTCAACGGCATAGTTTTGAGGTCGGTGAAGAAATTAGCGACTCGATTAGGTTTTGAAAGCTTCCGCGTTCTCTTTCCCGTTTGGAAACCTTACAAATCTTGAATTTACGCGGCTCGTTTTGAGATTCCCGAGGAAATTTTGTTCTCTCCGTCTTTTCTTAATCGCTTTGTGAAATTTCACGAGAATTGGTATGATCTAGTTGGTTTAGCGAAGAATGGAGGCTATAAAGCCGGGAAACGAAACAAAAATTTCAGAAGGTTAATGAGAAAAAAATAATAATAGTTGTTCCTTTAAAGGAGAAAATTGGTAAAGATGCTAGGCTATGCATGGGCGGCAGAGTGAAGAGCAACAACGGCAGCGGCACATGTTGCCTGTCCCAAGTCACGGTACAGTTGGCGATTCTTCCAGTATTAAGTTTTTCTCTAAGGTAATCTTATGCTCTAACTTTATGATCTAACCGGTCTCTCATATTTTAACTGCGTGAATTGATTTGAAAATCTCCCTTGGCCGTTGGCGCTCTGCAACCTCACTCTTCTGGTGCTCGAGGTGAAACCTACTCTAGCACACCACATGTATCTTTTTCCTCCTCGGACTTAGAAGCTGTTGCAAACCCTCGTTCAGTGTTACAAATCCTCTCTCTGAGGTTTTCACCAGGAATTTTGTTTATCTATCTTGGATAAATCTTTCCCAATTTCACTTGGATCTTAGGTTCATTCAACAAAAGCTTAAGGTCTTCCTGGAAATTTTTTCAACATTATCACCCACTACACGCCAACCCTCGTAGGTAAGGCTCTTGTTGAATATATGACTATGTTACCAGAAACGGGACGGTTGCCACTGTTCCCCGTAAAAAACGTGTAAAAAATGGAAACCAGATGGAAACGCCGTTTTCTACGGTTATTTTAGCTAACGGGTGGATATATTTTATGGGAAAACTTTTACCGGTGGTAGTTCGCTCTTTTGCATGTCATTCTCAGCCCTGTATTTTCACTCTTTATCGTAGATTTCACTCATGTATTCATTCAATAACCTAGAGGCTTATGCCAAGTATATAAAAAGTTGATCATTTCTGTACTATTGTCCCTTTTTTTAAGTTGATTTGTTTTCCTTTAACATATATATTGTTAAAATTCATAGTTTAAACACTATTCTATATGTGGCTCAGAAATTCACATTTAATTGCAAATTCTATTTATTGTTTATATATATATATATATATATATATATTTAATTATTTGGAATTTTTTTTAAGGAAACAATAATTAGGTGAAGTCGCAAAATGCATAAAAATGTATACACTTAATTGATTAGAAAGCATAAGAATGTATATATTTAATAGTCAATTTCCTAAGCATCAGTTTCTTATTTAAATTATTTAATAAAATTTGAGCTCGAAATTTAGTTGAAACTATATTGAAAATTGAAACTAACGCCTTAGTTTTTATTTTTATTTTCATTTTCTCTCTCCTCGTTTCTTGAGTGCGAAACCTCCAAACTCCATTCGTTTCCTGTTTTTCGTTTCTGGTAACATAGATATATGATGTTTCTATTATCATAGGTCTTTTGTTTTGCATGCTCATAGAAATCCACCATTCGATCATATTTCAAAGCTTTAGCACTTGTTTTTGACAGAGAAACCCCAGAAAATATCGCCTGGACGTCACAGTTTTGAGGTCGGTGAAGAAATTAGCGACTCGATTAGGTTTTGAAAGCTTCCGCGTTCTCTTTCCCATTTGGATGCAAAACTGTAAATGTCTTATATGTAGTACTTCTTTCTTTTTTGAAAATATGCAATTATACATTGTGGTGACTTGTACCCTAGAAATCTTAGGTTTATTTAACACTTCATGAGTTTGCAAGTGTGTTCCCCTCGGTTATGATTTTTTGAAGTTTTTGGTTGTTGGAATTGTCTAAGTCTCCAACCTTGATATCCCCGATATCATTGCTACAAGATATAGAGCTATTGCTAGTTTCGTTCAAGCAGTCAAGCCCTTTTTTTGGCTTAAAAACTGTTGCACCACAGATAATTTAATATTTGTCGTTTTAAATATCTATACGAGTGGCTAGCTTACAGTTTTAACTTCACGACTTGATGTCATAGGCTGCGTATTTTAGTGTAGAGTTACCTTCCCTGATTTTGTATAGGGAGCTCATTTTATGTTGTTATTTTGAGTCCTATTGTTGTAGTGATATGCATAAAGGCTTTCCTACTTTCTAGACATTTGGTATTTTGGTCTTCACATTTTTATTACTGTAAGTTGTATATTAGGCAGTGTTAAGTTTCATGGCTTTAACATTATTTCTCCTATGATAGGCGGAATATTTTCGTCAACTGCTTAAGCCTGTAACGTAGATGGGAAGTTGGCATTCTTAGCGTATCAACCAGTTTTTATTTTCAAGCTACCTTTATATAAAAATAACGATCTTGCGGTGGAAGAGAATATGGATGGGCTAATGTGGTTACCATCATCCACATGGACCTTATGACAATTGTATATGGTAAAAGCAATTAATCAGCACACACTGTGAACTCATATTCATTTGGTATGCTTATTATGATCTATTACACATCTGCTATTTTGCTATTCCATATTCAATAGAGTTGCAAACAGATGAGATATTTTGAAGCTTTAATGTCTGTCTTACATGATTTCATCGTGTGTTTATACAACTGGTTATTTCATTTCACAAAGATGAGATATCAGCTGCCTCATTGCTTCATCCATGTAAAGTTGGATTTCTCAGGAAAGGCGTTGAACTTCCTTCAGGCATATCGTCATTTGTGTGTAGGAGAGTTTATGACACTACGAACAGGTGTTTATGGTGGTTAACTGATCAAGACTACACTGATGTAAGTTTTCCCACACCATACCTGGTTAAATGATGGAAATTTGTTTAGATTTTCATTTTTTCTATTTGTATATCTAAATGTCATGCTGGGTATGCTAAATACATGTTTGAAGGGGCGTTTATTTTGGAGGAGTATTGTTGTCCTCAATGACTTGAGAATCAGCCTACGAGCAGTGTCTCATGGTCAAAGTTCAAATTTGTCTATGATGCCAAGTATAGAACACGTCCAAAGTTATTTGAGTCTTTGGACTCAAGGATCGAGATTTGACAAAAGACATTCAATTAGCATTATATCTATTGATTCCAGGTCGTTGGTCCCTAAATAAATCAGATACCGGATGTTGTAAAAGTTCTACTCGTTGGTCCCTAAATAAATCAGATACCGGATGTTGTAAAAGTTCTACTTTACAAGTGAAACATATCTGGCAGATATTGGATAGTCCCTTTTGTTGATTTTTTCTTTTCCCTCCAACTTGCATTTCAGAACATCTTTTTCCCACTTTTTCCATTTGATATAATTGCTATTTGGAGCTAATTTCCAATTTTAAAGCAGTCCAGTATTACTCTACATTGATGAACAAAGTTAGATTGAAGGTTTAAAATTTAAAGGGATTTGTGATGCCAGGTCCCATTCTTGTTGAATTTTCCGGAAGGGGAGTGTTTTTTGTTTTATTGATTGAAATCCTGTCTACGCTGACTTTTTAGATTAAAGTTATTTGACAGTGACATGGATTTAAATAAATAGATATAATGGGAGGTGCAATTTTTGTGAATGATTTCTTCCTCAGCACTATTTTGTAGGATGGCTTCTTTATGTAAAAGTTTTCATCTGATTAGCCAGTAATCAGTTATATAATTTCAATAATAGCAGTTTGCAGAAAAAATTCAATGATACAATTTGTTGTTTTAAAATGCCCAAGCAGTGAGTTATAACATTTACTCATGCACTTAAAAATTTGGAACTGGTTTGATCTTGATCTTCTCAGTGATTAAAGTATTTTGTCTGATCTCAGAGTAGTTCTTTCAATTTGGTTGGCTGTATATTTATTATTTTGAAAGATGTACTTCTTTCGGGACTATTCCTTATAGCAGGCAACAATTAGCTTATGAAACTAATCCTATATTCAAACTAACCCAACGCCTAATCCTATATTCATCTGGGACTGTACATGTCTTTGAAATTATCACAATTTAATAATCTTATTGACCTCTCTTTGTACTTTTTGGGGCAATTGCTAGTAATAGACTTGGCATATGACATTAACATTAACTAAGAAATCGTAAATTAGTTCTTATGACCATATACAAAAATTTGTATATAGGGCAAAAATAACAAAACAATATGGACTGTGAGTTTGCAGCAATATAGGTATTCCATGGACCACAGAAAGCAATCTGTACACCCCCAGCAAGGTAGTTCGATCCTCAACAAAAAGATTCGAACCACAGCAAAATGATTCGCAGTCTCCTCTGACTGTGCTAACGATGGCCTCTGGCTAACGATGGCTTCTGGCACTAGCTAATGCTCTCACACTACCAATATTCTGGCTACAGCAACGTTGACTCTGGCACTTCGTCCCTACGCTGCAGCCTTTTCTCACAACATTGGCTTACGCTGCTGCCTTTAAACTTCATTTGGTTTAGTTGCAATTGATTCCATAGTAAGCAACAATGATCAGTTTTTTCCTTGTTCTCATTCTTTAAATGCTGGAGATTGCCACTTAGATGACCACCGAGCCAAGATTTCAGGGATCGTATTAATTTCAGTGGACACCAATAATAAATGGAGAATATACTTGATATTTAACAATCTCGACCATGTTCCAATGAGAGTGCATTTTGGCAGCAAATATAGCCCTTCCCTCCTGCAATACTAAATCATAAAGCATACTGTTAGTGCGTTTAGGCATTCAACAAATAAAACGAAAAGAAATAAACAAACCATCCATCTGAAAACAACCAATAGCGTGGAGGGTTGATTGAGCTCATGAGCCAACGTGGAAAACTCCGTGGAATCATTTATTACGTTGAGAAAACTTAAAACTGTATTATTTTCATCGAATTAGGCAGGAGTTTGAACACTTGTTTTGTGTTTTTATATAAGTGTTTTTAGACAGGAGTATTTAAATAAGTGTTGAATGATCCTTGGCGTTAATGGTTGATATTCGATCTTGATTGATTGAAGAATGTGAATGCGATATTTGAGCATTTGAATGGTTGGACCTTCAATAAGTGGAGTGGACCTGAGTGGACCTTTCATATTTGAATAAGAGTTAAAATATATTCTAACCAAAACAATTATAAAACGAAAAAACAAGGTTATAAACACATTTATTAACGATCATAAAAATAATGATAAAAACAAGACATTTATTAAGTAAAACAAAAACAAAGAAAATAATATTTATTAACAAAGACAGCAAAAATAATAATAAAAAAATAATAATAACAACAATAAAAATAGAAAAATAATAACAAAAAATAATGATAAACCAAAAAAAATGTACAAACAACATCATTTGTTAAAAAAAACACCCGTAGAATACAAAAAAACATTTATTAACAAAATAATAACATTAATAAACAAAGAAATACTAAATATAAATTATTTACGATATGATTGATTCACTTCTTTTAATGTCAGTGTACCAAGGTGTAAGGTATATGGTCATGTGGTTAAAATGATGAAAGCAACTCAATTCCAAACAACCATTTTGTTTTCAATATGATTTGCTTTTATTTTGATTTTAGTATGTTCCAAGATAAACAAATTTTGTTGTCGAAAAAGAGGTGGTGTGGAGGACACATCAACTGATGCAACAAAACATTAAATGTGTGATGTTGTGTCAAGGTATCTGGGGAATACAAATGGTGAAATTAAACGCCTGATGTGAGGTGATAATGAAACCGGCGATGCAAGCATCGCTCTGAGGAGAGGAATAGCAACCAGAAGTGATACAAGTGTTGCCATGTAATAAAAGGGGCAAAAGCAAAATAAGTCCAAAAACAAGCAAAATGAGAATCAATTTGATCAATTAAACAACGGTCCCCATTTATTGTAAAAGAAACACCAAGACAAAATGGGGGTTTTTGCAGCTACAACAAGGTGTTCTACCTCATGAATAGTTAGAGTCATCGATGGGAAGATTAGTAGGCAATAGGATTGGGTTGATATTTACTCCCTTATATAGTTTCGGGTTGAGAATGAGCTCCTTGATGTGATTCCAAGGTTGATATGTGCTCCCTTGTGTGTTTCGATATCCTATTGCTTGATTTGGGGTTGTAGATGTATAACTCCCCCATGATATTCCGAGTCGAGATGTGCTCCCCAATGTGGTTCCAAGTTGAAATGTGCTCCCTAATGATATGCTCTCTGATGATGATGAAGGTCATAGAATTGACTCCCCACTGATGTGATTCCAGGTGGTAGAAGCGGCTCCTCAATGAATAAAGAGTTGTAGAATAAGCTCCCACCGATAAAAAATCCTTCTTCTTTTAGATTCAAGAATGTTCAACATATGAGCAAGGAAAATCAAGAGACAAATAGGAAAAAGAAAGAGATGAAATGATATGATCAATGACGGTATGCGATGATGAGATACTTGAGACTGTAGATGATTTGTTGACAAGATATTCACGACATGATGCAGGTGGAATTTTCCCTAGTTGAGAAGGAGTGTTAAAATATGCAAATGCATTCAAATTCCACTTTGGAAAAATCATTTTATGGATATAATGATTGAATTGAATTACTTTTTTCGAGAGGACAAAAATCGACCTAAATATCAATCAAATTGAATAAGGGAAAGTGTACTTATGAAGAAAAGCCCACATGTGGATATTTGACAAGGTTAGCCCTAAAGCAAAGTGGACACCCTTGGAAAGCTATAAATACAAGTGACCTCTACCTCATTTGGATATCATGATGAGACATTCTTCTATTATCTTTCTTCGTGTTGGCTCACACAGGTCTGGGGCAGGTCTGCGAAGGAATGGGTTCGCTTTGAGGTGAAATTGTAGGGTCTCAAGTTCCCATCTCAGTTTTATGGTTTTGGGACTTAGTTGGTGACACAACACAATAAGAATTCGATCACAGTTGCTCGCACAAAAGTTGATCCACGCTACTGGAGTCTTCTAGTCCCACAAACAACTTTCCATCCATGCAACTGGGAGTTAGGGTTTTAGAATCTCAGTCACTTACTTGCCATAGTCCAGATCTAACCCCAGTCGCTCGAATACAAAGGTTAAGGGAGTGACTGGGATGCTACGATCACTTGTATGATTCCTCCTTCGTGCGACTAGGACCTAGAAGTTTAATTTTTAGTCTACCGAATATTTCACTCAATGAATGCAATGTTCGATAGTTGACCGTAGACAGGGACGATTCATTACAGGCTTCATAATCAAAATTTAGAAGTATAAGAATTTTTGGGTTCATTTAATGGATTTTGTGTTTGTTTTGTTGGATAGTTGCATTGATATGGATCATTGTACTCTCTTTTTCTGAATAATTTGATGATGATCTAATAAGAAGAAGAATTTGAAAGGGTTTTCCCCATAGTGGGTTTTTCCCTGGTCTCCGACCAATCTTGGTGTCTCTATGTCTGAATGATTTTATTCTATTATTCCTTTATGTTCCGTTGCATTGATGACAATGATATTGTTCTTTCTTCATAGTTGCATATGCTGTTGAATAATGATGTAAACATGGATATTGTAATGATGTTATGGGGTGAATGTAATGTGTTAATGAAGAAATGAAATTATCAAAGAAAATAAAAATACAGCCCTAAAAAACATTAATAGGCTCGACTGCCATCTCGTTGATTGAAATTTTCTTTGGATAGAATAGGTAGCAGTGGTTAGAGAAGAAATAAAAATTTAACAAAAGATAGTAAGCAATCTATGGAATTTCAACACATAAGATACTATGAATATCAAAAACATAACATCAAAGCATGAATCTCAAGAAAAGCAGTGTTAGCAAATCTTCATATTAGACCCATACACATTACACAGATAAGTTTACCAATCATGAATAAGTTCATGATCAATAACCAAATGAAAGCATAAGTAAACACACAATAATAAAATGATATAATACTTAAGTCAATAAAACAATTCATTGACATAAACATAAAGTAACCACATCATATACCATCCAATAACCGCAAGAGGAATCCCACAATGCTCGATGGCACATGAAGGAACTGCACGCTGAAGTTCATAAAGTTTGAAACATTAAGCTGAGATTATCCATAGCACCATCACATGAGAAGCCCATGAAATCCATGAGTGGAAATATGAAATCCCTTCTTGCATTCACCAAAATATCGATTATTTCTCAAACAATATGCACAAAGGTGTCCAAAACCAAAAGTCCTTTACATTATGTCATGAGGGCATATTTATAGGAAAATTAGTGACCTCTCATCTACCCTTGTGACTTTTGGGTTTCCTCATGTACCTTCACATTACCATGAGTCTCCCTAATCTATCCTAGTCTCTTATCCTATACTATCATATTACATGAAGAACAAAATACTCCTATTTTGCTAATATAGTTATAGATAGATCCAAGACATATAAATGCAATTCTTGTACAAGATATGTATGTCAAATCTTGTATTCATTTGCAATGCTGCTAACCTTATGTTATTTCTCATATCCATGTATATGAAGGAATTCTAGGGCATCTGACAATATAGTGTTCTTCTTAACCTTGACCTAATTGGATAGGGTCACAAGCTTGGTGTATATCCTTACATGTTCCACCACATATTGAGTAATTGTTTCCTTTGTAACTTGCAAGTTTTCCATGGTAGAAACTTGTTTGAAAGGATTGAGAAATGCTTGAATTTTTTGTAGATCTTATTTGTGTGGCCTTACTTCACTGACCAATCCAATAGAAGGCACTTTGTGCACTTCGATCACAGATTCCAATCCACTCAATAGATGTTTATATGAAGCTACAATTCTATCCACATCATTTGCTAGCTTATCACATGGATGGACCTTGATGTGGATTTGAACCTTGTCATCTTCAACAATTATCCAATCCTTCCTTGGGAGAATTTCTAGTGCATTTAGATATTGAGTAGTACATTCATGTATATTATTGATAGCCATGGTGGCCTATTTGAGCAAAGCTTCATTTTCTTTAGATTCTACTTGTATGGTCAGAAAAGTTGTTGTATCCTAACGCAACTTCATCATCTATTGATAAACCAGGGTCATAGCATCTTCTAATATCACTACCTCCTCTTGAATGGATGCTTGTAATCCTTTGTTACTTGAATGGGCTAAACACAAAACCTCGTTCTCCTCTTCTACCTATGCATTCAGAGGCATGGAGCTTAGTCTATAATTCAACCATTGGTCTATTAAACCTACTCATATTCACCTCAATTGAGGTCACAAAAGTTGTTCCAGTTGAAACAATCATCTCAGAGTACATCGTAGTATCTAAGTATATTTCTTTCTCCATGACCACTAATATGGGATTAGCTCGGTTCTTTACATAACACTTTCTCCTTTCCTAATTTTGCACTAGATTTGATCAAAAAGTCAAATTTGTAATATCTAACACCTCCTCTTCTTCTTCATCAAGGATGCTTAGCTCTTTTAATGGTAGATTCCTATCAGTAATAAGAGTGGAAGAATGTCTAGAGGAGGTAAATCTATTTTTATTTCAGCCCCTTGAAGTTGTTGGTCATCTACTGTGTTCTCTATTGTCCATTGATCCGATCTTGTTTGATTTTCTTATAAAGCTCCTCCTGCTGACTTTGGAATTCTCCTCTTCTAGCCTTTTCTTTTCCTCTTTGACTTTCCTTCTTTGTTATTCTTTGGCCTTTCTTTTCATTTCATCCTCTTCATGATTCTTTATCACCTCTTCCTCTTCTTGTTTCTTTTTTTGTTTAGATTTTTGTGCTCTCCACTCTTCCTCCTCCTTCCTCTGTTGTTCTTATTCTTCTAGATTTATTCTTATTTCCTCGTCCTATTGTTTATTCAGAAGTTCTTCCTCATTTTTTTTAATCTGTATATGCTACTCTTCCTCCCTTTTCCTCTCCATCTCTTGTTTTCTACGAGATATCATGTCATTCCTTTCTCTTATAATTTCTCTATCTTAATATTGTCCTTGTTGATATTTTGGGTTTCCTTGTTTATTGGATCCTAGATTGGTTCCCTTTTTTTGGTTGCCTTTTTGCTTCTTTTGCTTCCCATTTACATTTGGTTGCCCTTTCTTTCTTTTGAGCAAAGCTCTTCGATCTTCAGGACTCATTCCTTTTATATCCCAATCATCTATTTTATCTTCTTCTTCTTCTTGTTCTCCTTATTTCTCATTTGATCCCAAGGCCTTAGAGGCATTATAAAATTCTTGACCTTATCCTCTTCATTTTTCTGCTCATCTATATAGGAACAACCAGAACCAACTGCTTTACAATGTGAGGCTACAATACCCCTTGGTTCATACTTTCAGATACCCATATCAATGAAACATAAACCCTTTATCTCTTCAGCGCAAGCTTGGGATTATTTGAAATTTTCAATGGAATATGCCCCAATTATTAGAGGAAAAATAGGCCAAAGTCCCTTCTTTCCTTTTGAAAATGTGTTGGATAACGTAGTAGCCAACTAGTTATAGAACTATTACAATATCACTCTATCTATTGCTAATGTCGAGAGAGCATGTCGACGCTTGTATGCGCCAATGAACCTGATATAAGTTTCTTACCTAATAGGAAGCCAATCTTCCAGTTCGCTAAGAGTATTTTGGGCTCATTACGACATACAGGGTGGATCATGACCAAAGAGTGCTTGATATAATGGAGTAATAAAATATTCTGAGGTAGTTTTAGATGAAGCCTTATAACCTAGGTTCCAAAAGCACTTGTAGCATATATGTACTGGTTCAGGTACCAATGTGATCCATTTCAGACTTCATCCTTCAAATTAACTCTTGGCACAAACTACATCAAGAAGATAATACGCCATGTAGAATTTTGATGGCTTACACTTGTTAGGATCTTTGGCCGCTTAATATTTGTTTTCATGTTGATGCTAAGATACTTGCCCAATTGAATATAGTCCCTCTTGTGGAAAATGTGTGCATTGTAGGTACCCATGTTCCGAGGAAGGTATCTATATCCTCTCTTCCACACAACATGTTCATCATAGCAATCATCAATTGATACACCTTCCTTAAACCATATGTCTTATAGATTTGATCTGGTTTAACCCTGAACTTGGTGGGTTTTGCCACCATGATTTTAGAATGTCTTTGGTATCTTTGGCAGTTTAATTGAAATTTTCCAGCTACCTAGTGTTGAATGTTTCTTCTTGCTATAAAAATTTGTAGTAGATGGAAATGTCAGTAGCATCAAAAGAGGCTAAATTACCTCCATCATGTCCTTTGATAACCCATCGACTGACATCCACACATTACAATAACCAATCAATAGTTTCAGCGCATGGGAATATTGGTCGATGTGTAGCTACCTTATGCAACCAAGATATTTTGATGTTGATGTAAACTCTAAAGTTCTCCCTATCTCTAGGGATGTCCTAGTTAGAAAACTCAAAATAAATATCCCACCAAGTCATCTTTATTTTATTTTTATATTACATGTTGTGTCCCCATAGATTGGTAGGATAGGTGGGCTATGCACGACCCCTTCTATGTTGCTATTTTCTCTAGAAAATCTCCTGCCCGAACCCCTACAAGAACACTTGACTACTAATGGCACCATCTCTCCAGAAAATGATGAAATACTAATGCAATCGAGATCGAATTCACCTGTTATTTCAAATATGTGATCCTAAGAAAATGAGGTTAACATGAATAAAATCACTAACCACAAATAAAATATGACAAGTGAAAAATAAAATATCACTTGTCTGGAGTTAGGTTATCGGAAAAAGCAGAAATCTTGAGTTTGTGAGATAGGTCACACAAAATCTCACAAGGAAAGGTCGTGTTTTTCAGCAGGTCGCATGGTCACAATTTGCATAGGGATATGACTTACATTAATGTGTTTCCATGACTATGTGATAGAACATACGTTTGGGGAAAAGTAGTTGCAAGTCACGATATGTTATGTCTTCAAGTGATGTGACATGCGATTAGGATAGGAAGATCTTGGTCGTAGGTTAAGGGTTGATCACAAGTTGCAACAATTGATAAGTCTCTTGAGATTTGGTTTTGATATGTGATTAGTAGAAGAGATAGGATAGTCACATTGGTTGCCATGTGAGATGGTCACAAAATTCAACGATTATCAAACTTCGAACTTCCGACTTGGGTGAAGGGAAAAATAGTAGTAAGTTAGGGTTCAACCGCAGGTCACAAGTGGTAGTGATACTACCTGACTCTAGTTGTGACTTGCGATTACACAGGTTACTGGCGACCTAGGGCATGACAGGAAGTTTTGGGTCGTGCACATGATTCAAAATTGTAACCAATCCTTCTCTTTTAGAGTGATCCCAAGGATTTAAGGGATCGATAGACATTGTTGAGAAGGATTTAACATTGGTTGGGATTTTATAGATTGACTCGAGGGGCGAAGAGTTGGGAGAGGGTTCGAATTGAATAAATCAAGAAAGGGAAACAATATAGAGATCCCCAGCTACAAAGTGTAGAGATAAAGGATTCAAAGGGAATTGGCATCATTCGAAATACAATGAGAGGATGTTTAGAATGCAAGTAAATGCGTAAGGTATTGCCATGATGTTGAGAATTTAGATGTATTAGGGAAATTTGAAGGGGAAGGGAGATGGAAAGAAGAGGAATATGTAGAGGCAAGGAACAAAGGGCAATGGAAAAGTGGTGGATCCAATGCTACAAATAATAATTACTGGGAAATGAAGGGTTACTTACCCCATGGCTACGAGGTGACTAGTCGGGTGCACTTTGCTAGCTTATCATTCCAGAATGAAATGGAGGGGAGAGGGAGGTGTGTTTATAAAGGAAGTCACATGTGTGGAAGGATAGGGGTTGCTAGCAGAATGTGTGGCGAGAGTGGTCACGTGTGACCTTCTTAAGGTGGGATTGCATGGTGAGGGAAACTTAGTTGTAGGTTGCATTGTTATCCCTGTTGCAAGGTCACATGATATACCAGGTTACAGAATCACTAGCTTCTCCACATGTGACTAGGTGATTAAGAAATTTAGTTAATGAAGAGAGAAAGTTGCATGCGACCTAGAGGAGAATGATCGCAGGTCGCATCCTTAGAGCTTAAGTTAGGGTCACAAAATGTGACCAATGACTTAGGAGAGATAACTTGAGATAGGATTTATGATCCAATATCTTCCTAATCTCTGAAGAATGTAGGGAATGCAAGGGAGGAAGAATAGGCCATAGATTGTCAAAGAAAAATATTGGGAGGCTAGTATGAGGGGCTCCAAAATTCCAAAAGAGGTCAAATTTTAGCGTTGTTGTAGCCACTACAACAATAGGCAATTTAGTGGAAGGACCTCAAAGTCTTTGTGTGACCTTGATTTCAAATGAATTCATGCCTTGTGGGAGTTTCATTACGGGCTCATGGGTCCCACTAATGTTTCTGAGTGACTCTTTTGGTATTGATCACAATCACCTCAACATCTTGACTTGGTTTGCTTAAAGAAACTTTATCAATTTAGGAACAATACCAATGACTTAAATATGGTTCCAGATAGCAATTCATGAGATGATACATATAAGGATCGTGGTGGGTCTCTGATGTTGCTCTACTGCCTACGAGCCTATTCAATACCATGGTGGAGTCACTTCAAAAAAGAAAAAACGTCGTTCTACTACTAACAGACTTGTTCAATACCCTAGTGGAGTCGTCTACATGACCTCTCTATGTAGGAAGCCTTTCTCAATCCTTTACCCTTTTATTCAATTTTATTCTATGTATGTGCAATTTGGCATAATTTATTAGGCGTTTACTTCGATAGTGAAGATGAGGTATCCGACTATGGCGGCTAAACGCCTTCAGACAGGCACGACCATAAGCAAAGCAACCAAGCATTGGAGGCTTGCCAAAGCCACGGAAAACATAGCTGAGCTCATTATGGGGATGAAAGGTCTAATCTTTCAAACGATCAGGAGAAAGGCGAATGGTCTTGCTGACCATCTGGCAAACTGTGGAGCAGACAACCCCAACATTGCCTTGGACAGGTGCTGGCGGGAGTTTGACGACCCAATCATAAAGGAAGCATGCATACAACTGGCAGCGAAGGACCTAATCCAGGTCACCCAACCTTAATCGCGGATGGCATCTGGCCACAGTCCCGGAATCATGAGGAAATCGACAAGGATTATCAACCCAAAGCCCTCAATGGGTTGATGGGACACAGGGGAAGATGGAGCTCCTGGCGGCAGCGGCTCCTGCTGTTAAGCGATCATGACGAGTCAAGCGACGAGATCTATCACTTCCGACACCGTCCTTGAAGCACGCATGGAGAGGATCCGTATGAAGAGGTTTCATCACCATTAATGGCAATTCTGAGTGGAAGGAGGCGGAACAAGGCCCGAAGGAACAGCACCAAGCATGCCAGCATACGGGGCTCATCTCCCTTCACGCGCTACCATCCCTTAAGAAGGCTCTCACCTTACACTTGGCGCCCGGCTCATCAGCTTGGTAGTTACATCATTAGCTCCAATTCTTTCAATGACAAGCTCGCTTGTGCGATTCTTCAGCTCACCCATCAGCAAGGTACCGCCACTATCAGAGGCATTTACTCCAATCTCCTGAGGAAACATCATTGCCTTCACTATAAAAACACGGGCAATTGCCCTGTTCTCCTCATTGTTCTTAGAGTCTGTGTTGAGAGCGGGTTTGATTACGAGTCTGGTTTATTTCGGGCTAGTCACAAGAGGTTTACCATGGAGGCGGGAGGTAGTCGCTGCAAGGCAGCTAATAGGGAACTTCAGGTAGCCAGAGGTGGCTACGAAACCAGGACCGCGACCAGAATCAAACGCAAAATTGCAGAATTAGAGGCTCAGGCGAAGCTTGAGGAAGGTGGTCGTTCGGATAAAGAAATTGCTGCTGAGGTCAACTGGTTAACAGACCCCGGCACTCCCACGAAGAGAGCCACTCAATTTGTGTGCACCCAGGCGGAGAGTTGGCGCACGAAAACCTTAATTGCAAAGGCGCTGGAATCCGTCACAGAGGTTAATCTAACTACTGAGGTTAATCTCACTACAGAACAGATGGCCAAGATTACGGACTTCAATAGCTCCCTAGACAGAAAAATAACCTTGGTGTATGAAGAGATCAAAACCAACAACCGTATGCTCAGACTGCTCATCCAGCTTCTCAAAAACTCCATCAATACTGCTCCTGCGGCTCAGCCAGGCACTTCAAATGCGAACCAAGCTGCCATGCCAGCCACTTCTGCAGCGTTTCAGCCTGCCTCCTTGGAAGAAATGCAGTCGAAGGCCGACAACCACATCAGGGACATCGGCTTGGACACCATCGCCCAGCTGGGGAATTACAACTTCTAAGGTCTTTTGATGGCTCTCTTACCGACTCGGGTTCTCGCTCCTCTGTTATCTTTTCACTCTGTTATCTCGACTTTAGTTTGTGTCCGGTGTTATGTCGTTACTTCTCCTGTCTACCTACGGTAGTTCCTGTGGTTTAGTTATGTTTTGTTCTGTTCCTCGCCACCCTGCGTGGTGTGCAACGTTTTGGTTTACTTGTATCACTTCCTCAGAGCAGGCGATAGGCCCAGGAATATTGTACATCCTGCTCACACTGCTTCGGCAGTTTTTTGTATTATACTTGTTATATAATATAATCTACTCACTTACACAAAAAGAAGATGAGGTATCCGACTTATTTTACATGCCAGAGAATTTGTTTCTTATTTTCAGGGACTTTATTTATTCTCCCCAAAAGATTTGTCCATTACATATTTTCTCTTTTCCCTTCTCAAGTCACTGGGTATAGCCCTTTGAACACATACATTTTAATCCTGTGGCCAAGTCAATAAGTGAAGATATTTCTACACATATATAGGGTATTTTAATTAATTAGAGTTCCCCACGTAGTCTAGTTCTTAGTTTCCTATAAGCATGGACTTAGAGGTTTACAATGCAAAAAATAAACAAAAGGATAACCATTTAGCCGATGGCGTAATAGCTACCACAAGTTTATTAAACTCATGATGATGTCCTAGAGATTTTTATTGAGATGCAAATCCTTTTATTTATATACGAGAGGCCACTATAATGCAAAACACATGTGGTATATGCATGGAACTAAATGATATACAAAACTACAAGAAATGGAAAAATAAAAGAGAGATATGTACAAGGGTGAGTGGGAAACTGCGAAAGATGTTAGGTAAAGTAGAATTTAAGATCTTTCCATTTACGGGAAGGGGTTCAGTCCTCCCATCAAGGGTCTCTAGGTGATAGGTATGTTGACCAAGTCTCTCTTTGAACTGAAAATGTCCAATCCATGGGGCTTGAAAATTGGTATGTTTTCCCTTATTCTCATGGACTTTATCCCATTTTAGAATAATGTCACCTATGTTAAAATCATTTCTCCCCCTGTATTTTTTATCGAACCATATATTGGTTCATTTTTGATGTATGGAATTTTTTTCTTTGGCCTTTTGCCTCTCTTCCTTGAGTTTGAGTAAGGTATCAATCTGGTTTTGCATGGTAGGACAAGGTGTACCTCAAGATTCTTGTGACAACTGTAAGGAAGGTAGGTACAAGTTCAAAGGTAAGATTTCTTCCTTCCCATATAGTAGGAATTGAGAGGTTCTAAAAGATGGTTGTGGTGTAACATGGTCAAATCGTAGTGCATTTGTTAGGGCATTGTTCCAATTCTTCTGATGTTACAAGAATGTTTTCTTGATGATACAAATTAGGTTTTTATTCGTGGATTTATCTAAGCCATTGCCTTGGGGATAATAATTAGCAGAATGCTTCAATATGATACCATTTTCCAAAGAAAAATCATATAAATTGAATGATGAAAAGCAAGTAGCATTATCAAACACGAGAGAGGTAGGAACATTGAACATGGTGATGATGTTTTGATTAATGAAACAAATTACCTCCTTGTTGTTGATTTACCATGACATCATAACTTCCACCCCTCTCGTGAAATAATTCATGGCTATGAGTATGTACCTGTGTTGTTTCGATGAATGTGGCATGATTTATCCAATGACATCCAACCCCCATTACTGAAAAGGTTATCCCACTACAATAGTTTGGAGTGGTGCAATTGACCGTGATTCCCTTCTAGCACACTTTTGAAAAGTATAACATTTTCATACACACGCATGGGCATATTTGAATAAAGTAGGCCTAAAAACTAATCCTCATAATTTTGTCTGTTGTAGTGTCGTTGGCATAGTGCCCTCTTGCTGGCCCATCGTGTAGCTCTTTTAAAACTCTTTCGACTTCATCAGATTCTAAACATTTGAGTAGTATGTCATTATGGTGTTTATGATGTAGATTTCCCTAGACCAACTGATAAGATGTAACTTTGAGTCTAAATTCCCTCTTTTATTTTGTAGACAAGGTGGGAGACAGAGTCCCTTATCCCAATATTGCTTCAAACCAGCATACTAGGATGATAGAGAATCAGATCTTGGCACCAAGTCATTCTTATACATTTTGGTTTATTTATCCCACCCTACCAGTTCTTCATCTTGTTAGTCGGAAGCTTCAATAACTAATTTACACACCCCATGTCCTTTGATTGTATGAGTAGGTTTAAATTATAGATCATATTCTTGGATGTAGGTCATCTAATTAGCTTTTATTTCGCCCAAATCTAGCTATACAAGAATCACTCTTATAATTAGATTAGGCAAAGACACTATCACGTGATGTTTCAGAATGTAGGGCCATAAGTGTTTAACGAATTTGTATATTGCATAAGCATGTTTATCCATGTCAAGATAGTTAAGCTTTACCCATTGGAAACTGGTACCCGTGAAATAAATAAGTCATTCATTACCTTGGCTATCATTTTGCACCAACAAAGCTATTAGAGATGAATATGAAGCAAATGTATACAAAATAAAGTCGTTACTAAAATCAAGGATGTAAAGAGAGGAGGATTGCGTGATTCCTTTCTTGATATGATCAAAAGATTCTTTCTCTTCTTGATTCAATTTGAATCCCAAATCATTCTTTATAATGTCCACAAAGGTTTCACTATCTAGGGAAAATAAAAAATAAAATTACAAAGAAAATTATTCATACCCAGGAAGGACTGCATAGTCTTATTGCCATTAGGATGCGAGATTTTTGTGATATCCTTCACACGTTTAAGATAAAAAATGATACCACTCTTGGTTATTACATGCCCCAAAAGGTTGCCTTCGTATACAATGAATATGCTATTTTGGAATTGAGAGATATCCCATATTTTCTACAACATTCAAAAAATTTCTTTAGGTGGTGGAGGTGATATGATCTTCTCTTCAAAAACATTGTCACATCATCTAGATATACTAGCATAATTTGAAAAATAATCCCTCTAAAAGCAATGTTCATCGCCCTTTTGAAGGTAGATCCAACATTAATGAGGCCAAAGGACATGTGTCGAAAGGAAAATATCCCCCACTTCATTTTGAAAGTTGTCTTTAGCGGGTCTAGTTCAGCCACTAAGACTTTATTGTACCTAGTAAATCCACTAAGTAAAGAAAACATTTTAGATCTAGAAATTGTTTGCAAAATATGATCCATACAAGGGACAGGGTGATTATGTTTATCTGAGGCCTGTTTTAGATTCTAGAAATTGACACATAACCAAATCTCATCAGAATTTTTCCTTATACAAACCAGATTAGAGACCCAGTTAGAGTGTCTAATTTTAAAATTGATCCTTGCATCCAACAACTTTTCAACTCCTTTTGGATAAGAGGTTCTAATTTTAGGTTCACTTTCCTTGAATTCTTCTAAAATGTTTTGACCCCATCTTTCATAGCTATCATGTGTTGAATGATGTGGGTGTCATAAGTTCTGAGGTCCTCATACATCCAATTGAAAACATCTTGGTACCTTTTGAACAACTTAATAAAATCTCATCATTCCATAGGATAACACCACATACTAAGATTGATGAACCTTGGATCAACTTTTCTTCCAAGGTTAATTTGGTCGTGACAATCTGAACTTTGGGTCTTAGTGTTCGAGGGTCCTCGAAATCGGTTCTGCAAATTGAATAGTTTCTCCAATGTAACAACACCTTTGGGCATGGGTTTCCATTGCACATATCAACATCTTATTGTAAATTCACTTCATGCTCTTATTCATCTATCACTGCATCCTTAATTACATCCATGATTCCCATGAAATCTAGTATATGTTGATCATCATTAAAAACATGATGATTAGATACATTATCTAAGACAACAGATTTATGGATAATATCAATATAAAAAACCATCGCTCAATGGCGTAAACATAGTTGTAGCATTAACTAAAGTGTTTGAAACAACATTATTAAATCTAGGAACTAATTTAATACCAAAATCCCTAAAAGAAGAGATAAAGTACCATACTTCTTGTTGATAGTTTTTTAGATGTGTTGATAGACAATGACTGTTATTTCATACTTGCCTTGTAATTATTTTTGAATCACAAATAACATTTAAACATTCAATTTTGAGGTCAATAACCTTATTTACTCCAAGGATCAGTGCCTCATACTCTGTAGTGTTGTTAGTGCATTGAAATTTAACCTATAAGAAATTAAAAACTTGTTTTTTGGGGGGTCCATCAAAATGAAGTTGACACCAACTCCATCCTGAGTCTTAGACCCATCATAATAAAAAGTACAATGTCACTAATATTAAAATCTAAATTAAAAATATTTACAACTAAAGTACAATATTCATTACCTTCAGTTAAGGGGCAGGGAAAGAGTTCCAACTGCATATATGGTGAAATGAGTGATTGCATGGCTTCATAATACTCGATGTTAGTTTCCAAGAAGAACATTCCAAATTCTTCCTGAGCAAAATTGATGGGTTCATTCAGTGCTTTCAACTCAGTCACCTGTGTTTCCTATATGGCTCATTATTTACTCTAGATTTATTATTCTTACCCTTGTAAGGGAGCCATAGGTGTGACCAATCTATAGAAAAATACTCAATAGAATGCTATACCAATCCCATCTTAGCAACAACTTGTATGCCTTAGGTATGTCAACTACCACAATATCTATGCATTGATGCACTTTAGAGTTGAAAAGATAATTTTATTATTACATTATTCAACTATACCATGGTAGGGACTTGAGACCTATCTAATTGGATGATCTTAACATCTATCTTTTCTGACTAAATATTCAAATTCTTATAGACTATTAAGGGCATGACTTTGGCAGATGTGCCATAATAAACAAGATAATTATGCACATTATGGTTAAATATCTCAAAAGTTAGTAGGAAAGAGGGGTTGAACCTGTAGAATTGGCATTCATAACATTGACAATATATTGAAGATTAGTGGGGGATTTCTATTGCCTAGAAGAAACAAAATTAGAGGAGATATGACCTTTACCAGTGGAGTACATGGTAGCAAAGCTTTCGACAATAAACTCTCTTTAACTAGCAAGCTTGACGAATTCGAAAAAGGAAATGTTTGCTCGGGTATTCTTCATATCTTCAATAATGTTATACTCAATATTATAAGATATGTTCTCTTAGTTAGATGATTAACGGTAATTAATGAGCTGAAAAGACTTAGTAGGAGTTCTCGTCAAGAGTGTTAGTGTTACCTTTACCGCTTACCAAATTTTTCTTCAAGGTTTTTTCAGTTGCAGGATTAGGAGCTGGAGTTGAAGGTTGAGTTGTATTACTAGGATGAAAAAATATTCTCAACATGGCCTTTTTCTCATTTTCCAAGCTGGGCTCAGCTACTAGTCCTTTTCTCCTCATATTATAAGTATTCAAAGTTTTAGGAGGAGGAGCTTCTCCAAAAGAGTCTTCCTAAATTGATTGAACCTCACTCTCTCGAATAACTTCAAATACTAAAACTGAAAAACCAACATTATCATCTGGAGGGGAGGATTCCTCTTCTACATATTTAGTTTCCTTGTCTTCTTCACCAACCATATGATCCTCAAGCACCTTGGTCGCAACATCAATCATGTTGTGTATCCATCCATGTCTTTTCTGAATGAGCATCTTGGTGAAAGTTGCAGCAGTTATCCATGCCAAGCTCTTTGATATTAAAACTTGCATTCGACCTCTAAGGTGACTTTGCAGGTAGGTTACATTAGAGAAAATTTGATTTCTAAAATAATCCCCCTAGGGAATATTATAAAACAATAGTGGAAATAAAAAAATAAGATTAGATTACATCATCAAGTTTTGGAGGGAAAAAAAGAAAAAATTACCTTTTTAACTCATATTTTAATATTATCTCCTTATGATTTTACTCAATTTTTTAGCTAGAGCAGTCATTCGATGCATAATTTGATTTTTCATCCAAGGATTATCCATATTGCATACTTTTGATGGACCCTACTACACAAAAAAATGTGAAATACATGAAAAGACATGAATGCAATCACATTTTTCATGTATTTCAAATTCTTCATGTAGTAGGGTTAATCAAAAGTATGAAACGTGTATACTCCTTGGATGAAAATTAAATTCTGCATCTAACGAGTGCTCTCACTCGAAATTTTAGTAAAATCATAGGGAAATAAGTTGAAAATATGAGTTGAAAAGTAGTTTTTTTACTTTTTATTTTTTCTTTATCTTTTTACTCCAAAAATTGTGAATCATCCCCCATGGTTGACATCATCCTATTGAATCCTATTGGTGCTTATAAATTTTATTTTTTTGTACAATTTTTTGTGAAGCCCATTTTTTGCCTCAAAATTTCTCTAATGTTATTCTTCTTGAAGAAAGGCTTGTGTGATTTGCCACCTGAGGAAGTCTCACTAGTATTTCTCTTCAACTCGGAAACTTCATTAGTTAGCTCCTTCATATGTTAGTGTAAAATTTTAGGAGATGTGTACCAAAATACCTTACTTAAGTTATAGGTGACTTATAACCCTAACGAAAAAATATGGTTTCTTCTACGCTTCAGATCTGCCACAAAACATAAGAGAAAATCCTGCAACAAAATAAATCATGCAAATAGAAACATATAACTATAGAAAATTAAAGTGTAATAAACCAATGGAGGACTTGAATAAATGATAATTTTGTTAATGGATACACCTAGTGAGGAGAAATTACAACATGGGTATGCAGTTCCTCCTCCGTGGGATGGGTGCTTTTCTTGTCCTTGTGCTTCAACAACGTGCTTCTTTATCTCAATTTGCAATGGGCGGAAAAAACCAAAAAAGGTGTTTGAACTCAAGTAGGAGCTCAATTGCTATGAGACAATAATGTTGACAGTGAAAATGGTCATGGTGAAGAATGAATAGAAAACCCTCTATTTATAAAAAAATATTGAGTTAAATTAGGAATTAGAAAATAATAAAATATTATTGATTAAATCACAATCTAGCTATTATGAATAGTTTATTATATTTTTAGAGGGAAAAGATATTCAAAATGGTCAAATATCTTTATTTATAAGGTGTTTGAAATAATTAACAAATAAAAATGATTTATTAATCACTTTGTGAGAATTAAGGAAAATATGAGTTTGAAATAATTATTAGATAATGATTTAACAATTATCTCAAAAGGAAAATAAGGAATAAATAAGTAATAATAAATAGATAGTTATTCCAAGGTGATTAAGTCAAAAGTGATAAGAAATAATTGTCAAATAATTATTTCTAGAGAATATTAGATAAATAATGATTTATCTAATTATTCTCATGTGATTTTTAGATATTAATGAGAAATAATTTAGAAAATGGTTTATGTTATCACCAAAAAATTGATCATCTAGTATAATTTACTAGATGGATCGAAGTACAACATGTAAAGCCAATTTTACCATAGTAAAATTGCTTTCATTGTGAGAAATTGCTTAATAAACCACCTTTGTTAAGTAATTTATAGTTAAACCCATGAAGAATAATTAAATAAATCACTATTTATTTGCCTTTCTTATAGGAATAATTAATTAACCATTGTTCAATTATTATTCCTTGTCATTTTTGACCCAGTTATGAAAAATAAATAGATAAATCATTAACTATCTTATTTTTCTCTAAGAATAATTAATTAATCACTAATTAATTATTATTCTTTGTCAAATTTGACTAAAATCCATTAGGAATAATTTATTTTTTTATTATTCCTTAACAAATTTCTTGAAATGATAAATAAAATCATTTATTTATTTAGTATTTCTAAATAAAAGCTTAAATACTTTTTCCTCCTATCCACATATAATAAAATATTATAAGTGGTTATTCCAAGAATGGGGTTAATAATATTTTATTATTTCTCATTATTGGAGAATAACTCAACATTTTGTTATAAATAGAAGGGTTTTCCAATTCATTATTCACTTTTGATTATTTTCATTGTTTCACTCACTGTTATAACTCTCTTATTTTCATTGTCGCACACCATATTTTTGTTGGGTTTACACATTATAGAGGAGAGAGACTCTACACCAGCTGAAGACGTTTGAGGATAGCCAAAACCCATCCCATAGAGGGGGAGTGGTAACATTCATTTGTTCCCTTCACATGTTATAATAAAACTATTCTTTATATATCTGTTTCCATTGGATGATTGGAGTTATTACTATTTCTTTTTGTTGTTAACAATGATTGTGGCATAGATCAGAATTTTAGCAGGTTTTGTTTCTATCAATTGCTGCAGATATACAATGTTAGCAACCATTTATATTGTTGAGATTGTTTGTCATCCACAATCTTAGTGGGTTCTTTTCGTACACCTTTGAGAAGAAAACACTACAACAAAATTGACGACTCCACTGTTTTATACTTCAGATTTAGAAACCTGGGTGACCTTCAGTTTTCAGCATAGGCTTTCTTAATTTTTTCAGTATCTTAATGTTGTTTTCTATATTTTTAACTTAGATCTATTAATTTTTGACTTCTGCAAGTTTTTTGTCTTTTTTTAGGTCACAGGAACCGTCTGCAGCAGAGACAACAATTTTTTACGAGATTTGTTAACTGGGAATCGAGCAGAAATCACAGTTTTTAGCCAAAAAGTGTGATTTGGAGTCGAGAGCGCACATTTCAGCCCAAAACGTGTGATCCCATGTGAAAACAAGTCAATACCTGTGATTTTAGGGTTTCTAGGTTTTCGTCAAATCTATTTCTAGGTTTCACCAGGAGCTATCTGCTAGGTTGTTTGACCTCTGTCTCATCCCACTTAGGCCTTGATCTACTCTGATTTACTCATCAAAGTGGAATTTAGCCCATTATGGCTTCTAGTACACTTCCACCTTTATAGGATGAGTTTAGCTAAGTGAGTAATCTGAGTTTCTGCAGCTCTTTCAGCCATATTTTCCATATCTATACCCTTCTGTTTCAGATATATAAAGATAGGTTGTCACCATCCAAAGTTTCATATTAAACCTTGTTTGGTCGTTAGCCTTAGGGTCCCATTGGTTTCCCTAGGTGTTACACGCATCTCCCTTTCTTTTTGCAGCAATTTTCCTCTCTGGTTTACTGCTATTGATGCACCACTTTCCATTGGTCTAATGTCACTTGATCCCAGTCACACTGAAAATTCGATCTCTTGACCTCTTTAGTGTGTTTTCCATTGATTTAGCCACCAACCAACACAGTATTTTCAAACCCAGTTTAAGTGGGGTTTATTAATTGTTTTTTTGTTCATTTTGTGTTGTTAATTTCAATCTATTTTCAACAAGATTTTTTCTTTTTTACAAACAAGATATGGGCTTAATAAATAAATACTCTCACACACACAAGCACACCTTAAGCGAAGGGAACTTAGTGTTGGCATTATGATGCATGCGTTGTCCTTGATGGCAACCCACTGTAGTAGAACAAGTATATTGGTAACTAAATGAATCTATAGGACAGATCAGAGGTGACAAAATGATGGAACATAATAATGGTCAAAGGTTTGCTACAAGGAGATTGTTAGTGTGTGTTTTCCTTGATAACGGTTTGTTCTTTGATGAATGAACTAATTGATAAAAGTATAAATAGGATGTGACAAAAATGCATGGCAGTTGTGTTTACAGATGTGACAAAATGTAGGGTAGTTCAAAGGAATTAGTTTAGAAGTAATATACAATTGAAAATCACATATAATAGGTTTATTCAAAGTAACAAAGTAATGGTATAGAAGAAAAGGATGATGGAACAAAGGACTACCTATCATAATCAAGCAATTGAGAAAAAATAATGTTTTCAGGTATGTTAAGTTGTATACGCAGGTTCATTGTACAAAAATAGCATATACAAGTGGGTTTACTGTATAAAAAGTGTGTATACAAGCGAGCTCACTATACAAAAAGAGCATAACATATGCACGCACTTTCACAAGAGGAAAAGTGTGTATGGGATGGAAAATGAAGGAAAATTAAGATTTAAAGAATACCAAGGGTCAATACCATGGTATTAGCCCATAATATTGAGCGGAATAAAGTTACTTGATCCCGTCTAAAATACCACAGTTCTAAGTTTTTTTTGGTTTGAGGTATTGAAAAGGCTCTAAGTATATAAGGAGAGAAGATCAAAGACTAAGTGTGGAAGTAATGAATATATTATGAAGTGTTAGATCAAAAGAAAAATATGCATTTATGTTTCTAATGCTTTTCTTGATCTGGACTAAGTATGCACCTGAGTTTTGATGATGGATGAATCTAATGATGAATCAAGACCATAAGGACTTATCATTATGTGATCTGATAATGGATAGGCTAGATCTGAGTGCTAACAAATGTTTTGTCTTTTAAATGATATTATATGGTATATCTGAAGTCTTGAAATAGTTACTAAGTTATAAGTTTTTATTTTAGATCTATACTGGTTCGCCTTGATGAAGGCACGTATACAAGCAGGTTCAGCACTTCCAAGTAGCGTATGTAGAAGAAAAGCTTGTTGTTTAGGGCTGACTGATCTATCTATTTAGTGTTGTTTGTTTTATTGTAGTTTGTCAATGAGGTCTTCTTTAGATCTGAAAGTAAACTTACTGTATAAGGATATTTGAGTATCGTCGATTGATTGATGAGAAAGAAGGGTGATCCTTGCTGCTATCTGTTTATACTCTGTAATATGATAATAATATTTAGAATTTCATTGGTTGGTACAATTT